>JAOEGL010000003.1:156649320-157265820 GCA_034509955.1 Urosaurus nigricauda
CTTGTTTTTAAGCCATTGTCCTACCTCCCACTTTCCAGTAGCTTTTTTTTTTTGACATTATATCTGTATCCAACAGGAGCTGTTGCTCTGACATGTTTCCCCCGCAATAAACCAGAGAACTAACATTTTAAAAAGCACAGATTCTCTTCCTTGTAAGGCAAGAGAAGGGCCAGAGAGATAGTGCTGCAACATTCAGAGATCGTGCTAAACAAACTACACACTCCAAAATCTGTGGTTGTGTGATCAGGCACTATGCCTAAGTGTGTTGCTCATACACATCAAGCCAGGATTCCTGTGACACAGACTGTTTAAGCATGATGTTCAAACCTGTCCATTGTGAACTGAGGCTAAATATATAATATTATCTTTTCAAATGTGATTTCCCTGTAGGTGAAATGGAAAAGATCGGATGTGAAGTTTGAAGATAGATTTGACAAGTACCTTGACCCATCGTTCTTTCAGCACAGGGTATGTTTTTGTTACTCGGTGACATGCATATAAGCCCACTCCAATTTTTATTGATGTGTATCTGTTGAATGTTTTTTAAAATGTCTTTTTTTAAAGGCTGGACAGTTAACTCTGAATAGGTAGATTCTATAATATGCATACTTTAAGAGTGCTCTGCCCCATAAAGAGAATGATCAGCAATTTTTGTTTCCAAAAATATTAATATATATTAAAATATGTATTAAAATATTTTATATATGAACAATTTTTATTTTAAAATATATTCCACATATATAAATAAACATTTAATTTTAAAAAATAAAATACGAGGGGGTATCCAAGAGTTTTAATGATCACCTTTTTAAAAAATTGACAGAAAGTTTGTTTTGATTTGTAGTTGTTAACTTATCTCTATGTAGTCACTATCTAGATTTATACATTTTTCCCAGCGTATCTTGACCCTCTGAATACTTGATATTGTAGAAGCCTGCGGATTGCACCTGACAAGGATTTTACACTTTAGTCACTTCTGGCAGAGCCAGTCACAAAAATAAAGGACACAATGAGTTGATTTTCTTAGCAACGTGCACTTAGGGACCAATGATGACACTGACAAAATTTCATCAATAGACCATAATAACTTCCGGGTGATAATTATTACTTTACAATACCCCCTCGTAAGGCGCAATCTGCAGACTTCTACAATATCAGGTACAGTGGTCCCCCGGGATACGAATCCCCCGGGTTAAGAAAACCCCGGGATCCGAAATCGGCGGGACCAAAAATTATCCCCTGGGATCCGAAGGATCCCCCAGGATCCGAAAAAAAGGGACGTCCCTTTTCCTCCGAGGCCAGGCTTCGGATGAAAAGGGACAGACTCCCACCCCTTTTCCTCCGAGGCCAGGCTTCGGAGGACAAGGGACGGACTCCCATCCCTTTTCCTCCGAGGCCAGGCTTCGGGGGACAAGGGACGGACTCCCATCCCTTTTCCTCCGAGGCCAGGCTTCGGGGGACAAGGGACGGACTCCCATCCCTTTTCCTCCGAGGCCAGGCTTCGGGGGACAAGGGACGGACTACCGAAAGGAAGGCCCAATCCGCCGGATCAGGCCTTCCTTTCGTTAGGCGCAGAGGCCCAGCCTGGCTGGGGAAGCCAGGCTGGGCCTCCGCGCCTGACGCGAAAGGAAGGCCCGATCCGCCGGATCGGACCTTCCCTTCCCCAGCCAGGAGGCCCCCGCGGCTGACGAAAAGAAGGCCCGATCCGCCGGATCGGACCTTCCTTTCCTCAGCCAGGAGGCCCCCGCCGAAGGCCTCGGAACGGATTACCTATTTCCTATGGGAAATAGGCCCCGGGTTACGAAATTTTCGGCTTACGAAAAAGGTGCCGGAACGAATTAATTTCGTAATCCAGGGGACCACTGTATTTGGAGGGTCAAGATATGCTGGGGAAAATGTAGATAAATCTAGGTAATGACTACATAGAGATAAGTTAACAACTACAAATCAAAACAAACCTGTCAATTTTTTTAAAAGGTGATCATTAAAACTTTTGGATACCCCCTCGTATATAATATGATCTATGTAAAGTATCTATTACTTATTTTCTACAAAACCACATACTTGATTGTAGAGTCACAAAATTATGTGTGTTAACCTTGGCTGCATCTGAACTGCAGAAATAATGCAGTTTGACATCACTTCAACTGCCATAGCTTAATGATGTGAAATTCTGGGGTTTGCAGTTTTGTGAGATACTTAGTTTTCTTTGCTCTGGTGCACAAGAAACTACAAATCAGAAGATTCCATAGCAGTTGAGCCATGGCTGTTAGAGCATGTCAGACTACAATATTTCTGCAGTGCAGATTCAGCCCTTATCAGGCCAGAACCACAGTAAAGTATTGAACCTGATCTTCTAAATAGTTTGGGTACCTCCCAAACACTTTATAGAGTTCATATTTTACAGGACTTGGCAAGGGTGTAATGTCCAAATTTGAGACATGGTGTTGTATATGGTATATTTGCATATACTTAATGAAATATCTTGGAGATGGGACCCAAATCTAAACATGAAATTCATTTATGTTACATATACACTTTACACACATAGCCTGAATGTCATTGTATACATAATATTTTTAATGATTTGGTGCATGAAACAAAATTTGTGTACACTGAACCCATCATAAAGCAAATGTGTCATTATCTCAGCCACCCATGAAAAAAGTTTTGGATTTTAGAGTGTTATGGATTTCAGAATTTCAGATAAGCGAGACTTAATCTGTATCGCCAGTAGATCAGACGGATTAAAACTTGGTAATTGATAGAAAGTTCTAGAAACCATTAAGGATAAAGGGAGATTTAGAAAAGCAATCATGTACCAGACAGTTAACCATACCAGCCTTCATTTTACTTTATTTCATTGCAGATGGTACAAATTGCCCAGTTAATTTGGGGGTAGTGATCAGTGCATTGGACCAGTAGGGAATCACACAAATTCTTCAAGATGTGTTTCTATGCTTCCCATTCATTAAAAAAGATATTGATTCGGGGGGGGGGGGGAGCCCTGGAATTAGGAAACATGGCCGTATTGCCACACTGTTGATCTTATATACCAGTTTGGCTTAGGTCCAGATTATTTGGTTGGGATGGCTTAGGTCCAGACTGTCTGAAAGACTGTATCTCCTCACATGAACATGCCAGAACTCAAAAGATTTTCAGCCCTGCCACCATCACAAGGTCTCTTGGTGAGGACATATAAGAGAATCTTATTTCTATACTATCCCCATCATTTGTGACGTTAAATTCTGCTGGAGAATGGGCTAATCATATTATATATGCAGTGCTCTGACTTCCATGAAGGTGGAAAGGGAAAGTTTATGCAGATAAAGAACAGTGTTCTGAAATTGTACAAATAGTTCCCTGGTTGGTACCTGATCTAAATATCATATTTTTAAGGTAGTTGATGCAGTCCATGAAAATGCTATGATTAAAATGCTGCATGGTGTCAGAGGTTTCTGAACCTATATTCTTACCAAGAAATGGTTGAGGTTAGCCTCCATTTTGGACAACAAGATTTAATTTCAGTTTATGCGTGGTTTGCTTGAATTATATAAACAAAATCTCAATTTTTTGTAGATTCATTGGTTTTCAATCTTCAATTCCTTCATGATGGTTATTTTCCTGGTGGGCCTGGTGTCTATGATTTTAATGAGGACACTGAGAAAAGATTATGCACGGTATAGTAAAGAAGAAGAAATGGATGATATGGTAAAAGTCTTGCTTAGCTCTTCTTTTTTCTTTTTTTAATGGATTGTGAGAAAACAGACTTCTAGATGTCAGTATGGCCTCAGCAGTTTTGCACATAGGAATTTGCCTCATACTATGTTTGATCTTGGTTCATCTAGCCTCTCATTGTCTTCACTGGCTATAGAGTAGTCTTTCTTAGTCTTAGATGGAGATGCTAGCAACTGAACCTGCAGGAAAAGCATATCTAGAGTCTATTTGCAGTTAACCTGGTCCCAAAGCCTCTGTTAAAATATGTCATTATCCAAAGGAATTTGCAGAAATGTTATCTTTTTAAGAAAATGAGTTTTGTGTCTGAGCTGTTAATGTAGACACTGAGGAATAAATTGGTTCTGTTGGAATTTTAACTTGAGTATATTAGGTGGAGGAATTAAGTATGAAGGAAAGCTCACTGTAAAATAGCACTTCTTGGCTAACATCCTTAGTTTTTGGTTATTTCCAATTAGAGTAGACCTATACAGATACATGGTGAGTCAACATGTATCTTAACTGAATATTGAATGGTACTCTAGTCAGGACTAACAACAGGATTTAGGTTGTTTTGTGTTAGTATTCTATTAGTGTTCTACATAAATGGGTTCAGCTTCTCTTTGGTAATTATTTTCAAACTGTGTTTTTTATAGGATAGAGATTTAGGTGATGAATATGGCTGGAAGCAGGTTCACGGAGATGTCTTCAGACCATCTAGCCATCCTTTAATATTTTCATCCCTTATTGGTTCTGGCTGCCAAATCTTTGCAGTTTCTTTTATTGTGATCATCGTTGCAATGCTGGAGGATTTATACACAGAGTGAGTATTGGTTCCTTTTCATCATATTTTTAAGGTTCTTCGTTGTGATCCAACAGGCTCACTTAACTGGTATGGTTACTTGGAACTCTTGTTTAAGTTTTCAAATGTGGTTCATATGGGAACAACTGCTTTCCATTCATAATCACCATTTGACAATTAACAGCACAACCTAAAAGTACTTCCTGAAGCTACCCAGTTTTATTATATTTTACCCAGGGATCTCTTACAGAGAGTGGAACAGATAAGGATGGTTACAGGGATGTTGAGTGCCCTGAATTTTTGTCAGATTTTTTTTTAAAAAAAGTTCTTTCTCTTTTAAAAATAAAACCTGAATTATAATAGAGATTTTTTAAAAACCTATGTGTCTACTCTGATTATTTGAGTGCATTCTAATCAAACACACTTAGCTAAAGGTGTTGAATGCAAGTCTTTGGCTCAAGAAAGCTGCTATACTTGATTCTGGTAAGATAAATCACTAAACCTAATACCAGATCGGTCTTGTTTTATTACAGTGGTCCCCCGCCTTATGAATCCCCCGGGTTACGAAAACCCCGGGATCCGAAAGGCGGCGGACCGGCAATGTATCCCCCGGGATACGAAATAAAAAAAGCCGCGCGGCCCCTTTAAATGGCTGCGCGGTCCGTTGAATATAGCGGTCCCCCGGGAAACGAAAGCTTCCGGGTTACAAAAGGTAATCCAGAACGGATTACCTTCGTAACCCGGGGGACCACTGTAGTTTTTATGCCCCATATCTGAGCTCTGTAGTGTTTTCAGTGCAAATTAAAAATTATAGAGCTAACTTAAAACTGTTAATTTTGACTGATCTAAATAATTTAACATTCCATAACCAATCAAATGTATATACTTTATTATTTTCTGTTTGTGTTTCACTTTTCCATAACTTCATAGGCAGCTGTAAAGAGACAGGTGTAATCCATTAACCCTGCAGGTTGGAATTGTATGTAATGCTTCTTTCTTAAGCACTGCCATCACCCTTTTGTTTACCCTGCTTTAGGAAAGAGACCCTCCCCTCCCAAGCCAGGTTTGCACCTGGAAGGAGAAATTTTTAATAAACTCCCCCTGTATCCTCTGTGATAAAAGCCAGCATGGTGTAGTGGTTTGAGCATTGGACTATGACTTTGGAAACCAGGGTTCAAATTCCTGCTTGGCCATGGAAACCCACTGGGTGAGCTTAGACAAGTCACAGTCTTGTATCCTCAGAGGAAGGCCATGACAAACCCCTTCTGAAGAAATCTTGCTAAAAATAAAAACCATGATAGGTTTGCCTTAGGATTACTGTAGCCCAAAACACATGGGCCAAAAGAGGCACCTTCCATCTGCTCAGGGTATGTGGCTTTTACATGATGCACACCCCCAAAGTGTCCAGAAGCTCCTGGTGGCGACTGGCTTGGGACCGTTTTATCATTTCCTCCATTTTACATTTTAGGACAAAGTACATGGTATAAGTGATCAAGAAATATTAAACTAGTAACACTTACAGAAAAAAGCAATAGTTTATCACAAAAGTGAATATTTATTATGGCACTTGGCCAGCATAAAAATAAATAACACAAATTACAGAGATTCTGATATGTAACACAAGGATATTACATTATATTCTTACTAAACTGTATTTACCAATAGAAAATAAGAATATCCATAACCTCACTTCGTAGCCTACTCATGGGTACCACGCATTAAATTATCATACTAATAGTACAGTGAATAAAAGCAATAAAATGGTTACCCAAAGTATCCAGATTTACTAGCAATATTGCTACAACTGTTTTTAAAAAAAATTACGGCAGATGATTGCAGCTGCAAGGAACTTGGCAACTGAAACAGTTTTCTGTTCCTTGTGGTCAGAAAGGAGATAATTAACATAAAAATAGTTTATCCACTTTGTGAAAAATAAAATCACAGGAGACACAAGCTACATTTTATCTTTGTTAGCAGGTAGAGGAGTTGGGTTTGTGTGAAGAGAAGACAATAAATAAATCAGGTATTAATAACTATTTTATTAGTGGGTTTCATATTACTTCTGATGGAATGCCCAGCTATCAGGTGAGCAGAAAGACTATGATAACACTTGCTAATAGTCCAACTAAAAAAGAAAAATGTGGATCTCAGAATCTCTCTTTTGTATTCCTGACAGATGGCTAATGGGGGGTGGGGTGGGAGGGACAAGATCCCTGTATGCGACAGAAAAGAAACTCTGGGATCGAGAGGTGTATGGTCAGGCTGGCTTCACAACATCTAAAATCAAATATTAAAAGTACTCAATAATTAAAAACATTCAATACAGAGTAACAAATCAGTTGTGAAAAAGAAGCCAATAAACCAATAAAAAGTGAGTTCCCACAGGGTTAATGTTATGCTGTCTGTGCCTGATAAAGATGCTGGTGTTTCCATATTTAAATGAGCAATTTATATGATGTGCACAAACATCTGAAGTCATTCAATACCATTCAGTGAGTAGTTCTACCATTGGTACCTTTTTCATAGTAGTATGTGCGTGACAATTTAAGTTATTTCTTACTGCAGTCACTTCTTTGAGGCATGTATTCTGCTGTCAAATGGTCTGTCACTCCTTTTTGTTCCCTTCTCATATTGGTGACATTCTGCTTCGTCAGCAAAGTCTTGTGTCCCCTCATCTTCCCAGTCATATTTTGGCTTCATTTTTTGTCCAGCATTTGCATGCTCAGTCCACTTTGTTGTTGTTATTGTTAACTGTCTTTGTGTCAGTCTTGACCCATGGCGACCCTATGGATGAGACATCTCCAGGACTTCCTGCCTTTCTACTTCTCTGCCCAGCTCCTGCAAAGTCATATTCGTGGTCTATTTAATTAAGTCCATCCATCTAGCATATGGCCTTCCTCTCTTGCTACTTCCCTCCACCTTTCCTAACATTATTGTCTTTTCCAACTATTCCTTCCTTCTCATGATGTGTCCAAAGTATGACAGTCTAAATCTTGTCATCTTGGCTTCTAGGGGTATTTGTGGCTCGATGTGCTCTAGGACCCATTTGTTTGTCCTTTTGGCTGTCCCTGGTAACCTCAGCACTCTTCTCTAGCACCACATCTCAAATGAATTTATTTTCATCTTACCTGCTTTCTTCATGTCCAGTCCTCACATCCATACATGGTAATAGGCATTACAATAGCTTGTATGATTCTGACTTTCGTGTTGAGTTGTCTGTCTTTGCATTTTAGGATCTTTTCTAGTTCTTTCATAGCCACCCTCCCCATTCTTAATTTTCTTCTGATTTTTTGGCTGCCGTCCCCGTTCTGATCAGTGTTCGATCCCAAATATGAGAACGCTTTGACTATTTCTATTTCCTCATTGTCTAATTTGAATGTGTGTAAATCCTCTGTGGTCATTATTTTTGTTTTCTTTATGTTCAACAGTAAACCTGCCTTTGCACTTTTTTTCTTTTATCTTCCTTAGTAGTTGTTCCAGGTCTGTGGGGTTCTCTATTAGTATTATGGTGTCATCAGCATAACTCAGATTGTTGATATTTCTTCCTCCTATTTTCACTCCTCCCTCTTCCATGTCCGAGCTTGCTTTCCTTACAATATGTTCTGTATATAAGTTGAATAGGTGAGGTGCTAGGATGCAGAACATATTGTAACCGTTCTGTTTCTCCCTGTTCTGTCCTGATAGTAGCCTCTTGTCCTGAGTACAGATTCCCAGTCCACTACATCACAGGAAACATCATTTGGAAGCAACAGGCTCTCCTGTTTCTTTTCCTCATAATCCCCTCTCCTGCTCATTATCCTTCCTTTTCTTTCTGGATCTTGTTACATTCTATCCCACTCCCATAACTGTAGAAATATGCTTTCTATACTAAGAATTTAATATCATAATCACTTTATGACTGTTTCTGTTGTGTGTGTGTGTGCGCGCGCACGCTTGTATGTTTTATTTTTCATAGTTTACATAGTCCTGAGAGGCAGAAAATTTGGTCCCACTGCAGTTGCCCACCTCTACTATCAGGCTTTGGATAGTGATTTTGAAATATTCACCTTCCATTTTGTTTAAGCCTCAGAAACAACAGAAAGTAACCAGAAATCAGTTTTGGTTCTGGAAAAAACCCTCCCTTCCCTAGTCCCAAACATGTTCCAAAATGCCCTCATAGGCCCTAGAGGGTACAAAGACCTATTTTAACCCTTTAAAAATGTAGGTGGAGATACATGCTGCACACAGGCCACACTTTGCTGAGTCCTACTGTATACTTTACCTCAAAGTGGCAAGACTAGTAAAAGCAAGATCACTATGAGGAGATGGTCTTGTAGTAATCCCAATAGCCCTATAGTTAGTGTAGTTGATAGAAAAGTTGTGTGTTCCACAAGGTCCATAGAGATTAAAAAATTACCAGTAAGTAATGAGGGCAGCTATGAAGGAACTAGAGAAATCCTGAAGTGTAAAGATATGTCATTGAATGCAAAAGTTAGCCTTGTCCGTGTGATGATATTTCCAATTTCTATGTATGGTTGTAAAAGCTGGACAGTTAAAGAAAGCTGAGAGAAAGAAAATCAAATCATTGGAAATGTGATGCTGAAGAAAAGTGGATATATGGACTGCTAAAGAAACAAATCAATGGTGCCTAAAGCAAATCAAGCCTGAACACTCCCCAGAAGCAACATGACTATACTGAGACTGTTGTATTTTGGTTATATCATGGGAAGACATGCCTCCCGAGAAAAGACAGTAATGTTTGGTAAGGTATAAGGCAGTAGGAAAAGAGGAAGACAAACAAACAATGGCTCCAAGTGTAAGACCTGAATAGGGCTGTTGATGAGAGAGTGACTTGGAAATCTCCCATTCATAGTGTCGTCGTAATAGATTTGATGGTAGCTCAGAACAGGAGACACAGGTCGACCTAGCATTAGGTCATATTTCAAAAGTCTGGCTTCCTTTTCTTCTTTGTATTGTTTTTTAAAGTGATAAAAGTCTTGACTTTTCAGAAGAGCTCTAAACCCTATGCTGGTAATTCCTTTAACTTGTCATGTAGGGAAACTGTTGCTTTATTACAGGTCATAAGTTTCTGAAAATAGTGCCCCAGTATGAGAGCCTATTTATCTTCTCTGCGTGATACTAGAGAAATTGCCTCCCGTGGCATATAATTTGAAATGCACAGTTGGTGGAATGCTAAAATGCTTTAACTTTTATCTTACCATGTGTACAGAGCTCCTAAAACTGTTTGTTTTTTAAACTTAGCACTGCTTTTCTGTATATTTGCAAAAAGAGCTCTATAAATGATAGATAGTCCCTTTCCTATCATGTAGGTAGTTACTGCAACTTTGTTGGTAAGAAATCTAGGGGATTTCTTCTCATCCATCAGACACCAAACCAAAACTTGTTTTCAGATGCCACAAACACTGATGGAGGTTAGTGGGTAAACAAGCATTGGAATAGAAAACATTTAAATGGAAATAACAGTCCTATTCTTTATTATATCCCCAGGAAAATTAGTTTTTTTCACATATGTTCCTCTGCATGCTCTCAGATAATGTTTCTATATAAGGTCAGTCAGATAGCCAATGTTGAATTTTAATATTCGCACTTCAAAACACATCTTGCTACTTACAAGAAATAAACTGATTTTGGAGTTAATGAAAATAGAAGTGAGAATTAGTAGAGACAAGAGAGTGTTAATAGCAGCAGGATCAAATTCCTAGCCCCTAACCTGCTATTCCTTACATAGTGGGAAAGCTGCAACTGATGTTAAAACTTCAACAACCATGGGAACTTGTATTTTCGATTTTCTTCAACATTAGTAAATTTGTAAGGTGCTGTCATCTGTAATCATGTAATCTGAAAAATATAACAGTTTTTGCAGTATCATAACAGGGATCTTAACACCATCTGAGTTTTGTTGAATAATTAATAGTCAATTAAGAAATTAAAGGTAACTTTTTGATTGTTCCTGCGCTCCTAACAGTGGCAGTGATACAAGCTTCTTTTAATCTGCAAGCAACTATGTTTAAATATGAGAGTATAATCATTAGGTATTAGTTTGGCCAGTGGTTTTTGTAAAGTGTCTTTGTGTCTGTGTGCTTGCCTTCATATCCTTCAGTGTTGTTTTAATGCTTCTTACCTCAAATTGTTACTATCTAGGCCAGTTGCTTATATGATACTTTTAATACCGTTTCCCCGAAAATAAGACATCCCCCAAAAATAAGAACTAGTAGAGGTTTTGCTGAATTGCTAAATATAAGGCCTCCCCCAAAAGTAAGACCTAGCAAAGTTTTTGTATATAAATATATATATTCAGTATATAATAAATGTTCATTTTTTGGTTCAACAATAAATGTGAATTCTTCATGGGAAAAAATAAGATATTCCCTGAAAATAAGACCTACTGCATCTTTGGGAGCAAAAATTAATATAAGACACTATCTTATTTTCGGGGAAACACGGTAGTCAATCTGTTCAGATGCAACATACCAGTATTTTCAAGCAAGAAGTTTATTTCTTTTTTAAATGGCAGCACATCTTGTTATTGTTGTTGTTTGTTGTCCTCCTCCTCCTTCTTTTTAAAAGTAACTAGAACTAAATATTCAACAATAATATTGTGGCTGTTGTAACCTTTTTCCTGTAGTACGCCTCAGACTATCATTTGTGTAGCCAAAAATACATGTCTTTCATTTTAGGAGAGGATCAATGCTAAGTACCGCTATTTTTGTTTATGCTGCAACATCCCCAGTGAATGGCTACTTTGGAGGAAGTCTTTATGCCAGGCAGGGAGGTAAGCCTTATCACAATTTTTGTTTAATCATAATAAAAATTATACCAACACATTTCCTCTACTTCATGGATAGGGGTTGTTGGGATTATCTGCAGTACTAATACTGTTCTGGATTCTAAAATAATTCGGTGCCAATCAGGTATGTGTTGGCTGGCTGACTACTTTAAATATTTTACAGATTGATTTAACATTGTGGTCACAATGTAATGTTGCAAATAAAATATTCCATAAGAAAGTGAGCATATCTGGAAGTTCATACTATTTGTTACAGTTCTGTTCTAAGAAGGATAAGTGTCTATATTTTGTAATTCTCATATGTAATTGTAAAAGTTTGCCGTAATTCATAAGTTGAAAGAGGGAGAACAAGAATAATGAGATCATCACCCTGAGAGAGACATCCATTTCTTTGAGATGCTATATCGTAAGATGTTTCTAATCTGCCTGAGCCTAAAGAAATGCTCTCTTAAGACAGACAGAACTTGAATTTCCCAGGCAGCACTGTAGTTATGAAAGGCTCCCCTTCTGTCCCCCAAAAAGCAACACCAGTTTTGCATCTTCCAACAGGGTTGGCTTCAGGGCAAACTGCTCCCACCTGCTGGGCTCAAAAAAGGGTTCAGTGGTTGTGGTACTGGTAAGTTGGCCACCCAATATATACAATGAAACCGAAAAGTTCTTTGTGATAGAGCTTCAGTGGCATTGTAGTTGAAGAGTTATCACAACATCTTTCTTGTTCCTTTGGCATGTTTTACCACCCAAGAAAATCCCTCTGAGGGTCTGCACAAAGCTATAATTGGAGCTTGTTGACAGGGAGACACAGTTTGCTAAGTTTTGGGCATGGATGTCAAACAGCAGCCCTTTCCTGGTTCAGTGAAAACACCATGAAAAGTAAAAGGAACATTTTTCTGTAGTTACTACCATATGTTCCTGGAATCATAGAATCAGATCCAGGACATCCAGTTCAAATTCATGAGCAAAGAAGGGTGTGCAGTGCAGTTAAGCACCTGTGAGAGAGAGCGAGAGCTGTGCACTCTCTGTTTAAATACCTGTGAATGAGAGACTCTTCCACTGTCAAAAGGCTCTTATCATCAAGACGTTTCTTTCTCTTGTGTGAAAGATTGCTTCCACAAAGTTTTTCCTCTCTGAGTCTAATTTTGGACTCTGGAGCAGCTGAAAACAATTCTGATCTTATATGATAGCGTTTCAGCACTGCTGTCATGACTCCCTTAATTGTATCTTCTCTAAATTTAATATACCCATCTGCTTCAACTTCTTTTCCATGGGCTGGATTCCTGCTGATATATAGTGTAACAATCTATAGGTATAACCATCTATTACATTAGCATAGTGCACTTATTAGGGCTGTGCAACAGACGAAGGACGAAAGGAAGTTCATAATGGTTGTCCTCAGGAGAAGATGGCTACCAGCTCCAACAGTCTGTTTCTTATAAGGATGGTCTTGGTGTTTGGGTAGCATTCTCAGAACTAAAAGCGCTCTGAACAAGCTGGATTGCTAAACTGCCTGCACCACAGGACAGGCAGTTTTGCAAGTCAGCTATCCCAGTGTGGTTTGGGCTCTGAGGACACCCCCAGCACTGGAAAAACAGACAACTTGAAACTGTAAAATAAACATCCACAATGAGTCCACTATTTTTCTTAATAGCTGCTGAACCCTCATCTTCTTTATTCCTTCTAGTAGTGTGCTGCTAGTGCATCCTACACTGGCCTAATTAGATTGGCATAGGTACCCAACAGAATCTCAGCCATAATCTCCAGACTACTATCCAGTTTCCCAGTGTCCTTAAAATATGGCATCTAGTACTGGATACAGTCTTGTAGATAGCACAATATAAAGCAGAACTGTTCCTTCCTTCCTCAACATGGAGGGAAGCCTTAATGGAGCCTACAGTTGTGTTAGGATTTTCAGCAATTGTATTCCATCTCCTGGAGGAAAGAAAGAGTATAATATGTGAGGCACCAACCTCCTCTCCTCTCTCATCCACCCAGCCTTAAGATTGAACCCAAAGAGTTATGTCTGCTGGAATTTTGTAAGTTCTTTGACAATGTTTTGCTTTGCTTCATACTTTAGATCCTTTGCTATAAGCCCCTTAATTTTCCCCTCGACTTATGCATGGGTCATAGCAAAATCCATAATTTTGGCCCCAAAACTTGGCCTCAACTTCCACATGGGGTCGACTTACAGTCGAGTATATATGGTATATCATTGTTTGGCATGATGCAGCCAGTAGAGATGTAAGAAACAAGGAACATTTTATATTCGCACTGAATATTAATATTGCCTGAAGGAAGAGAGCCCTCCCTCCATACCAACTGCCATCCTCCGGCTTTTGAGGGAGAGAAGAGGCAGGCCCAGCTCCATCGGGGCTTGCCTGAGGGAAAGAACCCTCCCTCCTTATTATTTAGATATTTAATTTATTTGCTCATTTATGTATTTTGTGTATTTGTTTATCCACTTTTGTAAACCGCTTTGATCTTTTTTGGAAAGGCGGTATATAAATAAATTATTATTATTATTATTATTATTATTATTATTAACATTGACTTTACTGTGCAAAAGCCTTGCTGCCATGTTGGTCCCATGAGAGTCCCAAAATTGTACTCATAGAATAAATACCTGAAGATGTTCTATAACATGTAAAAGTATTTTTTTTTTCAATGTCAGGTTCTAAATATTCTGCTTTTTGCACCAATCCTATGATAGTAGTGGTTAAAATTAATAGATTTCAATCAGAGTGATTTCCAGTAGAATGAGTTGGTTAAAACAGGATTGATATTTTAAAATTCTGTTCATTACCTTGTGTTTCTAATATTTCTATATTTTTAACTCATGGAGAAAGAAAATTACTTAAATTATACATCCCCCCCAAGGAGCCACACAGCTAATACTGAGATGCCAGCAACCATTGTGAACTGGAGTAAAGGAAGGGAGGAATTGCTATAAGAATTGCTAAGCAGAAGCTTAGGTGTCTGATAGAAAAAACTTAGCAGAATTGATGTAACCACAGTGTACTGTAATGTGGCATGTGGACCAATGAACGTTGCCTTAGCAGAACATAAAGAGACATTTAAGAGACCTGAACTGAGTCTGTCTACTAATCCAATTCTGGGAATACATTCAGTTATTGAACCTTTATTAAAGCATACATTTATGTCCATATTGACTTGTTTGATGTTCTTTGTACTCTCAAAATATTATTTCTTGAGAATGGAATTTTTACAAGAAAATTCCTTGGAAACAGCACTTTGATTGCAATTCTAGGTTAATTCTGTTTGGGGGGGGGGGAATAGTTTATAGATCTGGGATCTGTCGGTTATTTCTGCCTAAACAGTATCAGACATATCAGAATGAGGGGACATTAATATGCCTGATTTTTTAAAGTCCAAAACAAAAATTCAACTCTTTATAGATAATAATGAATGTACAAAGCCCTTTCCTTTTATCTGACTAACAGTCTGAGCTCTCATAGTACAGTGCTTTTTGGATTGTTGTGGATAACCGGAATCTTGGATGAATTGCGATGTTCCTCCTTGCAGGAAGGCGGTGGATAAAGCAGATGTTCATTGGGGCATTCCTTATTCCTGCAATGGTGTGTGGTACAGCTTTCTTCATTAACTTCATTGCCATTTATTATCATGCATCAAGGGCTCTTCCTTTTGGGACAATGGTGAGTGCTTTAATTTTTATTTAATTTTCATCTGCTTATTTTTATTTCATTTTCATTTGACACTGGATCAGATTCAGTTGTACAATTTGCTTATTATTTTTGTAATATATTCAGTTTTCATTTGTCATTTTTAAAGAGAGGCTTACTGCTGTTGATGTTTTTAAAACTAAATAAATAGGTTTAAAACCTGACATACTAATTGAAATTCATCACTTTTTTTACTTCCTAAAAAAAAAAAAAAAAAGAGAACAGCTAGTTTAGGAATGCTCCAAACAAAACAAACAGCTTCATTTATATACCACTTCATACCCTTAAGGGGTGTCTAAGCGGTTTACAATTGTAAGCTATTTGCCCCCCAACAATCTGGGTACTCATTTTAGCGACCTCAGAAGGATGCAAGCCTGAGTCAAGCTTCAGCCCTTTGCTGGTCTTGAACTCTCAACCTTATGGTTTTGAGTGAGTGGCTGCAGTTCAGGCATTTAACCACTGCACCACCAGGGCTCCAGAATTCAGTGTCTAGTTCTCTAGCGGAGAAGAAGCCTTTCTGCAAAATCCCCCAGAAATTTTCTTGGGGAACTTTGTATACATCACAAAGAGACATGTTTCAGGATACCACTGCAAACTTTGTTGGTTTGCCCAAGGACCAAGCAGTAGAAGGGATGTCCTTTAAATCAGACAGGGAAACTTGAAAGCATTATTCTGCTGTAGCGAGGGAGGATAGAGACCATCAAGAATTTTTAATCATTGGAGGCAGTGATAGTTTCAGACATCACCCCACATCTCTAGTAGTGGAGACAGAAGTGTATCTACCACAGCTTTGTGAGGTGGATCAAAGCCAACTTAGACCATTTTTGGTGGAGGCTCTTTTCCCCATTTCCTAGAGGATCTTTCACTAACAGAGTCATGCACAAGGACACAGGTAGAAGCTCAGCTAAGTACAAACACAGGAGCATCTCTAGGAGAGTTGGGAATGTTGTGTTGTTTCACCACAGCTGAAATAGCTGATGGTGAGGGACTTTAGACAATGTTTATTGTTACTCTCAAGGAATACATTTTACTGTTATTAATCCTGGTGGACAAAAGGGTTATATCTTACAATTAAAATTGTTAGAAATACATTTATATTATAAATGATACTTTTTATATCTGCTCTTCTTGTCTGACGTACAGGTGGCTGTATGCTGCATCTGTTTCTTTGTTATTCTTCCTTTGAACCTTGTCGGCACAATACTTGGACGAAATCTTTCGGGTCAGCCTAACTTTCCTTGTCGAGTCAATGCTGTTCCACGTCCAATCCCAGAGAAAAAATGGTACAGTGCAAATTGAATGTATTTGCTTTTGTCTGTCCATTGAAGGAAGTTGTCCATGAAACTATTCCTGTATTATCTACACACCACTTTTCTGCAAATGCCACATAGGAAACAAAACATTTCAGATAAAATAATAAATCATAAATATATTAATTACCTAAATTAAACATTAACAACAGTAAAATCACTATTCACAGTATAAAAGGACAAACTAAAATAATGTGTGAAAACACTGAGCTTTAACTGTCTTCCAAAACGCTAAGTGGCTAAGATCTATCTTAATTCTGAAGGGAGAACATTCCACTATTTGAGAATGATACAAGAGAAAGCCCTTCCTTGTTTATCAAAGACATGGGTTTCTGCAGGCAGATATATTCTCAAAATGACTCCTTCTGCAGATTGTATTAGTAAAATAGAAGGTTCTTCAGATTACCAGGTCAAAAGGCATTTAAAACATCAAAGATTAAGAGCAGTATCTTGAATTGAACCTGGAAAACAAGTGAAAACCAATGTATATTTTCAGTCTACCTGTACCAGGTAACTGCTCAGGTGATACACTTTACACAAAATGAAGCTTCCAGTCTCAAAGATAATGCTCATTGCAATATTTAAAAAATGGTGTAATCAAGGATGAATAGGCCCACAATTATACCTTATACTTAATTATTTTATTAATCCTTTGCACGCCTCCAGGTGATGCAACATGTTTCTGACACAACGCCTCCCTTGTATAATCCAACTTACTTCTACTTAATGGAGATTATAAATAAGTTGATTCTGTGCATTGTTTATGTTTGTGATTTTTTTTGTCTTTATATTGACTGTACCATTAATTTATGCCAGTTTGAAATCTAAACAGTTTACAAATATTTTCAGTTAAATAACTGTTTCCAGAAGGGAGGAATTCAGACAGTCTACTTAAATATAATCGTACAAACAAACTACTTGGCAACATCATTACCTGAAAAGGTATCACCAAGAACCTGTAGGATCAATGAACAGTCCCAAGCTATGGATTTGACTTTTCAGAGGGGGCCTAGTTCTTCTAGGACAGGCTGAATTCCAGTCTCCATCTGGATTTGATCCCAGCATGTTCATTCTCATTTTATTTGTCTTAAGTAGAAATAGCAACATGGAAGAGGAAATAGGGGTAAGCAAGAAGTATTGAGGAATGTTTAGAACTTCTGTCACCGTCTTGACCTATTGCTGATTGAAACTGCATGAGTGATGGGTGCTCTAATCCAAAGCACAGATAACTTGCAACCGCCCCCCCCCCCCCCCAGTCATTAGCACTTTGGGAATTTATCTTAGACAGGTACTGATAGAATTGGGACTCCCAAGAAGCTTCATACAATGGAGGGAAACCTTATCTTACAACAGTTGTATCCTTAAATCACCTGTTTGTTTGCACATATTTCTATGCTCCTTATACAGTATACAAAAAAATTCAAGTGGTGTACATCTGAAATATAAAATATTCACAAAACACAAACTACAGAAAACGCTAATTCTTTTAAACTTCAAGAAACGGATGTCTGGTTAGAGCAAGTAGGGAAGGATTGGTGAAATATGGTTTTAACATGTATTGAAAAGTAAGGATCGTTGAAGCATGTTTAAGTTCCGGTAGAAAAGCATTTCATATAGTAGGTCCTTTTATATTTAATACACTGCTCTGAACAACTGCCAGGCAGATTTCAGAAACATGTGGAACTACTAGGAGGGCCTCTCCAAATGACCTTAGACATAATGGGTATATAAGGTCTCTACAGGTTCTAATTTGTTTAGGGCTTTATAAACTAATAGTAAAACCTTAAACCTAGCCTGGTGCAGATAGGCAACTAGTTCATTTCTTTCAGAAGAAGTAGACCTTTCGTCAGACCGGTCCAATCAGAAGCTTTACTGAACCATTCCGTACCACCTTTAGTTTCTGGACCAGCCGCACATAAAGCACATGGCAGTAGTCCAGCCTTAAGTGTACCAGTGCCTGGACCACAGTAGCCAACAACCACTACAATTGATGTACCAACCAGAACGGGTAAAAGGGGTTAGTTGGGCCTCCGGTTCCAAAAATAGACCCATGAGTACCACCTGGTTGAGAACTTGATCCTCCTGAATAGTGCCTCCCCCAGAGTAGGGAGAGCCTTCCTGTTTTCCAGACATGGGAACCCACTCACCCACAAGGCCTCGGTTTTGCCTGAATTCAGTTGCTCTCATCCAGTCCACCACTGCATCCATGCGCTGCTCCAGAACTTGTGCTGCTGTCTCTGATTCTGTACAGTGAACTTTGACTGATCTCACTGAGTTCTGCATGCGCCTTCTACTTTTAACACACTCCATTGCTTTTCAACTCGTTACAGTGTAAACTCTTAATTTCTTTACAGGTTTATGGAACCAGCTGTTATTGTTTGCCTGGGTGGGATTCTCCCATTTGGATCCATTTTTATTGAAATGTGAGTCTTTTATTTGGAAAATTGTTCAAATTTTTTCATATTTCAATAATGTATTTGTCTGATTAATTTAGTTGGTGTGTTTCCATGCACTAAATGCAGATTTTTTTTGTCCTTAGGTATTTTATCTTCACCTCCTTCTGGGCATACAAGATCTATTATGTTTATGGCTTCATGATGTTAGTGCTGGTTATCCTCTGTATTGTGACTGTGTGTGTGACAATCGTGTGTACATATTTTCTACTGAATGCAGAGGATTATAGGTGGTAAGTATTGTTGCTTCAGTTTATTAGACATCAGTTTTTAAAATAGACAATTTCTAAAAAAGACAGCCACCGTTTTTTAAACACTATTAAAAGATGCAAAGGCCTGTGTTATTGGGGCTATATAGACTGCCCCTTCAGGGGTGGGTCTGTGCTGCCCCTTTCAGCGGAGAATTGGGGCCAGGGCAACCTCACTGGCAGCCCAGAGGCCCCAATCCGGGGCTTTTCCAGGTCATGGAGAAGCAGCAAAATGTTGCTTCTCCATGGCCTGGAATGGGGTGTCCTTGGGGCTTCATGCCGTCGGACACCCCAACAACCAGAGCCATGGGAGAAAGGGACCGCTCAGTCCCTTTCTCCCATTGCTTCGTTCCAGCAGCTGTTTGGCTGCTGCGCAGGAACAAAGCTTGCGGCACTGCAACAAAAATGGGTTTCCGCAACATTTGGGCGCTCAGTGGTGGTGCCAGCATCATGGCAGCTCCCGTGTGGGCGAGGGTTAGGGACCGTGCGGTCCATAGACTAGGGTTAGGGACTGTGAGGTTGGTGCGCGGTACCTAACCCTAGTATCGCCACCGGCACACTCCATTTTGTCCATCTATATCGGGCCATTGTCACCTCTGATGTTGACATCAGGTTATACACACATTCCTGAAAAAAGAAGAGTTCGCTCAAGTATTGGGATCCCAACCCATTTAAAGATAAAACTGATATTTTGAATTAAGCCTGGAAATACAACAACAGCTGATGCAGCTGAGGCAGAACTCAAATAATCTTGCCCATTTGTGTGTGAACAAGACAACTGGAAAATGGCAGTTCAAGAAGAACACAGCCATAGAGACTCTGTAAAATGAACACTTCATAGAATATGTTGAAGAAAGCTGCAAGAGGTAGTCATGGTGGTTTGTTTGTTCATGTGAAGGAGAAAACAGTGAATTAAATTGCAATAAAAACAAAAAATAAAACATTTGTTTTGGTGGTTGTCAGGGATTGTTTTGTACTGTCTGAAAAATAAATTGTTTGTTCCTAATTGTTTGCATGTATTTTTCAGGCAATGGACAAGTTTTCTGTCTGCTGCTTCAACTGCAATCTATGTTTACATGTATTCCTTTTATTACTACTTTTTCAAGACAAAGTACGTAGTTTTTGATACTTTGCATTTTCACTTTTAAAAATAAGCCTTACAGAACATGTTCTGATTATTGGCAATTTGGAGACACTAAATCTGCCTGTGTTTTTGCTTTTTTTCCAGGATGTATGGTTTGTTTCAGACATCATTTTATTTTGGTTATATGGCAGTATTTAGCACAGCCCTGGGAATAATGTGTGGTAAGTTCACGTGTTAGTAGCCTATCATATTGTTAGTTCTTTCTAAAGTAGAGCCACTGGATCATTGACATTTGCCTGCATGTTGAATCAGTGGGGTCTATTATAGTTGAGATTAAACCAATAAGATTCAAATCAATATCTTCAATTACTTAAATAATATTTCTTGGGACGAGACCTCCTTTAATACTTAGGTTGATTCCACATTCCAACCTCTGAATGTACCCAGTCACTGACACTGGGTCTACTTTCACCTTTTTAACACTATTCTTAAGTGAATAAGGGCTAGGGTCCCAAGCATCTCCATAAACTAATTTCAGTATTTTAGGTAGAATGTACTTTCTTCTTTCCAGTTTATGGTATAGTCTGCTCTCCACATTTGCAGGGGTTAGGGGTACAATACCTGTGTGAAAGTGGAAAAAACACAAATATGTGAGGGAAGGAAGGAGGGGCGTACATGTGCACGCTTCTATCCCCCCCCCCCCCCATGTGTACCATTCATAAAGAAGGAATGGTACCATCCCTGCTACATTTTCTCTGTAGTTTTTTTTTAAATTCAGCATGGTCTCTTCAGATTAAGACACTCCTTGGTCTCCTCTGCTGTTCGAATGAGTGAATCTCTTTGATGGAGAGTTCCTGCATGGCAGGGGGTTGGATTGGATGGCCCTTGTGGTCTCTTCCAACTCTGTGATTCTATGATTCTAATCATTTCTGCCTTGGTGGCAAAACCCTGAAAGATCAGCCCTTTGCTCTCAGCCATTAGTGTTTTCATTGGGATAGTCTACAAAAGATACCTTGACCCAAGCAAGCATTGGAGATGTTTTGCAGACGTCTGCCTCTCAATAGCTAGACTTCCCTTTCTCTAAACTTAATAGATGTTGGTGTAATGGTTGCCCAGCTTTCAGCATATTCTTTATATCTAGAACAGCATCTGTGAGGTTTCAGGTTGAGACAGGAATCATGAAACGATGGTGATAAGTATACTTCTCTCTGAGCACAACTTTTACTGACAGCTGTAAAAGCTTAAAGAGAGAGAATACCCAGAGCTTACAAACAAATCCCTCTCTTTGTAGCATGTAGAAAGAGTCTTGAAGAAATAGTTGCCTTGCTATGACCACACTGACATGCGCAATAAAAGTGCTCCTCTTCTTCCTTATATGTATTACTGCTTTGGATATCCTGGGGTGCTCTTTGAAGGTTTGGCGAGGCAATATTTTCCTATCTCCTGAAAACACAACAGAATTGAAGCGAATGTAACTATAGGTCCTCAAATAAGAATTCAGACACTGCAGTTGGGTTAACCGGATAGTCCTTTATTAGCATTAACTTTATTGTCCCATAAGAGTTTATAGGATTTAAAGTTCCCCAGAAGTCCTAATTGGCTTGTGTGGGAATTTTATACCCCATAGTCTGCAAGCTACCTACACCATCCCCTTACGAAAATGCTTAAAAAATGGAGATTTGCATCTCCAGAGGATGTGAGTCTTCTATAAAACACCCCCCCCCCCGGTCTTCCCGTAAAATTGCCATTTCAGAGAAGGAGGTATCCCATGGGGGTCCAAGGTGATGGAAAATGGGATAGGTTGACCCCAGTACTCTCCTCTTTATCACCAGCTAGGCTATTTAGTAGAAAAGGAGGGGCATGTGAGACAAAAAAAAATTCCCAAATTATGCCAGCCATTGTGTCTTATAGGGTTTAGAAGTAGTCTGAAGACAAGAGAATGCAGGCTAAATGAATCAGTCCCTTCTAGGTTTCAGATTGCATCTCAGAGTGTGGGACAGAAAGCATAGCTTAGCCTCATCTCTGCAAATATAAAAACCAGCTTTACTCCAGATCATTTTATTTCTTGGATTCCTTTGTTGGCAAAAATGATTTTAAAATGGTCCTGTCTACCACCTATATGTCCAAAATGAGCAAAGGATCCATAAGGTGTGACATCATACAAAACATACTTGCCTTGCTAGTGCATAGAGATATTTTTTTAATGTGTAGTGGTTTATTGTACATGTTCAAACATGAAACCAAAGTGTTAAAAGTGGAATGGAATACATTGGAATACATTGCTTGTTTATACATATTTGTTTTCTTTTTGCAGGAGCTATTGGCTACATGGGAACAAGTGCCTTTGTTAGAAAAATCTACACCAACGTGAAAATTGACTGAGAAACTGAACTCTGGAACAGTTAATGGGTGGGGGTGGGGACAGAGTATATATAAACTTGCACACCAAAAAGCGCAAGAAGAAAATTGTGTGTTTAACACTGGGCACTCTGTGGGTCTTTCTCTCTCTCTCTCTCTGTAGGATCATTTAAAACATCTTTTTTCATTGATCCCAGTTCTTACTGACTTCCTCCAACTGTTCACAACAAATGCTTGGATTGTATTCATGCTAATCTCCCTCCCTGCCCCAAAGAAGCCTAGCTCATAAAGATGAAATAGACTAGCTCTCTTCAGTGAAGAGGACAAACTGTATTTAAGTACTTGTTCCATTCAATTAAAAAGGAAAGTGAAACATGTGGCTCCTAAATTTTTTCTGATTAGTTACTAATACTTAAATTACTGTTCTGGAAGAATTCCTTCTCCATGTTTAAGTGCTGTTTGAGAGGGTAAAGAAACTCTTGGCGGTACCAGGATGTATTGCAATATCACCTACTTAAAAAAAATATGTATTCATTTAAAAACGCAAATGTTTGCATGCAATATGTTTAATAGGACCAACTTTCCATTTGCTCATTATTAAAGGACTATCCAGCTATATCTGAGATCCATCCAAAGAAGCTAAGTACAAAGGTGGAACTCTCTGCACTGCAATTTTTGTACAGTCAGCAAGCAGAAATGTTAAATGAAGATGATGCATTCTGTTTTTATTCAAGTCTTGGAAGTCTAGATTTAAAAAAATAATAATTGAATGTCTGCAATGATTTATTTCTTTTCTTATTTCCTAACTCAACCGCCCACCCCCCAGTTTTGGAGTGTTTACTTGATGATTTAAAAGGGGTAACAAGTGTATAAAACATTAAATGATGTAACTTAGATGTAGCTCCCAAATGTATTTGGATGTACAGATTTACTAAAGAATACTTTTTTCTGATGATTCAATGTAAAAATGTGTGAATTTAGGTGGCTTTTTACATCTTGCCTGCTGTTGCATGAAATGTTGAGGGTTTCCTTGCAATATGTGTGTCATGTTTTCTGTTTACTGAAGCTCTTTCAAAAGCAAATACTTGTAATTTATAACAGTTTAATTTTTGTTTAGTTTTCTCTGGACACTTGTGTAATATCTAAAGCAGTCCTGCTTCAGGTGTTCAGAAAATTTAAAATAAACTTTTCAGACAAATGTTCTGATTGTGAAAAATAGATAAATTTGCAGTTGGAATTTTTTTTTTTTTTAGCAGAACTTCAGAACACCTGTTTTATTCTTCAGAGACCAAACACCCAAGGCTTTTTGATACTCCAATTCCAGGGTGCTTCGTGCATCTAGAACACATGTGAGGAACCTGTGATCCACAGAAAATGTTAGACAACAACTCCTATCATACCTGATAACTGCCCATGCTGGTTGGGACTGACAGAGTCCAACAATATCTGGTGGACGACAGGTTCTTGACTCCAGAGGAATTTGACTGGTTTATGAAAAGCAGCATTGTATGTACTGAAAGAGACAGGAGTGGAAGAATGGGGATCATAATTTTTTGAAGGTTGTGAAGCTTAGTTGCTGCAGGGCCTTCCGAGTTTCTTGTTTTAGAGAAATGTTCCGGCAAATTTTAGCATGTATTCTCAAGTCTTGATACCAAATAATGAAGGTATCCTCAAAAGGCAAATTACTGTGAGGAGGATTTGTAAATCCTTAAGAGTGTGTTTGTGTGTGTTTGTGTAAAAGACTAAACATTTTTTCTTGAGGTAAGTTCATTGGAGACTTATTTTCACCAATAATTGTACAAGAGAAATAAATACAATTTTACAGTAAGTGAACTGTAGCTGACTATAATCTGTTATACATGTAGTCAAATTCCACGGTATTCTTTTCCCATCTAAATTGTAGACATTAAATGATTTTGGCCCTCTGGTTTGGTAATGTGTTCAATTCGTTCTATAAATACAGTGATTTGATTTTTAAATTGTGGGTGATAACCTGCCATATGCTGTTACTGTCCATATTTTGCTTTTCAGTGAGGCTTTTGAGTGAGGGTGCTGCACAAACCCCAATGAAATAATTTCAGAGTGTACAGCAGCAGTATGTGTCCACATATATGAAATAGATCAAATTTAACTCCTGTTTATAAATTTGCAGATTGGCAGTTTTACTTGGAACTAAGGATGACAGAGATGACTAGGTGGCTTTCGAGAATGAAGAATGGTTTTATATTTCTCTCCATTCTTAGGGCTTTGTATTCTTTATCAAAACCCCTCCAGATTATGCCCTAAGTGAAATCCTAATGGCAAATTAAAAATGGCAAATGAAATGATCTACTTAGTTTGCTTTGCATGTGTTCATATGGACATATGTATTCATCCCATCAGAGCTGGCACTCCCAGTGCAACTTAAATAATGCTAAAAGCAATTATACAGAGTAGTAAAATAGTACGTTAAAAATGTAACAGAATTGAAGCCAACAATAGTATTTTTAAAGCTTGGGAAAATAAAAACATATTTACCAGAGGCCTTTTTAAGTGTCAATTAAACCTCCCTGAGTAAGCATTCCACAGATGAAATGCCACAACTGAATTCTTATTCTGGGTTTCACACACCTAACCTGCAAAAACAAGTCACTAGTTAAGGGCCTTAATAATTACCTCAGTGTATAAACAAGTTCTCACGATTAAGTAAATCCTCATAATGCCCAGATTATAAACCAGGACTGGGGAATGTGTGACCTCCCAGAACCTGTCAGACTGCAACTCACATTGGCCCTACCCAGCATAGCAAACGGTGAGGGTTGAAAGAAGTTCAGTCCATCAACTTCTGGAAAGCCATACATTCCCGATTCTCTTTTAAATCATATAGAGCATTAAAGCCTATTACTAACACTTTGAATTGTTTGGTAATTGTGTGGTCACCATTGAAATGTAAGACCTTGCAAGATTTGTGAAGTCAAAGGCTTTCATGGCAGGCATCCATAGTTTTTTGTCGGTTTTTCGGGCTATGTGGCCATGTTCTAGAAGAGTTTATTCCTGACATTTCACCAGCATCTGAAGAATCAACATATCAAAAGGGGAAAAAGCCATATATACATAATTCATATAAATACCTAAAACTAAACTACACTAAACTAAAATAATACTGTAACACACTACTAAATCTATTACAATAAATCTAACTAAACACAGACTAACTAAAACACAACTTTAACCCCACCCAGACTGTGTTGACAAAACTAAAATGAAAATATATTCCACTATTGCAGATCCATTAATAATCCTAACTACAAGTTATTACTTTGTTAGAGATTTCTTCTCAAAAATTATATATATTCATAAACAGTCCTTCAAAAAATCTTTTAAGTGTTTTATCTTTTAAAATCCATGTCAGTTTGGCAACATGAGCAAAGTGCAAATTTCCATCACCAGTACTTCTATTTGTTTCCAGGTTTGTGGAAACAGTATTTTTGCAACTGTTAACATATATTGAAGGAGCAGTCCTTATTTCTTGTGCAATTCATTACCAGTAATACCCAACAAAAACATTTCTGGTAGCTTTATAGTTTTTTTCATTAACATATAAATTTTAGAGCAATAGCCTTTTGCCCTCTTGCAAGTCCAAAACATATGAAAAAAAGACCCTCCCTTATCCTGACATAGCACCTATAAATCATAAATATTTTCTTCAATTATATTCACCTATGAATCATATATATCTACTACACAAAGTAAATTTTGTATCTTTACATTTTTCCTCTTACATGCATTTGTACATAGGCTCAAAATTTTGGGCCCATCATATGTATTTTGCATATTCACATTCTGTCTCCAATTTCAAAAAGCATTTCTACACTTTTTAAATTATATTGTCAGCAGCCTTACACAATTCTAAATAGAAATTGTTTTCTCCAGCTCCTTTGACTAAAACACAGGTTTCCCGCTTTCTTTAGCATCGTACATTTTACATTTTATTCTGAGTTTCTTTGCCT
Source organism: Urosaurus nigricauda (assembly GCA_034509955.1). Taxonomy (NCBI): domain Eukaryota; kingdom Metazoa; phylum Chordata; class Lepidosauria; order Squamata; family Phrynosomatidae; genus Urosaurus; species Urosaurus nigricauda. The sequence goes on from JAOEGL010000003.1 coordinate 156,675,761, forward strand.
TCCAAACAAATCTTTCTAACATTTTACAATGGGATTCCATTGCTTATTACATGGAACATCTGAAAATAAAATAAAAGTCTTGGCAACATAGTGCTTTTATCATTGTGCTTCTTCCCATAAAAGATAAATTTAACCTTCCCCATTTTTCCAAAGCTCTTTAAATTTCTTTCCAGACGTTCTCGTTATTTTGAAAGAGACTATCATTCTTCACAATTATAATTCCCAGATATTTGATCCCTCTTTCCTCCATTTTAAAATTGGAAACAGCTGTTAATTCATTCTCCTCTTCCAAAGCCATGTTTTTGGTCAAAAGTTTTGTTTTCTCATACTTCACTTTAAAATCCAAGCAGGCCCCAAAGACCTTCAACTTTTCCAGAAGGGCTTTTATTGAGTTTAATGGATTTTGTGCCATTATCATAAAATTGTCTGCATAAGCTCTCAGCTTCTATTCTTTTAAAACTCTCACCGCATGTATTCTATCATCTTGTCCGATATCTCTCAATAAAGTCTCCAATGCCAAAATGAAAAGCAAAGGTGAAAGGGAGCATCCTTTTGTATTTCCTTTCTGTATCTCAATCGTTTCGTGTTGTAATGTTCCCATTTATTAAAATCTGAGCTTTTTGAACTTGTTTGTAATACAGTGTTTGTAATACAGTGGAGTTTGTAATACAGTGGAAGGGAGAAGCTAGGCATAGTCAGACACGCACTCTAGACTTTAGGAGAGCTAATTTCAATAAACTTAGAGAAATACTGGGAGTGATCCCATGGTCAGGAATACTAAAAGAAAAGGGAGTTCAAGACGGATGCGAGTTTCTCAAAAGGGAGATATTGAAGGCACAATTTCAAACAGTTCCAATGAGGAAGAAAAATGGAAGATGTCTCAAGAAGCCAGGATGGATGACTAAGGAACTTTCAAATGAGCTAAGTTTTAAACGGAACATGTATAAGAAATGGAAAAATGGAGAAATCACGAAAGAGGAATTCAAACAAATAGCCAGCACATGTAGGGGTAAAGTCAGAAAAGCTAAAGCGCAGAATGAACTCAGGCTTGCTAGAGAGGTTAAGAACAATAAAAAGGGCTTTTTTGGATATGTCCGCAGCAAAAGGAAGAAGAAGGAAACAGTGGGGCCACTGTGTGCAGAAGATGGCAAAATGCTAACAGGGGACAGAGAAAAGGCAGAATTACTCAACACCTTCTTTGCTTCAGTCTTCTCAGAAAAGGCAAAGGGTGCTCAACCTAAGGATAATGGAGACAGAATAGAGGAAATTCAGCACAGAATAAGTAAAGAGGTAGTACAGGAATACCTGGTTAACCTAAATGAATATAAATCTCCAGGACCAGATGAACTACATCCTAGAGTATTAAAAGAACTGGCAAATGTAATATCAGAGCCATTGGCAATAATCTTTGAGAACTCTTGGAGAACAGGAGAAGTCCCAGCAGACTGGAGGAGGGCAAACGTTGTCCCCATCTTCAAAAAGGGAAAAAAAGAGGATCCCAACAATTATCGTCCAGTTAGTCTGACATCAATTCCAGGAAAGGTTCTAGAGCAGATCATTAAGCAGAGAGTCTGTGAACACTTAGAGGCCAATGCCATAATCACAAAAAGCCAACATGGGTTTCAGAGAAACAAGTCATGCCAAACGAACCTGATCTCTTTTTTTGATAAAATTACCAGCTTGGTAGATGAAGGGAATGCTGTGGATATAGTATACCTCGATTTCAGTAAGGCCTTTGACAAGGTTCCCCATGACATTCTTGCAAACAAGCTTGCAAAATGTGGGATAGACAAGTTAACTGTTACATGGATTTGTAATAGGTTGACTGGCCGAACTCAAAGGGTGCTCAACAATGGCTCCTTTTCATCCTGGAGAGAAGTGACCAGTGGGGTCCCACAGGGCTCTGTCCTGGGCCCAGTGCTATTCAACATCTTTATTAACGATTTGGATGACAGAATTGGGGGCATACTTATCAAATTTGCAGATGACACTAAACTGGGAGGAGCAGCTAATACCCCAGAGGACAGGATCAAAATTCAAAATGACCTGAATAGACTAGAAAGCTGGGCCAGTGCTAACAAAATGAAATTCAATGCGGAGAAATGTAAGGTTCTGCACTTAGGGCGGAAAAATGAAATGCACAGATATAGGATGGGGGACACCTGGCTGAATGAGACCACATGTGAAAGGGATCTAGGAGTCCAAGTAGACCATAAGCTGAACATGAGTCAACAGTGTGATGCGGCAGCTAAAAAAGCCAATGCAATTTTAGGCTGCATCAATAGAAGTATAGTTTCTAGATCAAGGGAAGTTATAGTGCCACTCTATTCTGCTTTGGTCAGGCCCCACCTGGAATACTGTGTCCAGTTCTGGGCACCACAATTCAAAAAAGATGTGGAGAAACTGGAGCATGTCCAAAGGAGGGCAACTAAGATGGTGAAGGGTCTGGAAACCTTGCCCTATGAAGAACGCCTTAGGGAGCTGGGGATGTTTAGCCTGGAGAAGAGAAGGTTAAGAGGTGATATGATAGCCCTGTTTAAATATTTGAAGGGATGTCATATTGAGGAGGGAGCAAGCTTGTTTTCTGCTGCTGCAGAGACTAGAACACGGAACAATGGATGCAAACTGCAGGAAAAGAGATTCCACCTCAACATTAGGAGGAACTTCCTGACAGTAAGGGCTGTTCGACAGTGGAACACACTCCCTCGGAGTGTAGTGGAGTCTCCTTCCTTAGGGGTCTTTAAGCAGAGGCTGGATGGCCATCTGTCGGGGATGCTTTGATTTGGAGTTCCTGCATGGCAGGGGGTTGGACTGGATGGCCCTTGTGGTCTCTTCCAACTCTATGATTCTATGATTCTATGATTCTAACTGAATACAGTCAGCCCTCCGTATCATGGAGTCTACATGATATAACCATCCACAGCACTTTCTGGAGATGAATGAAGGTTTTTAGTCTTACTTCAGATACACTATACTTCTATTGATGCAGCCTCGAATCGCATTGGCCTTTTTAGCTGCCGCATCACACTGTTGACTCATGTTCAACTCATGGTCTACTTGGACTCCTAGATCCCTTTCATGTGTAGTCTTGTTAAGCCAGGTGTTCCCCATTTTAAATATATGGGGAATGTTCCATATATTTGTTCCATATATTCCCCATAACGTTTTCGGTTATCCAACTATCAGCCGGTCCAGTTTATGTCGGATGATCGAGGCTCTACTGTACATCCAGGAGTGATCACATCACACCGATCTTTTCTGGACAAAGTGTTGGTCATTACTTTTAAAGCCCTATGGTTTGGGTCCAGGTTACTGACAGGATCACCTTCTCCTATAAAATCCACCCTGTACACTCAGGTCATTTGGGAAATGTTTGCTCCAACTGGCCAGGACTAGGCTGGGAATGGTTTCCAGAGGACTTTTTTGTCTGGTGCTCCCAGATTGTGGAATGACCCGTCAGAAGAGATTCAACAGCTGAAAATGCTGAAAGCATTTCAAATAACATTAAAGACACATCACTTCCAGCAGGCCTACCCAGTCAGTTTCAAACATGACTTTCTGATTTGTATCTTTTGAAGAATGTACTTACACAAGTGTACTTCAATGGTTTTATGGTATTTTAACTGTTGGTTTGATGTGTTTCCTTTTTAAATTGTGTTTTGTATTTTAACATGTTGTACCCCACCTTGAGTTTTGAGGAGATGTGGGAAAGAAGTACATTTATTATTATTATTTGTATTTTGTTGTGGCAATGTGAGACACTTGAGGCATTCAGCCACAACAGGAAAAGTTGAACATCTCGAACCGCCAAAACACACTGAAGATATAATCCGGTTTGGGACCACTTTGACTCCAGTGGCTCAATACTTGGGAATTCTGGGAACTGCAGTTTTGTGAGACATTTAGCCTTTTCTGTCAGAGCTCTGGTGCTACAAGAAACCAAAAATTCCCAGGATTCCCTAGCACTGAGCCAGGGGCAGTTAAAGCAGACTCAAACTGGATTGTTTCTGCAGTGTGTTTTTGACCTATGAAAATGAAATAATATCACTGTCTTCAGTCCTTATATTGGGAGAAAGGCAGGATATATGAAAATAAAATAATGTAATATATAATAATTATTATTATTATATTATTTTATAATAATATAATAATAATAATAATAATAATAATAATAATTTGTTATAAGATATAATTATAATAAAATATGGCAATATATAATAATTATAATATTTTATAAATAAATATAATAATTATACTATTTTATTATAATTTTAATATATAATAATTATAATACTATAATTATAATTATTACATTATTTTGTTACAGTATATAATTAAAATAATTATATTATTTTATAATATGTAATTTTAATTATAATAATATATAATAATTATATTATTTTATAATACTAATATATAAATAGAATGGTTATTATATTATTTTATTACAATATATATTTATAATTATTATTTATAATATATTATATAATTAGAATAATTATTTTATTATAATATATATAATTATCATTTTATAATACTATATTATTATATCGTTTTATTATATATAATTAGAATATATTATTTTATTACCATATATATTTATAATTATTATTTTATAATAATATATTTTTATATTATTACATATAAAACAGAATAATTGTATTATTTTCTTATATGTAATTAGAATATTTTATTATTACAATATATATTCATAGAATCATAGAGTTGGAAGAGAAAATTATTACCATTTTATTATTATTATTATTATTATATATTATATGTTATTAAATATTTATTCTAATTATATATATTAAGAAAACAATATAATAATAATATATTATTATATTATTATTATAAAATGGTAATAATAATTATTAAATAATTATTCTAATTATATATATTAAGAATACAATATAATAATAATAATAATAATAATCATCATCATCATCATCATCATCCTCCCCCTCCTCTCTCCTGGCTTTCCAGTCCTCCAGTCCAGTCCCACCTTTCCCTCTTAAAATGGCGGCCCCCGAAGGAAGAGCAACCGGAAGCGCGTCATGATGATGATCTCTATGGTGGCGACGCTGCCGCTCTGCTTCCTGCCTCTACTCTATGCTCCCTATCACGTGACCGCCGGCGGATGCCTGAGCAGCTCAGCCAATCAGAGGCGGCCCTGACCATCTCTCTTTTGCCGACGACAAAATGGCGGCAGTGTCGACCGCGGGCGCCCCTCCTCCGACGCCATCGCCTCCTCCTCAGACTCCCTCGGCTCCGGCGCCAGGGTCCACTCCGCCGCCCTCCTCAGCCCCTGCTCCTCCTCCTCCTCCCCCTGCGCCGGCCCCTCTGTCGGCGCCTTTCCCCGGGGGCCGCGCCGTCCGCCTCCACCCGGTGGTCCTCGCCTCCATCGTGGACAGCTTCGAGAGGAGGAACGAGGGCGCCGCCAGGGTCATCGGGACCCTCCTCGGTGAGACTAGGAGGGGACTTGGGTGGACTCCATTTCCCACAATCCCTGGCTATTGGCCCACACGGCTGAGGCTTCTGGGAGATGGAGTCCAAAATAGACCTCTTAAAGGGCCAGTTTGGGGACCACTATTATTATTGTTCCCCAAACTGTGCCCTTTAAGAGGTTTTGGTGCACTCCGTCTCCCAGAAGCCTCGGCCATGTGGGCCAATAGCCAGGGATTCTGGGAAATGGAGTCCAAAGCTCCTTTTAAAGAGCACAGTGTTGGGGGCCACTGTTGTAGTGATTCCCAAACACATTGATTTCCTCCATTTAAAAGATTTTGGACTCCATCTCTCAGAATCCCAGGCTATTGGCCCACATGGCTGAGGCTTCTGGGAGATGGAGTCCAACAGCTCTTTAGGGGACCATTGGTATAGAATCAGTGGTCCCCAAATGGTGCTCTTCCAAGGGGATTTTTGGTGGACTCCATCTCCCAGAATCCCAGGCTATCATCCCACATGGCTGAGGCTTCTGGGAGTTGGAGTCCAAGAGCTCTTATAAAGGGCACAGTAATGGGGACCACTGCTCTAAGCCAAGGAGGCTGCATGAACATTGGAGGAATAAAGAGCATGACCAAGGGAAGGAATTGTGTTCTAAACCCGTGGTCTCCAAACTGAGCTCTTTTAAGGGAATTTTGGACTCCAGCTCCCAGAATCCTATTGGCCAACATGGCTGAGGCTTCTGGGAGTTGGAGTCCAAAATCTCTTAAAGGGCACAGTATTGGGGACCACTGCTCTGAGCCAAGGAGGCTTCATGATGAACATTGCAGGAATAAAGAGCATGATGAGAGAGGAAGGAATTGCACCCAAACTGTGCTCTTTTAAGGGGATTTTGGACTCCATTTCCCAGAATCCTAGACTATTGGCCAACACGGCTGAGGTCTTCTGGGAGATGGAGTCCTAAATCTCTTAAAGGGCACAGTGTTGGGGACCACTGAAGCGAACCGATGCTACGGGGGATATGATGCTGACTGGCTTCGTGTGTTAACAGAAACCAAGAGTGTCACTTTTAACACCTTTAGTTGAATTTCCCTCTTTCAGTGCCGTTTCTTACCCTGACAGATCCCCTTAAAATAAATAAATGTCACCCCCAATCTAAAAATTGACACCTTTCCTGGCCACGTAATCGGTAGCTCTGCTCTTGTTTTATCGCCAGAGGTGTTCTCGGCAAAGGAGGACGAGGCGCACCACAGAAATGGGAGAAAATGGAGGCCGTGACAATATAGGAGGTTGGACCGGGTGGCCCTTGCGGTCTCTTCCGACTCTACAATCCCATCATCGTTCTTTGATTTAAAAGCACTCCTTGAATTGTAAAGTCATGCTCAAAATGGAGGACGTTTGGGAATTCCTCCTGGACAGGAGGCTGGAATGGAGGACGTGTCCTGGAAAAGGTCACCCTGGCCCCTACTGTGTCCATGGTCTCCCTTCACAGCACCCCTTCCACCCCTTCCCTTTCTGACCCAGGATCCATCTAAGAAGGGAATGCTGTGGATATAGTTTACCTCAATTTCAGTAAGGCCTTTGACAAGGTTCCCCATGACATTCTTGCAAACAAGCTTGCAAAATGTGGGCTAGACAAGTTAACTGTTACATGGATTTGTAATTGGTTGAGTGGCCGAACTCAAAGGGTGCTCAACAATGGCTCCTTTTCATTCTGGAGAGAAGTGACAAGTGGGGTCCCACAGGGTTCTGTCCTGGGCCCAGTGCTGTTCAACATCTTTATTAATGACTTGGATGACAGAATTGGGGGCATACTTATCAAATTTGCAGATGACACTAAACTAGGAGGAGTAGCTAATGCCCCAGAGGACAGGGTCAAAATTCAAAATGACCTGAATAGACTAGAAAGCTGGGCCAATGATAACAAGATGAAATTCAATGCAGAGAAATGTAAGGTTCTGCACTTAGGGCGTAAAAATAAAATGCACATAGGATGGGGGACTCCTGGCTGAATGAAACTATGTGTGAAAGGGATCTAGGAGTCCAAGTAGACCATAAGCTGAACATGAGTCAACAGTGTGATGCGGCAGCTAAAAAGGCCAATGCAATTTTAGGCTGCATCAATAGAAGTATAGTTTGTAGATCAAGGGAAGTAATAGTGCCACTCTATTCTGCTTTGGTCAGGCCCCACCTGGAATACTGTGTCCAGTTCTGGGCACCACAATTCAAAAAAGATGTGGAGAAACTGGAGCATGTCCAAAGGAGGGCAACTAAGATGGTGAAGGGTCTGGAAACCATGCCCTATGAGGAACGCCTTAGGGAACTGGGGATGTTTAGCCTGGAGAAGAGAAGGTTAAGAGGTGATATGATAGCCCTGTTTAAATATTTGAAGGGATGTCATATTGAGGAGGGAGCAAGCTTGTTTTCTGCTGCTGCAGAGACTAGAACGCGGAACAATGGATGCAAGCTCCAGGAAAAGAGATTCCACCTCAACATTAGGAGGAACTTCCTGACAGTAAAGGCTGTTCGACAGTGGAACACACTTCCTCAGAGGGTGGTGGAGTCTCCTTCCTTAGGGGTCTTTAAGCAGAGGCTGGATGGCCTTCTGTCGGGAATGCTTTGATTTGGAGTTCCTGCATGGCAGGGGATTGGACTGGATGGCCCTTGTGCTCCTTGTGCACCGCCCTGATCGTTGGAAGGGCGGTATATAAATAAAGTTTTATTATTATATATTATTATTATGATTCTATCCCCCCCCCCCCCCAGTTTATTTATTTATTAGAGTATTTATACCCTGCCCTTCAGCCTTAAAGGCTATCAGAGCAGCTTACAATTATTATTTTTAATTAGATGCTTCCCTGCCCTCAGGATTACAATGCTGTGGAGTTTCTTAGAAGCCGCATGGGAAACTAGGGCTGTTTTACCCCAGTGGCTTAGTGGTTGAGACGCTGACTCACGACTGCGAGATCAGCAGTTCCAGACTCAAGCACTGTGAGACAGGGTGAGCTCCTGTCATTGGTCCCAGCTTCTACCAACCTAGCAGTTCGAAAGCATTACAGTTGGCCTTTCTTATATGTGGATTTTTTTTTATCCACAGATTTGAGCACACATGGCTTGAAAATACAGTGGGCCCTTGTTATTCACTGGCGCTTGGTTCCAGGACCCTCCGTGGATAAGAAATTCCGTGGACGCTCAAGTCCCATTAAATATAATGGCACAACAAAATGGTGTCCCATATATAAAATGGAAAATCAAGGTTTGCTGTTTGGAATTTATACTTTTAAAAAATGTTTTCAAGCTGTGTATGCTTAAATCCGTGGATTAAAAAAAATTGGTGTATAAGGAGGGCCAACTCTATTCCCAAAAAGTATCAATTCCAAATAGCAAACCTTGATTTTCCATTTGATATAGGGGGACACCATTTTGTTGTACCATTATATTTAATGGGACCTGAGCATACACGGATTTTGTGAAGGGGGAATAAAAAAGGAAAATTGGCAGCACCTTTAGGACTAACTGGTTTCCCTTCTCCCACTGTGATTCCCATTTCCTTGTATTTCATGTCTTATTTCATTTGTAAGCCTGAGGGCAGGGAATGGTCAAATTAACTGTTAGTAAGCTGCTCTGACAGCCTTTGTGGCTGAAGAGTGGGGTATAAATGCTATAAATAAATAAAATTGAGTATGAACTTTCTTCCACATCTCTTCCTTTTTTTTTGCATCCCACTCAGCCCTTTGCTGGATACTGTTTTCGCATTCTAAAGCCACGAAGCCCTGTAAATTTAAGGCCATGTTGTCGTATGCCAGTGCTAGACAGTGAAATAACTTGATGGAAGAAGAAAAGCTGGTGACTTTTCTGTTGCCAGTACTATTTTTCACAGAAAATCTATGTGAGATGTCCCTTTTTAAAAAACCTTCTAGTGTTTTTCTATCATGTGCAAATCCCTACCCACATGATTTGGGGTTTTGGAAGGGAAAAAAATTCCTCTTTGGGAAACATGTTTCTTTCTTTTCTTTTTAATTTCACAGGCACAGTTGACAAACATTCAGTGGAAGTCACCAACTGCTTCTCTGTCCCTCACAATGAGTCAGAAGATGAAGTGAGTGCCAGCTTGGTCTTCACGCTGTGTTATGTTGTTGCCTCTTGAGCTCTGAGCCCAATGAAAGGATCCAGTGATGTAATATGAGCGAGATTGTGACATATTGGGTCTAAGGATCCTGTGATTTTGATTTTTGTCAAATCATTTCTGGGAAATCTAATACAGTGGTCCCCCGGGTTACGAAAGTAATCCGTTCCGGATTACCTTTCGTAACCCGAAAATTTTCGTAACCCGGGGGAAGGAGGGCGGGGACCTCCTCAGAGAGAAAGGGACGGCCCGATCCGGCGGATCGGGCCGCCCCTTTCTCTTAGCCGGCGAAGAGGAGAGCCTCCTCGAGAGAAAGGGACAGCCCAATCCGTCGGATCGGGCTGCCCCTTTCTCTTAGCCGACGAAGAGGAGGGCCTCCTCGAGAGAAAGGGACAGCCCGATCCACCGGATCGGGCTGCCCCTTTCTCTTAGCCGGCTAAGAGAAAGGGGCAGCCCGATCCTTCGCCGGGTAAGAGAAAGGGGCAGCCCGATCCGGCGGATCGGGCTGTCCCTTTCTCTCGAGGAGGCCCTCCTCTTCGCCGGCTAAGCGAAAGGGGCAGCCCGATCCAGCGGATCGGGCTGTCCTTTTCTCTCTGAGGAGGCCCTCCTCTATGCCGGCTAAGAGAAAGGGGCGGCCCGATCCACCGGATCGGGTTTTTTCGGATCCTGGGGGATACAATCGCGGTCCCGCCGGTTTCGGATCCCGGGGTTTTCTTAACCCGGGGGATTCGTATCCCGGGGGACCACTGTAGTCTAATTTCCCTTAAACAGCAAGGCATAGTAATGCCATGTTTTCACACACAGCAATCTTATGTTGCATTCCTGGGATCTTGTTCTCCACCAACATACAGATGTAGAGAAGTGAGACGAAGTGCCCTTTTTAGATACAGTTTGATTAGCATCTTTAGTGACTGAGAATATGAAGCACATCATGGGTCTTGCCTCAGTGTTGTATAAGATGCTTATAGAGCAAGGCTAGTCATCTGGGAATAGCACACAGGTTGTCACTTGTACACGATTAGTGTCATAAACAGTGCCACCTTGTCTGAGAGAAAGTAGATTTGGAGTACTTCTGCTTTGTCTTAATTTGGCACTAGTCTTCAGAGGGCAGAGATGGCATCATTATTATAATAGCAAAATGGGGTAGGAAATAGGTTTATACACAAGACATTTATCATAAATAGGGTTATATTGCAACTTTACCCTTTAAAATGAAGAAAAAAACAGTATCTTGGTGGTACTGTTTTCATCTACCATTACTGCTGACCCAGGCCTGGAGGGTTTTCCTTGTCTTCTGTCTTCCTAACTACATACAGCTTATCCTGTCTTAAGCTTTTTCAGTGGTTTCACTGTTATCATAAATCAGCTTCGTATTTTCGCTTTGTAAACTGCTGAATTGCTCTCCCAGGAAAATGTATGGAAAGATTTGTTCTCCACATTTATCAGGTTGCTGATACCTGTGTTTGTCACTTCTTATCCAAGTACAAGTATAGTACTTGTAGATGTACTGTGCATTGTGCACTATTCACTTTGCACTTCCCCTTCCCAATGTGAATGAAGTTACAGGACTATACATTAGGTAAAATAGAATAAACAACTGCTCACCTTTTAGAAGGAGAAGTACAAGCCTAGGAAAGATGTTCCCTAAACTTGTGAGTTTAGATTTTACTACTGCACATCCTTTTGCTGTTTTTCAGGTGGCAGTTGACATGGAATTTGCCAAGAATATGTATGAGCTGCACAAGAAAGTGTCTCCAAGTGAAATTATCCTGGGATGGTAAGTCATTGCTTTGCATCAAGTTGCTGTTTGCCTAGCTATATGGAGAGGATTTTGCTCTAGCTTGTACATTATATAAGTTTTAAAAATACCGTATATACTCGACTATAAGTCGAGAAATTTATGCCCCAAAATTGCCTTTAAAATCTTGGGGTAGACTTATAGAAGGGTCAACTGAGTAGCAGTGCTAAGTAGGGTCCCAAAGCAAGCCAGCCTGAGTCGCCCCAACCTCCCTTGGGCACCCATGCCTTCCCCCTCCGCTCCGTTTCCAACTTCCAAGCCTTGGCTTCCTAGCAGAAAAACTCCCCGTTTAAAAGCACTTCCCCCCCCCCTCTCAGCTCCGTTTGGCAAGCCTTTCCCTCACAGAGGACAAATTCCCCATGTAGAAACACTTACTTCTCTCTTGGTCCGTTTTGCAAGCTTTGCCTTCTCCAGGAAAAAAAAAAAGAACTCTCCATGCAAATCCACTTGCTTTTTTGCAAGACCTGCCTTCCCCAGGAAAAGTCTCTTCACTTAAATCCACTTGTTGTTGTTGTTGTTATTTTTTTGCAAGCCTTACTTCCCATCCCCAAGAAAAGCCTCTTCACTTAAATCCATTTCTTGTTGTTGTTGTTGTTGTTGCTGCTGCTGGTTTTTTTTTTTTCAAGCCTTACTTCCCATCCCAGGAAAAGCCTCTTCACTTAAATCCACTTGTTGTTGTTGTTGTTGTTGCTGCTGCTTTTTGCAAGCCTTGTTTCCCATCCCCAGGAAAAGCTCCTCCACTTAAATCCACTTCTTGTTGTTGTTTGCAACACCTGGCTTTCCATCCCCAGGAAAAGCCCCTCCATTTAAATCTCCTTGTTGTTGTTGTTTTTGCAAGACCTGACTTCCCATCCCCAGGAAAAGCCCCTCCATTTAAATCTCCTTGTTGTTGTTGTTTTTTGCAAGACCTGACCTCCCATCCCCAGGAAAAGCCCCTCCATTTAAATCTCCTTGTTGTTGTTTTTGCAAGACCTGACTTCCCATCCCCAGGAAAAGCCCCTCCATTTAAATCTCCTTCTTGTTGTTGTTTTTGCAAGACCTGACTTCCCATCCCCAGGAAAAGCCCCTCCATTTAAATCTCCTTGTTGTTGTTGTTTTTGCAAGACCTGACTTCCCATCCCCAGGAAAAGCCCCTCCATTTAAATCTCCTTGTTGTTGTTGTTTTTGCAAGACCTGACCTCCCATCCCATTTAAATCTCCTTCTTGTTGTTGTTTTTGCAAGACCTGACTTCCCATCCCCAGGAAAAGCCCTTCCATTTAAATCTCCTTGTTGTTGTTGTTTTTGCAAGACCTGACTTCCCATCCCCAGGAAAAGCCCCTCCATTTAAATCTCCTTGTTGTTGTTTTTGCAAGACCTGACTTCCCATCCCCAGGAAAAGCCCCTCCATTTAAATCTCCTTGTTGTTGTTGTTTTTGCAAGACCTGACCTCCCATCCCATTTAAATCTCCTTCTTGTTGTTGTTTTTGCAAGACCTGACTTCCCATCCCCAGGAAAAGCCCTTCCATTTAAATCTCCTTGTTGTTGTTGTTTTTGCAAGACCTGACTTCCCATCCCCAGGAAAAGCCCCTCCATTTAAATCTCCTTCTTGTTGTTGTTTTTGCAAGACCTGACTTCCCATCCCCAGGAAAAGCCCCTCCATTTAAATCTCCTTGTTGTTGTTGTTTTTGCAAGACCTGACTTCCCATCCCCAGGAAAAGCCTCTCCATTTGGATCAACTTCTTGTTGTTGTTTTTGCAAGACCTGACTTCCCATCCCCAGGAAAACCTCTCCATTTAAATCCACTTGTTTATTGCAAGACCTAATCCATTTGCTTCCTTTCTCAATCCAATGTTTTAAATCGGTTGGGAGAGGTCCAGAGAAGGAAGGACGTAAGTGGTATTTCCCCCCTTTCCATCCTTCCTTATAGAAGTTTTACCCTCGACTTATCCACGGGTCATATCAAAATCCAGGATTTTGACCCTGAAACCTTCCCTCGACTTATATATGAGGTCGACTTATACATGAGTATATACGGTAGTTCAGTAATTGCATTATGGATTTGCCTCGTCATCATGTTGAAGTGTCAGTCTCATAGTATTTGCTGTTGATGTTTTCTGTGTACTAAATGACAAATCATGTTTTGTCCTTAAAACGGTGAGGTTCACCCACTTCTTCCCTCTCTGTTTTCCTCTCTGTGTGGCACATTGCTTTCACTTTTCAATTAAGCAAGGGTCTCTGTCTTGTTTGAACTGGGGAACTGCTGGTTAGTTCTACTAGTGATTGGTTAATTCAAATATCTGAATTAAGGAAAAAACCAAACGAACCACACATAGTTCAAAATTGGAAGCCTTTTGGTTCTTGAAGACAAGAGGAAGAGAGGTTCAGACCTGAGGTTCCTGCATGCCTGTTTTCATCACAAACCAAGTTATGTTATTACATATGAATTTAGCATTTATGTCCCTAAAACAGAATGCCGTAGTGAATACAAAAAGTCTGCTCCCAGCTCAGGGAGTATACATGAAAAGAAACTAAGCTCACTAAACAAACACTGACTTGAGACTCTAAACCCCAAAGGTCACTTCAGCAGGTGCTTTTTCAGAGGCTATAAAAGTGGATGGTGCTATTCATTCTACTGTTCTTTATTTCAGTAGTGAGGAAGACAGTGGAAGGTTGAACCTTTTGACTACCATTAATCTCTCAACATCTTCAGAATGATAGATGCTATTACAGTTTATACAGCATAAGATTATGTAGCAGGGGTGGACAATTAAACTGGGGATGGAGCCATTTTTCAGTCCTGTGATACCCTGCAGGGCTGCAGCAACACAGACACAGATATATATATATATATATATATTGCAGAAAGTCACTTTCAGCTCAGGTTTCAACCAATTATTAGACAGCAGAGGGAAAAGGAAGACTTAGGTCCAAAACACACTGCAGAAATAATCTCTTTTGAGACAGCTTTAACGTCCTGGCACAATGATAGGGAATTTTGGGAGCTGTTTTGTGAGATATTTAGCCTTCTCTGTTAGAGAGCTGTGATGCCACAATAAACTAGAGTTTCCTTTTTTTTTAAATTTGAATTTTTATTGGAATTTTATACAATCACAAAGAAACAACAAGACATACATAGCATCGACATCTTGTACACAACAATACGTACTAATAAAGTCTATCTAAAAAAATGTAATAAAATACAGACAATATTTTAACCTTAATATTTTTTGAGTTCTATTTTAAATATAAAACTAACTGCTTTCTTTACCTCCATTCTGCTTTCCAAACCAACTTAATTCTGTTTTGTTTAGTGAACACAGATTTACAAGTTTTCAAGCACTGAGCCAGGACGGTTAAAATGGTCCCAGACTGAGTTATTTCTGCGTGTGTTTTGGACCAAAATCATTGTTCTGGTGGCTGGTGGGGCTATGGGGGCGAAAGATGGCTGGTAGGCAAAATTGAAATGGATTAAATAATCTTATTTCATGCAAATTAGTCATCAGTGTGTTAAGCAAAGAGTAGAAAGACTCTAAATTGGATTATTTCTGCAGCGTGGATGTGGCCAGTTTTAAATAGCCATCCAACTCTGCAAGTGATCTTGGATCTGTTATTATCTCTCAGCTTAATCAAGCTCATAGGGCTTTTGTGAATATAATGTGTTGAGCTTCTTGGAAAAAAGGTGGTATATGATGTTTCTTGACCCCTTTGTTGAACATTCTTATTGGTTGTATTTCTGGTATTTATTCTGATAAAATTAGTGTGTTCAAAAAAGTTATACTTAGTTAAAACACTTCTTAGGATAGGAGAGAGATGGTTTATAAATACTTCTAAATCTTGAATGCTGGAGCATAAATTGATATGTCCCACTAAGAAAACATTGCTCTGTTTTTGAAAGAGCTATTTTTAAAAGGTCTGTGTTGGATGAATAGAATTCTGTATATGTGGATATTAATTATCTGAACTATTTCTTTGAAGGTATGCAACAGGACATGACATCACAGAACACTCTGTCTTGATTCATGAATATTACAGCCGAGAAGCACACAATCCAATTCATCTCACTGTGGATACTAGTCTACAAAATGGCCGTATGAGTATTAAGGCATATGTCAGGTATTTATTTTTGCACTTGTTTTATCTGTCCTTAGGTAGCTATATCTGTCTCTCTTCTCTGTGTGGTCCAAAACACACTGCAGAAATAATCCAGTCTGAGACAGCGTTAATTGCCCTGGCTCAGTGCTAGGGAACCCTGACAATTGTAGTTTATTGTGGCACCATAGCTCTGTGACAGAGAAGGCAAAATGTCTCACAAAACTACAGTTCTCATTCCCAGACATTGAACCAAGGAAGTTAAAGCAGTCTCAGACTGGATTACTTCTGTATTGTGTTCTGGACCTAAGAAATGCAGTGGGCCTTCCCCATACACATCAATTTTGGACCCCTCCCCCCCCCCCGGTGTATGGGGGAAACGCGTACACTCAACCCCCTTTTGTTTTAATGGGAGAGTGTTCCTGCGTGCAGTCATCATACCTGCCGCAGCTTAACCTTCTATGTAAGGTTAAAGCCACACTGTAGATCCCAAAAATCAGCATACAGAATAAAATCATACATGATAATAACCGGTTATGAAAATGACTAATCAAAAATAGGTTGTTATTTGATAAAATAAACAATGCTCCTGCCCATTAATTTCAGACTAACAGAGGATGCTGAAAATCTTTAAATGAGTTTGGATAGAAAGAGGATAAAGTATTTGTGTGTTCCAAACCCCTCTTTTAAGGATTCCAGTTCTGTAAATGAAATAATTTTGATGAATATATGGTCTTTAGTCTCTTTGACCTGCTGTGTCAAAGAGAACACGAAATGAACAGACTTTGATTACTTCACTTCTGCTTTCAAAGACTGCCTATATCACTATTGCCTTTTTAAGCTGATGTGCATGCATCTGAAAATGTGGAGGTATGCTCTTTGTATAAAGAGCATGTTTGATACTTCTTGCTTTCTTTTCTGCGATAACTAGGAACTAGCAAAGGGAATATAATTTTTCTTTGAACCTTGTTCTGCCCTATCTATATGCAGTACACAAGCCTACAGCTGCATTTTGCTTTCTGAAGATTATTCTCTTACAAATTCAGTAAAATTTATGGTGGATGTTTTTGTGCTCTTGGTTATGTATGCTTCTCAGAAACAGTGCACTGCTAAAACTTGATATTTCATTGGAATTGTTGTCCTTAAAAATAAATAAGCCTTCTTCTTCTCTAGTACTGCAATGGGAGTTCCTGGTAAAACTATGGGAGTAATGTTCACTCCCCTCACAGTGAAGTATGTCTACTATGACACCGAGCGAATAGGTGGTAAGCACTTCATTTCTTGTTTGAAACCTGGTTAATATCTGAGTGATCATACTAATGTGTACCTTGCCCCCTCCCCCCCCCCCCCCATCTCTACTATACTCTTATACTAGTGGCTTTGTGTTTTGAGGGATGAAATAAACATTCTGTGATCTGGAGCATAGTGGGCAGGGGTCTAACGCTCACTCTCACAACAATCCTCAACTTGTCAAAATTAGGGCAGATTAACTTCTGTACCAGAAGCATGGCTGTGTACACCGCTTTACATTTTTCTTGTAAATGCTATATATGTGCCCTTCATTTTCATACTGTTGTGGCAAAGCTGGATCTGTGTTCCCTGGCTTTCTGTGGACCAGTCTCTGTTGGTAAAATTCCAGTGTGTTTGTATGTGTGTGGTTTTGTAACTGCACACATAATGCAGCACACACTCCCCTCTTTGATTTCACAGTCTACAGATGGGTATCATTAGCATGTCTGATGTCATGGAGAAGTGCAGGGTTGAGACTGCAGTTTGGTTGAACTGGCAGAATTATTTGAAGCATCAGTAAACAGGCTGAGATGTTCAGGTTTTTTTGTGTGGGAAAAACAGGTAGGAAAGAGGACCTGGAAGGGAAAGTGACAAGGAGGGAGTTAAGTACAAATAACAGTATGTATCGTCACACACACACAGTCACTTTAAAGATATTTTGGAGCCCCTGGTCTGCAGATGAATAGCTGGTTCAGTCCTTTGTCACTGGCTTCCCTAGATAGGAAGATGGCCTAGCAATGCTGATTCTTTAAGTCTGCATTTTTAAAGTATTAGTATCTGATTAATTAAATTCTTTATAAATAATGTTCTTGTTTCTAGAAATAAACCTCCCAGGAAAAATGTCAAGACTTAAGGCAGTGGTGTCATATAGTAACTGTTGAATTCCCACTGAAGAGGAGTCATTTCAAAGGCTGTTTATGAGTGAAGCATCATTCTTATTAAAACATTTGTCTTATTTATTTATTCTTTTAAAAATGCTTCATCTTTCCGAGTACAGTGGCCTCACAAAGCAGTGTTCAAGTTTACAAAAGACATAAAATATAGTTACAGGCACATTGGCTGTTTATAAACTTTTTTTGAACGAGCCAGAGCTCTTTTCTAACTGTCTTATCCTGTGTTCTTAGTTGATCTCATTATGAAAACTTGCTTCAGCCCAAATCGAGTGATTAGTTTGTCCAGTGACCTTCAGCAAGTGGGAACATCTTCTGCTCAGATCCAGGATACCCTGAGCACAGTGCTGCAGTATGCAGAAGACGTATTGGTAAGATACACTGTTAGAGCAGTTTACCCTAGAAAGAAATACACTGTACATATTTATTTTTCTTTTCTTGTATATGTTAAATAATAACTCTAGTTGTCTTTTGTCCAGTCTGGTAAAGTGGCTGCTGACAACACTGTTGGACGCTTTCTGATGGACCTCATTAACCAAGTTCCAAAGATTTCTCCAGAAGATTTTGAAACAATGTTGAACAGCAATATCAATGTAAGTTATTAGAGCAAGCTTCACTGCTGGACAAGGTCACAGTAGCCCAAAGCTGGGGCTCTAGTGGGTTGAGTGATGGTGAACTACAGCTCTCACATCCTCCCTCCTATTCATCACTCTCCAAAACATGCACCCATACCTCCCAGAGTTGTTAGTGGCAGCTGTAGCCTCCCTAAAGAGAAGGAAGCCAAGAAGATCAAATTGAGGCTGTTGTGCTTTGGCCATATCATGAGACGGCTTGACTCGTTACAAAAGACAATAATGCGATAATGCGAGGAATAGTGGAAGGCAGTAGAAAGAGAGATAGACAGGCTGAATCAGGGACTTCATGGGCCTGAAATTCCAGGATCTAAGTAGAGCAGTAGAGGGCAGGGGGTCTTGGAGAAGTCTCATCCATAGGGTCACCATAAGTTGAAGATGACTCAAGGGCAGGTGACAACAACTCGTAGCCACTTTCTCTATGGCTAATTCTCACAGTGGGTGCTACATTATCATCCAGCAGCTGTGCTCAGTAGACCAGCCATAGAATGTGAAGCTGCTAAGAGTTTTGTCCTCTTGAGGAAGGTACCAGCAAAATCAGTAAAGATTGGGGTCAGCTACATCACTGAGTAGGCTGCAGGAAGGATCTTCCTCAAGAGGTGCCTCCCAAGTGTTAACTGTATATTCCGGTGATGTGCTTCAGTTCTTTCAACACAGGAAATGCTGCACATGGCACTCCAGGAAATTTAAACGTTCCTCGCAGCTCAGAATTTCTGATACAGGCTAACATTAGATCAGACTGCAAATACAGGTTGAGATTCCCTTATCTAAAATGCTTGAGACACGTGTTTTGGATTTGAGATTTTGGAATATTTGCATAAGCATAATGAGAATCTTGGAAATAGGACCCAAGTCTAATTATGAAATTCATTTATGTTTTGTATACACCTTATAAACACAGCCTGAAGGTAATTTTATACATGAATTTTAAATAATTTTGAGAATGAAATCAAGTCTGTATACATGGAACCATCAGAAAGCAAGGGTGTCACTATGGAGGCCACCACAATTTTGGAGTATTTTGGATTTAAGAATTTCAAATAAGGCATGCTCAACCTGTACTAGTAGTAACCTTCTCTGACTTGGAGTTCAATTGTTGTATATGTATAACGGAGGCATAAGAACTATAGAGCGTAATGTAGAACGCTGCAGTTCAAAATAACTGACTAAATAACCTTTTTTGGGGTGGGGTGGGGGTGGGGGGACTATATCCAGTGGTTGTAAGAATGAAGTTCCAGACTGTAATTGTTTAGTATAGTTAGATGCCTAGCCAAGTCAGCAGTGGGGAGCTGCAGTCTCTTGGGACAATCCAGTGGAACTTGTTGCTGTTGTTGCCTTCAGGTGGTTTCTGACTTACAGTAATACTAAGGCAAGCCAAACACAGAGTTTTCTTGGCAAGTTGTGTCCAGAGGGGTTTTTGCCTATGCCTCCCTCTGAGGCTGAGAGAGTGTGACTGGCCTAAGGTTATCCAGTTGGCTTCCATGGTCAAGCAGGGATTCAACTCCAGTCTCCAAAGTTACAGTCTTAATGCCCAAACCACTATACCACACTGGCTCTCCCAACTCAGCGGACCCAAATATAAAAATGCTATAGTTCTAGTTCACTTTTGCTTATAGAATAAGGGTGTGTAATATGCAATCTTACCTCTGTTTCCTTACAGGACCTGCTGATGGTGACTTACTTGGCAAATCTCACCCAGTCACAGATTGCACTCAATGAAAAAATTCTGAATCTGTAATTTATCTTTTCGAAGAGCATGAAGAAAATTGCAGTTTGTACCATTGGCCATCCAAGTTGTTATAGCTGGACTGTAATTTCTGAAATGACTATTAGACAAACTTCCATCCTCCCCAAACTGAATTGGGCTGACAACAACGAAGAGAGTCATTAAAAATGAATTACACTCTGTCAAGCTGTTCGGTTTCACATACTTATCCCTAACACGCATACATTTTTCTTATTAGTGTAACATGTTTGGTTCTTAGTAAGCCAAGTAAGTAAAATACAGTTGTCAATCAATTTTTTTAAGACTTGGAATTTACTGTAGCAGAGAGAGGGAGAACAAGCTTGATTTTAGAGTGAGGAAAAATTAAGATGCTATGGAAGTATGTGGTACTAGTTGGTTTTCCCTTGTAATACAAGAGTTGACCAAGACAGTTGTGGAATGGCAAACAGATTATATTTCATGTAGGATGAAAAGTGCATTGTCAGAACAAGTGTTTGTTGGATTTTGACAGGTTCAGAAGGAGAACAGTCTCAAAGTGTATTGCATAGGATCACATGTGGAACAGCTGGAGAGGCAGATGATAGCAGCATCTTTAATGCCTGCTCGGCTGTTGAAAAGAGTGAAGTGTCTCTGAGAAGAAGGTAACCACTTGTAAGAATAAAGAAATGATTACTTAGAAAGTACTTGTGGGATTTGAGGATATCCCTCTGGTCAAAGCAGGAGATGCTCAAGATAAGAGGATATTAGATAATCAGAAAAAGTTATGTGATAGTGAATTGGCTGTTAGGAACAAATACTGCAAATGGCATATGTTGCCTAGATGGTCTATTAGATAGTGCTGGGGTAGAGTCAGTAACCATGATGCATGTGTAGAAATGTATGTTCCAGAAGCCACATTGAGGTTGCTACACAGAAATTTGAAAGCACAGACTTCCAAAGAAACTTTGCTGTGAAATCTTACCTGTTCTACATGCAAAGTTCCTATTGGGAGCACAGTTCTTAAACAGACACCTGGGGAAAAGTTAACAAGAACTTAGTGTACAGTTCAGAATTAAGCCATCTGTAGGGGATGAGGATAAAATTGTTTCTGAGTGCCCAAATGGGAATGAAATAGGACCTGAGCTTAACTGATTGCCGGTTAAAAAGCCACAAAGGGTAATGTATTAATTTTATTTATTTCTGTATTTGATTTATATCCCGCCTTTCTCCCAAAATGGAACTCAGAGCGGCTTACAATATAAGGCAGATAGGACCATTGCTACTCATATCCGTCACCCGTTTATGTTGCACAGACTGCCACAGGAGAAGACTGCCATTTCAGGAAACCATCCCATTCCAAAAGTCCTTCTCATTTCCTTTACCAGGAAAACCTGGGTGACCACAGTATATAAATTACATAGTATAACCAAAAACATTTGTAGAAGTCCTTGTATTTCTGTGCTAATGCTAGAAGCCAGAAAACCAAGATGGGAGAGTTTTGAGTGCTTGCAGGACATCCTGATGCAAAAGGGGAGGAATGGAGAGGACCAGTGGCAAATAATCATCTGTTTCTATGACTACAGGAATGAAAGGTATGTTCTATATCTGAGAAGGTGATTAGAAACTTCAAAAAGGGTAGATTTCCTCCAAGAATTACTATGGTTGATAATACCCAGCCCAA
Organism: Urosaurus nigricauda; assembly: GCA_034509955.1. Classification (NCBI taxonomy): domain Eukaryota; kingdom Metazoa; phylum Chordata; class Lepidosauria; order Squamata; family Phrynosomatidae; genus Urosaurus; species Urosaurus nigricauda. The sequence goes on from JAOEGL010000003.1 coordinate 156,697,394, forward strand.
AAGTAATTTATCAATGGCAATATTCAAGAAGCTTCCTGACCAAAATCCTCAACATGTTCTAGAAATTATATGCACATAAATATGACTGCTTTTTTTCCATGCAGTTCCCACTAATTATTCCGAATACAGTAGGTAAAACTGCTAGATACTCTACATGATTGCCTTAGAACAGTTTGTGATGGAACTCAGCAGAAGGGAGGCGACCGTGAACTTAATCAAGATAGGCCTAGGAACTGGTTTTTGTTGTAGATATTGAATTAGTTTGAAACAACCAGAGTAATTATTTTGTTGTTGGATTCAAAAATGTAGTTGTGTTAGCCTGTAGAATCAGTATGTAGAGAGATCTTGTATCATCTGTGAGACTTAACTGAAAGAAAGAAGCTGGCAACGAGAGCTTTCATAAACTTAAATCTACTTCCTCACTCAGATGCATTATTCTGTTGTTTGCTTTTAAGTCATTTGCAACTTCTGGCAATGCTAGGGTGAACCTATCATAAGATTTTCTTGGCAGGTTTCTTCAGAAGCAGTTTGCCATTGCCATCCTCCGAGGCTGAGAGAACGTGACTTGCCCAAGTTCACCCAAGAGGGTTGTTATGGCAGAGCCGGGATTCAAACCCGGGCCTCCAGAGACATAGCTACTATACTTTGCTGGCTCCTGTACTTATTCTATGTAAGTAAAAATCCCAAGGAAGTCCAACAGTTACACTCCAATTCAAGAAAGGAAAAGTCTTAAAAATGAAAGGATTGGTAAAAGATGCTTGGCGGATTACTCAAAATGACAATAAGATGCTCAGAATTGCATTCAACAAGTCAGGAAGTCTAAGAGGACACCAGCAGTGTCAAGGAAGCTATTAGATAAAAGAAGGCCTTTTTTAAATTTTTTTTTTAAAGAATCCAGATAGCATCCATTAAATTACAAGCCAGGTTCCTAACATCTCTGAACCTATGGAAGGCATTAACATGTTTGCTGAAGGAGAATCAATGAAGTTTCCGGAAAGGTGTGGCTGACTCAACTTTTAGAGATTGCTCACCTGTTGGAACTCTCACTGAATGCAAACAAATGTGAATAGGGGTAATCAGATTCATACTGCGGAAAGCAGTTTAAAATCCAGTTAAACAAAGTCCTCCCCAAAACACAAGAGTAGAAATAAGAGTGCAGTGGAAGTATGTAAACACACACACCTGGATCTTTTATGGAGCTTGTAAACTTTGGCATACAAAGTTTGGAGTTCGGTATAAACGGTTGCTGAAGACACCATACAGTATTATTTCAGGGGATTAAAACAAACCAGAAAAAAGAATCTCATCAAACTGGGAACCTTATGTCTTCAAATAAATCTGCAGTGCAACTACACTTGCAATACATGTAACAAGTGGGTCAACCTGAAAAAGAATATAGGGCTGGGAACAGTACTAGAAAAGGTGTCCATGAGGCTCCGGCACCTTTGATGAAAGGTTAAAACATTTGGGGCTTTCCAGCTTAATAAAAAGTGAGACGCAAGTAATATATCACTTTCCCATAATACGTGCACTAAGCCATTTAGTGGACACCTTGTACCTAATTTGGTATGTGGCAGCATATAATATTAACCTTTATTTATATAGCGCTGTAGGTTTACACAGTGCTGTACATATAAATTTATACAAGGAACCCTCTGTTCATGGCTGTAAAAAGAAAAGAGGTATATTGTACACTGAACTTTACTTTAATAAAATATTAGGATTAAATATGGGGCAAATAAGTTTTTCAAAAATCCAATATTGGAATTAGCCTAAATACTGTACCCTAAAGGCAACAGATCCCACCTGATCTTGTAAGCTAAGCAGGGTTGTCTCTAGTTAGTATTTGAATGGGAAACCACCAATGGATACCAGGTGCTGTAGGCTACATTTCAGAAGAAGGAACTGGGAAAACCACTTGCCAAAGAAAGCCCTAGAAAAAATTAATAGGGTCACCATAGGTTGACAGATGACTTGAAAGGCACACACGCAATACTGGAATTAAAAGCATAGCTGTTTAGAAGGTAAAACCTCCATGTATTTATTACTTTACTACTTGTCTTTAGATTTTTAAATGTGCCCATTCATCAGGGAATTCCATAGCCTCTTAAAAATTAAAAAGAATATAACTAAAATATAAATCAATATGATTTATAAAATAAATCTAAGTATATCTAAAAATAAATATAAAATCAGCACATCAAAAAAAAAAAAAAAACAGAGCATCAACACACTGGCCTGGTTTGCATAGTTTAATCTGGGATTAGAAAACTTTTGGCCTCTCCTTTGTTTTGGACGTCAGTTCCTACAATCTCCTACAACTGGCAGGAAATTCCTGATGGGAATTTAAATCCTAAATATCTGGGCTAAAGGCTCCCACTTCCACTTACTGTTGGAGGAAAAGCACATTTTCAATACTTTTCTCATTTTCTGAAATAAAACAAAAGACAATAAATCCATTTTCCAGGTAGTTCGTGTAAGTACAGTGAAGGAGCTCCATATTCTTTTGACTCTGGGTGCGACTTTTGTCTGTTTCAAGTATTAATTGCAGACTGTTAACTACTAGAATGATTTTGAATAATAGACAGCTCACAGCTGTATCATTTCATTGTCCTAACAACATACAGCTGTATAGTCTGCTACCTTAACAAGCACCTGTGCTATTCTGCATGATTCTACACTACCCCAAAATAGACAAATAAAATAAAATACATGCCGTATGGCCTATACTATAGGTCACAGAATTCTAAGTCCCCACACGAAATTGTACTTGGTGAATTATGTTATGTGTATTAGACTTGATAGGTAATGTATATATGTGACTGACTTCCAAACGGACCACTGAGTTTTATACAGTAAACATTTAACAATTTCCTGTGATTTTTCTCAGAGCCAGAATTGGGGGCCTGACATCCTCAGGCCATCAAGGACTGCTGCTCAGAAATCCTCCCTCATACAAATACATTTGTTAAGTGAAGTGTCATGGTTTGTACTTAATGTTTTGTTTATTTTTAAAAGTATGTGAGATTAAAATTTAAAAGATTTGGAGAAAAAAATGAATCCCCCCATCATTATTATTACATTTCTGGCCCGGTTAAGCAAAGAAAGTGAGATGGCTTTATCCCACCAACTGTTCCATTAATGCAGTTGATGTAGCATTGTATGGAGCATTTTAGGGGATTAAAATGTCAACTAAAATGTGGTGTAATGGTTTGAGGTTTGGACGATGACACTGGAGATCAGGATTTCATTCTCTGCCTGGCCATGAAACCCACTGGGTGCCCTTGAGCAAGTCACACTCTCTCAGACTCAGAGGATGGCAATGGCAAACTCCCTCTGAAGCAACTTGCCAAGAAAACCCTATAATACCTAAGTCCGCCTTAGGGTCACTGTAAGTAAAAAATGACTTGGAGGCACACAATAACATCAAAACCCCCCTCAGACTGAAGTATCCCTTGATGTTATTCTGCCTTTTTCTATGGAGAGATAATTTTAACTGAGGTTATCAAGTGTTGTTGGTGATTTATGGTAAGACCATTTGTAGAGTGTATTTGCCTTCAAGCCACCTATAGAGTTATGGCAACCTCATTCATTTAATTGGGTTTTCTTAGGCTAGGTATACTCAGAGGTGGTTTTGCCTGTTCTTTATATATATAGCCCACAGCACCTGGGATTCCTTGGCAGTCTCCCAGGATCTGGAGCCTTTAGGGTATTTAGGCTGTTGCTGGCTAGAGCAAGAATGGAACACCATAACTTGTATTCTTATCAGAAAGAGTGAAACAGGACTTCACCTAGTTAAAGTAACTCTTTTGTTACATCAGCAAGTTATCTCGTAACACACTCCAGGGATTTGAAAATGTGTGTTTGGGAAAGTGCGTGTTAGCCTGGCCACATCCAGACCTCCGAAGGTGTGAAGAGAAACTTTAACTGCACATGGCTAAACATGGATACCGTATTCCTTGTGACTGGGAACTTTATCCAGTTTTGAATATATGAATAGGGCTTTTGAGCCTTGGGATTTCTCAGATGACACCACTGTCAGGGGGTCTTTGTTTTTATGACAGTTGCAAGGTCATATATCTGTTATCGGCCTGTTTCTTCTTTGAAGAAAACAAAGGGAGGTTGTAAAAGAATATCTTGCGTGTAATTCACCCCCCACAAGTATGTATTATACTGAACCAGAGAGTTGCAATTGCTGCCCACTACTTGTCCCCATTTAGCCTGTTAATATTAAAACCTTGCCTTGACACCATTGTCCTGTCAACCAGCGGCAGACAGGCTTTTCGCATTCGCCTCCTATCAAGGCTGTACAGCCTGTTCCTCTTCTCAGGCCACTGAAAGCTAGCACCTGAAGAAAACCCGTTACCAGTTTTGCAAGGGCCTGTCCGCGAATATGTATTTGTGCTCTAGCGTTATCAACAGAAAATTCAGTTTTTTCAACAAAAATGTGAAAGAAATAATTAATCTCTACCATTTTTGAAAGGAGATGAAGTGGCAGGGAGAAAGAAAGCAGCCAAACTGGTGGTCCGGTGGTTATCCTTATGGATATGTTTCCTTCAGTATCCCAAAAAATGCACCTATGTTGTAGCTTTGGTAATATCTTTATATGGGGCTTTCACAAATTTCCAAATGAGATGAGAAGCGTGTGTCTTTTTCTCTCAGCAAGTTCTTGGACATGAGCTTTGTAATGCATTTTTTTGCTTTCGTACTTTGATCTGGTGGTTTAATTATGAGCAGGGCTAGGGCTAAGGAATTGAGTAAAGTATGCAGGTCTGGTTTCTTTTTGAATGAGTGTACTAGAGAGGTGTACTATAATATTTTCTTTTCTGTATATATAAACTGTTTATAAAGGGGAGGCAAAAAAATCATCCTTGGAGCAAAACAGCTCCTCAACATGTTTTTAATCAACTCAAAGCTGCTTTCTTCATAGCAAACGTCTAGGTGCCCCTCCATTTTCTTGTCTCGGCTGTGGCTTTATCACCTCTAAGCTCTGATCATAATTCAACCACAGATTTTCCACTTATAAGACATCAGCTGATCACCATAGAATACCATCCTGAACACACTTGATCTTGTCTGCATTTGAAGGCTTAAAGCACTGTTGGCTTTGGTTATTATTTGGATGGAGGACCGCTAGCAAATACCTGGGGTCTCCAGGAAGGACTAGGAAAGAGTCCTGCCTAAAAACTTTGGAGAACCATTGTCATTGAAGAGCTAGCAATAGTGAGATCAAGAGACCTGTGGAATGACCAGTATAAGGCCAGCTTCCTATTCTTTTTCCTATGTTCATTCAGCAGCAGAAGTTTGATATAGCTCACGGTCTGACTGCTATGTTTGATTTAGAAGAAAACCTGGACTACCATGTCCCTGATCATTTGATGAAGTGATTCGGTAACGTACAGGCAACCTCCACTTCAGAAACACAAACCTTCAACAGTTCAGAAAGCCTTTATTCAGTAAGCAGAGGTGACACGGATCCAGAATATCCCTACTTTGCACACCTGATCCTTTTGGTGAGTGGTAGGGAAGGCTTTCTAGCTAAACCTCAAATTTGATTCAGGCAAGGATACTGGGTACAGAGGATTCCCACATTTCCTCTTATTCTCTCCCAACCTTTGCTATTCCCATTGGAGGAACATTTGCTGAGAGGAAAGCAACAAAGCTGACAAAACTCCCACCTCAGGAAGCATTCCTTGACTCAGCAGCTTCCTGAGGTGACAGTTTTCTTGTTGTCTGTGTAGGGTCATTTAAGTTTCCTAAGGCTTCAACCTAAAAGGAAAGAAATTATTAAAATATCAAAACCAAGCCTGTTAGGGTCTTGCTTTAAATCAACAGAGTAGCAGAAATGTGCCTTTGTCTAACTAGTCTTCTTTAAGAACTGTAGCTTGTAGTTCAAACAAAAGTTTACTAATGGCTTTAATCTATATTTACATAGAATCTATATCCAAATCTAGCAAGTGAATTGTTCAGGTAAAAAGAAATATTGATCTCACCATCTTTCTAAAGAAAGTTGAGAGAGGAGAAAACCAATAGTTGAAAATCTTTAGATAATATTTGTTAGTCCCAAAAGGGGGGGGGGGGGTGACCCCTTTGAATCACATGGTTAGTTTGAATGAGAGAGAGAGAGAGGAGAGTTTGCATGCAGGAAATCCCTCTCTATCTAAGGAGGAGGAAAGAGAATGCAAAAATCTTTCAACCGTCTATTCCTTCTCTGAGAAGTGGGGTCTCTGGGCTTCTTTGCAGGATGGATTTCAACAGCAGGAGCTTTCAACTTGTGTTTTCCTGCAAACAGTATTCAAAGGCATGTTCTCTCGGGGAGCTATACGCCTGCAACCTTTGGATGATGTCCCTAAGCGAACATATCTTATGTCAGTACTATATTAATATTACAAATATTGGGCATCGATAGCCTTATCCACTATGAGTTTTTCTTCCCTCCTGAAAGCTGTCCGACTACTTGGCATACACTTCACGCTCTGTAATTTAGGTAAGTGCTGTGTGAAGAAGTGCTTCCATGTATTGATCCAGAATCTCCCACCATTCAGCCTCTTTGGGTTCTAATATTACAACGTGCCAACTCCATTTCCATCTCTGCTCTGGCAACATTATTATGGAGCTGAATGCTGTCAGCCATAATAGCAAGGGGTCCATACATCCTTCTGTTTTCCAGTGTGATATATGCTGGCAGCAGTGTCCTAATCCTAACGCATTTTACACAGGCCAAAAATGATCAAGGTCCTTTGTTGCTTTTGCTGCAACAGATTAATATGGCTACCCTCTGGAAAGTGTTTCATCTAAAAAACAACAACTTGCAGTTGTATGGCTACCAAATAACACAAGGAAAGCTGTGCCCAAGAAGGAAATATTTGTCATAAACTGTTAATTTCTAAAAAATAAAATAAAACGTCAGGGCCATTAAAACTTTCTTACCTCTGTGATCCACCAGTCAGCCTCCTTATCTTAAATGTAATTGGCCACAAATGTAAAACAAACAGGAGACAGGCTGCATTTCTTTAGGCATTCTGTCGCCAATGAATTAATCCTACAAAACTGGACTAAAGGGTATATTTGATACGTCCTCAGCCTGAACAGCCAGATTTAAAAAGAAGGTACAGTAAGACTTTAGATGTCACTCCACCTATGGGACAAGAAAAGATGAATATTTACAAATGTAAGCATATTTTGTTTTACTGCAGCCACATTATTTTTCTCCTGTGCTCTGCAATTTTGTGTAACAGATAAATTTAATTCATTATCTATTATTTCATAAGTTTGCTACACTGCTTTTAGGATTTGTTCCAGCAACTGACAGAAGGTGTCAGGGGTCTGTATTTTTCCGTTTCTATTCGTAGGGCAGGAAGAATTTATTGAAGGACTTCTTAAGAGATCTAGATTAAAAACATATGATCTGCCACTAAGCAATTTCCCCATGGTAGGTTCGCCTTCAAAACCTTGATGGCATGCAGCAACAAGAGGACCATGTTAGATCTGTAGAGGGCCATCCCCACATGCCTCCCTTCTTCTTGCATGAGAATGGAGAGAGGTATTTTTGTGGGTTTTTTCAGGCTATGTGTCCATGTTCTGGAAGAGTTTATTCCTGACGTTTTGCCTGCATCTGTGGTGGCATCTTCAGAGAAAGCTGACATGGAAGTGAGTGAGGTGTGTGTGTATATTATATATACTCTGTGCAAATATATACATTGGATCACAAAAGTTAGAATCATACAAGGCATCGTATTCCCTATTACTAGGTACGGATGTGAGAGCTGGACAGTTAAGAAAGATGATAGGAAGAAAATCAGTTCATTTGAGATGTGGTGCTGGAGAAGAGTGATGAGGATCCCATGGACAGCCAAGAAGACAAACAAATTGGTTGTAGAGCAGTCAACCCAGAACTCTCCCTGGAAGCCAAGATGACTAAACTGAGGCTGCCGTACTTCGAACACACCACGAGAAGGAAGGATTCATTGGAAAAGACAATAATGCTGGGAAATGTGGGGGAAGTAGGAAGAGAGGAAGGCCTGATGCCAACTTTTTCCTTTGAGTCTCAAAGGTGCTGCAAGATCTCTTCATTTAACTTTTTAATAGTATGGAAAGGGATCTTGCAGCACCTTTGAAGCTCACTGAAAGAAAGAACTTGGCAGCAGGAGCTTTGCTAGACTCCTGTCTACTTCCTCAGATGCAGATTGATATAATAATAATAATAACTGTAGAGAGATCTTGCAGCACCTTTGGGACTCACTGAGAGAAAAAGAAGTTGGCAGCAGCAGCAGCTTTTGTAAACTAAATTCTAGTTCCTCAGATGCAGTTGGATATAATAATGATGATGATAATAATAATGATAATAATGTAGAGAGAGCAATTATAGCTCCTTTGAGATTTCATGGAAAGTAAGAAGGTGGCAGCAGGAGCTTTGCTAGACTGAAGTCTACTTCTTCAAAGGCAGTTGGAAATAATGATGATGATGATGATGATGATGATGGTAATGGTGATGTAGAGACCTTGTAGCACCTTTGAGACTCACTGAAAGAAAGAATTTGGCAGCATGAGGGCTTTGCTAGACTTCAGTCTACTTCCTCAGGTGCAGTTGGACATGATGATGATAATGTAGAGAGAGATTTTGTAGCACCTTTGAGATTTCACTGAAAGAAGGTGGCAGCAGGAACTCTCCTAGACTTCAATCTACTTCCTCAGATGCAGCTGGATATAATAATAATAATAATAATAATAATAATAATTTGTATCCTAGACTTCAATCTACTTCCTCAGCTGCAGCTGGATATAATAATAATAATAATTAATAATAATAATAATATATTTGTATCCTAGAGTTCAATCTACTTCTTCAGATGCAGCTAGATGGAATAATAATAATAAATTTATTTGTATCCTAGACTTCAATCTACTTCCTCAGATGCAGATATAATAATAATAATTATTTGTATCCTAGAGTTCAATCTACTTCCTCAGATGCAGCTGGATATAATAATAATATTTATTTGTATCCTAGACTTCAATCTACTTCTTCAGATGCAGCTGGTAATAATAATAATAATAATAATATTTATTTGTATCCTAGACTTCAATCTACTTCCTCAGCTGCAGCTGGATATATAATAATAATATTTATTTGTATCCTAGACTTCAATCTACTTCCTCAGCTGCAGCTGGATATATAATAATAAATTTATTTGTAACCTAGACTTCAGTCTACTTCCTCAGATGCAGCTGGATATAATAATAATAATAATAATAATAAATTTATTTGTATCCTAGACTTCAATCTGCTTCCTCAGATGCAGCTAAATATAATAATAATAATATTTATTTGTATCCTAGAGTTCAATCTACTTCCTCAGCTGCAGCTGGATATATAATAATAATATTTATTTGTATCCTAGACTTCAATCTACTTCCTCAGCTGCAGCTGGATATATAATAATAAATTTATTTGTAACCTAGACTTCAGTCTACTTCCTCAGATGCAGCTGAATAATAATAATAATTAATAATATAAAGAAAGATCTTGCAGCCCCTTCGAGCCTCACTGAAAGAAAGAATGTGGGCAGCAGGAGTTTTCCTAGACTTAGGTCTACTTCCTCAGATGCAATATATATATATATTTGCGTGAGTTTATATAGACTCTCCTCTCTCCCAACTTCTGTGTGAGGAAGAAGAAGAAGAAGAAGAAAAAGGCTGCCATGGTGGCGGTGAAAATGGGGGTGGAGGAGAAGGAGGAGGAGGAGGAAGAACTAGAGAGAGAGAGAGAGTGTTGTTTGGGGCGAGGCCTGCTGCTGTGTGGCTGTGTGTCTGAACTCTGACTGTGTGGTTTCTTCTGGGCCAGCCCCCTCAGCCTCCATTTTGCTGCCTGCGCCGCCTGAGGAGGGGACGACTCAGTCTGAGATTTATTATTATTATTATTATTATTTCTCCTCAGGTGAGGAATGGGTTTTTGTGAGGAATGGAAGGGCTTCTGGGGATTATTTGGGAGGGAGGGAGGGCCTTATATTTGGGTTTCCCCCCCTCAGAGTTGGCTCCCTCAAGTTGGGGGGGGGGGGCTGTGTCTGTTTGGGGAACAACAACAACAACAGCAGCAGCCAAGTTCCCCTCAGAGAGAGACTGGTGGCTGCATCCACACTGGAGGAATATAACCCGGTTTGGCAGCGCTTTAACTCTTCCTGTTGTTGGCTCAAGGCTATGGGATTCTGGGAGTTGGAGTCTGTTGTTGTGGCTTTTCTTGGCAGAGTGAGATGAGGCATAGCCCTGTTGGTCTCTGGGAGCAGTCTGCAGCAGAGGGAGCGTCTTGTTTGTTGCAGCAGCTTTGAGACTCACTGAAAGAAAGAAGTTGGCAGCAGGAGCTTTCCTAGACTAAAGTCTACTTCCTCAGATGCAGTTGGATATCATCCTAATAATGATAATAATAATAATGTAGAGAGAGCTCTTGTAGCACCTTTGGGACTCACTGAGAGAAATAAATCTGCAGCAGGAGCTTTCCTAGACTTCAGTCTACTTTCTCAGATGCAGTTGGATATAATAATAATAATAATAATGTAGAGAGAGCTCTTGTAGCACCTTTGTGACTCAATGAGAGAAATAAATCTGCAGCAGGAGCTTTGCTAGACTCCAGTCTGCTTCTTCAGATGCAGTTGGATATAATAATAGTAATGGTAATGATAATAAGAATAAGAATAATAAGGTAGAGTAATATGAATAATACTCTACATTAATAATAATGTAGAGTAATGGAGAATAATCTTGTAGCACCTTTGGGACTGACTGAAAGGAAGAGGTCTGTATGGAGCAGGAGCTTTCCTAGACTTCAGTCTGCTTCCTCAGATGCAGCTGGATATAATAAAAATGATGATGATGATATTAATAATGTAGAGAGAGATCTTGCAGCACCTTTGAGATTTCACTGAAAGAAAGAGGTCGGCAGCAAGAGCTTTGCTAGACTGAAGTCTACTTCTTCAGATGCAGTTGGATATAATAATGATAATCATCATCATTATAATGTAGAGAGAGATGTTGCAGCACCTTTTGAGACTCACTGAAAGAAAGAAGTTGGCAGCAGGAGCTCTCCTAGACTGAAGTCTTCTTCCTCAGGTGCATTTAGTGGAGTGAGGCTGAGAGAGTGTGACTCACCCACTGGGGTTCTATGGCTGAGTGGGATGGGATTCGAACCCCGCTCTCCAGAGTTGCTATCCAAGTCTCAAACCACTATCCCACACTGTCTCTGTCCTGTCCACAACTAGGGCTGCGTCCGCACTAATTGTCCAGTTTGATCCCGCTTTGACCGCCGCAGGTCCATGCTATGGAAATCTGGGGTTTGCACTGTTTGTGAGACACCTAACCTTCTCTGTCAGAGAGAGCTCTGGTGCCACACAAACTACAAACCCCAGGATTCCCTAGCACTGAGCCACAACAGTTAAAGGAGCCTCAATCTGGATTATTTCTACACTTCAGCCTCTGTGGTCAAAAACACACTGCAGAAATAATCCAGTTTGAGAGCGCTTTAACTGCCCTGGCTCAGTCCTAGGGAATCCTGGGAGTTGTAGTTTGTTGCGGCACCAGGCCTCCAACAGAGAAGGCGAAATGTCTCACAAAATTACAGATCCCAGAATTCCCTAGCTTTGAGCCAGGGCAGTTAAAGCGGTTTGAAACTGGATTATTTCTGCAGTGTGGATGTGGCCTCTTAGAGTGTGGAGCACAGTGGTTTGAGTGCTGGATTATGACTCTGGTGACCAGGGTTCGAATCATCCCTGCTGGGTGACTTTGGGCAAGTCACACAATCTCAGCTTCAGAGGAAGGCAATGGCAAAGCTCCTCTTGCCAAGAAAGTCCTGTGATAGGGCCAAAAATGGCTTGAAGGCACACAGCAACAAAAGTCACTTTTTATGAATTAAACTAAATTGAAAGGGTATATTTGAGGAACTCAGGTGCAGAACATGGCGCAGAATTAATCCAGTCTGAGACTGCTTTAACTTCCTTGGCTCAATGGCTGGGAGTTCTGAGAACTGTAGTTTTGTGAGACATTTAGCCTTCTCTGTCACAGAGCTCTGGTGTCACAATATACTACAATTTCCAGGATTTCACTGAGCCAGGGTAATTAAAGCAGTCTCAAACTGGATTATTTCCACGGTGTGTTTTGGATGTCAGTTTTCAGACTGTGGGACTGTGTCAACTGACCTGTCAATTGGCACCTCCTTGATTTATAGGCTGGCCACTGAAACATGTATATGTATTTCAGATAATGTACTTTTCCAAATTTGTAAATAGGCAGTCCAAATCTCAAAAAATATTAAAATGTATTTAAAATTCTAAGGCAAGAAAAATTAATTTTTAAATTTTTTTAAAAAATTTAAATTTAAAATTCTAAGGTCAGGCCACAGTGAGCCAGGAAACCTATGGATAGACAGACCAACCTTCCAGGAGACCAACTGAGTGAGGAGAAGGTCATTTATTGTATTTGACTAAAAGCCATTATAAATAAAAGAAATATCCATTAAAAGAATGCTGACATACATGTACATCTGTACAAAAAACAAACAAACAGATAATTGAACCCACTGCACAGTCTATAGCAATATCTATCCAATAACTAGCACAAGAATCAGGTAAGCAGCCTTGAGTTCATTGGAGAAAATGGAGGATAGAACAAATAAAATAAATAAAAAATTAAACAAATAAAAATTAAATGCAGCTTTATATGCACATGTTCGTTAAGATTTTTTAAAAATCTGCACATAAAAGTAGAAATGTAAAGAAGAGATTTAGGAATACGTGGGAACAGATTGATCATATGGTATCTTTTGTGAGTCATTGCGTCTTGATACACTTATTTCAATGTTTAATACATGTTGAAACGCGTAAAGGGTGAAGACATCAACTGCATGTGTCGACTGGCAACCTGGATTTGTTGTCATATTGTGTGCCTAGATAGGAAACTGCCAATGAATACCGGGTGCTATAGGCTGTGTTTCAGAGGAAGGCAATGGGAAACTGCCTCTGAGTATTCCTTGCCTAACAAAACCCTACAGAATGCATAGGGTTGCCATAAATTCACAGGTGACTTGCAAGCACTACCTACTTGCACACAATATGGATCAGTTAGGTCCAGACTTCGAAGATCTCTCAAATACTTTTTCTTAATGTTCACCATTTGTATACTCTTTTCACGTGCAATTTGGTAGTGAACAGTATGAAATGGTGGCATTTAACTTGTTTTTCAAACGCTTTGATATATGGGATGGTGGTTCTTAAACACTGAATGAACGAAGACTATTAGTATGTATATGACGTCGCACTTTATTCTTAATCAAACGACCACCAGCTGATCCTTTGCTTGCATTTTACGTATTAATTTCAGACTTAGGAAGTAGCTTGTTTTTCCAGCAGGTTTCTTTGGTATCCGTCCAGTCATGATTTGGAACAGTCATGTTTTGCTTGAAACTATAATCCACTACTTTTCTGTGGAAAAGAAATGGGTTGTTTGCTTGTTGCTTGTTGCTGGGTGTGTCTACTGACTCAGCCTGAGCAATGGGAGTGGGGAGGAGAAAGGGTCATATGAATGACTACCTCATGCTGCGGCTGGAAAGGTTTGTTTTGTAATGCTTTCAACCTTTTTCCCTCCAGAATTTCCAAAGTGCAGTTTCTGAATTGACCACTGACAAACCAGAAGAGCATTTTCCTGTATTTCAAATAGCAAAGTAGTAGGAGTACTGGTAATTTACCAAACCTACACCTTACAACTTAGGATTTGCCACAAGTTAGAAATGACTAGGGACTCTTTCAAATGGGAGGAATTTCTCCCAATTCCGAATGGAGCCAATGTGGATTCATGTAAATTCGCTTGTTTAGCGAATTTACCTGAACCCCTGCTCCATTCAGAAGGCATTCGGAATTACTTCCCATTACCCGAAAATAACCCCCCCTTGCCCGAAATCGCGTGAGAAGCTTAAAATCGCAATAACGTTAAACCCATGATTGCATTCGGAGCGACTTCCCTTTTTCCCGAATTTGCGTGAGAAGAATTAATTCGCAATAACGTGAAACCCCAGGATTGCGTTTGGATTGTCCTTGGATTATACTTCCAATTTCCCACGTCTGAAAGAGTCCTAGGAGGCGCACAATGATAACAACAAATTGGCTAGTAATTCATAACTTGGCACGTTAGCTTTCAGGATGGCTTTAATACTAACTTGTTGCTTGAGCAGCGTAAGGAATAAAGTAACTTGTTCCCTTGAAAAGGTAGCTTTCCACAAACTGATAAATTCCATTCTGGAATGGGACGGCTTCTAAACGTTGTCAAATTGCAACTCAAGAGCAGCCCTGGCCAACAGAATCCAGAGTGCTGGACATTGCATTTCAGCATCTGGAGTGTTGCACAGTTCTCAGCCCAATTTAAATGTATAGCGCTTCCTTCCCAAGCTTGATGTTATCTTCCTGATATGGTGGACTACAAGTCATGTCATGAATCAAGATAATAGAAGTTGTAGTCCAACACGTGGAGAATAATACCAGCATGAGAAGTACTGATAGATACCGCCCCACCCTCTAAATGGGCAATGTTAAAAATGCCTGAAGGTGTAATGTAAATAATCTGATGGTGATAGTTGTAAGAACTCCCAGCGCTATGATACATCAGCTCTGCCCATGAAAGTGCACCGCAACAGACAAGTGTTCACACTCATGGTGAAATCTGGGAAGTAAGGCTTCCTTTGCTGGGAGGTACACCTCTCTGTGAGAGTAAGGGCAAAACAGCGCGGTTCCAAAAAGAGGTAGAATGAGGTGGAGAATGAAAACTCATATCAAATGTATAAAAGAATTCTTTTCTAAAAAGTTTTAATATACCTATAACCTAAATAAATGGTCCTTTGTAGCTCTGCACTTTACACTGACTAATTTCATAGTATTTTGTTTTGGAGACGGCTCTTGTTTCGATGTCTTCCTGTATTTGAGAAGCTTAACCTGTTTTTAAACATGATTGATCCGTCTCCTGTCCTCCCACATTCTTTTACTCTTGTCTCTCTTCATACTTTCCGGCTTTTTTCATTCATCTGTTTCCTAATCTTATTGTTAAATTCTCTGTTCCCATTGGGCCAACCTGCACCTTTGTATGGGACATCAGATCTTCCAGTATAAGAAAAGGAACACGTCCAGACCAAAGGAAACAGTTCACTTGGTACTTCATCTGAAGAAGTAGGTTTATATCCACAAAAGCTCGTGCTAAAATAAAAACCAGTTAAGTCTTAAAGGTGCTGCCACATTCTTTTTTTCTCTCCCTCCATTACTCCTTTTTAGATCCAGACGAATTGTTAGTGGATGCTGAATTGGCTTGTCTCAATTGGGTTGTATGTGAGAGAGATTCAGGGCCCATACAGGCCCATGCTCCAGCCTCACTTCGTCCTGTACAGATGTTGCAGGCCATTACTTCCAGGCTGGGATTGGCCTGTCCAAATACCAATCTGGTGGTGCCGGACTGATCCCAACCCAAAGGGACTTTAGTTTGGGGCATATAGACCCACTGTTTGTGACAGGTGGCACGCTGCACAGCCTTACGTGCTACTGCTTTTGCTGTCGCATCTACTCAGAAGATCCCCATTGTGATGTTGAATGGGGGAGCTTGGCCATTTGGGTGTAGCCAGGCGCCCTGTTTCTGCCCTTATGGGTCACGACAGACATCTTTTGAGAAACTGGATGGCGGGGTAGGTATGGGACTAGTGGTGGTAATGGGTCCATGGCATGGGGGCAGGTGGGCATATAGTTTTATCAACCAACTTTGGATTTTGTTTTGTTTTTGTATGGTTTGCTAGGGAGAAAGTCAGAGAAGGGACAGATTGTTCCGAGTATCTTTTAATGAATAAACAGCTAATGCATAAATTATTAAAATAGAGCTATGTAGTGATACTTGGTGCTGAAGTAATTAATAGGCCCGAAACAAATAAAAGGAATAGAGGAACCTCACAGACAGTGCAAGGGACAAGCACCTTCTTTGTAAAGTAGGCAGATATTGAACTCGTAGTATAATTCAGTAGTTCTCAAATGGTAGAGCAAGACATCTGCAAGGGGAGCATGAGAGTTGCTTAAGGGAAGTGTGAGACTCCTCCTCCTCTTCCCAAACTTTTTTATGTGTAAAATTTACATAGGTGTTGAGTTAAATACTGAATTTACTTAATAAAACTGTTCTAAATTGAACCATATCATTTCCTTAAAAATGTTAAAATATGACTATATCTGTATATGCAAATGAAAATGCGCACAGTGTAAACAAACAACATATTTTTATTCATATATTACGCTGCGTTGGGAGAAGTACAGCATCTGCATGTAGATGTCAAGGGGATCCCAAGGGTACTACTGGTGTAGTAGGATATAACTGGGTTGTAGAGATTTTGGCTTGGCTAGCTGATAATAATTTGTGGTCATGTCTGACCTTTTCTAGCTTGCTTTCTAGGTGTAGAAAGAAATACAGTGAACTATTCCGGAGCTTACTCAATGTGGTGAAAATTGATTGGTCTCATGTCATGTTACACATAAAATTTTACACATAAAAAAGGTTGGGAAGAGGCCTCCAGGTCTTGCGCTCCCCTTGAGCAAGTCTCATGCTTCCCTTGCATAAATAAATAAAATAAATAGATGTTGATTTTTGGAAAAGCTGTTTTTTTGGCTGTCACCCAGTTGTCTTTATCTGCTCCAAAGTTCACTGTAACACGAGACTTTTCTTTTCCACCCCCATGTTAGAGGAAGGCAGATTTATAAAGAATCACTACAAACATTAGGAATATAAATAGGAATATAATCCTATTTAGTGGAGCCCCATTGCTTGAAATGGGTTAAGCTCTGACTGTGTCTAGGGCTTACCTATTACTTCAATACCAGCATTAAAAGCCTTCCTACAAGATACACTGAATAGTATTAAAGTTTGTGAAGTCGAAGGCTTTCATGGCTGGCATCCATAGTTTTTGTGGATTTTTCGGGCTATGTGGCCATGTTCTGAAAGAATTTATACTAAGAATTATCATTATTATGATAAGAATTAGCTTACGGTTGTAAACCGCTTAGACTTAGAGACTGCCTAGGCAGTATGAAGTGGTATATAAATGAAGCTGCTATTGCTATTTCTATTTATTCCTGACGTTTCGCCTGCATCTGTGGCTGCCATCTTCAGAGAACGCTGGCATGGAAGTGTGTGGGGGTATGTATATACTGTGTGACCCTTGGTTGAGAGGAAGTGGTTTACTAAATGAAAGTTAATCTTTGTGTTGGTCTGTTGTTGAATGGCAAGGCCTCAGGGGGTGTCTATTTAGTTAATGATCCATTACCTGCTGGGAAATCCCCCTGACCCTGGGTTGCTTCCCCCCCCTCCCCTTTTTAATAGGCGGGGGAAATATATTTAAGTCTGTATACAGTGTTGGAAGTAGAGGATTTGTTGTAAAGAAATACCATACAATATGTTAGATAAGGCAGAGTCTAGAAAGCTTTTTTTACTTTTACACTGGTACTTTTAAAAACCATTTAAACTTTGTTCCAGTCAAATGTTCCTCCTTCTGTGCTATTATGTAATCCCTTTGTGAAGGGTGCGGTCTTCATTTTATTTCAGGATACTCTGAGGCATGCAAATGTGATTTAATGTGCTGCTGAAACATAGTTGGCTGGCTTTTAATAAGAGCGTTCTGTGGAAGTTAATTTCTTTCACACTGGGACATTTAAGAAGTTTGACCAGCTCATTCATTTTGCAGACCCCTTCTTTTTGATTTTTGATTTTTCTCTTAAGTAGTGTCTCTCTAATATTTCTATACATGGATGTATTGGGGAAAATCTATCTATTCTACCTAGTAGTTCAAGGGGGGAAATCCTTCTCTAGCCTTCGTACATTGTGGCAAATTTAGTACAACGGTGATAGTATAACTGACAGATGTTTGCTAAAGATTTAAATTGGGTTTTGCCTTCTGTCCTGGGTTTTTACTGTTTCACCTAGACCTGATTGTTCCCCTCAGTTTAGGGTAGGCTTCTAAACCTAATCTTGCCTCCTGAGGTCCCCAGCGTGGTCTGCCGGATTTCCCTTTTCATTCTTCTCTTAAGTCTGCCCCCCAAGAAGGAGATAGGTAGGAGCCAAGGATCTCTGAAGCTTTTGTTACTCTCCCGTTACCTTCCCCAGGAGGAAGACGTGAAGCACTGAATTCAGCTAGCACTGAGTTGTCTTCAGGGCTTAGGCATCACTTGAAGCACTGCTTGTGTCCGGCTGTGCTCTTCCCTTGCTTTAAGAAAGTGACTGGGGAGTTGAGCCTTAACTTCAGGACTTGTATGTATCTCAGGACACTCTCTGATGCACCTGGATTCTCACCACATGAGCAGTATACTTGCAGGAGAATGAAGCTGGATCTCTGGACAAATCACGGTTTGAAAAAAGTCTAGCTATTACTTTGGTGGGACTGCCAGTGATATTAAGGGACGTGGCTACATCCCTGATATATTCCACCTATAGCAGATAGAATATAATCAACTACCCCAAAGGCATTTCATTCACCTGTCCAGCCACTAAAAAAATAATAATCAAATATAATATTGACATAGTTTTCTGTGGGTTTTTCAGGCTGTGTGGCTGTGTTCTGGAGGAATTTGTTCCTGAGGTTTCGCCTGCAATCTGTGGCTATACCATTCCAGACAGTACAACACACAAACTACCTCCACCATTAACATGTAAACCACTTCCTCCCAAACAAGGGTCCCACAGGTATATATACTCCACACACTTCCATGCCACCAACCTCTGCAGATGCCAGCCACAGATGCAGGCGAAACATCAGGAATAAATTCTTCCAGAATGCAGCCACAAAGCCCCAAAAACCACAGAAAACTATGGATGCTATTTGTGAAAGCCTTCAACTTCACATAATATTGACATACAATATATTCTGCCTTTTACATCAAGGCCCTGCACAGAGTTACTGATGGTTGTTTGTGCAAAATGCTATTAACTTAGTGGGCCTGAACAGACAGGCCAAAATAAAGCTGCTTAGGGTCACTTTGGAGGTATGCTGTTTAAATGATGCATGTGTCCTAAGAGGCCGAAAGCCGCGCCAAAGCCATATTCCAGTCCTAAGAACTGGAGCACAGCTTTGGCGCAGTTTCTGGCCTCTTAAGATGTTTGTGTCATTTAGGCAACATACCTCCAAAGTGACCCCAAGCGGCTTTATTTTGGCCTGTCTGTTCAAGCCCTAGTATGACCTCTCAAAAACTGGTGTTTTTTTCCCCCTTTACAGAGAATTCAGAAGAGTTTTCAAGGTGTAGTCACACTGAAACTAGGCCCAGATCATTCTCAGTATTTGAAATGGTTGTCATAATCTATGTAAGGATAATAATAAAATAGCATTTTATTGCATTTCACTCACTAGAAGTTCTAAAAGACAGCAACTCAATCCATAATTGGGTAAAATGTCAGCTTCAAGCCATGCAATTGTACAAACAATTGTGACCCTTGGTATCTTCAGTTAAGGATCTTGGTGGAATGGCTTGAGGAAAAGCAATCCAGCAAAGGCTTCAGACAACAACACCGTTGGAGCTGATTCTCAAATTCAGAGAATTTCCAGAGGGGAAATGCTTATGGCTGCATAAGTCTGTTTGCAGCAACAAAGAATCGTGTAGCACCCCAAAAACTAGTACATTTATTACAGGTTTCGTGGGCTGTAATGTGCTTCATTGTATTAATCAAGTCTTATCTAGACTATCAGGTACTCATGGTTCAGGGTGGGATTATAGGTATCATAACTTACAAATATCTATATGTTGCCATGTTTATATTTTGATTTAGAAATATTTTCATTTATTCATTTTATGTGCCATCTTTCTCCCAGAACAAAACCCAAGGCAGGTATTTCTGTCACCTTGCGCTAGAGATCAGCATAACACTCGTAAGCAAATTTACTTGGAAATATATTTATTAAATTAAGTGGGCCTTAATTTGGCAGGTGTTTTCAGAGCCAAGGTCCCAGCTGTGTAATTTTAATATTTTACCTGCAATTAGATTGAGCAGTGTTTTTCTAAGTTGTTTTAGGATAGTTTTAATTTTTTTTATATTTCTCTGAAATGAAGTAATAGGAACAACAATACACAGACTCATGGTGAAAATGATATAAGAAATAATGGCCCTACTGAAAGTAGATTGGTTTGAAGTGATTCATATTAAACCCTAACTTGGGAACTGAAATAGAAATTCGCCAATTAATGTATACGCTGTCCTCTACTTTCTTGTGAAATTTACAGATCATAGCTCAAGATTTTAAATTTCCACAAGTGTCCATCTTAATACACTGCCAGTCCAGATCCCTTCTACCATTTCCATCTTTGTTACAGCTTCCAGTATCCCAAATGTTTTCCATTTATATGGATGGCAATCGACCACATGCTTTCTGTGTAACTCAAATAGCATTTTAACCATGATAGCAGTGGTAGGCCAAATCTGGTCCTCCAGGGATGTTTTTCTGGTTCCCAGGGTTTAAAATGGGTTTTCCTCCAGATCAGTTGCGGATGAGAAGAGACTTTTTTTGAAACGAGGTAAACAGGAAGCGGCTTCTGTTCGCGTCCTGTTAAAGCCCAAAACACAATGAAAATCCTCCATGCTCCATAGAAGGCATTTGGGGTCATTTGAGGACAAATAATAATTATTATTTTTGTGGGTGTGGGTGCAGTAGATCACAGATGAACAACCTTCTCAATAAGTCCCTTTCTGGGGGTAAATTTTGAGGAAATTTGATTAACATCCAAGCTCTAAGACATATTTCTTTTCCCTTGCAGAATGTCTTATCCTGGATATCCTCCCTCAGGCTACCCTGCTTTCCCTGGATATCCTGTAAGTATTTATTGGTTTCTTTCCTACATTCTGTCTCTTTGCATGCAATGGTACCCGGGACAGACATGTGTGATTTTCAGTGGCTCTTTTTGTCTCTGGGTAAGACAAATTAAGGACGTTAGATTTAGACCCTCTTATACCACAGAGAATATTTTACAATGATGTGTGTGTATATGTGTGGTGTTTGTAGTGGTCTTGCTCTGTTGTTTAAGCATTACTACATAGAAGTATGCAGTTAGGAAGAGTAAATACAACTTTTTCACAAGAGGCAACACTCAGTGCTTTGTCATTTTTCAAATCGTGCCATTATCTCTCACGATGTTACTTTTTAATTTGTATTATAAAGAAATTGTATTTATTTTATAAACAACTTTTGACTTGCATCCCTAACGTTTCCTTAATTTCCTTTGCATTTACTAATAGACACAGGTCTTTGCTTAATATAAGGTAGCATATGTCATACTGAGTTTCAACATTTGAATCCAGAAATGGTTTTTGACATCCACTATATGGATTAATGTAACATTTTCTTCCTATATAGAAAATAATGGATTTTTCCCCCCTCAAGAATCCTGTGCTCTGGAGGTTAGTCTATTGGAGCAGGACTTGGGAGATCAAGAGTCTAATCCCCATGAGCCATTAAGTTTACTGAACAACCTTGGACCAGTCACTATGTTTTTTATTGATCTACTGCACAAAATTGCTTGCTTGTTTGGACCCCACTGCCTGTCCCCCCCCCCCCAATTATAACTGGTTTTGCACTCAGTATAATAAAAACTTGGATATAAATAGAAGAGCCATATGAAAGGCACCTGTATTTTGTTGGCAAAGTTACCAGCCAGATGCAGTTGGGAAGCCCACAAATGGAACAAGTTAGGTATCACCTTCTTATTCGTATTCCCTAGCAAGCTGGTATCCACAGGTCTGCTGCCTTTGAGCTGAAGTTGATATAAATGACCATCATGACTACTAGCCATTACAGGTTGAATAGCCTTTATCCAGAATTCTGAAATCCAAAATACTCTCCAAAACCAAAATTGTGTGTGTAGGTGGCTGAGATAATGACGCCTTTGCTTTCTGATGGTTCTGTGGTAGACAAACTTTGTTTCATGCAAAAAATTAAAAATAAATAAAATTAAAAATATTGTGCATAATACATAATACAAAACATAAGTCAATTTCATGTTGAAACCTGGATCCCATCGCTAAGATATTTCATTATGTATATGCAAATATTCCAAAATCTGAAAAATAATCCCAAATCTGAAATGTTTCTTGCTTTAAGCGTTTCAGATAAGGGAGAATCAACCTGTAGCAAATAGCCTTATCTTCCATTAATTTGTCTAATCCCTTTTTAAAGCAATCCCAGCAGATGGTCAGCACCCCATCTTGTGGTAGAAAGTTCCACAGTTCAGCTGTGTGCTATGTGAAGAAGTACTTCATTTAAATACTTTTCTGTCCTCTTGATTTGTCTTAAGTGTACTGTACATGCAAATGAAAGTACAGTCGGCCCTCTGTTTTTGCGGGGGATCCATTCTGCATCCCCCCACAAATCTGCTTTTAACACAGATTTGGGGATTTATTCTATAATCTGTCGTCTTGATGAATAAATGTTGACTGGACCTATTTTATTTTTCATATGCCAGCTGCTTTAGTGATCAGGTTTGCATTCACTAAACCAAGCATTATTGATCCATGGTGTTTTGTGTGTGTGTGTGTGTTTTAAAGAAAATCCATCAGGTGGTGAAGAAGTTGAAGCAGGAAGCTCAGTATAGATTTTCAGACTTCTGTGAATTTCTTTCTCAGCAATACTTGAATCTGGCATTAGTTAAAATACCAGTAGCAATGACCCATGTGTATTATGAGAGCTCAATCTGAATGTGTTCAGCCTACAGGGCAAGAGTCTGTTTATCCTCCTGCTGGTCAGTATTCTTACCCTACTGTGCCTGGAGGCTTCCCACCTATGGGAGGTGGTGCCTATCCTGCTGCCCCACCGTCTGGAGGGTTCCCAGCAACGGCAGGATACCCGCCTGCATCTGGAGGATATCCCCCCGCACCCAGTGGATACCCTGGGGCTCCTCAGCCTGGTGGAATGCCAACGTATCCTGGAGGTAACATGCCAAAATGCTGTTTTTTTGTTGGTCTAAGCTGTAGCTGAATGCCTGTTTCATGTGATTCAAGAGAAACAGGCAAAAAGACAATACTCTTACTGCAGTAACAACCCAAATCCACAAAACTGGTCCAACGAAAATTCACAAAATATATCATGTAAACTTTTGAAGCTCCACTGGTTTCTTCATCAGGGAAAGGTGTTAAAAATCATATGATAATGTTAGAATCACAGACCTACATTTTGTCAATATATTGTTGTTGTTGTTCTCAGTTAAGATAGTATGGAGGAATAGTCATGCAGGCAAAAGCCATTGCTTTTGGCTCTGTGGGCTCTGGGAGATGAAGAGTCAAAGTCCAGAAAATAAAATATAAACATTATTAGCACACATCGCCAAATGGAATGCCCTCTGCCTGCATGGTTATCCCTCCATGCCTTCTTAACTGAGAACAACAACAAACATCTTGATAAAATCTTGACCTGCGACTCTATTGTCAAAACAAGTATCACTGTCTGTGGATTTTGGATGTTATTGTACTTTACTGTATGGGCAACACAGCTACTCCTGGATAATAATCTTACTGTTATTATTTTTATGTCATACTATTCAGAAAGTTCAAAATGTGCAAGAGGGGAAACTTAAATGTACATCTTCCAGTTGTCTTCTGTTCAGGTACTGATCAGGTCCTGTATACAGGAAATTGAATAACTGGGTTTGACACAGTAGAGGGACTAGAGTCAAACCCATCTAGTGTCAACATCTTTAGTAGTATAGTTGAAGGACCAAACTAGCCTTGGTCTTGGTCACTCTCCCAGCAACAATTGATTTCATTGACCACAGTTATGTTCCTGGACCATCTTTGTGATCTGGCATAAGAAGCACTTTTTTTTACCAGTGGTTTTGTTTCCCCTTCCAGAGCTCATTGCAGCAAGAGTGACTAGTGGCATCACTAGGTAACCTTGAGGTAACTCATGATGGCACACACATCCCATTGACCTTGTCTCATACCACACCATCGTTGTTGTTGTCGTTGTCGTATGCCTTCAAGTAGTTTCTGACTTATGGCAGCCCTATAGTGCAGTTTTCTTGGCGTGGTTCTTCAGAGGGGTTTTGCCATTGCCATCCTCTGAGGCTGCATGAGTGTGACTTGCCCAGAGACAGCCAGTGGGTTTCCATGGCTGAGTGAGAATTTGAATCCTTGTTTTCCAGAGTCATAGTCCAACACTGAAACCACTACACCATACTGGCTCTCACCACACTATACAGAATCCTTAGTAATGTTTTTGTATTAATATTACTCATAAATTGTAATTAGCATATATCACTGAATCTTAATATCTATTTCAGGCATGGGCCACATGCATTTCCTCCCTGCTGCATTTGTGGCCCCTCCATGCCTGCCACACAAACACCACCATGTCCACCCAGAATGGACAGTGTACTGCTACAGATGCAGGAGAGTGTCTATTTTTCATGGCTAAAGCCAAGTCTGCATGTTCCATTTTTCGTTACCGTTAAAATTTGAACGGAAAAACAATTTACATTTCTAAAAAGTAACTGCAATAACTATTTTTGTCTACTCCTGCCCCCCAAACCTGAAACACAATGTGAAATACACTCTCCTTCTTCCTACTTCATTGCCCACAGAGCATGAGATGGCAGCATAAGGCATAGCAACAATCAGTACTACAACTATGTGATGTTCTTCCTCCCTAATTGGTGACACTATTCCCCTGTAACTATAAAAGCAACTTTTAAAAGGTTACAGGGAAAGAACCGAAGTTTCATTAAGCTGCAGTCATGAAAAATGTGATAAATAATGTCATAATAATATTGGGGAAAAGGAACTAATTACAGATGATTTGTTCCTTTTCTTCGTAACAAATTACTTCCAGACAGAGTCTAAAATAGTCACATGCACTAAAGCGAGGCCTTCAGAGAGAATGCACTTTGTCTGGTAGCTAGTTAGGATGCCCAGAAATGTTAATTGGCTTACAAACAAGGTTAGGGCAACATGAGCACCTTGTTCTAAAATGGAAGTGACTGTTTTAGAGGAGAAAATGGGATCATATGCCACTGAATTTTGTGTCTATGTATGTTGAGAGGATGGCAGTTCTGCCCCCAATCCCCAGCAGATCTTCATGCTGGTCTGTATGAAGCTATTGGGAACAGTCATTGGGAGATGTAGAGCTAGTGTCATCAGCTCTGTTCCTCTGGGACATCCTAGTCAGAAGAGCCCATGCATGTTCTGGACTGATGCATTCGAATGGACGGGGGCAAAAAAAAAATGCAGATTGAATGCTAGTAAGATGACAGTTTTCTGGGTGGTTCCTGGGTCTAGAAATCAGGCCATTTGCCTGTTTTGGATAAGACTGTACTTGCACTGAAATAGCAGCTTTGTATCCCAGGAACTATCCCTGGAGCACAATAGGGCTACAGTGATAAGCGTCACCTTTTCCTATTTTCAGCTGTTCATGGAGAGCAATAATGTAGTCCAGACACTTGTAGCTTTAGGGCTGGATTAAGTCAATGAATTATATGTAAGGCTTCCCTTGTGCTAGTTCCAAAAACTGTAGTAGGCACACAGTGCAGCTGGGAAGCTGCTTAAGGGTCTTATTTTCATACATGTTACACGTTTAGAATTGTACTAGCTTCCTATAAGCTGATCCAGCATTTTGAATTAATCTGTCCAAATTTTCCATTAACATTTTGAAGCCATACACCTATGGGAAAAGTGACCAATTACATTAAATAAAAGGGTTATATAAAGTAAAAAAGGAAGGGTTGCTGGATATTTTGTGAGGATAGTTTAATGCACATTTGATATTTCAGATGGACTGAAATTTGCAGAGCATTTTGCAGCTACTTACACTGATGTTGTAAAGGTTTAGTTAAATTTTTGTATTACAGATTTTTTGTAAATTGGTTGCATTTGCATGTTATTAGAAGCTTACTCTTAAACCCCCCTTTTATGTATTTTCCCAGGTGCAGGGTTTGGGACACCTTCAAATGGTTCTGGCTTTGGCTATCCACAACCTCCATCCCAAATGTATGGTGGAGGTGCACCTGCACAAATGCCAGGTATGATCTGTTATTCTGATACCGTTAAAATAACAAACCATAGTTATGCTTGTTTCAGAGGTGAAGCATACCTTTAAAATGAAGTACTAGTGAAGCATGATTTAATCCAAGTCATTTATGGCTGTATCAACAAGTCTCTGTCTTACACTGAATAGATATGAAATAATGATGGAGTACAAATGCACAACTGGTTAGCTTTTAAAATGAGGGTAGAAGTTGATTGTCATTAACATGACTGATGCCAAGAGAAATATAGTGATAACTATACCATTGTTAAACTACCCAAAAGGAAGAAGTAAACTGACACAAAAAGGGGAGAAGTTAGGATGTGAGAATGGGTGACAGTAAAAGTTGCTTGACAGTGGAATACACTCCCTAGGAGAGTGGTATTCTTCCTTGGAGGTTTTTAAAGAGAGGCTGGATGGCCATCTGTCAGGGGTGCTCTGCTTGTGTATTTCTGCATGGCATTGGGTTCAACTTGATAGCCCTTGAGGTCTCTTCCAACTCTGTGATTCTGTGACATCCTTTTGAGTTCCTAAGCCAGGTTAGGTTGCTGCTAGCAATATATTTGCTGTGGCCTTTACTCTAGCACAAATTTCTACCCTGTTTATTGCTTTGAGAGTTTCAGTCAGTCTTGAAAATGACTGTGAGAGTAATACTTTCCAGATTATTAATTTCTTTATGTATAGTAGTTCAAAAGCTAGGAAGGGATGGAAAGAAAGAGGCAGGAGTCCAGAGTAGAGAAAGTTACATGATTCGAAGCATGTCTATGGTGCTAAGGTTGCAGACCTTTTTACATACTTTGAAGTTTTGCTGCACTGTTCTATGCGCATAAGATGCTAATTGTCATTATTTTACTTCAATTTTATCTTTCTCTTAAGCTGGGTATCCTGGTGGACAAACACCTACTCCCACACCTCAGGTATGTCATTCCCATTTTCATTATTGAAATGTCTGTTTCATTTAGAACAAAAGGTGACTTGTTTTGGCAGAGGGGAATGTTAAGATCCACTTCTATAAATCAATGCAGGAGACTTGGGTCATTTCTATAAATCGATGCAGGAGACTTATTTATGCCCCATATCTGGAAAATCCTTGTACCTCCTACAGCACGCACTTCTGTCTTTCACTTGGAGTTTGTTTAGTGGGAGTAAAGAGAAACTTGCAGTGTATTTATTACAGGCAACCTAAATAAACTTGCTTATATTGTTGTAATCTCTTGAACTTCAAAAAGTTAGGTGTACATTCAATATTTGGGGAAAATTCCTATTTTTTAAACCTCTCTCAAAGTTATTATTTTGTAAAAAGCTTGTTTAAATCAAAATCCAAACTTAGTGGATCAGGGAAAACTTACACATCCTGTAGGAGCCACTTTACCAGCCTTGAGGTGTACTTTACGCTTTGTTGTGCTCACCTAGAAAGTAATAAATATTAGCAGAAGTGTGTACATTTATCATCAGCACACCTTACTTGTTCAGGTACAGTGGTCCCCCGGGTTACGAAGGTAATCCGTTCCGGATTACCTTTCGTAACCCGGAAATCATCGTTTCCCGGGCGACCGCTTTAGAAGACGGACCGCGCGGCCGATTTAAAGGGGCCGCACGGTTTTTCTTCTTAGCATCCCGGGGGATCCTTCGGATCCCGGGGGATGTTTTGCGGTCCCGCCGGTTTCGTTCCCTGGGGATTTCGTTCCCCGGGGGATTCGTAACCCGGGGGACCACTGTATGTTGGGTTCCTGACTATATCTTTTATCATTTCTCTCAAGTACTGAATCTTAAGATTTCAGCGGTAGTATTGAATAAGTACTTTATACAAAGCAAGTAATATGGTAACACAGACATTCCTTGTTCTCAGCCTGCAGCAATGATTCAAGCTACACAAGGCACAATTAGACCAGCTGCTAACTTTGATGCAGGGAGAGATGCTGAAATTCTGCGCAAGGCTATGAAGGGTTTTGGTAAGGACTGTTTTGGCTTGTGGGAATGCATCAGGGCAGGCAAAATACAGGCTTATGATTACATGTTTGTTTGCTTGTTGTGAACCTTATTTTGGGGCTGTCTAATGCCTTCCCGAAACTCTCCCATACCACCGTATATATATTTTTTAGGCAAAAATTGCTTCTTGAAGCTTCCAGGAGCAGTAATATACCCTTTAAATAGATCACAAGTCTCATCTGCCATGCTTAACATTTAAAAATAACTGTTTTTTCTAGACCATTTCTGGTTTAGTCTGTTTGTCTTTCTGTTGTGCTCTCTCTCTTTCTCTCTCTTTGTGGCAGTTTTGTTTTTATTAGAAAATGGGCCCCACATCTGCTAACATTATGCAGTACTATATAATACAGTATTTGTATTTAAACTTATTTGAGCCTAGAAGTGAAAAGCTTTTCTCTTCCTGTATTGGTTGGGGCAATACTTGTCTTCTTGCTTCCTAGGGACTGATGAACAGGCCATAATTGATGTTGTCGCCAATCGCTCCAATAGTCAAAGGCAACAGATTAAGACTGCTTTCAAAACCATGTATGGCAAGGTAGGCACCACTAGTGATTTTTAAAAAAATCATAAAAGAGGGAGGCAAATCAGCAACTATACAGCAGATGGTTAGCTTGTGTGTTTATCTGTTTAAACAAAGTGAGACCTGTAATGTGACTCCTTAGTTTGACATTTGTTTTGCTTGTCACTTTAATCTACAGTATGCTAGTATTGAGTCATTGGAATGAAATGCAGTGCACATTTATGGAACAATTTTATATTTGAAAAAACAAACCACACCTCTAAATACCCACACCCATCAACTTTAATGCAGCAAAGAAAGAAATAATTTATTAAACCCAGTGCAGTTCGATATTTTCTTTGAAGACTGATTCTTCAATGTTGGCATGCATTTCCAGGAAAAAAATTATATAGCAAAACTCCAGGTCCACTCTGCACCTGTTTTCACGAAGGTTACCAATAAGCAAAGCTTTTTGCTGTGGTTTACTAATATAACCATTTAGCCGTGAAATTGTAGCAACAATGTTCTCACATTCAGTATTAGCTGAGAAATAAGATTTTGATTGAGTCTAAATTGATTTTTCACCTAACAGATCAACATCTGTCGAGCTGAGATACCTATAATAGATACATTATAGTCAGCATGGTGTAGTGGTTTGAGCATTGGACTAGAACTGTGGAGACCAAGGTTTGAATCTCAGCTCAGCCATGGAAATCCATTAGGTGACCTTGGGCAAGTCACACTCTCTCAGCTTCAGAGAATTGCATTGGCAAACCCCCTCTGAAGAAATTTTCCAATTAAGTCTCATGATAGGTTTGACTTAGGGTTACCATAAATCAGAAACTACTTGAAGGCACACAACAACAACAAATCAAAGGCAAAGCTGCATGGCCTAGCCATTCTTCAGAAGGAATCCTGCTTTCATGCATTTGAGTCTTGCTACCAGAAACGGAAAGCAATTTCTTTTAAAAATATGCCATCTCACTTATTATTTGCTAAACTGATCTTTCTTGATTACTTAATTTTCTCTATAGAAAACATGTCTCCTAAATTCCAGTAAGTGGAATGATTGCTAGCAATTGCACAAGATGTGTGACTGATTTGATGTGTATCAGTGTATATCTTTCTGACATTTGCCTTGTAACTGGACAGGATTTAATTAAAGATCTGAAGTCAGAACTAAGTGGAAACATGGAAGAGCTGATCCTTTCATTGTTCATGCCAACCACCTATTACGATGCCTGGAGTTTACGACATGCAATGAAGGTATTGTTTTCACTGGAAAAAAAATTACACAGTAAACTACCGTATATACTCAACTATATGTCGAGAAATTTATGCCCAAAAATGGATTCCAGAATCATGGGTAGACTTATAGACGGGACAATAAATTAATGCTGCTTCTAAATTTCTTGAAAGAAGTGCCCGCCTTCCTCTGTAGCCAGGGATCTTGCCTCCCCGTTTGAGTCCTGCTCCCCGGCACGCTCTCCTCTCTCTCTCTCTGCATGTGTGTGTGTATGATCTCAGCCTTCCCTCGCAGCTAGAGCTAAAAAGCAAGCAGCTGCTGCTCAGGCAAGACACACACAGAGAGTATGCCCCCAGACATGTATCCCATTTTGCAAGCTAAGCCTTGGGGTGAAGAAGAGAGAGAGAGAGAGAAAGGTCTGTCCCCTTTTGCAAGCCATGAGTTTAGTTGGGAATCCTGGGATGGAAGCAGAAAGAGAAAAATCTCTGTCCCCTTTTACAAGCCATGAGTCTAGTTGGGAATCCTGGGATGGAAGCAGAAAGAGAAAAATCTCTGTCCCCTTTTGCAAGCCATGAGTCTAGTTGGGAATCCTGGGATGAAAACAGAGAGGAAAAAGGTCTTTCCCCTTTTGCAAGCCATGAGTCTAGTTGGGAATCCTGGGAATGGGATGAAAGCAGAGAGAGAGAGAGGTCTGTCCCTTTGTGCAAACTTGGAAATGCTTTTGGTAAAGGGAAGTGTGTGTGTGTGTGTGTGTGTGTGTGTTTGTGTGTTCCCCTTTCCCATGCTGAGACTATGATCCTTGGGAGAAGTCCAGAGAGAAAGATGTAGGGAGGGAAGTGGTGCTTTGTTTCCCCCTTTACTTCTTTTGTAACATGCCTCAGTGTTTGACCCTCGACTTATCCATGGGTCATATCAAAATCCATGATTTTTGCCCCCAAAACTGCCCTCAATTTATACATGAGGTCGACTTATACATGAGTATGTACGGTAAATACTGTAGAACAAAAGCAGCTGGGAATGACTATAACCTCCTACACACTTTCCAATTTTATTTTCAGTAATAATGAGTTGGCTGATCTGATTGAAACTTTGTTAACTTGGGGATATCCGTAATGAAAACATCTGAGCAGTCCTGCATTGGTCTAAATTCCTACAACAGCTGTGTTTGAAGTGTAAACAACGTAGGGCTCTTGTAGCCTTTCTGATACTTCTTGGTTTGTTTTGGAGGCCACAGTGCTTCGGAAATTCTTAATACAATGCCACACTGAAGTGTAGGGCTTTGTTTTTCTCTATTGAAATGAATACCTACTAAGAAAAGAAACCATTCTACGTTATGTCCTTTCATGCCAGATTTTAGAGCAGACATTTACTGTATCTACTGTACTGTGTTTTCTGTTAGAACTTCAAGATCCACCAACCAACACCAGGCATAAAATAGTAGAGTTCCACCTGCTTGGGCCATATACTATGATTGCTCCATATGCATGACATTTTAGTTATTACAGTTGGGAGATATTTAACATGAGCCCACAAAATAAAGTCATATATGTACAGTGGCTTAGAGGAATTGAAATGCAGTCTAAAGCAGATAAGATTTCATGTTGTACATCTAATTGCGTGTGTGCTTATTTAATTCCTTATTCTTTTACAAGATACTCATTTGACATACCTAATAACCAAATGAGAACAGACTTTTCTTGGGAGTATTTAAATGTCCTTCACTTGTCAAACTGGCATTCCTAAGAAGGATATTTATTCTTGAACTCCTTTGTGCCTGCAGGACATTGTTTTTGTATTTGAATGCAATATTTTGTGTTTGAATGCAATATCTATCATGATTTTAGAATATGGTAGATCTTCTCCTTACTCCATTTGCACAATTATTTAATGAAGACATTGAAATAGTTCAAGATTTTCAATACTTGGCTCAATCATTAATCAGAATAGAAACTGCATTCGAGGGATCAGAAGACTAGGACCTTGAAGGGCAGCTAAGAAGGAAACAGAAAAAATCCTGAAGTGTAAAGATATACTACTTGAATATGAAAGTTAGGATGGCTTATGCCATCATATTTTCCATTTCTCTGTATGCCTGAGAAAGTGGGAGAATTGGAGAAAGCTGACAGGAAGAAAATCAACTCATTTGAGATACGGTACTGGAAAAGAGTTCTGTGGATACTGTTTTCTCTCTCTCTCTAGTCTCTGAGATTTAGAAACTGGAAGTGACCAGCCTTTTAAGGAACAAATTGCAGCCCCCGAGGTGAGAGTGAGACTGGCTTTTGGGGGACAAAAAGTGGGGAGACTTTGGGAGGAATTTTAAGGAATTCCCACCATCCTCTCACCATTCAAAAATAGTTACCAAGCTGTCAGAAGCTGCCCACTCTGGGTTAAAGGGACAAGTATGAAGCAGCATTAGGATATTTTTCATGCTGCAGAATCACTGGTTTCTGAACTTTCTCTATTTCTTTTTATGCTTGGTGTGTAATGG
The DNA here is from genome assembly GCA_034509955.1 of Urosaurus nigricauda. Taxonomy (NCBI): domain Eukaryota; kingdom Metazoa; phylum Chordata; class Lepidosauria; order Squamata; family Phrynosomatidae; genus Urosaurus; species Urosaurus nigricauda. The sequence goes on from JAOEGL010000003.1 coordinate 156,729,657, forward strand.
CTGACTCCTACATCACAGTACATTTGACTTGACTTCATAGCCACCACCACCACTCTCAGAATAAGGCACAAATAAGGCTAACTAGTTCATACTACTATTTTACTTATTATTCACTAAGAAAGAATGATGTTATTAACTTTAAGTGGAATTGGTGAATCTGGGAGAAGGTATCTTTTGTTCAATTGCAGTTTTTAAGGAACAGTAATTTGTTTCAATATCGATACATAAAAATTCCATTATACATGCACAGGATTGTGTAGCTCAAAGATAAAGAGAAAATGTAGAGAAAAGCAGATTTATTTAAGTATGTTCTTTAGTAAGAAAATCAGACTAACAACCTGATCTTGTCCATATTTACTCAGGGTCAGTCTTTCCATCTTCATCAGGACTAGGAATCACAGAATTAAAGTTAAAACCACATACAGACATTTAAAATAAATCATAAAAACAGAAACTGGGGAGAAGTGAGGCGCATGAAAGGAAATGGAGAAACTGGCCTGCTCTCCAACATGTTGCTGATGAGAATTGTGTATCTCAGGGCCTGAACAGACAGGCCAAAATAAAGCCGCTTTGGGCCACTTTGGAGGTATGCTGTTTATATGATGCATGCAACCTAAAAGGCCGGAAACCGCGCCCAAGCCACGCTCCAGTCCTAAGGACTGCAGCGCAGCTTTGGTACAGCTTCTGGACTCAAGATGTGGGTGTAATTTAAACAGCATACCTCCAAAGTGACCTGAAGCAGCTTTATTTTGGCCTGTCTGTTTGGGCCCTTACTGCATAGGTACAGTAACTGTATGGGATCAAGGGAAGCTCTGGGGAACAGAGGGATACTGTATAGACTGATAGAGAAGAAGGAGGTTCAGCACCTGCAATAGATGTCTTTCCCCCATCCTATTAATGGGAAATGTCAACTTGTGTTATCCTTTCTTAAAATGTAACGAGTAGCGTCCATTTGTTTATGCTCAGAATGTGCATGCTTTCTTTCCACAATGGGTAAATGCAACCTGTTCTCGTATTGTTAACCTTCACGCACCAAGACACAGCAGTCACATTTTAGTCGGGAAACACATTTTGTTGCAGAATCTACACAGAAATAAATATACAAGGTAGGCATTTTGTACCACTGCAGCTAGTGCAATTGTAAATTAATTCCCCCAAATTTCATCCACATTTTAAAAATAAACAGCAAGAACATTAAAAACAACTGGTGTGATTGTTTATTCTGTAGCTTGACTAATGCATTAGAAAAATTAAAATAATACCCTAAGCACAACCACGATGGCCATCACCTTCTGTATATTGGCATTTCTGCTGTGCTCAGTGAATGACCTCCAGTTTATCCAGTGGACTTTTTAGTATGAGTCTTAAAATTAAGAAATCAGGTCTTAATTTGAGTGACTTTCTCATACTGGTGAAATTTAGCTGTTCTTGAAAACATTGTTTCTTACAAATATTGTCTTCCAATCCATAGGAAAATCCACACACCCTCCTTGTTTTCTCTTTCACTTGGCTTCTAGGAAATCTAAAAAAGTTAGTCTCTCCCCCACCATTCTATAATTTGCACTTCTTGAGAGATCTTGTCACAAAATTAGTATGCTTCCTTCTACCTTTCCAGCTACAGATCTAAAACTTTCAGTACAATCTTCTTCTTTCTCAATCTCCCCCTCTCCTAGAGGAGGGCTTTATCAAGTAAAAGAAATAATTGGATTTTGTTGAGGTTATTTTCTTGAACTGACTGGAAATAGATAGAAGTGATTGCAATTGGTATCTGAAGAATGATGCCACAGACACTGCTGTTTCATCAGATCTGATTGTGAGAAATAAGATTTCCTTGTGGTAAAACAACTCTATTTTCTGCACTGCTTTCCCAGATGTCCAGATGTCTTTTGTAGATATATGGATGAACTGTGCACTTACATTTGTTTGTCCCTTTGCAGGGTGCAGGCACACAGGAGAATGTACTGATTGAGATTCTTTGCACAAGGACAAATCAAGAGATTCAAGAAATAGTCAGGTGCTACAAAAGTGAATTTGGAAGAGACATTGAGCATGATATTCGTTCTGATACATCAGGGCACTTTGAACGATTACTTGTATCTATGTGTCAGGTAAGATGAACGACCAGATTCCATTGCAATCTAATTTTATGTTCTACCAAGCATATCATTCAATTCTGAGATATTGAGCCAGTTGATACATTATGACTGCACCCTACTGTTGGTTCAGAAGTTCGTGGATGAGAAACCTTAAAGATCTACATTTAAAAGAACACCCTCCTTTTGGCCCATAATTGCTCTCACTGATTCTGGAATTTTATGGGGCTACCTCTTGGTGTGCCCTGTATTAGACACTACAAAACTGACAAATATGACGCATGCCTCTTTCAAGGAAGCTTTTGGAAAACAGGTTTTGCAAAAGGTAATTCCAGTTAACTAGTGGACCTCTGCTCTTTCTTTTTCTTTCTTTCTTTCTTTCTTTGTCGAATTATCCCTACCTGTGGTTTATGTGTTCTTGCTTCAGTAGATCACATTCATGGATGGCTTATTCCTGAGCACTGAGAATGATACACTTGATACTTACCAGAAAAGGAGACATCCATACCGCACACTTAGGGTGGCTGCTTCCATGCATGTCTAGCTTGTCTAAATTGTTCACCAAGATGTTTGTGTACCATTCTCTTCTTTATGTCTATATCTTTCCTGTGCTGGCTTTTGAAGATCAGGAGAGGAGACTGTTGAAGGAGTAATTAAAATTTACCTGTTAAAACCATGTGACCCCTGCCTGGCCTGAGTACTAATTAGACTTAACCCATTAGTTGATGTCTCCTTCTTAGTAAGTGTCCAAAACATTGTTTTGAATCACGTTGATTAACAAGAAATTAAACAACAGTTTTAAGAAATGATGCAAAGTGCATTTATGGAACATAGCGTCCCCATATGCTTTATAGGTTCTCAGTGACATAAGACAATTAGAAAGTTAGTGTTGTTCATAATGGTTATCATTCCAAGCTTTTTTTTTTCCCTTGTAGGGTAATCGGGATGAAAATCCAACTGTAGATTATCAAAAAGCTCAGCAAGATGCCCAAAGGCTTTACCAAGCAGGTGAAGGAAAACTGGGAACAGATGAATCTTGCTTCAATATGATCCTGGCATCTAGAAGCTTTCCCCAGCTGAAAGCCACCGTTGAAGCCTATTCTCAGGTAGATTTAAAAACAGGAAACAGGGAGGGTATGTAAAGAGTAGTTTCATTGACATCAAGTAAATGTGGGCTGAGGAAGAAAGGAAGAAATTTTACAGAAAATTAAATGCTTTCCTAACATCTCTTTGCAGGTTGCTAACCGTGATTTATTAAGCAGCATTGGCCGGGAGTTTTCAGGAAATGTTGAACGTGGCCTGAAGGCTATCTGTAAGAGACTTTTCCTCTATTTTACTTTTCAGTGATCTCCTACAATAAATATCTTCTATAATAATTCTTGAGAAAAATCTTTAAGTGGTCTGAACCTTTGTCCATCCACATTCCAGACTAGTAGAACAAAGTCTTCAGAATAAGAGGGTTTGTGCAAATGTGCTTAGTTGGCTTACCTGTGCATTCTGTTTTATATTGTGTGGATCACAGTGGTTCCTTCTCTTCATTAGAAAGCAATTTCTTTACAGAAAGCTTTGTTTGGTAGCTGGACCAGACATCTTCCAGTTCCTCTCAGGACTCAAAATAATGCACACCTAGCAAAATGCCACTGTGATGGCTGCTTGTGTGTGGTCCACATTTAATGAAACTAAACTCTTAGTCTACAGCAGCAATCCATGAAAAAAAAGAGAAAATCCAGCACAATGGACCACTGAATAAGTAGAATTCACAAGCCAACTACAGGTTCTGTTCTCTCTACTTGTTGTCCCTCCGTAAATCCAGATAAGGGGCTTAAGAGAAGAATGCTCCATTCATCCTAGACGCCTGCACCTAGCCCTACAGAACACCCTAAAATACCTTATATAAACACTGCCTCCATAGAAACAAAAACAGTGATCTGATAATGTTAAAAAATAACTGTCAAAAAACAGGAGGACTAGGTCATGGTGAGGCTACAAGAAGGTGTTTAAGTTGCTTATTCCATCTTTTAGCATGGCACTCCTAAAAGCCCACCATTTCCCAAACAGAAAGTTTTAAAATAAACTGTAAGCTCAGCATATCAAACCCAGCTCCTTAAATTCTGAAATATCTTCCCTAACCTCACTTTGCCTATTGCTATTCCAACATCTCTAACATTAGGCAGGCTTTTAAACATAATAATCATGACAGGGTGGTTTTATATGAGGTGTGTGTACTTTAGTTATGTTTTAATTTTTTGTATGTTTTATGTTAATTTTACACTGTTTTATTTAGTTCATCTTAATTGTTTTTAAATTATTACTGTAAAAATTTTTTAAAAAAATGTTTTTATCTTGTGAACTGCCTTGGGTCTCTTTCTGGGAGAAATGCAGCATTAAAATGAAAATGAATGAATTTAAACGTATGTAAGATGAGATAAAAATGCAGTTTGAATCAGAGTAGGACTTTATGTAGAAAGCCTGCATGGTATAATGGTTTGAGTGTTGATCAAGGTTCAAATTCTGGCTTAATGATAGAAACTATGTGGGTGACCGTGGGGGCAAGTTATACTCTCTCAGCCCAGAGGAGGGCCCGAACAAATCTTGCCAAGAAAACCTTGGGATAGTTTTGTCTTAGGGTCACCATAAGTTGGAAGATGCTGCTGGAATCAAGCAGCTGTGACCTGTGAATGTCAACTTGGAAATAATTTCCGATCTTCTTTCTTGCAGTGCAGTGTGCTCTGAATCGTCCAGCCTATTTTGCTGAGAGACTTTATCATGCCATGAAAGGAGCTGGCACAGATGATTCAGCCCTGGTTAGAATTGTAGTCACTCGCAGTGAGGTAAGAACTTTTGTTACTTGTCCTTAAGATGTAATTAAAGGCCCAGTGATTAATTACTCTTCCTCCAAGCCACAGTAACAGTTGTCCTCATTGCTGATTTATTATTCACTTTCCTCTTGTTCTTCATGACTTTTGATAGAGAACCAGGTTGTAGTTACAAGAATGGGGATGTAGAAAAGATACGACTCGCTGGCCTGTGATTGCATAATGCACTTTTTAAAAAATTACAGGAGTTCTGGCTGATAAGGCTAGCTCAGCATGTGCCTGTTGCATGAAGTCAGATTTACTACTGCATCAGAGAAGATTCCGCATTAGCTTGTTTATGGAGATGATAATGCTGGCTGGGTAACTTGCCAGATTTTTTTTAAATCAAGTAGCCCTGTGATGTTAAAATACAAGCATGGCAATATTCTTGATATCTTCAAGACTGGGGAATGATTACCCGATAACCCAGTTCTGGTTAAAAAGGAAAGTAATTGGTAAAGTCATAGCTGGCTAAGTTTGCAGTCTGCTGCTGTGATGATCTTTCTCTTTGCTTTCTCTCACTCATGTCTTGATCAGCTGTTTTTACTGTCCGACTTTAGCTCCATCTTCCCACACCCTCAGTTAAGAACGATGAAATTAGATGGCTCATGGGTGCTGCTTGTTTGCTGGAACCCATGCTACTGTGAATGTAGTGGAGTCTCCGTCCTTGGAGGTCTTTAAGCAGAGGCTGGATGGCCATCTGTCGGGGATGCTTTGACTGGGAGTTCCTGCATGGCAGGGGGTTGGACTGGATGGCCCTTGTGGTCTCTTCCAACTCTATGATTCTAGGTTTAGGCACTTGTCCTGTTGAGATAAAGCCATACACAAATCTTGCAGAGAAGCTTAACATTCTTCTTCCTTTACCCCTCTCCTCTTGCACCCTAGCGGCTTTCAGTTGTCTGCTATATAATAACTTTGTCTCCTTTGGCACAGATTGATCTTGTACAGATAAAACAGATGTTCACTCAGATGTACCAGAAGACTTTGGCCACAATGATATCAAGTGACACAAGCGGAGACTACAGGCGCTTGCTCTTGGCCATCGTTGGCCAGTAGAGAGCACCTCCAGACAAATCAAAATGGAACAGAAACGGGCCAGGCAAAAGAACTAGAACTATCACTGCATATAAGTTATCCTACAAAAATGCAAATAAGTATGCTTTGGTTGATTTGAAGCGATTTTATTTTGCACATATAAATGCCTTTTAACTCAAATCATGTATGTTATAATATAAAACAAGATACATGCTACCTAAGCTGTTTGACAGGTCTTTTTAAAAAATTTTTTGTTATGTCTAACAACACTTTAATATAAATCGTGCATCTTGTGCGAAGCTTTCGTAATGCAAAAGTATGGACGTATCCTCAAAAGTACATTCCAGTCTGCTTTTGCGTAGAAAATTATTTTAACAGGAAACCCATTCTTTCAGTTTCATTCTCAGTGTAGACAAACCGGCACCATCCATGCATAAGAAAAAAAAAACATTGCATCAAATCCTGAGGTTTGCAGAAGAACAAGCATAAACCAGGGTGAATAATGAAGGGGAATCTCCACAATACCCTGCAGGGACTGAGGATGCTCAAAAACACAGGGCACCAAGCATCTGTTGGAGAAAAGTGGGTGCGCATGTATATGCAGGTGCGGAATGGATTATCTTAGAAGGTGGCCCATGAGGACCCTGGAATTGGCTCACTGCATGCTTTGCTTCTTGGCTGTAAACGAGTAATAAACTGGAAGGATACAGCAAAATGTGCTAGCATGGCTATTGCGCAAATACCAGCAAAAGCATTAGTAGCGTTTTCCGTTCTATGCCCTGTAAAGCAAAGCTGTATTTACCCAAAGGGCGCAGTTAAAACAACTCAAATGAAACTGTATATATAATCCTTGGTGTGATATTCAAAAACTGTAAACCAGAATGAAATGCTTGTTGGTTGTTTTTTCCCCTCTTTTCTTTTGAGGGTATCTGACATGGGGAGGCCACTGCGGAATGGGCAGGGTCTAATCCCTACCCATCCCCTGCCTGCCTGGTATTTCAGCACACCAGAAATTATGTAATGGCATTTTCAGCTGCCATTTTTGGATGATTTTTTTCCTTTTGTGTTTTTTGGGGGTTCTGGGATGGCTGGGAAAGCGAGCCACTGAATTTGCAGGTAGTTTTGGGTGCTTTTAGAATGTTCTGGGGGAAACAGTGCCCCTAAATCAGCCCCAAAACCTAAATTTTCGGAGGCTTCTGGGCCTATACTTACTTACTGCACTTTACCCACTCGTGATGTAGAACTGCCTAATTGCAAAAATAAACTTACACATAAGTCAAAATAAACTAAGCCTGTTATTCCCATGTGGACATGTCAGGATTGAACCTGGAACCTCCTGAACGCAGAGCAATATATTTGATTTTTCTTGCCTTATCACCTGATTCTAAGTCATTCACTTTTTGAGTAGGAATTAGAATCAGGACACAGTTGTAGGTTGTAAAAGGTCAGGCTCTTTTTAAAAAAAGGCTGAAAAACCAGATTAACCACATACTTAAAAAAATGACCAAACTAGTTACGTTAAACAGAGGGGTAGGGGAAAGATGCCAGTATTACAGGTATTACTATATCAAGTTCCTTGAACTATTTGAAACCTAATATAGTACTTCGTAGCTTTTTGTGAATCCTGATTTTTATGCAATGATATTTCCACTGACTGTGTTTTTTAGGCATCAAAGAAAACTAAAACCAAAAATCAGCCATGGCCCAAACACAAATTTATTGTGCAATTCTTTTTATAAAATATGTGAATGGTTTCAAACATGCATCAAATTGCTAACTTATACAAGGTCAGGTATAGATTGTATTTTGAGGCAAACAAACGAGAGATGAAATCCACTGGCATAAGATTCAAATTGTTTTCCATGGGATGAAAAAATGTACATAACAAAGTATCAAGAGAAAGAAAGTAAAGTGGCATGTGACTACACCTCATCCTTTTCTTTAAAAACAGCACTTGATTTTTGATTTGATTTGAACCAAACAATCCGGGAACTATCAAAAACAAAACATGCATCTTGGCTGTTCTATTTCCACTATCAACTTAAATGTCCAACAGAATATTTATGCATTGCATGGCCAAAATAACATTTTTACAGAGGTAAAACAGCACATCTGCAGCCACTCAGCTCATCATTATTAGCTATTCAAGTCACTTTAATATAATGAACTAAAATACCCATAACAGCTGCATAACCCATAAGATGCTTTTTTCCTGTACATAAGTCTATATATTAAATACTTTCAAAATGAAAACATGCACACACAAAATACAAAGCCAAGCTTTACAGAAATGATATGAATCAAATTTACTTTACATGTAATGTACAAAGTTCATTTAGAAGTAACTTAAAAGTAATGGTTTATACTGTTACGCTTATTTTAAGATTCAAGTGTGGGGAAAGTCTCCAAAAAAAGGGGGGGGGGGAGTTTCTAAATTAAAATATTTCCGAAATCTACTTTCAAGTAATAAATAATTCTATATAGAAATGTCTGATTACGTTTTAACTAAAAACAATATGTTGACCGTTTATACAGACTTAGGAACAGTACACCTGATATCAGCATTTTACATAATTACTAGGATTTTTGGCATTTTTTCCTCATTTATTTTCAAACACTGATTTGTCTGCAGCCTCAGATTCTTGTTTTAAGACGAGTATAAAACATTGTAAAACTTTTTGCAAGAGAGTTTATAAGACCATTAAATAAATAGGGGGCACGTCAGGTCTGATTTAAAAACAAAACAAACATAAAAACCCCACCATCTAGCTCTACTTTTGTAAAGACAACCCCATTCTGTAAACATAAAAAGTGTTGACAATGATTTTTTCTTTTTTAAAAGTAGCATGCTAGTCTATTGTGATCACAGCTGAATCCTTTGCCCAGATCTCTCTTTGCAGGTCAGCTCTGACAACATGTAGTTTATATCGAAGTCGTCACTTTTCGGAAAGCGATCGCCACTTCCAAAGTTTTGGTGGTTTCTCTTCTGTAAGATCAACCAACAGTTTTGCTTTGCATTAAAAAAAGATGGGCTGGATCTCCTTGGGATGTTGTGGCTGTTATCTTACCAAGAAACAGCCCTCGAGGAGTTCTCAGGCAAGACAAAATGAAGCCGATGGGGTGGTCACTGACCGTTGTTGTTCCCAGTCCCATTGTTTCCATTGGCGTTTGTTGCGTTCATGGAATTAATGCCGCCTTGTAGGTGACCATCTTTCCTTGGGGGCATCCGCTCATTGATCCTATCCAGGCCTTTTGCCTCTTCAAAGCTGCAGATTTTATGTTGTGGAGAGAATCCTCGTATTGCTTAACAAAATGCAAATTTGACATGTCAGTAACAGGGGAAAAAAAACTTTATGGTTTTAATTAATAAAGAAAGAAAAAAATGTATTCTGAAAAATCAGTTACATTAGCCCGGATGTCACGAAGGCAGTTTGTACAGATGGATCGCACTCAACACCTCTTAGCATTTCTCCTATGCTGCACACTGTTGGTCTTACTTTGGCATCGGTCAATGGCAGGGTGCCTGCCAATGTGCGTAAACTACTACAGAAGCATAGCGCACTGGAGGCGATGCGGCTGTGCCATTTTCTACCCATACCTTCACTATTTGGAAAAGATAACCCATCCCTTTAAATGTAAACAAACCAACATCCACCTCTGTAAATGTAAAAATAAATAAATAAAAATCCATCATCATCTTAAAGAAACCGTATTCTAGTCTAGATGTTACTTGAAATGCTAAGGAAGAGGTTGCCCAAGCACATTTCAAGGTTTTCCAAAGATCACCTGGATGGACGAGCAACTATCAGGTGTTCTTTGATTTATTCAGACTGCTTCACACGTTGCAGAACAAGAAGGACACGCTGAAAAGCAGCACATACCTGAACCTTGGAAATCGGCCTACAAAGGTTAAAATGGCCACAACAGTTCATACTAGCTTCTGTCCAAATTTTTGAAAAGTAAAATCTATATTTACAAATGTTAGCCTGGAGGCAGTTCTGGCCATAAGTGATGAGAGCGGCTATTTATAAGGCTGAGGAACTTATTTGTCCGGCAGCACATGGACACGCAACATGCCCTTTTCCTGCACAGAAACACTTGAAGAAAAGCCACAGCCAGGATCTTCCAACAGCTGCTTCCAAAGCATATGTACTCTAACATTTAGCTTGTACCTGCCTTGGTTGTAACTTGTGAAGCAGCTCTAAGCTCTCAATTGGGTTTATAACTGTTTCCTATTCTTCATTTATTAGACAGCGTGGTGTGCTGATTTCATTGTTGGACTATGACTCTGAAGACCAGGGTTTGGATCCCCATCCAGCCATGGAGACCCATTGGGGGACCTTGAACAAGTCATACTCTCTCCTTCTCAGGGTTGGCAGTTATGCCATCTATACCTTGGACATTCTCCATTCCTATCTGATGTGACAGGAGATCTGTCCTGGCTTCTATGTTCCACCTCTTCTAGCTTGATGCACTCAGGGGCCTTTTAACTTGTGGTCTTACCAGCAGGGAAATCTATTCAAAACCTATGAGATAGACTTAACTATAAAAGTGCTTACAAGTCATGGGTTTTTGAATGATATCCTATGAATACTAACTGTCTGAACAGATTAGGTCAAACAAATGCTGTTAAAAGGTAAGGTAAAGTACAAGAGAAAACCAACATATATTTAGAAAAATCTGCCCACTGGCTGTGCCATGAAGAATTGTTTTTTTAACCAAAATTCCCGCAAGTACAGAGCAACTGAGCAATACTAACAGATCAAAATATGGATACGGTCCAAATAAGTATTTTATTTATCCTAGGGAAGCTGCAAGCAGCCTTTACTCCCACTCCAAGTAACCTACTTTTAAAAGTTGTCAGAGTTGCAAACACTGTTAGTGATGTACTATGGGAGTTTACTGTTTCCAAGTAAAAAAGGCACTTGGACACATGTAAGCATGTGCTTGGGTATATTTCAGTAACTTGCTTGGTAAGCCTATGATACACTTTCCACCTTGCTATTACCTGGTACATAGAATACATCACAAAAATCAAGATTACACACAATATAAACAAACTTTGTTCAGTAATAATAAACCTTGCACTACCAGGTACGTTAACGTATGGACGATAATGAAAATAAACAGGCCCTGATCCAGACAAGCAAATGGCAAGATCTCTCTATGCAGTGGAGAAGCTTTGCTTTACTTTCCTAGTGCTTTCTATGGCACCGGAAACTGCTCCTGACAATTTGAGCAGGGAAAGGTTGTCGAAAAGCCACTGCCATGAGTATTAAGAGCTCTGCTTTGTAAGGTCAGGCTCGTACGTATCCTTGAAAGGAGCCTGCTGGATTAGAGACAAAAAAGCCACCATCATCACGGGAAGCATGCCAAACTTAAAAAAAAAAAAAAAAAGATGGGACATAAGCACAGCATGCTGTTATGCAAAGAAAGAAAACCCACAACAGCTGGAAAGCAAAAATACACGGTGAAGGCAACACGCATCGCCACGACAAGGTGAAGCAAATGAATCCACGGTGATTCATTTCTGGTTGTGCAAGTCAAAATTCAGACGAAGCCCCCCCAGAGCTGACCGAAGTTCCCTCCCAGATGCCAGTGTTCCCTGCCAGTAGCAAAGACATTGAGACCATACCTTTTTCAGCCTCAATTGCCTCTACTGTGGCTGTACAGAAGTGAGTAGATGCATGCAAAATGAACAAGAAAGATGAAGAGTGTAATATCACGCAGCAGAAAAGTTTATTACACTAGTGCGAATATGACATTATGTTAAAATCAGCTTTACCGCTTGGGCGTTTGTTTGGCCTTTGATGCTTTCGTTTAGTAACATCAAAAACACAACCTAGCGAGTTCCCAACAACATGGAAACAGCTTCAAGGTAAAACAGTACTGCAAGGATTATTCAAGTCTTATCTACATTATCGTTCTCTGTAATGGTAATAAATTTAAGAAATGACTGTTTCAGATTATCATCACCATCATCATCATCAGCATCAGTGATGGTGACATACCATAATGTAAACATTTCGCATGCAAACGGCATATTTGTAGTTGGGCCGCAGGTCATAATGGGGAAAACCTGTACCCAAAAAACTTTTAATTGCAGTGGTCAGGTATGATGAATACAAATCTGGTAGAAGAATCTGGATTTTCAAAGGAATTATAGGACAGATTCTCAAAAACGTTAAGAAGTTAAACAATTTCTCTCCAATTAAGGGAAATAAAATGATTAATAAGTATAACGTGTAGAATCAAACCGTTCAGTGCCATTTTATTTTTTTGCCAAATAAATTGCTGAACAGCATCCTCAATTAAAAATACAGAGGTCGACAACAACACATTCATACAAAAAATCGGCACTATGAATGAGCTTTCAAGATAATATCCAACTTTATGTTTTCTTTACTACTGTTATATAGCCTATACGGAACATTTAAAGAAGGTTGCACCCTTTTTATATACTGTACTTAAGGAATGTTTCAGTGCATACTTCATTTATGATTTTATTTTTTGAAAAATTCTAAACCAAAAAGAAGTCTTGTGGAGGAGCTCTATGGGATGGAGGAAATCACGGTACAATTCAATTGGTGTCAATGTGGCATTCAGCCCAAAAAGAACACTCAGAAATGATGAGAAAATTAGGAACTTCTCAAGGATGGGTGAATAGATGTTCTCCTGTGGAAATTTTCTTCTGACTAACTTTTAATGTTTTTTTTCCACATGAACAAAAGTTGGAAAAGTTTCTTTTAAGCACCTCAGCTCACAGCCTAATTTAATACTAGAGTGAAAATCCTTGTTAATGCTATAGTACTGGACTACATCTTCATGGACGAGGCTGTGTGAACTAATTGTGAATCTGGTCGCAACAGTTTGTCTAATGGGGTTATACTGCTGGTTATGCAACTGTTTTGTATAGCAGTGTGCACAATAAAAACTGTATTGGACTCTTTTAATTTATGGGGACTACAGACATTGCAAGAGCATAGTAGCTACATCTGGATAGGTTTTCTTTCTGTTAACACAGCTTTCTTAGCAGAGAATCCTGATGAACCGTGGTGGTGGAAATGTTTGTGCATAACAGTATTCTCAGGTATCACAAAGGCTTAAAGCCAATGCCGAACATGTTAGAGGACATTTATCAGTATAGCAACTACGGCCTGATCCTAGGCAACTGCTACACAAACAAATTTGCCATCAAAATTGGACGTAATACTTATGACATTAGTGCAGCGTCACAAAGCAATCCACCACACAAATCTGTTGCATGCAGAGAGCCTGGGTATCAGGGAATTTGCATACACCATCATCAGATCCAATATCCATGCACACTAAGGACACTTGGCAAAGTGTGAAAACACAAATACATACCTAGTGTGAGAGAATTAATTTTATGCCAAATACTGTATAAGGCAATCTAAATAAAATTTACCTTTGTTATAGTAATTAATTTCAATGAAATTGATTATATTTATTGATGCATTTTTAAAAGTAATTCACAAGTAACTTTATATGCTCTCTATAAGAAGTGAGGAAAAATGAGTTGGTTAAAAGATTTACATTTTTAGTAAGCACTCAAGAGACAAATATCTATCCTATAGAATAATAAGGTAAAATACTGTTCATTGTTACAGAAGTCAGCCTAGCCAAACATTAGACCTGTGCACCATCTTGCTTCCCTCTCCTATGGAGTAGATGCACAGAGATGTGGAACGCTTGCTTTTATTTTTCAATTGCTATACATGTAATCCTCCAAATTGGACAATCTGATGTTAGTCTTAATTATAGTTTATATATAATTTATTATAGTTGTATTATAATTGTATAGTTATTATAGTAAAAGAAGACAACTTTAAGGTGTGCTTCATGAAGCTGGCTGGTTTCAGTTAAGATCAACCACAGTGAACTTTTGGACGTAGTGTTATATAGTGGACAGATGAATAAGCTGAAACTTCTGACCCCTTCCATGTAGCTGTACCAAAGGAATGAGTGCTGAGAGCATGGGAACCTGAGATTCAAAGGGAAATGAGAAGCTGCCTTGTAATGATTCAAGTCATCTGTCTATCTACCTGAGAATCAGATACTCTGACTAGCAGTGGCTCTCTAAGGTTTCAGACATGATTTTTCCCCCCTACCTCAATATGCCAGGGACTAAACTGAGACTTTTTACATGTAAAGCATGGTTTTATTTAAGCTAGCGAGAGTGTCCTTCCCAATTATGAGAATGAGTCTAGGTTCACTATAAGAACAGTAAACTACAGGTTATTGTTATATCTGAATGCAGCCAGAGAGCCACAGGATTCCCTAGTTCAAAAACAAAAGTGGAGACAGACACTGGCCAGGACCTGACAGGGGACATACACCAGCATAACCCTTGGTTACATAGTCATAAGTTTGATGGGCACTGTGAAAGGAAGTATCCTATACCTCCTTACACAATGTCCCCTTTCGTCAGGTGTGCAACAGCAATGGCGGTGATGGTGGTGTGTCTACGTCCTACCACAGCTCTTCTTGGGTCTAGGCCACTAGCCAGTGCCTCAAAGGTCCCTGTAATTCTTTGACAATTAATAATCCATTTCACTCCCTTACCTTTCAAAGATGACAGGGAAATAACTACATTAGATAATCGGGATTTTTCAAGTAAGAAAGACAGCGTTCCAGTCTCGCAAAGCTCACCTTCCATTATCTTACTGCCATGATTGGTGTAGAACCAATCCATCCCCAAGCGCTTAAAATGATTACATCCTGAGCTACAACAGCAACACAAGGAGTGTGATGCGAAATGCAAGACGGAAGGACTGCCATTGTGGTTATAATGTTACTCACATATCTAATTTCAAGTTTATAGTGACTGCAACTAATTATAATGAAATAATATTTTAGGTCAGGCACATATTACATTTCTGAGCGATATTGGTTTTTTTTGTTTAAAATGCCAATCCCATGTAAAGGTTTTAAAAACTCCACAAAACAGCTTTTTGATGTAGTATTTCATCTAAGCCACGCTACTGTGAAAAGTTAATTGCACTGAAGAATAGAAAAGTTAAGACTGTTAAGGGCAGGATACTCATATCCAGCAGTTTCTCTCAGTAGATATAACTTGTCTTACCAAACAGATACCTAAACAAATTTTAAAAAAGAATAAAAGCAAAGCCACATTCCTTTCACCACTGTAAGGTATCTGATGTATTTCGATGGAACCTTTAATCCTAGACAACATCATACATTATTGGCAAGAAAAACAAAATGCCTCCTGAATCACTGTTTTCGCAGGTTGCTCAATTTGCTTTTACTGCAATTAAGATCCTTCTTTGTGATAAATATTTGTATTACTACCCTTTATTACAAATTTTTTATTTGTAATAAGAACCATTTGATTCATCCTATGATCCTATGATCAACACAACAAATGGTATGAGCATCCTAAACTGCATTTACTGCATTTTAAAACGTTTCTCTGTTCTGATGTTGCCACACAAAAAGCTCCGCAAATAATAAAAAGGGATAAATCTAATTGTTAGTCCCAACTGGAGCAGGACCCACTGAATCAATAAATGCTGGTTAACTAATCCCAGAGGTTTAAAAAGTCTACTTTAATTGGGATTAACAGTTGGATTTAGCCCTCAAATTCTAAAGCGTGGCCACTATGAAGATAAATTCTGTGGCTGATATATCTGTCAACAGAATCCTGTTGACTTGTTTTAAAATATGCACAAGCCTACAGAGTCTGATAAAATCCTTTGCGTATCATTTACATAATACTGAGAGGAAAAACATAGTACAAGTGCAGGGTACTGAATATATAAACTGGAAGTAACATTTGTGAAGTGAGGTACTGCTTGATATGAGGAACATAAACACCATTTATTATTATAAATGTTCACACATCCACATAGACACAAGGACATATAAAAACTTAACTTGTAGACATTATATGTCCAAAAGAGGGCAATGACAGCGTGAAAATAAAATGTAGCTGTTTAAACAGTTTGAAAGGTTTTAACTCAAAAAAGGCTCTCGTAAATTGATCAAATAGGAGAAAAGTTTCACAGTTTTATAGACAAAGTTTGAGTTTCTAGAGAAATTATTACCCTAAACGGCAAAAGCAGCTTTTTTTTCTGAGAAAGTAGGAAACAACAAAGATTATGAATTAAATATCTGCTATAAAACAGCACTCACAGAGACTGCGACAGTATGAGGTATCAACACAGAAAATGGAAGCATTTTCTATAAATAAAGCTCAGAAATGGTATGATAATCACTTTCTGTTTTGACATCCATCACACCAAAGGAACTCAAAGGCATTTAAAAAGAATTTCACAATCTTCTTCTGGCAACAACCAGTCAATAAACCTCTATAAAATATTCAACGAGCCAGATTACAGGTACATTTTGGGCATAGTTCTTTTTATTTTCATGCAAAATATATAAGCACACTTTGATTCTTACTTATTTACAAGGTTTTCATTTAGTCCCTTCATTCTCAATAGATTTTGTAACAATTACCAGATCATTTCAGTTACATTAGTAATCAAACTGCATGGTGTGCAGCAACTTCTGCAGCCAACCTCAAAAACAAGGTGCCACAACACTGCTTCAACTTCAAGAGACAGACACGCGTCTGGGATAGTGATTTAATTGTATACACACTTATACAGACATACAGAGATACCTAGAGAAAGACAGACAAGGTCTAAAAAAGCAGCTACATTTGCAGAGGAAGGAAGGAAACAGCAACTTACAAGGACAATTCAGGGAGATCTGTAGTAATACATAGAACATTTGACAAACAACATGAAGAACAAACTTTGGCATCAATCACCAGGGTACAAAACGGAGCACGTTTTTCCATTTATGGAACGCAGGACCGAGCTTGGAAAAGTGTAGCTGGGACACTAACTTCCAAAAGACAATTGACATCTAATAAAATTATTAGCATCTGCAATAAAGCTCCTTGTCGAAGTGAAGAATAATATCACACTCTGTATCGGATGTAATAACAAGGTCTCTTTGCTTTTCTGACCAACACTGCCAATCCAACTGCAGCTCATATATAACTGGGATATGTACTATTAAGGGAAGCTTAATGTCTGAAAGTCGAACACGGCTAAAATCGTTTGCTTTTTTTGTTTTATACCCTGGCTAAATACTGATTTTACATTGCCTGATTAACACATAAGGTTAGGCTGTTATCATCAACCACTAAGGCAGGAACTGAAAAGCATCAGAAATTCCCTGCATGCACTGTGTGTGGTGTTAGCCAAAGAATGAGATGTGCCCCATTCCATTTGGGGCACAGCAAGTTGCATAACATCATTACCACTTTGCAAGGTCTGGCGTCCTCCAGCCAACACGCCACTAGGCAACATTCCAGTGGGAGTCAAACCCTTGAGGGTCAGTACACTTTCACTCTCCTCCCTAGGACAAAGAAAAAAGGGATTTATTTTAACCAAAGAGAACACATCGGGGCCTGCCGTCCCCACACATTTGTTTTGTCATTTTTGGAATAACAGAACGGGGTAGGACAAAATTAGTAGTTTCCATGTATCAGGGCAGAGGCATCTTTGACACATTGAACGGGAAGACTGATTCAGCCTGCAAAAGCCCTTAAAGACCACCTGAAAACAACCTTAGTCCTCATAACCAGGATTACAAAAATCAGATAAAAGAATTTTAAGTCTAGAAAGATCAACCATTTGAGCTTAGGAGTTATATTTCAGTGCTTCAAAAAGGAGGGCTCTTAATATTAACCACAATGGCAGCCTAACTTTCTGCTGGATCTGAAAATACATATCCACAGATTTTGCATCCAAGGATTCCACCATCCTCAGCTTAAAAATACTCCCCCCTCCCCCCCCCAAAAAATCCAAAAAACAAAACTTGATTTTGCCATTTTAATTTTTTTAATTGACTATACCATTAAAGCCTTGAGCATCCAGGTATTTTGGTATCCATAGGGGGTCCTGGAACTAAATCCCAAAGGATACCTAGGGCCCACTGTAATAACAAAGCATTTAAAGACAAGGGACACAGCACTTTACATTCAGTCCAAGCACTGACTGTGTGACCTAGACTGTGAGGAGTATTGATTCACTTGCTCCTCATGGCTGCATTATTTCATCACGTCCTAAGTGGCTTCAACTATCAGTTTTCTTCTCCCTACATTGTGGTGACCACAAAAAATACACTTGAGATGCTCGAAAGTGTAACTAAATGCAGAAGATCTAAAATTCACCACTACACATGGGCCGACATATTTTTCGTGGATTTCCAAAGTTGAATTTTTGTAGTGCTTTCTTGCTTCCCCAGCTCAAACCCATCCGCAGAAAAGAGAAAATAAAAAATGGAAATAGACAGCAGGTCATTTCTAGTTTTATTTATTATTTAATCTTAAACATATTTTAAAAAATCTCAGTCTTAGTGAGACTGGCAGCTGATGCTGGGGGTTCACATTGGGCTCTCAGTCCCACCAAAGCTGCCCACCCCTCATCAAAAGGGATAAAATAGCACTAGCTGTACGATTGAAACTGAGAATGACATGCAGTCACACAACTCATTGATTAGTACAGTCGGACCTGTGTATCCACAGATTTTTCTGTGTGATTTTAAGTGTCATCGGCCTGGATGTATTCTCTAAAAATGTGTGTATGTGTGTGTAATCCATGCAGTTTATGTTCACAGAATCTATCAACCGCAGCTTGAAAATATTCCATCTCCCCCCCCCCTCCCAAAAGCAAACCTCTATTTTCCATTTTATATAAGGGACACTATTTTACTGTGCCATCGTATATAATGGGACTTGAGTATCCATGGATTTCGGTATCCACGGGGTGTGTGTGTGTGTGTGTCTTGGAACCAAACCCCAACAGATACCAAGGGTCCTACTATACACACACACACACACACTAGATCATGAATTTGATCAAAGGGAAACAAAAGTGCACTGAACTGGAAACATAAAGAGCATAACTTCCAGAAGTGCCATGGCATAACTCAAGATCCCACTTCCCCAAGAAGACAAGGGAGAAGCACTCTTCAGTATCTAATCTCATGGATACAGTATTACCATTCTTTTTGATAAAGTCCAATCCAAAGTTCTGAACTTTGTACAGAGATGAAAGAGCTAATGGTGACAACATCATGTAGATTCCCTGTAATTAATGAGTGAAAAACGCAAAACAGGTCCACACTAAACATCCAGCATGGAAAAAAACAACCTTGCCTAGCATTCTAATTACATCCCCCATATATAAAACCAGGTATCAGTGTGAATGAAACATTTCTAGATAACAAAAGAACACATTTTGCAATTAAGTCTAAAAGGTTTTTTATTAGCTTGAACGAAGCTAATTATACCTGTTGTAACTAGCCCAACTTGTAATAACCAACGCAAGTAGGAGGCAGAATATTCTACACTACATTCATTACCTGAGCTCCTCCATACCTCCAAATCCAGTAACTCCAATTTAACATGCAAGAACAAGAAATGGTATGATCAGAATTGAAAACAGAAAATGAGAATAGTGATAGCATAGCGCAGGACCTTTCAAGGCTGCGGACAATCCAAAGGAAGGTCTGCCAGCCGTCCCCCTTGGTGGAGGTTTAGGAAGATTGAAAGGTATTTTAATTTCTAACAGGCATTTCAAGATACCCAGGATTGTTTTACCTTCTATATTTTAAGATTTTATGAATTCTCATGCCTCCAAAAAAACAAAAAATCCTGTTTCAGAAACTATCTTGTAGTTAAATAAGGCAGGGCTTCCTTTCCCTTCCGCCTACTCCTGTTACACATTTCACTCTACAATGCTACTTCAATGAAACCTTTAAAATATTTCTCCTCCCACCTTTACCCTGAACTCACTTCTCTGGCTGAGCCTTTTAAGGCATTCTTTTGTATATATGCTTTGATCATGTGTCATATTTGTTATCTCTTCACATTATTCAACCACACAAGATATAATAATCATTCCACTTCCACCTCCTATAAAGCACAGCTGTTCAAAATCTGAGGATGGAGGAGTTGTACTTCCCATCTAACAGGCCCACATTCTCCTATCACTACACCTCCCATTACAAAAAAGCTGGAAGGCACACGAGAGCACACATGTTTTTTGTAAGGAAATTTGCAATTCTTTTGCCGCCACTGCCACAGGACTGAAATTCACTGACAAAGTGACAAATTTGACATTGGTAGCTAAAAAACTGGTGTGCTGAAACATGCGGCCCACATACTGTGCTCACAAAACAACTGTTGATTCCAAATGAACTATCAATAGAAATATTAGGCATCACATTAATTAAAGCTGCTACAGTTGCATTTAACAGCAAAAATGGAAGCAGTGAGGGGAGGATGTTCTCCTAAAAGGATTATACGGGTTGAGGACTGCAATTACCTGAGAACAGAGAAGACTCTTGCCATCTTGCCAATTGCACGGATTTTATTTCTGATTATTTCTTTTCGGGCGGCAGCTGTACCTACTTTCAATGGAATAAGAGAGACTCAAGCTCATGAAGTACGTAAGAGCTGAATATAAGACAAACTATCAACAAAGCTCTGAGAACATAATGGTTCTGTTTCATCCTGGAAACTTTTCAATATTAAAGATATATAATCACGAACAAATTACTTTTGTCTATGGAATTATGATTTTTTAAAAATGATTTTCCCCCCAAAACAATTCTAAATACAAAAAGGCAAACAGAAAGGTCAATAAGCAATGCCATTCTGCTGATACAAATGATGGGGCACTCATGGATACCTAGTTCTGCACAGGGTGAGTTCAAAGCAGCTTCTATTAGCTGGAGAAACAGTTATACAAGTGGTTGCACAGAAGAAGCAGCATACTGAGGATTCACAAGAAAAAGCACACTACCACTTGCACAATGGGAAAAGCTAACAAAATTCTCCTAGCACTCTATTTTCTGCCACAATGTTATGTTGGATTTAGGTGCAAGAACTCTACATGTTAATTGTTAATTACTGTATTCTGTTCTTAGCCTTTTCCTTACTGACAGTTACTCAAGAACCCACTGAAATGCAAACCAGAGACTAAAGAATACAAAGATATGGAACACAGAAGAAAACCGAACACTGGAATTCACCAGAAAGGATCATTTTCTGCAATAGTGGGGAGGTTATCCTTGCACCAGGTCTTGCTCCGACCATGCTCCAGAGGCAGGGATTTCAATAGATTAAGCTTCTTTGTCCACCTTAAGTGGGAGAGAAAGCCTCTTCCTCACACGAAGGAAGACACTTTAGACCAAATTCTGATGAGGAAGCCACATGAACTATTTCAGAATAACACAATTTCTGCAGTCAAAATCTCCCGGGATGAGTACAATACCCTCCTCACTGCTGCAGAAAAGGAACCCCACTGTCAGTACCAATGTTCTGTTTTCCTGCAGTGTAGGGAGGCTCTGACTGAGTGATCCAAGTGAAAGGAGCCCTGGTGATGCCAGTGGTTAAATATCAGTCCTAAGTTTGATCCTGGAGGGCTCCAGGGTTCACTCAGCCTTCCATCCTTTCGTAGGTCAGTAAAATTAGTGGGGGGCAATGAGCTTACACATTGTAAACCACTTAGGGGTGCTAGTTCACTGATAAGAAGTATAGAAATGGACTTGCTATTGCTGTCCTCCAGGGAGGGAGAGAATATATAGATCTAACATTTAGCAAGGAACACATCTCTGTGAAACACGACTATCAAAGGCCACCTCAGCAGAGGCAAATTTATCACTCATAATGTCAAATGAAAGGGAAAAAAATCCCCGGTTGCTGCCCTGAAAATCTCCAAGATGGTGATGGTGTAATGAAAGAAATGAACGTAGCTGCAAGGCAAGGCAAACAGGCCCATGTTGCCTTCTGGAACTGCCACCAACCTAGCCCTGTATGCATTCTCAATATGTTGCCTCAGCCACTGAGACAACACAGCTACTAACATCCTTTTCTCCAAAGTAGACTTGGAAAAATACAAGAAATCATATCTGGAGGAAAAAGATATTCTTTCTATAAAACTTTAAAGCTTTTTATACATTCTAATGGTGGCAATCGCTCTCTTTCTGTGCTTTTGGTTCAGAACAGAAGGCAGGTAAAACAACTTTCAATGAACAATTAAAGGTTGGATTCACCTTTGGAACAAAAGAAAGGTCCAATTGAAGAACCACAAACAACTTAGCGAAAACACATAACTTTTTGCAGACCAATTATGGGCCCCAAAATAACTGCTACTGAAAAGACCTTCCAAGTAAGAAATGTGAGATTCAGTGCCCTTCCTTTCAAATTCGCACCAATGCTGAAACATGTCTTTTGCAAATTGTTTGGGGGGGCTCCACAAGTGGTGTTAATGAAGACAAAGGATCAGAGAAAAGCTTTATCTTTGACTTGCAAGAAAGAAGTAA
The DNA here is from genome assembly GCA_034509955.1 of Urosaurus nigricauda. Taxonomy (NCBI): domain Eukaryota; kingdom Metazoa; phylum Chordata; class Lepidosauria; order Squamata; family Phrynosomatidae; genus Urosaurus; species Urosaurus nigricauda. The sequence goes on from JAOEGL010000003.1 coordinate 156,752,032, forward strand.
TTCAGGGCAGGACCATAGTCCTTTTGGTCCTTCAGATCACAGTTTAAATAATGCCATCCACAGATGCTGGCAAAACATCAGGAACAAACTCTTCTAGAATACGGCCACATAGCCTGAAAAATCCACAAAAAACTATGGATGCTGGCCATGAAAGCCTTTGACTTCACAATGAGACTTTAGGCCCCAGCTATCAGTAGACCCCTGGATTAAAAGAAGCTCTAATCTTGCCATCACTGAAAATAGTCATCTCCTGTAACAGATCTAATAACTTGAAGCTCATCCTGGTGGGTGCACACCTTCTGGAGTTTGCTCACCACTGGTAGTGGATTTGCTGAGATGCTACAGTCTTGGAGGACTATACAATAGCCTTTGGAGGGCTATTGCATAGCCCTCCAAGAGTCTGATCACCAATATTCAGGGATGGGAGGAAAGGGGGGAGTTGCCTCACAAATCCTTACTGCCAAGAGCTGTGTCAATTGATAATGCTCACATCTGATTCTTTGTGCATGAAAAGTCTCCACAAGCCTCCATGACTCCTAGGCCAGCAACTGATCTTCCAAGTTGGTTAGATCTTCCTGGTAGGAAGGCAAAGCCCATACAAGTGGTCCCGCTGGATAGGGCCACCCAAACTTTTCTCCCCTTGTTTGAAGACAATTTAGGGCTGTCTGCCCTCTGCATCCTTCCCCAACAAAAGGGCCTTCCACAATCCCAGTTATGGTGGAGGGGAAGCCCCTAAAACACCTTTGCATGGGTCTCCTAAACTGGAGTGGAATAACAGCCATGAAGACTAAATCAAAGGCACAAACTACACATGAAACTCAGTTGGATTATTCTTATCCCCATCCTGGTGTTTTTTGTTTTGGTAATGCAAACAAGAATGTGAGCTGCTTAACCTTTCTGCTCTCTGCTTATTCTGACTCTCCCTCAACTGTATGGTGGGTGAAATACACTCTTTCAAAGCCACTAAAATGTACTGCCTATTGTGAAAATTTGATTATTGGACGAGCATTTTAGGCTTTTTAAATATGCAATTTATATGCAGATAGGAATTAATGCACAAACTCAAAACTGGCATAATAGAAATAAGTCTCATATAAGTATTATCTGGAAAAGAACAAAAAATCAATGTACGAACAGGAACTGGAACATTACAGAGGTCACATTTCATGCACATCATTTTAAATTAAAATGCTTACAACAACATTTTAAGACAGATCATTGAAAGTTTCCATACACATGCAAAATCAAATAATGTGTTAGAAACACTAAAATGTGAAATTCTATCTTTAAAGAGGAGGCAAGGAGAGAGAAGCGAAGAAACATTACATGCACAGAATGACAGATGCTGTAAGATGTTACAGAAAGACTGGCAATAAAACAAATACTACACATTTATATATGGAAAAATATATAAATGTGTTCTCTACTTGGATAACTGTAATCAAGGAAGTCATATTTCAAAACAATATTACTCTGTCCGGTCTGTACCTTTTTTATTGCCATATATGAGTCGTTCTTCAGATGAAGTCCAGAAAAAAAGAAAGTGAACGATGGAGAAAAAGGTGAGTGACGAAAACTAAAAGGAAAACCTTTTACATTGGTAGTGATAAAAGGAAAAAAAGGTTGAAAAGAAGAATGAAGGGAAGAATGGAAAACTGCTACTCTTATAGAAAACTGCACGTTGTTGAGAACATTTCACTGCTAGTAACATTTGGAATGTATGCCTAGCATTCAATGGAATTACTGAGGTGGTGATAGAAAGTGTATGCAGAACACAACCCCATTAGCACAAATGTAAAAAGGATTAAATATATACATATGAAAAAATATCAAGAAATTGAGAGTATGAAGAAGCAGCTTTCAAGGTTAGTTTGGGGGGGGGGGGGTAAATTCAATTACAGATCTTTATCTGACCTAGTATTTTACTTGAATGAGAAACAAATGAATACTAACGAAGAAATGTAAAACACAGGCTAACACTGAATGGTATGAATCTTGTTATTTATACCAATCTTCCCCAATATGGTGCCTCCAACTGTTTTGGACTCCAGCTTTTATCATGACTGGGTATTCGGCCATGCTGACTGGAACTGATTTATTTGTCATCCAAAACATCTTGAGGATAGCATGTTGGGCAAGGCTGCCCTACAAATATAGCAAGTTGCACGAAGAAAAGATTTTAATGTAAAAAAAACCTAAACAAACTACATTTTACGTTTTAATAAATGACAATCCTGCCATATCAATAATAAAAAATAATACCATTTCATCCACAAATTATCTCCAAAAGAAAATAACGTACAGTCATAGAAGTATTCCTACCGTCAAATTGATCTTCACCCTCAGTCATCAGTTCATCATCAGAACAAATGCTTAGTACGTTCACCAACATTTCTGTCACTGAATTTGAAAAGATCAGAATTCATTATGGGCTGCAAATTTTACGCTGAAAATACAGACTTAGGCCCCATACAGACAGGCCAAAATAAAGCTGCTTCGGGTCACTTTGGGGGAATGCTGTTTAAATTATGCATGTATCCCAGAAGTCTGGAAGCCATGCCAAAGCCACACTCCAGTCCTAAGGATCATTTAAACAGCATACCTCCAAAGTGACCTGAAGTAGCTTTATTTTGGCCTGTCTGTACAGGCCCTTAAAATTTTTTTTTGAGCATATGCAAGAAGGAGAGAATATTTGAAATAGTGCCCAATGGGACAGTAGTTGTCCCATTGGGCACTATTCTTGTATAAACATGTAAGCAGTTCCACTTTCTCAGAAGTTGAAAATGCATTCTATAAGTATGTACACAGCCCTCTAGCTTACTTTTGATTTGGTATGAAGCTTATCAACCACTAAACAATCGCTGGACTCAAAGCACATAAGCCAGCCTAACTACACTGGTGTAGATTTACACTGCAGTAAAAGAGTACATGATCTTGATCAATAGATCAGCTTCCAGCCCTTTATTCATTCAATGTAGAAACAGCACTGCTGGATCTCATTAAAGACCCATCTAATTCAGTTACTCTCTGCTGGCAACAGTCATCTGGATGCATTTGGGCAACAAAAACAGGGCATGAAGGCGTAATCTGTTACCTGTTTATCCAAAGTATTGATTATCAGAGCCAATATGCCAATGATGGCTGATTATCATTTACAATGGGTCCTGGTTATCCGCTGGGGTTCGGTTCCAGGACCCCCTATGGATCATATAATTCATGGATGCTCAAGTCCCATTAAATACAATGACATAGCGAAATGGTGTCTCTTATATAAAATGGAAAATCAAGGTTTGCTATTTGGAATTTATACTTTTTTTTTAATATTTACAAGCCATGGATGCTTGAATCCATGGATTAAAAATCTGTGGATAAGAAGGGCTGAATGGGAAAGTTTTTTGTGCAATATACAGTACTTATCAATGTTCACCCCAGTGGTGCAAAACCCCAATGCGTCATGTACAGTGTCAAAGACAGTACACAAGGGCTAATGAAACCTCTCAGCTTTGTTCCCTGTGTAAGACTGCTAAAGCAATTATCAAACATTTCACGTGGTAGGCTACCAAACACAGCAGGTAGGCTGTTTGGCTTGGTGGCCCCAAATTCTGCAAGTGTGGCACCAACATGCTATCACTTAATTATTTGTAAGTAGCAATAATTGGCATGTGGATAATGGCTGAGCGACATACAGAGCTTTGAAATTTTGTTTCATAATATTATATACCTTTCTCTCCAACAAATGGCAACGACCATGTGAAGACATCCATAAAATTTGGCAACCAATAAGGATGTGGTGAACAGTTGAACTGCCGAATATTCATAACATTGTTTTCATATTTTAATACAGCAGCTATAAAACAAATGTAGTTATTAGTGGAAATGGCATCTCAATAATAAATGCAAACTTTATCAACCACATTCACTCCAACATTTGAGGACTGTTTACCACTGCTGTTAACCATCAGCAATTGTTATCATCTTACATATTATGGAACTGTTCAAGTATGAATTTGAAAAGAAGAAATCCCCTTAGTTTGTAAGCTGGATTTATATACAAGCACAACATAATTTGCCTGTTCTGAAGAAATGTCCTGCAAACAAGGACGAAAATTTATTAACTCAATGGGTGAGGAGAAGTGGACACACAGAGTACAAGGATAGTGTTTGCTTATTCTCTAACAAAACAAGTTCTAAATAAAAAGGTCCATGAATCAGTGCCATGGTGTGCATAAAGTAGCGTTTAGAGAATGTGATATACCAGTGGTGATAACAGGAGGCAGCATCACACAGTAGTTCTGTGTGGCTATAGCCTGGCTATATAAAGACTTTCCATGGAATAGCTGAACATTTTCTGTAAAAGAGTCAAACCTTGGCGATAAAGTCAGTTAACGTTAGTAGGTGAATCCCCATTCTGTACAAGAGTAAGGCAATCCCTGTTCCTGTGTTGTTCTGTTATTTTAGCCACAGGCCTACACCACAGTATAGCCATATGAGACTAGATAAGCTTGTCTCTTTTCACTTCCTTTCCCCTTCCGCTATCAAAACTGAATAGAGGAAGGGGTCCACTCACATTCAGGAACCATGGCACAATGCCACCGGAGCAAGAAATGTAGGCAAGATACAAAACTAGTCCTGCCACTGAATGGGAAATCACAGGTAGTATAAAAGCCTGACTGGCTATAAGACTACTGGTTGGGATCCATACAAAGACAGGAAGGAGGGTTATACCAAAAAAGTGTACAGACTGATTATCACACAAAGGTCACTTAAAGTTACCCAGCTTTATTTTCCACTTTCAGCAGAAGGAGCCAAAATATTTAGTCAAGGAAGGAGTGTATAAAAAACAAGAAAATGACAGTTTTCCCTCCAGAAAAGGGTATTGCAATCTAGATGTTAGACGTGACAAGGAGGCGGAAACCCACAACTAAACATGGGAAGAGATTGATGTGGCAGTGCCCCCACTTCCAACTAAATGTGCTGATACAAAGTATAAATGTATGTTTCTGCATTTCTAAGGAAAGCAAGCCTCTTCCCCCTTCCCCCTCATTGCCTCAGAGCGATAGCAGATGTGGATCTCATGTAATCTCATCACAGAAGTGTTTTTCACACAACTGTCCTTGTGACTTCGACTACTGCAGTGAATGCACATGGGAGTGTTTTCTAAAGGAAAGCCTAATTTGTGCTTCTGTAATGCTTCTGACATCTGTTTTCTGTTTCAGTCTATACACATTTTAGCATCTGCATCAGTTCTGAATACTTCTAATTTCTTTGAAAAACTATCCATATAGCACTATTTCACCAGTAACCCAGCTTGCTTTCAAAACCGTATCTATTGGTTCCATTGTTACCTTTCTTCTTCATGCCTTTTTGATGCTAAACAATACTTCCCATTTCCCTTCCTGGTTCATAAAAGCTTCCTGCTATTCAATCTTTTTAGTGAAGTCCTTACAAACAGTACACACTTGAGCTCGGGTGTCCCTCACCAAGCAGAGAAGACACTGAGTGACCTTATGAATGGGCAACCTTAATTATGAATGGGCAACCTTAATTATGCATGAAGTGCAGAGTGTGAAAAGGGCTGTTAAGGCAATTCATCAGGGAGCAGAATAAGGAATAGCCACAAACGTTGTAAGTATAAAGGCCGAATTATGAAGACACAAGGAGATGTAAAAGAAGTGATGAAGAGAAGTTGAAGAAATAAAAGGGGAAAAAACCCTCAGTTAAAACTTGAATAGAAGATAATTTCATGTTGGTCACATGACAGACAAAACGAAACTGAGAAGAGATTGTTGAAGTGCACCTAGGTATGCACACTGAGGGACTGGGGGAGAGGGTTCCTATTGAAAAAGCTTGCCTCTAGAAAAAAATATCTTTGGCATTTACCATGAGACAGTCATTTTATGTAGTGTATGTACTGAGGACATTGTGGATTGAATTCATCGTCCCACTCCTTCTGAAGGGCATGCTCTCCAGCAATCTATTTGAAGCTCCAGGTTCTATCCAATGGGATCCTATCCCCTTATGTGCCCAGTCATGTGCACCTTCTGCGAGGACAGCTGTGATCCAACTCATGAGAGCAAGAACAAGAAAACAAGAGATCACAATCTGTAAGCCGCTCTGAGAGCCTTTGTGGCTGAAGAGTGGCTTACTGTCCTCTCATAATCAATTAGAACTAACAATAGTGAGAGAGGGAACTTTCATACATTGGGAGTCTCGCTCTTGGGTTGAGGCATGTCCACTGGTTAAGGGAAAGAGCAAAAAGGGGTGGGGGTGGGAGAGACAGACTTCAAGTGGGAACATGCCCAAGTTGAACTATATGTTTTAGGTAGGGGCTGCTGTAGAGGAGACCGGGGATGGTCCCCGGGCAGCAGTGAGGGATAGCTGGAGCACTCAATCTTCAGGTATAGCACTGGAGTCAAGCTGGCATACCACCCCCTGTGTTAGCAGTAACACACCACAAGGAGACCATGCAAAACTTCTTGTTGATGGGCGAGGTTCAGCATTGGAAGACCCAAGTGTCCCATCACTCCCACTTCCTGGGAGAGGATCCACTCTACTTTGTCCAGTTCTGCCTTTCTAAGCCAATCTGCCTCTGAGGGAGCCCTTCACATGTTCACAAGGAGAGAAGGTTTTGGACCCAAATTAGCAGGATTTCCACCTGTCATTAGGCAGTGTGGATCTGAATCCCCCTATATTTTTGTGAGGGCATTTCCTGTTATGTTGTCAATTCTGAGAAGAAATGCATTTCCTAGGACCTTCTGGGGCTGCTCACAGATCTGGTCAGTTGATGTCAGTGTGGTCAGTGTGGCCTCCTCCTTGGACCATCTACCTATGCTGCTCCTGTAGGTGGTGCCGCTATCCCACAGGGTGGTAACTGGGATGACTTGAACTCTTGGGTGGTAGAAGAAGGATCTCCCTATCTCCAGTGTTGGAGCTCTAACAGTTTGAGGAGAAATGTGGATGGTCAGATGCCTCTTCAAGGCAATCTCCCTTTGAAAAAGAAACAAGGCCCATTGCAGGTGTCTGGCATGGAACCTGGCCCATGGAACAGTGTCTATGGTTGAGATCATAAGCTCCTGTAGATAAGCTAGAAGAATGAGATCTACTGCCCTGCAGTTCATTTGCCATGTCCTGAGCCAGATTTCGTGTTTGACTGGAACAGTGGCTGCCTCAATCGGAATCTTAAAGGGCCTTCTTGAGGAGGACTGGAAAATCTTCCTTTAGGAATAGACTAATTGAGTGGAAATACTCCTGCTCTACTGGCTCCTTCTCCCCTGAAAGCTCCTCTTTCTCCCCACCTTATCAAAGGAGACCCTTCTGTTTTGGGCTAAAGAGTGGACCAAGTAAAGCAAGCCTTCAGGTTACCTAGCTGGTCCACACTGTTGGCCCTCCACAAGCTCTTCCAAAACCAGTCTTGGAGAGAGGAGAAGGAAGAGCTTCCTGCCATGTGAAGATTGCCTTGTGATGGTCACAGAGCTTAAAGCTGGCTTGTGTTAAGAAAAAATTAAATCAGACACTTTATTTTTTTAACTGGTAAATGGGTCCAGATATCACTGGAAGGACTAGGACACATGAAAATAAATGGTAGGAAAACAATACCCACAGAAAGTTGATTTTGGTTTCATATACACCATATACATAGAGTGAAGCCAATTTTATACATAATATTTTTAAAAAATTTGTGCATGAAATGAAGTTTGCATACACTGTTTAATCAGAAAATGAAGTTGTCACTATCTCAGCCACCCATATGGATAATTTGAAATTTTGGAATATTTTGGATTTTGGAATTTTGGATAAGGGAGAGACTATATTATTATTTCATTTCTATCCTGCCTTTTCCCCAATTTGAGACTCAAAGCATCTTACAACTAATTTAAAAGGATATCATTAAACCCCAGAAGGTACAAAAGTTAAAATGAGCTTAAACAACTAAAAAATTAAAACCAGATTAAAGCTATATAATTAAAATAGAAACAAACAGCCTCGCACAACTATCAGCAAGATCCAGTACATTATTTTGGTGAGACAGGCCTTATATAATTGATCATCAAACACCCGTCCAAGCAGAAAAGTCTTTTGTTTGCAAAAAGAAAGGGTGTGTGTGCGTGCCAGACTAAGTTCTCTGGGAAGTGAATTCCAGAGCCTGGGGGCACTGATACAGCCCTTTCTCTTTTTCCACTAAATATACCTGTTAGGAAGGTGAGATAGATAGAAAGGCTTCCTAGCAAATCTTAAAGCATGGGCTGATTTGTAAGGCAGAAAAATACAGTCCTTCAAATAACCTGGACCTAAGTTGTATAGGGCTTTATAAGTAAAGCTAGCACTTTGAATTATATTTGAATAGTATTATTAATGTACCACCTCAATGATTCAGGGTTTTTATGAAGATGCTAGATGAAGGCAGACTGATTATTTTGCTTTTTAGATACTTCATTTTAAAAATGTTTTATACTTTTCTTAACAACCATACCCTTACCTTTATTATTGTAGACATCCAAGTAATTTGGTGCAGAAAAAATAGTTATTAATGATGGGAAGCCTGTTGTTTGACTTTTTCTATACATTCTATAACTGTAAAAAAAGAACAATATCGCATCTTAGGAAACTGCTGTTTTTTAAATTTAAAGTTCTTAATAATATCTGTGATAGAAAAGCAAGATACTTACCCTGCATCTTGAGCTTCATGAGCTCTGATAATAGACAACAAATTATTATTCTGCAAAAATTCACAAACTGCAGGATAGCTGTGAAACAAAACAACTATAAGCATAATGGGGTCCTTTCAAGTAGTAATTTATCAAGATAACCTCTCTTTTTTTACCTATAAAAATAGGAACATCCTCTGACAGTATTATGACTGAAATGCTCCTGAGATTTTTCATTTCCAAAGTCTTCAGAAGGATCTGACCATAATAAGTCACACATTGGTCCAAAAGCAGGGGGTTCTTTGAATCGATCTAGCTGTTTAAAAGAAAAAACACCATAGTGATCTTCATTTGAAAAACACTATAGTTATCTATTCTGCAATTTGCTTGTGGGGGGGGGGGGGGAGAAGGAGAATTACAAAGAAAAGTATATGCATTTGGTAATGAATAAGTTTGTAATAAAATCATGCTTCCTGGCTACCTAAATTTCTCTAATTGTATACCAACAATAATTTTTGCTCTGGTGTAGCTGAACATTTTAATTCTTCTCTTATTAATGAAGGAAGCACATGTATCCTTCCTCATATGCCCTATATTTAAACCACCTTCTTTTCTCCTTTTTCTTTTAAAAATACAATTTTTCTCCAGGTGCCCCAACGTTTATTTAAAACAACTACTGCACATACCAACATTAATCTAATTCAGGATTAAAAACACTTCTAAAAATGTTACAATAAGAGCCTTTAATCAATCCTTAAACACTACGATTACAAACAAGTTCAATCACTTGCATGAACAAGAACTTTTTGTCTGAGGGTGAAAGACTGGATTGGATATACTAGGTAAAACTTAGTTAGGGAAGGTATTCCACAGCTAGGGAACAACTCTAGAAGGAAATTTCTTTTGTTAATGAATACTGTCTCTTTCATAAAGAAGGCAAATGAAGATCAGGAAAGGTGGTATGGAAAAAGAAACTTTCAGGCATTTGGGTCTCCAGCTGTATAGGCAATATCTAGTATTTGAATTGTGCTCAGAAACAAACACAAAGCTATTGGAGTTGATTTTTTTAAATAGGTGTGATATGCAAAGACTATGCCACACCTATCAAAATATTGGCACCGATGGTCTGCATTGCTTGAAACTTCCAAGTCATCTTCAAAAGCAACCTTCTATGTAAGTTATTGCATTAATCCAACCAAGTTACTAGAGAATGGATTACTGTAGCCAGATTATTTCTGTCCAGGAAAGGTTCCATTTGGCAACCCATCTAAATAAAGCTGATAAATGATATTCCATGCTAATAGTTCCACCTCAGTCTCAAATGATAAAACTGGTTATAAGAGAAACCCCAAACTATCTAGCTGTTCTTTCAGACAGATTGCAAGCCTCTTGAGGCCAGGACAAGAATTTCCCAAACCCAGGACCCATCCACTCAAATGCAGTTTTACTTTACCAAGCCTCATGTGACCTAGTATCACACCCAAGCACTTTTACAGTTCAGCACCTTTATAGTGTCATGTTTCAGATGCCCAATAAAAACAAACCTTCATATGGATGTTAAAGAGACCATGGGATAATATCTGTGGATACCGTGAGCATCATGAGGTCAAGTATTATCTACTGGAATAATAATTTCCTCTGGCAATGACATGTAGACAGAAAAATCTCTACATTCTTCTTAGAGGAAAAAGCTTCCCACTTTTATTATTTATTAGCATTTTAGCAGAGAGATAAAACATCCACACAGTGCTTAAGTATGTAAAAAAAAAAGTGAAAAATGTCCATTGGGTTGTACATAACCAAACAGGAGCAAAGTCTATCAATGCACACAATATGTGATAAACTGCTAGGAAAACAACATACTGTCAAGAAAATGTAGTACAAGGGGAATTTATATGCAGTCAGGAAAACATAACATTTATAGTAATACATACAATTTCCTAGTGCTGAAGTAAGAAGTACCAGTAGATCATTTGGGGGCTTTAACGAGTTTCTTAAGAAAAGCATTAGAATTACTATGGATGTTTTATTTAAATACAATAATGCATCAAGTGAGTACAATCTGTCCATTTACACACCCATATTTTAGAACATATTAAGTAGAATAGGCCCTCAACTTTTGTGAGTTTTACTTCCATAGATTTGATTATTCATGGGTGTGTGACTAGCTCTGCTGCTGGTCCCCATTGCTCTTCTCCCCTTGCTCTTCCTAGAAATCTTCTGCAGTATTATGCTCCTTTATCTTGAAAAGAAGGAAGACGCTATCAAGGAGATTTCTGCAGCAGCAGTAGCAGCTCCTCTACCACCTTCTTTTCCTTCTCCCTATCTCTTCTCCTGCCAACAGCCCCCTCCAGTCCATGGTGTGCAACGTTCATGACTGAGGCATGCTGTTTGCATGCCTGCTGCTCACCTGCCTATACCCTTGCCTGTCCACTTACTTTCCCTCTTGCTGGCTCTGTTTGTCTCACTCAGCACTCATGCTGCTCTGGCAGCCGCTACATCCTCTGCCACTCACTGGTGCATGTGCCTCATGCCGCCTCTGCACTCTCAGGCCCTTGCCAACAATGTTGAGCTGAGGCTGGCCAGAATGAGAGGAGTGGGGGAGAGGGAAGTGAAGAAGAAGGTGAAGGCAAAGCACTCTTTGTTGCTGCTTCTGATGGAAAGAAAAAGCTGAAAGAGAATCTAGGATGGTTGTCTCTCTCCCCACCCCCTTCATTTCACATACTGGGGACATCCTTGCATCACTGTGGAAAATTAATAAAGGTGCTAAATCTGTCTCTCCCACACGCCCAGCGGTTTTGCTGCATGTCCCTCAGAGGGAGAAAGGAGGAGGTCTTTGCAGAAGCAGAAGCAGGAACAACCAGTGACCCTTCCAGCTAGAAGGAGAGGGGCAGGGGGGAGCAGAGAATGCAGCAAAGGGGTGTTTATTGTTCCTGCTTCTGCAAGAGCAGGAAAGGGGAATCGAGCACAGTTGTCTCTTCCCACCCTGTTCATGTTACGCACTGGGGACATCCTCGTATGGCTGTAGAAACTAAAAATAAGGCAGTAAATCTGTCTTTCCCCTCTCCCTCACTTCACCGTGGGTCCCTCAAAGGGAGGAAGGTGAGCAGTGGGCAGAAGCTACTTTGGCCATGGACTGTGCGCATCAAGGGCTGACTGAAGGAGGCTGTTGGCAGGAAAGGAGACAGAGAGAAGGAGGAGGGAGAACTGCTACCTCCAGCCATCCTGCAGCTGCTGCAAACATCTCCTTTATGTCACCTTCCTTCTCCTTGAAAGAAGGAGGACAACACTACAGGAGATTTCTGCAGCAGTATTGTTGTCCTAGAAGGCAAGAGGATAAGCCTTGGTAACCAGCAGCAGAGCAGGTGGAGGCAGCTTGTGAGCAAGGCGGAAATTTTTGCAGCAGCAGAGTCTGTAGCATGCTTGTTTGGGGGAGCTTAAAGTACCTGCAGTTTGGCAAGGATTCTATGCCCCTAACCCTTTGTGAAACATAGGGGCCTACAGTATTCTCCTTCCACCACCTAAATTCATGATGTTTCAAATGCCTCAAAAAGTGCTAATCTGACCTACAGTTTTGAAATAATGATCAAACATAACAAGAGACAGAACATGGGTATATTTCTGCAAATAATTAAACTCTGTTTGTCATAGCTTTCAAAGCTAAATTCAACATTGTCGCCAGGAGTCACAATACAATGTCCTTCCCCCCTTCCTCCATACAGTCTTCCTCACTACCTGAAAACCTGCTCCAGTAAGATCCCCAGAATTCCAGATGTGGCTCAGGGAGTGCACAGTGGGAGGTTGGTCACTTTTCCTGGATGCAATGGATTCTACTTTCTCATCAGTGGAAGTCCACTGAGGGATCCTCCCCAAGATTACCACACTGATCGCTATATATAGTGTTCTGTCCTCATTCTGTGTTACTCTAGATTCTAAAATATAATGATTACATAATGTTAATTTACTTATTTATCTTATAGCTTGCTATCCTGCCTTTCAAGTTAACTATCATCACACGGTAGTTTATATTACATACAAAAAATGAGGACAATCAGATTCTTTTTATTTTCACTACACCTTTTTGATCCGTTGTTTGTTGTTGTTTGCCTTCTAGTCATTTCTTACTTATGGCAACCCTAAGACGAACCTATCATGGGTTTTTCTTGGCAAGTTCTCCAGAGTCATAGACCAATACTCAAACCACTACACCATTAATATTTTATTTTCCTGAATAATAATTTTCTTGGTCTTCCCCACCAAGTTTTTTCATCTATATAGAATACTCACGCACTTTTTCATATAATTTCTCACTATTCAGAAAATTAGACTGTAATCATAGACCCACTTACCTAATAGACTTAATTCTACATAGGCATGTACAGGATTGACCTTTTAAGTGTCTTTTTGTTGTCTAACAAAGCATTTAAGTTAACAGTAAAGAGTGATCCATCAAAGCTCTTAAATAAACCCACCATGCTCCCATTACTTTATAACAGAAATACTCACCCTCCTAATGTCATCTATTGTATTAATTTCTGGAGAAAGTCCACCATGGACACAAAGAAACTGTTGGTTCAGAAGTGCAGCAAGGGGAAGGCAATCAAAAGCTTCCATACAGGCATCATAGACTCTTTCAGAATATTTTATTTTACCTATAGTGGAGAAAAAATTCTAGTATTCTAAATACATATGTTTAGCTGAAAGGCACACTTACATTATAATTACATTACAATAGCATTTGTGTATAATTGGTGTACTAACATAAAACACTACATAAAAATTGTATATTTTTGGGCATTCATAAAAATCCAACAAGATGATATGCCATGAATTGCAAAAGTAATGCTGCTGTTTATGCACATCAACTGTGCAAATAAGTCCATCAGAATTACTGTTCCATAAAAAAATTATGGTATTTAAGCTAGCTGCCCACACAAAAGTCCCATATGTCTATCATCTTATATTTAAACAACAACACCTAAGAATGTGATTTTCCTCCAAATTCTGTCATTCCTTTTCTGCTACATTTTCTTTAGCTGTACTTCCCTGCCTTTTCTTGTTTGAATCTTCATTTTATGTCATAATAATTAGGTAGTTTACTTTTACCACTCAGTTAATTCTGAAAAGTATAACATTTTACTACTGTAATGGTCCCTACAATGATACAAGAAGGGGATTAGACAGATCATTTTTGTTGCCCTGACCACCAATTTTAATTTCTTTTCCCTCAGCTGATATATGCAACGTTCTGCAAACTCTGGAAGTCACTGAGGTGAAATGACAAGAAGTTAATTAGAGAAAGGAACTGTGCCTTCAAGTCATTTCCTACTAACAATGAATGGAAGGTAAACCTATTGTGCATGAGTTTTAAAAAATTGTTCAGAGAGGGTTGACCACTGCCTTCCTCTGAGGAATATGGCTTGCCTAAGATCACCCAATGGCCTAGTGGGGATTTAAACCCTGGTCTCCTGGAGTCCTACACCAGCAGCCAAACTACTACACCAAACTGGGGCCTGATAAGGAAAAAACTACTGTCTACCATACCAGTGGCTTTTTTCCTAGTGTTTTCATATTTGAATGTACAAAGAAGTAGACAACCTGGCCCTACATAAGCGAACACTGTTGTTGTTATGTGCCTTCAAGTTGTTTCCAACCTGTGGCAACCCCAAGACAATCATATCATGGGGTTTTCTTGGTAGGTTTTGTTCAGAAGGGGCTAGCCTTCGCCTTCCTATAAAGCTGAGAATGTGTGACTTGTTTAAGGCAATGATTTCCAAGCTTTGGCCCTCCAGGTGTTTTGGTCTTCAGTTCCCTCTAGGAGCTGAAGTTCAAAACATCTGGAGGACCAAAGTTTGGGAAGCATTGGTCTAAGGTCATCCAGTGGATTTTCATGGCTGAGTGGAGATTTAAACTCTGTTTTCCAGAGTCATAGTCCAATATTCAAACTTCCATACCACACTGGCTCTACACAGTGAACACTACACAACATTTTAACACACTCTTAAAAACATGAAAGAAACAAGTTGGTAACTAGGTATTTGGGAAGCTAACAACTGGTTCTGTTGTTTATACTTACATTCCTGCTTAAATGTAAAATATTCTGTGAGGTGCCTGCATTCATGGTTGCCTCTCAAAAGAAACAATGTGTTTGGATATAGAATCTTCAGGACCCACAAATACAGCACACACTATTGGAAGAAAAAGAATACCTAGTCATATATGGTTAAGGATAAAAAGCATTTGAATAAAATAACGAATGGTGAAAACAAGCTAATATAGAATGTTAACAGCAATTTGCATTATTCATTCTTTAATTTCTTTTATATTTATATCCCACCTTTTTTAAAAAAAGTGCTCACTGGTTAATTCATAATTATATACAAATTAAAAATATAAGAATGTAAAATATTACTATTAAAACAGTATTATTCAACAATGGCAACCAAACATTAAAATATCACTTAGATCAATAAAGCTCAAGATTACAAAACAAAGTAGTATCACAATAAAAATGCCAATTAAAATCCCTCAAATAGTCGGCAAACAGTATTCTGCTGTATACTAGAAGGATTATATTAGTTATATAGGAAGGAAAATGTTAAAGGTTCACCAACAACCAACTTTAAGATGGACGTCAACAGAGAGCTAATATTTAATATTCAGAAGAGAATACAAGCAACTGAATGATTATTAATGTACATACTAGGTATTTAAATTATATGAGTTAATCCTCATTATGGTTTTTTATATGTACTGTCAGGGCTGCTATTGTTTTCTTTCTTATTATGCTTTTTAATATGTGTGTTTGTGTGTATACATATATATTATATAATTCTCTTTTAAAGACTGTTGATTGTTATTATTATTATTATTATTATTAAAATAATAATAAAAATATAGTGAGCAAATACTGACCAGCAGTAAACAAATATGTTTTCTATGCCAAGTTAAATTCCTGTAAAGATGGAATTTGTCAATCCTAAGTGGAAAGATTTCCTCTAATGTGGGGCTACTGCCAATAGGAATCCTCTTCTTTCTTTTTGCCAATTGTTTTCACAGATGGGCACATAAGCCAGGCCTTGACAGCAGTCTCAGCTTGTAGAAAAACACTGTCCTTAAATAACCTGGTTGTAAATGATTTAAGGCTTTAAAGGCTAAATGGACCTGGAAACATATGGGCAATTAGTGTAACTGGTACAATACAGGTGTCACATATCATGTTGCAACCACATGAAACCTATCCAGACCCAAGCAGCTACACTTCCTACCAGTTTTAGTTTTCAAATCTTCCTTCAGAGATCTATACATGAAGGGCATTACAACATGCCAGACTGGGTTGTCACTGGTGCAAAGGTAAGGCCAGATAGGGTTGCAGTTGGTGTATCAACCTAACATGGCTAGTATTACCGCCTGACCTTTACCAATTAGTACCAAATATCTCACTCTTATCCTTATCCATGGATTTTTTTATCCATAGATTCAAGCATCCACGGCTTGAAAATACCACCTCCCCCCCAAAAAAAATTCCAATAGCAAGCTTAATTTTACATGTCCTGGAACCAAATCCCATTTTACTTGGATTAAACTTTGGCTTATTTACCTTTGCCCAGATCAAAACCAGTTTAGGAGTTCATCAGTCTTACTGGGATTAGTAGGTGTTAAAGGGAAGTAGAATTGAGAAGCATTGATGTACTGATGACACTTCAGCACAAACATGCAGATGGTATGCAGTTTTATGTAAACATTAAAAGCCATGGGAGGTAGAATGAAATCCAGGGCTACACCAGATGACAACAGTCACTGAATAGTACACCGTGAAAAATAAGTCTAATAGGAAAGATTACAGCAAAATGTCCAATTAATGTAAGCACAAAGTTCACTTAATTTCATGTATTGTTGCTGCTGTGTGCCTTCAAGTTATTTCCAACTTATGGCAACCCTAACGTGAACCTAACATGGGCTTTCCTGGCAAGAACTGTTCAGGGTTTTGCCCCTGCCTTCTTCTGATGCTGAGTGTGTGTGACTTGCCCAAGGTCACCTAGGCTTCTATGGCTGAGCTGGGAACTGAACCCTGGTCTCCAGAGTCAAGCCCAACAATGAATCCGCTCGGACACAGTGGCTCCCAATTTCATTTATCGCCCTTCCAGAATACTGCATATAGCCATGGCAATTCAGAAAGGAATGACACTTTACAAGACAAATTGAGTCTTCCATCCAAATTTGCTTTCTAACACTTCCAGGATAGTTTGCAGCGGAGAAAAAAAAAATGGGGAGGTGCAGTGTTTTCTCCACTATTATCTATCACAAGACCTCAACAAGAACCACAGTTACTGTGGGGCTGAGGAATAGAGGCTACAGGTGAGAACTGGCAGAAAGTTAGATATGCAGATTTAGCACAGAGCTCACAAGATTCTTCAATGCAACTGTTTTATTCCAACATTTAAGTGTAATTCTACTGTGAATGAGGCAGAGCCTACGCACAGTAGTTAACATGAAATGTGTCACTTTAGCAAGCTATTAACTTGCTGACATTGCAGATACAACTTCAATGTCAAATTCTGCTGAAATTTTCTTGTACAGAGACCCATGGTGATGAACCTATTGCGTGCATGCCCTCTCCAGCATGTGAAGCGATTTCTGAGGGTGCACAGAGAGATGGCCGGCGGGGGGGGGGGGAGGCAGGGGAAGAGTATGAACAGTTGTGTGCCTGTTCCTCTTCTTCTTCCACTCCAGCTCCCTCTCCGGAGGGATAGCTAAGGGCCTGGGTTGGTGCGGAAGAGTAAGAATAGGTGTGCATCTCTTTCTCCTCTTTCTCTTGCCCTCCAGGCCATTCAACTGCCTCCTCAGAGAAGCTAAAGGCATGGGAGGATGTGGGGATGAAGAGGAACAGTTGCGTGCCTTGGCTGCCTCCGGGGAAGTCCTGCCCCTGGAAGTCCTGCCCCCAGAAGGTGAAAGTTCCATCCCCATAAGATGGAAGTCCCCCCTCCGAATGTCCCCCCTCCAGCACCAGGTAACACTTGGTGCAGGAAAGCCTTTAAGTTTGGGCACTCGGTTTCTAAAAGGTTTGGCATCACTGATTTAAAAGAACAAAAAATTAGTATCGTTTGATTACCATAATTATTCTTTGAACTGGTATAATAAAACCACTTACATCTACTTTGAAAACCATGCACAGGCCATCATTTTACATAACTCAATTATAGTTTTACAGGACTTTCGTTAACACAACACTCTAGGAGAGGTATCAGATTACATGGCCTCTGAATATATGACACACATTTCTCTAGAGAATGAATGTTTTTATTTGATAAGCTACTGCTCACAGTACAAAGAAGTAAAACCTATATGGAACTGGAATATTTGTCACCTTAAAGCTGGAACGTCCTATTTATTTACTGATATTCTTCCAACATCATGCAGAAGCAAGCAACATGCAAGAGAGAATACATCCTATCCCCCAAGTGCACAATGGCACAAAGGATTCAGAAGAGTGGCCTGGCTTACTATCCAGTCATTATTTGCAGTTATCTATTACCCCATATTCTCTAGCATGCATAGAGTACTTGAGAAAGAAGCAGGGTATTCTCGTTTTTGTAAAAGACATGGGCAAAATTAAAAAAGAAACAGTGATCTCTCCAAGGGCCTTTTCTTTACTGTTTAAAATTGCAGCAGAAATAGGGAGAGATTTGTACTTCGAGTGCCCTGCATGCCAGAGGACAGGAGCACTTACCCCTGGCAAGCAGGTTTGTGGATACATGCACAGAGGTCCCATGTGGCATCTTATTGGCAGGCCAGTCAATCGGAGTGAAATTGAGGAGCAGGAAGAAAGAGAAAAAAAGGAAAGGCCTTGCCAGGCTAAATGAAACACTTGGGTCAAACTTTCATCTTTTGCTCCAATGAGAAATGGAAATGTTTCCACACTGTAACAGTATTAAGTGAATCATTACAATAAATACATGATTTCATACACAAACACATAAACTATCATTATTAAAATTGACAACAGCACACACACAGATTCCATTACCTCTATGCTAAAATATCCTCTGTCTACATAGTCACCAAGGAACAGGTATCTTGTGTTAGCAGGTGATCCTCCCACTTCAAATAGCTTCATTAGGTCAAAGAATTGGCCATGAATGTCACCACACACTGCAATGAAAATGCTGCTGATTAAAGAACTAAAATGATTTTTTTTTACTTGTGGGGAAAAAACAACCAAATTGAAAATAACAGTAAATCAGACCAACACCCATTCACTGCATCTCAGTTTTAGGGTAACAAAGACTATCCTCTGAAGCTTATGTATATATGAATTTGCATACCTTGTGATATCTATTTTTCAGCTACTAATCAAACTTTAATGAGCCAGACCCAGACCTATGCCCAACTGAGAGTCCTAGCTGGAGTAGATTTATGGAATAAATGGATCTAACTTGACTTACCAAGCTCCCACGGATTTAATAACACTTAGATTTAGGCTTTTCTCTCTTTACCTTGCTACTGTTTTTTTCATGCAGCTTTCTCTTCCCTAGTGTCACATACATGGAAAGTTCACAAGCCAATGACATATCACTCTGAAGGCACCCAACTCTGGTGAACACTTCATGCATTTATACTGCTGGGCACAACCATGTAAAACAGCAAACTGCAGCTTTATGTTTCTGTTGCAAACTTCTACCTATGCAGCAACCTGTTCTAAGAATGTTCTCCAATTTGGAGCAGAGGGAAAGAATGAAAACAGAAGCAGACACTCTGTATATGATGGCCAGACACAGTTCAATATCACAGATGCAATCTATTTACCAAGTGGGTTCTCAGGTCACTGTACTCTCCTGTATTCACTAGAAAAAAGTGTATGGTCTTCTGAGGGACAAGGGAAGCTTTCATCAACGATAAAGAGCCACAAACACTCAGTAGGGCTAAGGATTTTAAAAATTACTCTGTTGCTACCTCTTCAGAGGACTATTCAGATCAATATGGACTTATAAACAAAAGAGAAGATCACCTCTGGAAGCTGGCAAAGTCCTCAGAACTGAGCAAAGGCCTACCAATTAAAAATGAATAGCAAATAAGCTTCAGTTAAAATCTCTGGTCGAAGTCTCACCAATATCTACAGCAATGTTCTTAAATAACAGACTCCTAACTAAAGAAGACCAACTAAATCAATGGTAACTTGTTAAGCTTATATAAATTCTGTTGGAGTCAGATGTTCCCATCTAGCCAGGATTAAAAAAATGTATTTAGGCTAGTGTAATTTAATCCTTCAGGTCAATTTTGAATTTTTATATTATTTAGCATTTTAACAATGCAAACAACAAACTTGGCCCTCTTAAAGTTATTTTCCTTTCAATTAAACTAGGTTACAATTTGCTGTCTACAATTCAACTCTTCTTTTTAAGGCAGATATATGGCTTTCCATCCATAAACATCAAAATGCAGTTTCAGTATTTTGCACAGACATATTTGTAATCCTAAATAATAGCTGTCATGTCAGCCAATGGCAGCAAAATGCGCAGACACCTGTAGCACCTTGAAGAGCAACACATTTCATATAGCATGGTTCAGAGCAGAGGTAGCAGAGGTAGCCCAATGAAAGGTTATTTATTTTTTAACTTTTCATATCTGATCCAATATCACAAGTCGTTAGGGTGGTGTCCAAATAGAATCCATTTAAACAATCTTTAAAATTTAGGAATTTAAGCACTTTAGAAACATAAACAGTTTTAAACCCGTTAACATACTTCAAAATCTATCTGTGCATACTTTTGGGCAACCGTTCAGACTACAGATGCTTTATTAAAGAACAGTGTTTTAACTTGGCTCTGGAAAAAAGCCAGTGTTAAAGTCTGCAACTGGGTAACCACTGTCGAACTGCCCTTACTGTCAGGAAGTTCCTCCTAAGGTTGAGGTGGAATCTCTTTTCCTAGAGCTTGCATCCATTGTTCCAGGTCCTAGTCTCTGGAGCAGCAGAAAACAAGCTTGCTCCCTCCTCAATATGACATTGATTATGTTGTTTCAGCAATGTAGCTGGTGAATTCTGCAGTAGCTGCGGTGTCTAAATCCTCTTCAAGGGCAGTCCCATATAAAGTACATTGAGGAGTCCAATTGGGAATCTGTGGCCAGGTTATCTCTGTCCAGGAAATTCTATCTATGCTTCCCGTGGCAAAGATTGATCTAGGAGTACTCCCAAGCTACACATCTGCCCTTTTAGGTAAGTGCAATCCCATCCAGGGCAGGTTATTTACCCAATTTCCAGACCTAAAAACCACTAATCCACAGAGCTTCTGCTTTTATCAAAATTCAAATTCAGTTTATTAGCCATCACTCATCCTGTTACAGACACTGGTTCACTAATAGCCTCACCATTAATGACAAGGAGAAGAGTGGCATCAGCATACTGATGCTATACAGTCCCACATCTCCTAACAATCTCACCAAGCATCTTCATATACATATTAAACAGTATGGGGAAATGGGATGGAAAACTGTTACACCCCATAGGTCAAAGATTGTGGGCATGTCATGGAGTGAAAGACAGCAGTGGAACCACTGTAACACAGGCTTCCACTTCCTATTCTAGAGAGCTGGTTAAGTACAATGCCACGTTTGCTGGTAACATAAGTCTTCCAGAGACCTAGAACATTAACAGGGTATCTCTCATTCCATTTTTTAACCTGGAGTACATCATCAATGAGAGTGAGTAAGGCTGTCTCACTCCTTGAAACCAGACTGAAATGAGTCAATGCAATCTGTTTCTTCTAAGAACATCTAGAGCTGTTCTAGATGCTCAAATACCTTGTCCAAAATGAAGATACAGGCATATTCCAGTTAATAAGACATTTGAAAGTGAAGGTTTTCTATTAAGGCCTTTTCATCTGCCCAAGCTTCCTTTTCCTCCTCATCTTCTATCTAAGTGGAAGATTTTTTTTTAAAATCAGTATCTGGATTGGAAGGAAAGTGAAGGAGGCTAAACACAGACTTTTGGTGTCAGAGTGGGGAAAGAATGAAACTGTTCTCTAGCTGATCCTATTGTGATATGCCATTGCCAGCCTACAACAGGCCAGAATACATTACAGAGCATGTGTGAACAGCAGAATGGAGAGAAAAGGGGACAGCAGGTAAGTTTGCCTCATTAGTTACTGCCAGTATGTTAAAATGATCTATAACCCCATATAGTAAAAGCATAGATTTATAAGTTCAGCTACCAAGTTGGAAACTGTAACAAAAGTGGAAGGTGGTGGTGAGAAAAAAAACCCCATCTCTGGATGCATTTTGGAAGAAGTTTCCAAGAAGCATCTAGAGGGTTCAAATGTTTTTGTTTACTTAAGCAAAAACTACTTGACTTAGTTGTTTGATTTCTTATGTGTATACTGTTAGTTTTGAATAAAATATATGCTGAAACATACTCCGCTGCTCTTTTTTGTGAAAGACCCCATCCTTATTCTTTCCATGCTATTTCTTCCTTTTCTGTTAAAGAGGTAATGCTCAGGAACAATGTTACTTTGTTAACTAAGGTGTATCTGTATTAGTGAAAGGATTCTCAATATCTCTGGGTTGAAGGAGGTCCTCTTTAGGACAGGGCCCACTACAGATATCATCCAAGTGGTAGCACTTCCTCCCGATAGGACAAGGTGTTTAGCACTCTCTGTATATACCTAATCAATCCACCTCTAGTCAGGATGGGAAAAAAGGCATGCTTACATATGGTGGAATAGAATGATTCAAACATCTTGTCCACATGATCAGTGTGCAACAACTGAAACTGAAAAGACATCTGATCAGATAGAACAATAGACACTTCCCAAACTCTGCAACAGCTATGCTGTCAACTTCTGAATGAAAGGTGGATTTCTCTTTGAAGTGCTTAGTGAATTTGTTACAGCTAAGAGTTCCATTCTTGGTCTCTCTCCAAAACTAATCTCAAGATTTATTTATTTTTAAAATTTATTTACTTCATTTATAAATGGGACCCAAGGCAGCTTTCAAAAATAGTTAAGTTAAAATGTTTACATAAATTTTTAAAAACAATTAAAAATCCCCACATAATACCATAACATAATAGCCATACCAAAGTTAAAAAGAGATAAAACATGCAAATAAAAAACACCTTTCCTATTTTAACCATTAAAAGCATGCTTAAGCAAAAATGTCTCTGCCTGCCAAGAGTAAGAGTGTTCCAGAGGGTGGGAGCAGCCACCAAGAAGGTTCTCTCTCATGTCCTCACCAAATGAGCCTGTGTTGGTGGCGGGATGCGGGACCGAAAGAAAGCCTTCCCCTCAAGATCTTCACATTCTTGCAGGTTCATATGGGTAGATTCAGTCTTTCAGATAGTCTGAACCTAAGCCATATAGGGCTTTATAGGTCATGACAAGTATTTTGAATTGTGTTAGGAAATAAACCGGTAGCAAGTGAAGCTGTTGCAATAAGAGGGTTATATGGTCCCTATAACTCCCCTGGTCAGTATTCTTGTTGCAACACCTTGAAGTTACTGAAGTTTCCAGTTTCCAAAGGCAGCCCAATGTAGAGTACGTCACAGTAGTCTAAGCTCCTTGGAAGTATGAGGAAGACGACCTGCCCTCTCAATCCTTTTCCATCTTGGCTTGTCATCCCGGGGGGGGGGGGCATTGAGGGTATTCCTTTGGGATACGATCCTTGCTGCCATTTTTCAGCAAGGTGATTGAAAAAGCTGTCACCTCCCAACTCCAAGCCATCTTGGATGAAACTGATTATTTCAATCCATTTCAAACCGGCTTCAGGGCAGGATATGGAATTGAGACCGCCATGGTTGTTCTGACGGACGACCTCCACTTGAACATCGACAGGGGTAGTGTGACCATGCTGGTGCTCTTGGATCTCTCAGCGGCTTTTGATACTATAGATCACTCCATCCCTTTGGATCGGCTGAGGGAGATGGGGATTGGAGGCACTGCTTTGCAGTGGTTCCACTCCTTTCTCTCTGGTAGATCCCAAAGGGTGAGGCTTGGGGACAGTTTAATTGTGGCATCTCTCAGGGCGCCATCCTGTCCCTGATGCTATGTAACATCTATATGAAGCCACTGGGTGATATCATTCAGAGGCATAGAGCTCAGTGTCTTCAGTACACTGATGACACTCAGATATATCTCTCCATGACCAGATCATCGGCTCAGAATTCAGCTGGCTTCTCTCCTCTTAATGAATGCCTTGGAGCGGTAATGGATTGGATGAGGAAAAACAGACTGAAACTAAATCCAGACAAAACGGAGTTACAGGCCCCAAACCAGGTTTGGGAATACAACTTCCAGTCCTAGATGGAGTCACACTCTCCTCGAAGGACTCCGTTCGCAGTCTGGGGGTACTTCTAGACTCGTCGCTTCACATGACTTGTCAGGTGAATGTGACAGTCAGGAGTGCCTGTTATCAGCTTCGGCTGATAAGCCAGCTGCGCCCTTGAAGGACCTGGAATCTGTGGTACATGCTTTGGTCACCTCACCCTTGGACTTCTGCAATGTGCTCTACATGGGGCTACCATTGTGCCTAACCCAGAAACTTCAATTGGTCCAAAACATGGCAGCCAGGCTTGTTACTGGAACATCCAGGAGAGAGCACATAACACCCATGCCCAAGTCTCTCCACTGGCTGCCGCTTAGTTTCCGGGCACAGTACAAGGTGTTGGTTTTAACCTTTAAAGTCCTACATGGCTTGGGTCCATCTTATCTCAGGGACCGCCTCTCCCCGTATGATCCCCCTGCATGCTTTGGTCCTCTGGGAGGAACCTGCTGCAGCCTGTGAAAACTAGGCTGTCGCAGACCTCCCAGAGGACTTTTTATGCCACCGCTCCCAGGCTATGGAATGGCCTGCCACAAGAGATCCGTCTTATTACGTCACTTGTCTGCTTCAAAAAAGCTATAAAGACACATCTCTTCTGGCAGGCCTTCCCAGAAACTTCTTAATATCCCGGCTCCGAAACTAGGTTTGTTGTTCCCGCCAGTTCCCAACGCTTTGACCCCTAACACTTTGACCCCGCTGCTCAAGGAATGGTTGTTTTTATGCTAATGTATTGTTTTTAAATTTGTCTGTTTGGTTTTAACTAATGTTAGTTTAATTTAATTTTAAGGGGTGGGAGGTAAGGTTATTGGCATTGTTTTATCTTGTGACTTTTTAATTTTGTTGTACCCCACTCCGATTGCCTGGACAGAGGAGCGGGCTATAAATAAAACCTATTATTATTATTATTATTATTATTATTATTATTAATAGAATGGAATCAAGGCATGAGTCACCATAGCCAGATCTGACATTTCAAGGAACAGACACAGCTGGTGAATGAGTTTTAACTGTACAAATGCATTCTTGACCACTGCTGAAACCTCGCCATCCAGGAGAACACCCAAACTGCAACCCAGAGATTACAGGGGGACTGTAACTCCATCCAACACAGGTAGAGTTTCTATTCCTTGATCTGCCTTTCAAGTGACCGGGAAACACCAGTCTGTCTTGCCTGGATTAAATTTCTGTTTGTTTGCCCTCGTCCAGTCTATTACTGACAATAGAGACCGATTCAGTGCCGAGATAGCTTCCTTGGAATCAGAAAGGAGTGAAAGAGTTGGCCACCATCAGCTTACTGGTAACACTGCACCCCAAAAACTCAGGATGACCTCTCCCAGCAGATTCATGTAGATGTTAAACAGCATGGGGGATAAAACAGAGCTCTGTAGGACCCCACAGGTCAACAGCCAGGGAGCTAAACAGCAGTCCCTCAGCAACACTTTCTGAGTTTGTCCCTCCAATAAAGACCAGAACCACTGCATAACAGTGCCCCTGAACCCCATCCCAGAGAGGCAGCTTAGAAGGATGTCATGGTACTGAAAGCTGCTGAACGGTCCAGCAGAACCAACAAGGACACGCTCTCCCTGTCTATTTCCCTGAGTAAGTAACTAAAGCTGTCTCCATCCCATAAGCAGGCCTGAAGTCATATCAAAATGTATCTATACAATCAATTTCATTCAGAAATCCCTGGAGCTGGGAGGTGACCACACACTCCAGAATCCTGCCCCAGAATGGAATACTAGAGACTGGACAATAATTGTTCAGAATAGTGGAATCCAGGGAGGCCTTTTTTTAGTAATGGTTTCACCACAGCCTCCTTTAGGCAGAATAGAAACTTCCCTTGCCGCAGTCAGGCTTTCACCACTTCCTTCATCCACTTGGCCAGTCCCCTTCTAGCAGCTTCCAGGAGGCAGGAAGGGCAAGGATCTAGTATACATGTAGTGGCTCTCACTTCTCCAAGGATTCTGTCTATATCCTCAGGTTGAACAAACTGAAATGTATCTAATATTACAGGACAAGATTACATCCACTCAAAGTCAGAGTGGATCCGAGGCTGTTGAATGGCCTTTATTTTTTTTCTCGTGTGCCAAAATGTAAAATACTCTTAAGCACTGGGAACATCTCCAGTGGACAACACTGTGCAGACACAATGGTGGCAGGTAAGGATAGTATTATAGTATTAAAATAATATATATATATACAATAACAATCTCTTTCATAAACAGAGCAATTGGTCCAATCTTGTTCTAAAATATGGAAAAGCACTGCCCTTTCTTCCAAGCAAAGTCCTGCCTGCACATTATACATCTACCTCAATATTGT
The DNA here is from genome assembly GCA_034509955.1 of Urosaurus nigricauda. NCBI lineage: Eukaryota > Metazoa > Chordata > Lepidosauria > Squamata > Phrynosomatidae > Urosaurus > Urosaurus nigricauda. The sequence goes on from JAOEGL010000003.1 coordinate 156,778,311, forward strand.
CACAGGCTAGAGGACTGCGTTGAGCCCCCAGGAAAATGACTTCTACTACTGTTGTTGTGCGCCTTCAAGTAATTTCCATCTTATGGCAACCCGAAGGTGAACTTATCAGAGGGGATTTGGGGGCTGAGAGTATGTGACATACCCAAGGTCACCTGCTGAGTTTCCATGACATGGCTGAGTGGAAAATCGAACACTGGTCTCCAGAGCCATAGTCCAATGCTCAAACCACTATATCATACTGGCTTGCCTGCCACTGTACACACCTACCAAAAAAAAAAAAAGTCTCCTCCAGTCCCTTCCAACAGTCTTTCAGCAGATGTGAAGCATTTCATCACATTTTGGCCATCCTCTGGGCTGCTTTAGGTCCAGAAAAGGCCTTTTTTACAACAGGTAATCTCTGCACCCCAATTATAGTTATTGTCAGAACCAGTATAATAGTTCTTCATAAAGAGTTTGGGTGTGGGAAAAAGTATTGGGTTGGCTATAATATTAATATGAATAGTTTTAGTAGCTTCTAGAAGTAGATAGTAGTGGAGGGGGTAGAGTAGACTGTGGTATTGGAGGGAAGGGATGCACCTGGGTTGGCGTTATCAGTTATTACTAGCAGGCTTTAGTATATGAAACTGACTGTAGCACTAGACTTTCAAGGCTGGGAAGTGAGGGGAAGGAAGGGTGTGTTTTTTTGGAAAGTAATGGTAGTTATGGCAATGTCTGTTTGAGGCTGGGAATAGAGGGGATTGGGAGGGGCAAGGAATAGTTAAGGAGGTGGTGTAGATTTCTTTCTTCAGTCTTTGCTAAATGTGATTAATGGATACTTCTGCCTGAGTTCATCAATAAAACTTCTTTGGTTTCAAATGAGTTTTGTTTAATGAGCCCAGTTCTGACACCAGATCTCACAGTTAGCAAAGTCTCAAGATCACATCTGTCCCAATGGAATTCCCTGCTGAGGTGGAAGAAACCCAAGATGACACTTGGCGCTAGATCTAAGAAGGAGCCAATGGGGGAACCAACTCCTCAGCTGGCAGTGGGGGATGTTTGGTTCCCACCCCAGGGGAAGAGACCCCAAGACAGGGGACGGAACACCACAGGGCTGGCAGATTGACCACTTGGGACTTGGTGGTGTGGGAGCCGTTGGAGAGCCACCCCCGAAAAGAAGCTCCCCAGGTAGATATATATCAGATATTAACAATATAAAAGAACTGGGGAGAATGATGAAACGGTTGATGTTCAAAATGAAGGAACCGGCCGGAGCCGGTGGAGGGACAACACTGATGACCCCTGCACCTGGTGAGCGTCCAAGTATGCCCAGTCAGGCCGACAACACCTGTGAGGGTTTGGGAGGAACCAAGGGCTGAGGCAGCGGCACTGAGGCAGTTGTTGGCTAGCGAGCTGGAGGCGAGGTTCGATGGCAATCCTGACCAGTTGCCCTTCTTCCTTGTGCAGGTAGTGGGACATGTGCGAACCAGGGGAGTCTATTTTTCAGATGAAGCAGAGAAGGTACGCTGTGTGGCGGGGAGGCTGGAGGGTGAAGCCGCTCACTGGCTGGTACAACTTTATGACAGTGGGGCACCCGGATTACAATACCTAGCCTCCTTCATGATGGCACTGTACGCACGATTTGAAAACCCCTTCCAAGTGGACAGGGCCAAAACCAAGTGGATGGTGCTTCAGCAAGGGAATAGATCAGTGGTGGAATATGCCATGGAATTCCAGAGCCTGGTAGCCCAAATTCTAGACTGCCCAACAGTTCCAAGATGGATTGAAAGCAGAGTTGCTTGAATGGGTTTTGAGCCGAGCCAACCCCAAGAATCTAAAGGAGTGGATCCATTGGGAAGGAGAGGCTAAGATAACCAAGGAGCGGGTTCGACTGGCTAAGCAGAGAGCTTCTTACCACCAAGGCAAGACCAGCAGCAGAAGCACAAATCTTCAGAGGAGTCCAAGAAACAGCGGAGGATGCGACCTGGGCTGTGTTTGGGGTGTGGAAAGAAGGGACACATGATTGCAACATGTCCAGCCAAACCAGCCCAGACCACCTCGGGTGAGGCGCCCCGAGGAGGCAGAGGAAGGCTGGGCAAGTGGTGCACAAGGAGATGGGAAAACTGCCCTTGCAGTGGGGAGACTGCCAACCAGACAGCAAGAGTAGCGGCAAGAGTCCTGAACTGGTGAGTGCCCATTTATATGCCGAGGGTGAAACTGTTTCACAGGGTCCATGGTACCACAAGAGAAATGTTGGTACTAAAGACATTCAATAGACCCTGCCAGTGCCATGGCCACCCCAAAGGAAGCCAAGGTGCTGTGGGGGGGGGGGGTGAGACAGGATGAGATATGTACAGGCAAAACCTGCTTTGCCATACCGTGAACTTTATCAGGATTTGAAAGAAGTCTTTGAGAAGAAGGAATGTGTGAGGGGGGATTGGGAGGGGCAAGGAACAGTTAAGAAGGTGGTATAGATTTCTTTCTTCAGACTTTGCTAAAATGTGATCAATGGCTGCTTCTGCCTGAGTTTATCAATAAAGCTTCTTGGGTTTCAAATAAGTTTTGTTTAATGAGTCCAGTTCTGATAGCGGACCTCACAGTTATAAAAAATATATATATCCTAATTTATGACAGAGACATATAGAAACCTATCTTGAAGAAAATATTAAAATTTTCACTTAAAAATATAACTGACATTCCTAATAAAACATAGAATCATAGAGTTGGAAGAGACCACAAGGACCACCCAGTCCAACCCTCTGCCATGCAGCAACTCCCAATAAAAGCACCTCCGACAGATGGCCTTCCGGCCTCTGTTTAAAGACCTCCAAAAAGGAGACTCCACCACTCTCCGAGGGACTGTGTTCCACTGTCCAACAGCTATTACTGTCAAGATGTTGAAGCAAAATACTGTCTACTTGTTTTTCCTCTGAATCCAACAAACTGATTAATTTTAACTAGTCTGTTGATACAAGTAACTTGAAACAACTTCAAACCAGGATTATAAGGCCAGCTTGTTTCAACAAACTAGACTAATATTAATTAAGACTAACATTAATAAATGTTGGATGTGGACATAATGTAATATGGTGGCTAAAAAACAAAAGAAATGAAATGAAAGCTTCCAATCTTTTCCTTTCAGTAAAACCAGAAGAGCAGAGAGAGGGAGAGCACAAGAGTCTGAGACCCACTGAAGTCTTAAGACCTGCCCAGTATTGGATTGCAAGATTGCAACATGTAATTATTTCCTTTTTTAACATAATTAATACAAAAATACAAATCCTTCAGCTTCTTAGTTTGCACTGTTTAGGTAACAAGGGGCTGCTACTGAAATACTCCATACATTTAAGCATTAAACATGCACCTGTAATAGGAGCTTCAACTTCTATCATGGTCTTCTCTCTTCTTAAAATTGCAGCACCTTCATTGATTATTCTAAGTGCAATTTCTTCATCTACCCGACCTTCTTTTATTAGGTGGTTCTTCAAAATATCAACCCGAGGTTTTCCAGCTGTATCGAACACTTCTTCTGATGTTAGACGATGTGTTGGTGGAAAGGGGACAGCTGAAAATGACAGAATATCAATATTACTTATCAAGATTACCTGAAAAATTATGTTCTCAGCATAATTTTAACCCATGAACATTCAAGGGAAATGCATGTGGATTGGTTAAATCTGTATATGTGCCATAAACTAGATAGATGCATTAAGAAGGAGTGCTTTACAACTCTGTTTGCATTGCACAGTGACATTGTGCACTTTCTATAGATCAGGTAGGCTCAGGGGGAAAAAAAACATTCCCCATCGCCTGAAGTTTTCTGCTGCTCTGAAATGCTTCTCCAAAGAATCAGTATATTCTCCTGAACAACATGCAGTAGGTACTATAAGGGGCTGTTAAGGAAGGGATAAATATCTGACACAAGAAGAAGCTCAGGAGTCTTTTTCCTGACATCTGTTGCTTTCAAAATCCTCAGGATCCAAGTCTTTTCCTGGGGAAAAAAATTATTTTCCCTAGGACTAGGAATAATTTTCAAACTAGATTTGATAGCTATGAAATCAAATGGTACAAATTTCACATTGACCCCCACCCCTTTCGCCTGTCTTCTAGCCACCTATGCCTGGGTAGTTGCAAAAAGAAAAACAATCAACTTTCTGTGTTTCAGTTGACTATTGTTACCAGCATAAATAGATACAGTGGTCCTCCGGGTTGTGAAAGTAATCCGTTCTGGGATTACTTTCGTAACCTGGAAGTGTTTCGCAACCCAGGGGACCGCATTTTCGGATGCACAGCGCGCCGGAGCGCGCTGTTTTAAAGGGCTCGGGTTGCTTTTTTTTCCCGCAACCCGGGGATTTTTTCGTAGGCCGGAGCCGTTTTCCGGCCCCAGCCGTTTCGGGTCCCGGGGATTTCGTATCCTGAGGGATTCGTATCCCGGGAGACCACTGTAATAGCAGAAGCACAGGGCAAAAGTTTACATTCTGTCAAGTGATCAGTGATATCTGGCTTAAAACTGTGATCCTAAAATTTTTAATCTTAGGGTAATCAAGCCACGTGGGATTATAGTGGTCCTCAGTAGCCACTGGAGTTTGGTTCCTCGATAATAATAATAATAATAATAATAATTTTATTATTAACGTTTATTTATAGAGCGCTGTAGGATTTGCACAGCACTTTGCACAGTAGAAATCAAAATGCATTAACAATAAAACCCTGCCAAATGACAATCTCAAACATCAATATTACAAAACTAAAACATCACTCAAATAATACAGCAGGCACACAATCAAAACATAAGCCTGATGACCAATTAGTGATATGGAATGCCTCGCTAAACAAAGTTGACTTCAACTCAGCCTTGAAATTGGCCAAGGAATTAACAGTTCCCAAATGGGTGGGGAGAAGATTCCAAGCATGGGGAGCAGCATGGGAGACGTAGCAAATACAGGGGAGGAGAAGAACCTAGACTGAGTTAGGAGACCGGTGCCAGAAGACTGTAATGCACAGGGAAGGTGATAGGTGTCATCTGCATATAAATCGTGGTGACCATTAATTTGTAGGTTGACAATATTTGGAGCAGCTCTAATTAAACTGGCAAATGGCTCTACCTTTACCTTTACCTTACCATAAGGAGGACTGAGGAAGCTCGCTTTCTGCAGCTCCAAAGAGTAGGGAAAGCTACAGGGAAAGAGATTCCAGCTCAACATTAGGAAGAACTTCCTGACAGTAAAAGCTGTTTGACAGTGGAATACAATAACTTGGAGTGTGGTGGAGTCTCCTTTCTTGGAAGTCTTTAAACAGAGGCTAGATGGCCATCTGTTAGGAGTGCTTTGCTTTTGAGTTCCTATATGGCAGGGGGTTAGACTTGATGACCTTTGGGTCTCTTCCAACTCTCTGATTGTATAATTAGCCTCTACATCCATATGGCTTCCTAGAGTCTTCGGTGAGTGCTATTCCTCTGCTGCCTTAGGGGACTGTTCTATATACCAGTGGTACTCAAACATGAAGTCAAAGGCTTTCATGGCTGGCATCCATAGTTTTTTGTGGATTTTTTGGGCTATGTGGCCATGTTCTAGAAGAGTTTATTCCTGACGTTTCGCCAGCATCTGTGGCTGGCATCTTCAGAGACTAAACTCTCCTAGAACATGGCCACATAGCCCGAAAAAGCCACAAAAAACTACGGTACTCAAAATGTTTTATCCTTGGGACACCCCTTTACATCCATGTGTAGACATCACCGCCCCCCTACTCGGCACAGTACATGAATAAAAGTATTTTATTTAGCATGCATATTTTCATTCACACACTCATGTATATTCATATTTTAACATTTTATAAGGAAATAACATAATTCAAATTAGAACAGTTTATTTAAGTAAATTCAATTTTTAACTCAAAGCATGAGTAAATTTTACACATAAAACCATTTAGAAAGAGGAGGAAGAAGGATCAGGGCCTCCAAGTCTCACACACATCCCTTGAGCAACTCTTGTGCAACTCCCGGGGGTCCTGCCCCACCATTGCTATATATAATTCAGTATCTATTTAAAGTGCTAAGATGACCACAGATTGGTGCTATATAAGTGTGTTGTATGCATGCAATAAAAAGAACAGATCATCATCTAGCAAGTATACAGTAACAAATGTGAAACACTGAATTACAAGTTTTAAAAATCCAAGTGTTAATTCTGACTATGGCACACCTACTGAACCAAGGAAACTTACTGGTATTCCCAGTGATTCAATGGCGTTAGTCTACACTAGATGAAACAAACATGATTTTAGGCCTAACTACTATTGATGTATGATTTAGTAAATGATTTGTTCTTGTTATTATTTTCTGTCTATTCAACTTCAACTTAATGATGATCCTAAGAATAAGAGACCTCAAAGAAAAATGTCAATGACTCCCCTGCTCAGATCTCGCAAATTCAGGGCTATGGCTTCCTTGGCTGAATCAATCCGCATGTAATGTAAGCACCCTCCTTTCCTAGTAATTTTTTTTTTATTTTCCTAATGTACTAATGGAACATCTGCAGCTGATACTAGTAAAGCACATTACTATTTCACATATTAATAAAAAGGTTATCTTAAAAACCTAAAACTGATACCTTCCTAGTGCCATGCCCATCAAACAAACTTCTGCATAGTGGTGGGACGGCATGCTCTTGTGAGGGAAGAGCTACTCATAGGAAGAGCTACTCATAGGGCCTCCTATGTCAGACAAGCTATTGTTGAGAAGCCAGACTAAACATGCTCAACAGATACTGGGCAACAGATACTGGGCAACAGCAGAATGGGCCAGGGGTGACAAATGGAAGAGGATCTCCCACACACAACATGGGCATCATGTCCATGCGTATGTGTGTATGTCTTTAAGTTGACTGTCAACATATGGCGACCTCATTAATTTCATAGGGTTTTCTTAGGTAAGGAATCCTCAGAGGTTCTGCTCAGTTCCTTCCTCAGAAATATAGCCCCACAGCACCTGGTATTCATGTGCATTCAATGCAATAACATACACGCCAAGATGCAGCTCTGTGAGGATACAAGCAAGTCTTCACTGCTTGTGGATTGGGGTCATTATTCTACTTTAATGGAGAAAGTCACAGAATAGAAGCAAGTGCCCTGTCTGTTATCCCTTTAACCTTTTCATCCCCCTGATCAAATAACTGTAACATGTTACGTGCCCTACAACATACTGTTCTGGGAAGAGTTTATTGTTTGGTCTTGCTGTGACATTAAAAGGTCACAAGGGGGCACAGACTGCAAACAACTCAAAAGGTAGAATCTGAAAGCCTGGATATTAAGGACTTATTTCTAACCAAGCCCCACAGAAGGAAGTGGACCAGGTCTACTACATCTAGCTGAGCAGGTATACAGTTAGAATTTTGCTTGTAGAAAAGTAATGCTAAATACGCCTGGATGGAGTGAGAGAAAGGTCTCAGTCATAGGATTTTGCTCTGGATCATGATCCAGAGTACCTACATAAAATGGTGATTCTCTTATTCTGATCTGTGATGACTTCAAATTATCAAATATATCAACTGCTTTTACCGATGTAGCATTCTGTCCAAATATAAATATAAGAATGCAGACATTTGACTTTAATATCAAAGACACAGTGGGCAGTGCCCATTTCTCTGGGTATTCTGACAGATATACACCAGTCATTGGAACCAAAGAGGAAGAGAGGTGCAGAAGAACACCAGGAATCTGCACTGATATAAAGAGTCAGGTTGAACCCCACCGAGACACTTCACGAAATAAATTAACGCACTTCTCTTTGAACCACTTTGGAGCCAGCCTCTTTCAATCTGCCCTTGAATCTAGGGTTTTAAACAGATTGACACTAAATGCCGGTATCGGGCTGGAGTGAGGGCATGGCAACCACACACCGGCTACCCTGACTCCTCCTTGATGCCGGCATCATGCCGCACGCCCAACTACAAAGAGGGCGTTGTCACACCGTTTCTTTGGTGTACTGTTTAGATGTGCTGAGCCAAAGAATTGGTGAAAAGCTATTGCCATGCTGGCAAGGGTAGCTTTTTGCCGCTCTAAAAAGGAGCCAAGGTGTGCGGTTGCTGCTGCCCTGATCTGGTGCTGAAAGGGGCATCAGGACGCCACTCTATTGGGGTGGTCTGTTATGCCCCTAAGTTGAGATCTGAAAACCTAAAGGTTTATTCTTCACATTGACAATCTCTGGAAATTGCAAAACAGCCTTTGTTAAATCTGGTTTAAATTTACATACAAAACAGCCCGAAAAGAAGAAATTACGCCTGCCAAAGTGCAGACAACTTTGCAAGGGTTTTTCCCCCTTTTTGCTACATGCCTTTAAAGGTTCACTTTAAAAAAAAGAAATAAACACCAATAACCTATTTCTTGGAAATGGGCGAAATTTGCAAGTCAGTTGCTCCTTCAAAGAGGTGAAACCTGTCACGAATTGAGATGGAAAAGGTGCATGAATGTTTATACAATATGCAACTTCTGTGCCTTTACAGAAGAGGAGGGGAACCTGTGATCCTCCAGATATAGTTAAGTCAGATTCCCACCAACTGCAACCAAGTAGGTTAATAATGAAGCATGATATAGAACTAAACAACATCAGTAGGGCTGCAAGTCATCCAATTGGTCTGTAAAGCACAGTTGTTTCCCAGCAAGGACAAACCTGCCCCAAGTTCCCTGTGGTCAATGTATTGAAAAGTGCATAGGGTTCATCCAAAAGACAGAACCCAACAAAGATTCACTGAGATTGCTACCATTCAAAGACATAGCTCTGATAAGTCTGGAAAATCAGTATGCAAAGGGATCTTGTACAGGGGGACCAGATGTCTTCCTTTTCCGGGACATGCCCTACATTTCAACCTTCTGTCCAGGAGGAATTCCAAAATGCCCTCCATGTGAAGCATGAATTTACATTTATATAGCACTTTTAGCTTTGACATGCTCAAGTCCTATTAATACAATGGCATAGAAAGGCAGTGTCCCTTATACAAAATGACAAAATCAGAGTTTGCTATTTGGAATGTGTACTTATTTTTCAATATTTTCAAGCTGTGGATGCTTGAACCTGTGGTTAAAGAATCCAAGGGTATGGAGGGATGACTGTATTTGGCAGCATCCTACATCTTTCTTGATTGAATGCCCTACTTTTTGCGGTGCTTTGTCCTCGTTTGTGGTGAGGACATCTGATCACCCTGATCCTGCAGCACCTTTGTGACTAAGTAAAAGAAAAAAAGCTGGTAACGTGCCCTTTCCTAGACTTGAGGTCACTTCCTCAGATGCATGTCTGGAGACTGGTATGATGATAAAGCTGAGGCTGTCATACTTTGGTCACATCATGAGAAGACAATAATGCTAGAAAGGTGGAGGGAAGTAGAAGAGAGGAAGGCCGCATCTAAGATGAATCTTTGATAAAACTGTTTTCTCTCGGCCTTTGGCTAGTACAATAAACTTGAATCTGAATCTAAGATGGATGGACTCTATTAAGGAGGTCATGGATATGAATTTTCAGGACGTAAGCAGAGCAGAGGAGGACAAGGAGTCTTGGAGATATCTCATCGACTGGGTTGCCATGGGATGGGATCAATTCAAAGGTGGTTAATAACAACAAAACGCCATATTTTATGTGACAGTGGAGTCATAAAAGACTTGGGGAGGAGCGGAGTGTTTTATTTCCCTCTCCTTCCCTCCATGCTTTTGGTGCCCTTAATGTCACCCACCAAGGAGTTCGGGGAAGGGGAGACACCTTCTGCAATCCACTGTATTGTAGGGGGGCACCAGGAGGCAGGGTGACCAGAGGTGGTCCTCCATTCCCAGGACACATCCTCCAATTCAACCAAATTCCCAAACATCCTCCCTTTTGAGCACGCCTAAGAAGCATTGATTTAATATTTCTATTAGTCCCAAACACACTTCAGACAAAACCCAGTTTGAGACCGCTTTAACTGCCCTGGCTAGGGAATTCTGGGAACTGTAGTTTTGTGAGACAATGCGCCTTCTCTGTCAGAAAGCTCTAGGTCAGTGATGGTGAAACTTTTAGAGACCGAGTGCCCAAACTCAGTGGCACTCCCACACTGGTGGGATTTCCAGGGGGTGGGACCAACAAGAGCCAGCAGTGTGGTGTAGTGGTTTGAAATAAAAACCCACCAGGTAATCTTGGGTAAATCACACTCTCTCAGCCTCAGAAGGCAATGGCAAACCCCTCTGAACAAATCTTACTAAGAAAAGCCTGTAACAGATTTGTTGCGACTAGTCCTCCGAGGGATCAGGATTCAATTCCCCGTGAAGCCACAGAAACCCATCGGGTTACCTTGGGCAAATCACACGCGTGCCACAGGTCCACCGACATGGCTCTAGGTAAAGGTAAACCTAGTCCCTTGACATGAATGTCTAGTCATAATCGACTGTAGGGAGCGGTGCTCATCTCCATTACTAAGACGAAGAGTCAGCATTGTCAAAGACTACTCTGTGATCGCGTGGCCACCATGACTGCACCGAATGCCGTTACCTTCCCAATGAGAAGTGGTACCTATTTATCTACTTGCATTTGCATGCTTTCGAACTGCTAGGTTGGCAGAAGCTGGGACTAGTGATGGGAGCTCACCCCGTCATGCAGAAGCTGGGCCTCGAACTGCCAAACTTTGGATCTTCCAATTGTCAGAACCGGCATCTTAACCACTAAAAGCCGCTGCGTCCCTATCAGAAAGCGTTCTGGTGCCACAACAAACTACAATTCCCAGCATTCACCAGCAGTTAAAGCAGCATCACACCGGGTCATTTTTGCAGCATGCTTTTAGATCAGTGCCCCAACTGTGCCCTTTAAGAGATTTTGGACCTCGTTTCCCAGAAGCCTCAGACATTTTGACTAATGGGAGCTGGAATCCAAAATTCCCTTAAAAGAGGGCAGTTTGGGGATCACTGTTTTTAAGAGGATGCTCACTGCTTGTTATATTGCTTTAAAACAGTGGTCCTGAAACTGTGCCCTTTAAGACATTTTGGACTCCAGCTCCCAGAAGCCATGTTGGCCAATAGGATTCTGGGAGCTGTAGTCCAAAATTCCCTTAAAAGAGCACAGTTTGGGGGCCACTGGTTCAGAGTGCAATGCCTTCCCTCGGTCATGCTCTTTATTCCTGCAATGTTCATCATGCAACCTCCTTGGCTCAGAGCAGTGGTCCCCAATACTGTGCCCTTTAAGAGACTTTGGACTCCATCTCCCAGAAGCCTCAGCCATGTGGGCCAATAGCCTGGGATTCTGGGAGATGGAGTCCAAAGTTCCCTTTAAAGAGCACAGTTTGGGTGCAATTCCTTCCCTCACTCATGTTCTTTATTCCTGCAATGTTCATCATGCAGCCTCCTTGGCTCAGAGCTGTGGTCCCCAATACTGTACCCTTTAAGAGATTTTGGACTACAGTTCCCAGAAGCCTCAGCCATGTTGGTCAATAGAATTCTGGGAGCTGGAGTCCAAAATTCCCTTAAAAGAGCTCAGTTTGGAGACCACTGGTTTAGAACACAATTCCTTCCCTTCTCATGCTCTTTATTCCTCCAATGTTCATGCAGCCTCCTTGGCTTAGAGCAGTGGTCCCCATTACTGTGCCCTTTATAAGAGCTCTTGGACTCCAACTCCCAGAAGCCTCAGCCATGGGGGCCAATAGCCTGGGATTCTGGGAGATGGAGTCCAAAGCTCCCTTTAAAGAGCTCAGTTTGGAGGCCACTGGTTCAGAGTGCAATGCCTTCCCTCAGTCATGCTCTTTATTCCTGCAATGTTCATGCAGCAGTGGTTCCCCAATACTGTGTCCTTTAAGAAGAGACTTTGAACTCCATCTCCCAGAAGCCTCAGCCATGTGGGCCAACAGCCTGGGATTCTGGGAGATGGAGTCCAAAGCTCCCTTTCAAGAGCACAGTTTGGGGGACCACTGTGTTTGGGAATCACTAGAGCAGTGGTCCTCAATACTGGGCCTTTTAAGAGATGTTGGACTCCAACTCCCAGAAGCCTCAGCCATGTGGGCCAATAGCCAGGGATTCTGGGAGATGGAGTCCATTAAAAAAATTCTGAGGCCCACAGTAACCGAGGCCTGCTTCGGCCTCCTCGTCCCCCATTCCCCTCCAAGTCCCTCCATCTCGGGGTCCACACAACCACAAAACCCCCCTGCCTTCCTTGCCTCCTTGGGGCCAAGCAAGCTCTGCCTGCCCCTCACTCACTCACTCACCCTTGACGGCCCTCTCGCAGGTGGTGCCATGGTGGAGCCCCCCCACCAGCAGCGCCGCCCCCCGAGGCCCCTCCTTGACGGACATAGCCCTCTCTCCGTCCTCCCTAGGAGCCAGGACTAGGAGGACTAGGACTAGGAGTAGCCCCGGCCCACCACGCCAACATGGCGGAGGAACAGCCAGTCAGTCAGTCAGTCAGTCAGGGGGACCGGCATGCATTGCGCCGCCATCATTATCATGGCTGCCAAAAGGAAGGAGGAGGAGGGGCCTAGGAGTAGGAGTAGGAGTAGTCAAGGCCCGCCTTGTCACAACTAGGCCCAGGCTAATAATGCTAGAGAGCTTGTGCTGCTGCACCTTTGAGGCTCACTGAGAGAAAGAAGGGGCCAGCAGGAGCTTTGCTAAAGTCTGCTTCCTCAGATGCAGATGGAAATTAATAATAATAATAATAATAATAATAATAATGTAGACTTCAGTCTACTTCCTCAGATGCAGATGGATATAATAATAATAATAATAATAGTGTAGACCAGTCTACTTCCTCAGATGCAGATATATAATAATAATAATAATAATAATAATAATGTAGACTTTAGTCTACTTCCTCAGATGCAGATGGATATAATAATAATAATAATGTAGACTTTAGTCTACTTCCTCAGATGCAGTTGGATATAATAATAATAATAATGTAGACTTCATTCTACTTCCTCAGATGCAGTTGGATATAATAATAATAATAAAGTAGACTTCAGTCTACTTCCTCAGATGCAGATGGATGTAATAATAATAATAATAATGTAGACTTCAGTCTACTTCCTCAGATGCAGTTGGACATAATAATAATAATAATAATAATAATAATGTAGACTTCAGTCTACTTCCTCAGATGCAGATGGATATAATAATAATAATAATAATAATGTAGACTTTAGTCTACTTCCTCAGATGCAGTTGGATATAATAATAATAATAATAAAGTAGACTTCAGTCTACTTCTTCAGATGCAGATGGATATAATAATAATAATAATAATAATGTAGACCAGTCTACTTCCTCAGATGCAGTTGGATATAATAATAATGTAGACTTCAGTCTACTTCCTCAGATGCAGTTGGAGATCATCATCATCGTCATGATAATGTAGAGAGAAATTTTGTAGCTCCTTTGGAGACTCACTGAAAGAAAGAAAGAAAGAAAGAAAGGGGCAGCAGGAGCTTTCCTCTAGACTCCAGTCTGCTTCCTCAGATGCAGCTGGATATAATGATGATGATAATAGAATAATAATGTAGAAAGAGTTTTTGTAGCTCCTCTGAGACTCACTGGAAAACAGAAGGTGGCAGCCAGAGCTTTCCTAGGCTGAAGTCTGCTTCCTCAGATGCAGCTGAATATAATAATGATGATAATGATGATAATAATAATAATAACGATGTAGAGCGAAATCTTGTAGCACTTCTGAGACTCACTGAAAGAAGTTTGCAGTAGGAGCTTTCCTAGACCAAAGCCTGCTTCCTCACATGGAGTAGGATCTACTACTACTACTACTACTACTAATAATAATAATAATGTAGAGAGAGTTCTTGCAGCACCTTTGAGACTCACTGGAAAACAGAAGTTGGCAGCAGGAGCTTTCTTAGACTGAAGCCTGCTTCCTCAGATGCAGTTGGATATAATAATGATAATAATGTAGATAGAGATTTTGTAGCTCCTTTGAGACTCAATGAAATAAAGAAATTGGCAGCAGGAGTTTTGGTAGACTTCTACTTCCTTAGATGCAGTTGGAAATAATAATAATTATTAATAATAATAATAATTATTATTATTATTATTAGAGAGAGATCTTGAAGCACCTTTGAGACTCACTGAAAGAAAGTGTTAGAAGGAGCTTTCTTAGACTGAAGTCTGCTCCCTCAGATGCAGCTGGATATAATAATGACGATAATGATAGTAATAATAATGTAGAGAAAGATCTTGCAGCACCTTTGAGACTCACTGAGAGAAAGAGGTTGGCAGCAGGAGTTTTGTTAGACTTCTATTTCCTTAGATGCAGTTCGAAATAATAAGTAGAGAGATCTTGGAGCACCTTTGAGATTCACTGAGAAAAAAATTGGCAGCAGGAGCTTTGCTAGACTAGTGTCTACTTCCTCAGATATAGTTGGATATAATGATGATAACGATAATAATAATAATTATTATTATTATTATTTAGAGATCTTGCAGCACCTTTGAGACTCACTGTAGTGAACAGGCCTATCATCTATCAGCCAATTACAGAGCAACATGAGACCAGCCAGTGAGAAGTCAGCTGGGCAGGACTATAAAAGGGCCTTGCAGAGAGTGAAAAGTGGGGTTTTTAGTTTTGGGTTTTGAGGGAAAGAGTCACATCGAAGGGAGGGTGTGCTCTTAGGGCTTTCGAGAGAACATTTTGTTAGTGTTTGGAGACCACAGAGGGGTCTTAAGAGTCCAGAGAGGGACTGGATAGGCTTGGGGAGTCCAGTAGAGAGAGGCTCAGAACAAGCCAGTGGGTCAAAGAAAGATTTTGGATCTTGGTACTGGAGATAAGATTGCCTGAGTGGCTGGATAGATACCGTAGTAATACTTTAAAGGAACCTTTTGTAACTAAGCAACAAGACATATTAACAACTTTAGGTCTACTTTATAGTTTACTTTTTGTATTTTATAAATAAACTTTTATTAGTGTTTGAAATACAACTTGGCCTCTGTTTGAAACAAAGCACACTACCTAATATAAGAGACACAGAAGGGCCGTGTCATCGCAAAGAGACTTGGTGGTGAAAGACAAGGGGATCATCACATAATATTTTGGTGGCAACAGGGGGATTAAAAGTCCCATAGGGCTGCCACAGTTGAAAATAGGTTGTGGATGAACTGAGAGACTGAGAGTTCACAACACTCACTGAGAAAGAAATTGTCAGCCGGAGCTTTGCTAGACTAGAGTCTACTTCCTCAGATATAGTTGGATATAATAAAGATAATGATAATGTAGAGAAATCTTGTAGCACCTTTGATACTCACTGAAAGAAAGAAGTTGGCAGCAGGATTTTTCCTAGACTTCAGTCTATTTCCTACTGAATGCATCTGAGGAAGTAGACTGGTCTAGCTAAAGCTGCTGCTGCCAACATCTTTCCTTCAGTGAGTCTCAAAGGGGCTACAAGATCTCTCTACATACATGTGCCTAATGTTAGTTTAAAATTAAAAGTTTGCTGAAATATGTTGAAATGTGCTTCATTTTTGTGGTGTAAGAACCTATCCCTATTCTTTCAATGTAATTTCTACCACTAGCATCAAGGTTTCTGTCGAAGAAAAGCCCAGGAACAAGTCTACCATAACTGAGGTATACCTGTACTAATAACTCCAGGATGATGTCTGCAAATAAAGATACATTTCTTGGTTGCTGCTAAACACTTCTCATCCTTCATCAGATGCTGAATTCAAGATACACTTGTGCAAACAAAAGAAAACCCACAGACTGCATCTTTCTTGATTTCTCTGTGTGTCTGTTGTATGGTGTTTTGTAGTTCCATTTTCAGACTGTTCCTGTAGTTTGGTTTCATACGTTACATGCCAAACCTCTGCCTTCCAGCTAATGTCAATATTGTGACCGTTTTGGGATAGACCTAATGTTTTGGTTTAGGCTTTTCTAGTAACAAATTTATATTTCTTACTGAATTGCTGGCTGGTGAAGAGCTGGATAGAAGTTTTAATCCCACTGTGAGTCTGAGTCTACCAATAATCACATTGCACTTTGCAGATATAAAAACAGATAGCGACTGCTGCTTTGACTCCCAAAATTTTCTCAGGTGCATGTATGGCACTCCCTTGAACCAAGGTTACCTGTCATTTGTGGCCTGCCTGCCTTGCTGTGATCTAGAATACTGGCCTTCGTTTTTAAGGCAAACTTTATGGCCCAGGTCTTTGACTGTCCTGTCTGTAGCCTTAAAGAATTTAGGGGGCAAGTAAGGATGCACCACTTTTGGTTTGTGGATGGTGGAACATCCACAAGTTGTTTGGACTGGAAAAAATGAATAAGAAATAGCATGTTCATTCCATTTAGAGCTGTGGTTCTCAAACTGCTGGTGGGGGCGAGAGTTGCTCAAGATCCCTCCTCTTCTTCCTGCTCCTCTTCCTCCACTTCCCAAACTTTTTTGTGTACTAGATGGGAAGAAAAAATGGAGGAAGATGCTTGGCGTTTCTGCCTGAGGGAGGAGTAGTAGCAGAGCTACTTCCTTATAAAATGTTCAAATATTAATATACATTGTGCGAATGAAAATACGTACACCGAACAAACAAACAAAATAGTTGTATGCATATACTATGTTGGGAGGAGCATGGCATCCACATGTAGATGTAAAAAGGGTGACAGAGGTAAAAAGTTTGTGAACCACTGATTTAGAGGACTGAACTGGAGAATTCTAAATCAGAAATATTTTGAGTGCCTCTGAGCATATGCAAAACAATAACAACAACAACCTCCTCCTCCTCTTCTTCTTTTGCACGTTTGAGTAATTGTATCCCCAACTCTCCATTCACTCAGAGTGTATTCACATTGCACAATTACAGCAGTTGATCACTTTAATTGCTGGGGAATCCTGGCATTTGTAGTTTGCTGAGACGGTTAGAATTCTCTTATGGAAAGAAAGCAATCCTTTGAACTATGGCACTAAAGAAAAGTCTGGCCTAAAGCAGAAACTTCCAAAAATAATTCATCTGAGGGGGGGGGGATGTGACCCAAACACCTCAACTGGCAGATTTTTTAGCTCCCTCGAGCCTTACTTTAAGAGCCCTGGTGGCACAGTGGTTAAAATGCCAGTACGGCAGCTACTCACTTACAAACCACAATGTTGTGATTTCAATCCCAGCCAGGGGCTGAGGGTCAATTCAGCCTGCCATCTTTTAGTAGCTCACTAAAAAGAGTACCCAGCTGGTTGGGGGCAATTAGCTTACACATTGTAAACCACTTAGAGACTGCTCAGTGTTGGTATGAAATGGTATATAAATGAAGCTGCTATTGCTATTACTTTAACCTCATCTTTTGGGTGAAAAGACCCTTCACTGCTTGCTCTCTGCAACATCTTCTCTATGCACTGATTCAAAGATCCCCCCCCCCCATTTATTTCAATATTGCTTCCCAATTAAAGGCATGTGAGTCCCTGGAAGTAAACAGAACCCCAACTGTTTTGTTGTTGTCGCAAGCTTCTCATTCTCTTCACACATATTGTTTTCGTGTCCAATTCTACAACACTATTTATTTAGAACTATAAGATGTCTGCTTTATACTTTTAATAGACGGGATGGATGAAATGCAGCTCTCCTGATGTTGTTGAACTGCATGTCTCAGCATTCCTCACCATTGGCTATGATTAAGGTTGATCAGAGTTGCAGTCCAACAACATCTGGAAGGCTGCACTCTGCCCACCCCCGCCTTATGTGAACGTACAGCAGCCACAACAATTGGCACAGAGAAGTGGTCCCAATTGTACCATTGAGGATCAGGAAGCAGAAACTTCATTCATGTTCTTATGGGACAGTTATAGTATGTAGGTGGTGAAATGTTTAATTTATTCCAAGTCCTTGTTTATTCCCTTCTCCCCCACTTCCATTAATGTCTTCCTTGTCACCCAGAGCTCCAGCCATTTTGCTGGGAATCATGCTATGGAAAAGGGATACTTATCCTTCTGTTGATTTTCTTTTTCATGTACCTCGTGACCTTATTCTACTGGCTTAAAGGTTTATGGAAATTTAGGAAGATCCGTTTTCACAATAGTCTAGAAATTCCATGGTTTGTATACCCATCTGCAAGAGCTGCTCATTTTGTCCCCTGTACATTTGCGATACTAACTTTTAGCATCAATTTGCCATCCCAAAAGAGAGTAGTTCTGGGATGGCTGATTCAGTTTTTCTTTTTTAACTAGCATTTAGTTCAACACACTGCTTCAGAATCAATAGTAAAACTTCTAAGTGAGTTCTTAATTGTTGCCAAAGGTTACCAACAGTATTTGAAAACTATGTTCCTAGTTGAGTTGTAACTACTAGTTGCTGTGCTTTTACTTGTATTTATGTTTATCTTGTGAGCTGCCTTGAGTCACAGCTTTGCGGAAAGGGAAGGGCATTAACAAAACCAATAAAAAACAGTACCAAAATATGACAGCACTAAAGAGAAATGCTGAAAATTGAATAGCGACACATTCAGACAAGGTATAAAAACATTTATAAATTGCTGTAGCTTAGTTGGAAAATTCTGTGCAAGAAAGAACTGAAGGCAACTTAAAGGAGTTGCATATTTAGTAAGATGTACGACAAAAAGTGGAATGTTCCTTATGATGAATATACTATGAACTTTTTAAAAGGAACGCTTTTATCGGGTGGGCAAGAATTTAACCAGCTATAGTTTGTGTATGGGCAAAACAATGGTGTTGTTACACTGGCAAGTATTCAACTGCATTGTACAAAAGGACAATGCAACAATGTGCCATGGCCTTGCAGGGCTCAGGCAAATAAGGAGACACAGCACAACAGTTAACAAAGCTCAGCTTGTTCCAACCAACCCTACTAGCAGAGCTATTTTATAAGGGCAAAGCATTTATTCTGCAAGATAAAGCAAGTAATGACTTCCATTGGCTTTTACAGGAGTGTAGGGTGTGGTGTGGTGACACCACTCTTTTGTTTTATTGCTCTCATTTCACACACCTCTCCTCTCTGCAGTAGCAACAAACACCTTTCAACATCTCTTTGGGAAATAAAAACTGTATGAAAGCCAGAAGTGTGGCCATCATTTCAATTAGGAGTTTTTCTTTGAAGCAAGAATGGGCAACATGCAGCCCTCCAGGGGTTGAATTGCGGAAGTTGTAGTTCATAGGTATCTGGGGGGCTGCATGTTGCTCACCGTCCATGTTAGTGTAATACTGTTGTTAGGATAATCCAAGGGGCACAAAATGGTTAGCGAACTTTTGAGATCTCCAGGTCATTTTGCAAGATGTTGCCAAACACTTGTTGCAACTGATGGATGAGAAAGGGAGGAAACTGAAATTTCCTTCCCTCCCATATAGAATTATAGAATGTAAAATTTGAAAGGAATTGCAAGAGCCGTCTATATCAACCCCATGCAGGAATACACGACTGAGGCACTGCTGGAAGATGCTTATTCAACCTCTGTTTCAAAGGCTCCAAAGAAGAAGAGTCCATCACTAGCTTAGGCAATCTATTCTACTGTTTGATGGCTGTTATTGTACTTATCCTTAGTGTTTGGTTATGATTTGTAATCTGAGTCCATTAGTTTTTTGTTTTTTAATTTTTCAACATATAAAATATAAATATGTCTGCACATCTTATGTTCTGTTATTTGTCTTGTCACCATGTCATAGATGAAAATTGCACTTCCTTTAGTTTACTAACAGTAAAGCCATAGAAAACAAGTACACTCCATCTTCTACGTCAGCACTACCCAAAAGTGGTGGTCCCTGAACCGGTGCTGGTCCCTAATAAATTTCAAACTAAAAAAAAACCCCAATTATAGCCAAGGAGCACAAATATAGTGCCAGTCCATTGCACAACAGAACAGTAATTGCCAGTTATCTGCATCAGATAGCCTAAGAAGCACTGTTCTACATGACATCCCTTCCGACATTTAAAAATGGTTATTATATCACTTCTCAGTCTTCTCTTATCCAAGTTAAATATCCCAAAGTCATTCCTGTCATAAGATATGGTTTTCAAACCTTGGATCATTTTGGTTGCCCTCCTCTGGACTGTTCCAGCTTGTCAATCTACTTGACTGCACAGTCCAGGACTGGATACAGTATCCCAGGAGAAGGCTGACCAACCAATAGAGTAGTACTACTACTTCCCTTGATCTGGACACTATACGCCAGTTTAGGATTGCATTGGATTTTTGGTGCTCCATCCCACTGTTGAGTTGATGGTCAACCAAGACCCCTTTTCATGTGTACTTTTTCAGATTCATTTTTTTCTGTCTAGATGCAGTGCTTTTTATTTCTCAGTGTTGACATTCATCTTGTTACTTTTAGCCCAACTCTCCAATTGCCAGGATCATTTGTATTCTGATGCTGTCAACTGAAGTATTAGCTACTCCTCTTAATTTGATGTCACTTGCAAATTTGCCTTCTATCTAAGTCAGTTATAAAGATGCTGAACAACACTGGGTTCAAGACAGAACCTGGAGGCAGACCACTAGTTACTTCTCTTCTGGGTTAGTTTTGTCAACCAATTACAGATCCATCTAACAGTAGCACTGGTTAGCCCATAGTTCATTAGCTTGTCCACAAGAATATAATGGGAGAGCCTTTATCAAGATATACAACATCAACAGCACTTCCTTAATCTACCAAGGTTGTAACTCTACCAAAAAGAGGCCGCCCCTCTGTTTTTGCAGTGGATCTGTTCTGGACTCCCCCCCCCCCCCACGAAAATGAAAAATCGCCAGTATTCAAGCCCCATTGGCATGAATGGCAGTGCATGTCCAGGGGCATTTTGTCCCCATTTGCTGCTTGCGAATGGGTGAGGGACGCAGACTCCAAGTCCCCAAAAACGGAGGGGTGACTGTACTAATTTGGCATGACTTGTTTTCAAGAAACTCATGCTGGCTCTTTGTAATCATGGCATTACTTTCTAAGCATACAAAGACAGACTGAATCTCATAATAGAATCATAGAATCATAGAGTTGGAGACCACAAGGGCCATCCAGTCCAACCCCCTGCCATGCAGGAACTCCCAGTCAAAGCATCCCCGACAGATGGCCATCCAGCCTCTGCTTAAAGACCTCCGAGGACAGAGACTCCACTACATTCCGAGGGAGTGTGTTCCACTGTTGAACAGCTCTTATTGTCAGGAAGTTCCTCCTAATGTTGAGGTGGAATCTCTTTTCCTGCAGTTTGCATCCATTGTTCCGCGTTCTAGTCTCTGCAGCAGCAGAAAACAAGCTTGCTCCCTCCTCAATATGGCATCCCTTCAAATATTTAAACAGGGCTATCATATCACCTCTTAACCTTCTCTTCTCCAGGCTAAACATCCCCAGCTCTCTAAGTCGTTCCTCATAGGGCATGGTTTCCAGACCCTTCACCATCTTAGTTGCCCTCCTTTGGACCCGCTCCAGTTTCTCCACATCCTTTTTGAATTGTGGTGCCCAGAACTGGACACAGTATTCCAGGTGGGGCCTGACCAAAGCAGAATAGAGCGGCACTATTACTTCCTTTGATCTAGACACTATACTTCTAGTGATGCAGCCTAAAATAGCATTGGCCTTTTTAGCTGCCGAATCGCACTGTTGACTCATGTTCAACTTATGGTCTACTTGGACTCCTAGATCCCTTTCACACATAGTTTCATTCAGCCAGATGTCCCCCATCCTATATCTGTGCATTTCATTTTTGCATCCTAAGTGCAGTACCTTACATTTCTCCGCAGTGAATTTCATTTTGTTAGCGTTGGCCCAGCTTTCTAGTCTATTCAGGTCATTCTGAATTTCAATCCTGTCTTCTGGAGTATTGGCTGCTCCTCCTAATTTGATGCCTAATCTGTTTTATAACCTTTTCTGGTATTGTCATTAAGCTGACTAGTAGGTAGTTACTCAGCCCGCCCCCCCCCCCTTTTGATTTTTTTAAAGATGGATACAACATTTACTCTCCTCCAGTCTGGTAGGACCTCTCCTGTTCTTCAATAATTTTCCAAGATTACAGTGGTCCCCCGGTTTGCAAATCCCCCGGGGAACGAAATCCCCGGGATCCGAAACTGGCGGGACCTCCAAAATTCCCCCGGGATCTGAAGGATCCCCCAGGGAACGAAAGGGAAAAACCGTGCGGCCCCTTTAAATTGGCCGCGCGGTCCGTCCCTTAAAGCGGTCCCCCCGGATACGCGTATTTCCGGGTTACGAAAGGTAATCCGGAATGGATTACCTTCGTAACCCAGGGGACCACTGTATTGTGAATGAGATCACATCTGCAAATTCATTTGGATGCAGTACTTCTGGTCCTGGAGACCTGAATTAATCTAGAGTAGCTAGGTACTTTACTTATCCTGAACTGCAGTTCCCTTATTGCATTATTTGTTGTTTTCACCATTTAGAGCACTGTTTCCTTTTGAAAGAAAAATGAGGCAAAGAAGCCATTGAGAAGGTATCCAGCCCAGTCTCTGTTAGCATTTCAGCATCTTTTCTACGCAGTGACCCTATCATTTCCTTATTCTACCTCTTGCTTGGAACATACACTTTTAATTATTTTTAACCTCTCTAGCAACCAGAGCTCATTCTTCACTTTAGCTTTTCCAATTTCATCCTACAAGTACTGGCTATGTATTCGTGTTCCTCTTTGGAGATTTCCCCCTTCTTCCATATCTTATGTCTCTTTTAATAAAAAATCTCAGCTCATCTGAAAGTTTTTTATACACCCACCCTGGCTTTTTTTTTAAGACATCCCCCTCCATTTTGTTCATTATTGAAATTATTTGCAACAGTACCTTCATTCTCTCACCTTTAAGAAATTCCCAGGCATCATGGACCCCCTTCAGTTTCAGCATTTCTGACCATGGTACACCACACAATTTACTGAAATCAGTTTTCTTGAAGTCTAGAGTGCCTATGTTAAGTGTCCCTTTTCCTCTGTATAACAAAGCCCAGGCAGGGAAGGTTACATCCACCCAAGGATCCCACTACTTCCATACCACTGACCACTTCATCTCTTGGGTTAGAATTCAAAAGAAAATGCTGATCCTGTTGTTGCCTCCTCTATCTTCTGTACAATGAAATTACCTGCAAGGCTAGTGAGGAATTGCACTCTTGGAAGATCAACATGGTTGCATTAGCATTTTCGAGATGTCACTTCTGAATAAAAATCTTCACAGTCGTGGATGTGTCTTCTGCATATTAGACAATCTGATTTCCCTCATTTGACACCAACTAATCAGTTACTAATTTTACTAGTCTGCTGTGCAAAAAAAGAAAAGAAGCTTAAAGTGTATAGCCTCAAGACGGTATTACCCATTTAAAGACCAATGTGGGAAGAAATGTATTCACAGTTGTAGTGGTTTTGTACATCTTGTTTAACACCAAGGAATGTTACCTCAGAAGAGACAGAACTGACAATTCAATGTTACACAAAGTACTATGCCAATATATTTGGGTGTGTAATATGCATACAACAGATGACTTTGGCTTTGATAAGTTTTTTTATGGCATTGGAAGCTGAAAAATATTAATGTTATTCTGCATCATTTTAGTCATAGAATCATAGAATCATAGAGTTGGAAGAGACCACAAGGGCCATCCAGTCCAACCCCCTGCCATGCAGGAACTCCCAGTCAAAGCATCCCCGACAGATGGCTATCCAGCCTCTGCTTAAAGACCTCCAAGGATGGAGACTCTACCACACTCCGAGGGAGTGTGTTCCACCGTCGAACAGCCCTTACTGTCAGGAAGTTCCTCCTAATGTTGAGGTGGAATCTCTTTTCCTGCAGCTTGCATCCATTGCTCCGCGTTCTGGTCTCTGGAGCAGCAGAAAACAAGCCTGCTCCCTCCTCAATATGACATCCCTTCAAATATTTGAACAGGGCTATCATATCACCTCTTAACCTTCTCTTCTCCAGGCTAAACATCCCCAGCTCTCTAAGTCGTTCCTCATAGGGCATGGTTTCCAGACCCTTCACCATCTTAGTTGCCCTCCTTTGGACCCGCTCCAGTTTCTCCACATCCTTTTTGAATTGTGGTGCCCAGAACTGGACACAGTATTCCAGGTGGGGCCTCACCAAAGCAGAATAGAGATGCACTATTACTTCCTTTGATCTAGACACTATACCTCTATTGATGCAACCTAAAATAGCATTGGCCTTTTTAGCTGCTGCATCACACTGCTGACTCATGTTCAATTTATGGTCTACTTGGACTCCTAGATCCCTTTCACACATAGTTTCATTCAGCCAGATGTCCCCCATCCTATATCTGTGCATTTCATTTTTCCTCCCTAGGTGCAGAACCTTACATTTCTCCGCATTGAATTTCATTTTGTTAGCGTTGGCCCAGCTTTCTAGTCTATTCAGGTCATTCTGAATTTCAATCCTGTCTTCTGGAGTATTGGCTACTCCTCCTAATTTGGTGTCATCTGCAAATTTGATAAGTATGCCCCCAATTCTGTCATCCAAGTCATTAATAAAGATATTGAATAGCACTGGGCCCAGGACAGAACCCTGTGGGACCCCACTGGTCACTTCTTTCCAGGATGAAAGGGAGCCATTGTTGAGCACCCTTTGAGTTCGGTCAGTCAACCAGTTACAAATCCATCTAATGGTTACCTTGTCTAGCCCACATTTTACGAGCTTGTTTGCAAGAATGTCATGGGGAACCTTGTCAAAGGCCTTACTGAAATCAAGATATACTATATCCACAGCATTCCCTTCATCTACCAAACTGGTAATTTTATCAAAAAAAGAGATCAGATTTGTCTGGCAAGACTTGTTTCTCTGAAACCCATGTTGGCTTTTTGTGATTATGGCATTGGCCTCTAAATGTTCACAGACTCTCTGCTTAATGATCTGCTCTAGAATCTTTCCTGGAATTGATGTCAGACTAACTGGACGATAATTGTTGGGATCCTCTTTTTTCCCCTTTTTGAAGATGGGCACAACGTTTGCCCTCCTCCAGTCTGCTGGGACTTCTCCTGTTCTCCAGGAGTTCTCAAAGATTATTGCCAATGGTTCCGATATTACATTCGCCAGTTCTTTTAATACTCTAGGATGTAGTTCATCTGGTCCTGGAGATTTATATTCATTTAGGTTAACCAGGTATTCCTGTACTATCTCTTTACTTATTCTGTGCTGAGATTCCCCTATTCTGTCTTCTGCTCCATTATCCTTAGGTTGACCACCCTTTGCCTTTTCTGAGAAGACTGAAGCAAAGAAGGTGTTGAGTAATTCTGCCTTTTCTTTGTCATCTTTGAGCATTTTGCCATCTTCTGCACGCAGTGGCCCTACTGTTTCCTTCTTCTTCCTTTTGCTTCGGACATACCCAAAAAAGCCCTTTTTGTTGTTCTTAACCTCTCTAGCCAGCCTGAGTTCATTCTGTGCTTTAGCTTTTCTGACTTTACCCCTACATGTGCTGGCTATTTGTTTGAATTCCTCTTTCGTGATTTCCCCATTTTTCCATTTCTTATACATGTTCTGTTTAAGGCTTATCTCAGTTGAAAGTTCCTTAGTCATCCATCCTGGCTTCTTGAGACACCTCCCATTTTTCTTCCTCATTGGAACTGTTTGAAATTGCGCCTTCAGTATCTCCTTTTTGAGAAACTCCCATCCGTCTTGAACTCCCTTCTCTTTTAGTTTTCTTGACCATGGGATCTCCCCCAGTATTTCTCTAAGTTTATTGAAATCAGCTCTCCTAAAGTCTAGAATGCGTGTCTGACTATGCCTGGCTTCCCCTTTCCGCTGTATAACAAACTCCAGGAGAACATGGTCGCTTCCACCTAAGGATCCAACCACTTGCACCCCATTGACTAGGTCATCCCTGTTGGTTAAGATCAGATCTAAAATATATACATTCATCTATTTGTTTCCAGGTCAGTTGAGTTCTATATTCTGAAGCAACTATTATATATTTTTTGTTTTAAAAACAAAACATAATTAAAGTGTGTGTGTGTTTTTTCCTGTGAATTTATTGATTACCAATGGCAATAACAGCTAGGAATTCTACTAGAGTCATAGACTATAAAAACGGCTGTCATCTTTTTTTCACTCAAGATTGTAATGACCATTCCCTTTTTTAGATCCAGGGCACATAGACTATCATGGCTGAGCTGTGATTTGAACCAAGGTCTCCTAGGCCTTAGTCTAATGACCCAGTCATTACGCTAGACTGATATGTGTCTGCAAATGTTCTTCTGCAAGTGGCCTTTGCAACACAAACAAACAATATACAGCAGGACAATCCCTGCCTAAAAAGTGGAAAGTCAGGAGTTGTATATAGGAACACATATAGGGGCAAGAGTGTCTTCATTTCTGAACAATGGAATCAGTTTCCTTGAGACATATGATATCAGGTCCACAGTGAGCAGTCCATGTTAGTAATGTTTAAAAAGATTCTTTACTCTGTTTTCTTTATTAAGATATGTATTCATTTATCTATCCATTTGTTTTTAAAATGCTTGTTTAATAATTTCTTAATTGATATTTGTTTCTCTTTCCCTATTATCTTTCTCTCTTTAATACTTGTATTTTTCCATGTGTGATGGCTGTGACAATGAACCTTAACCACATCCATTCTGTGACAACTATTGCCACTAGCAGATTAAGGTAATAGCCTCCTGCTCATGGGAACCCTGAATCCGTTTTTAGGTTCAGAGCAAATACTGTATATACTCATGTACAAGTCTAGAAATTTTAGTCAAAAAACTGACCCAAAAAAACCTGGTTCGACTTGTCTATAGGTCAATGTAAGTACTGTACATTAACTCATATGTATATATGTTTCTTTCTCTGTGTTTGTGTGTGTATGGTGCCATCCCCTTTCCCTAAATGGTGGTAAAGAGTGGCAAAAGGGGAGAGCTTAGTCCATTCTGGGAGCTGCAAAAAGAAGCATGGATACCCTCTACTCTCTCATCCATCCAGCCTTAAGGATGAGGACAAACAATGCCTGCCAGAATTTTGTAAGTTCTTTGCCATAATTTTTCTTTGCATCATCCTTTATATCCTTTGTTACATGCCCCTAAGTTTTACCCTTGACTTATCCACAGGTCATATTAAAATCCATTATTCTGGCCCCCAAACCTGCTCTCGACTAATACATGAGGTCGACTTATAGTCGAGTATATAGGGGTATGTTCATTCCAATTTTAAATTTATTCTAAAACAATACACCTTGCTACTTGTGTCACAACCATCTTCATATTCGGTTTATGACATACCCATATTTTATGTCATAAACTTTTCATAGTTCCAGATTTTGTGGCATGTACATTTAGTAACTGTTGGTCAAGATAACAGATCTGGCAAGCTGATTCTTCTGAAACATCCTGCACACCAAATGGCATCTAAAGAGATTATCACACTAGGGCCAATTCCACAACGCTCGTGCTATTGGAAGATAACGGAAGCATAAAGCTATAGAGCTCTATAGTCCCGCACAGTTGTGCAATCACACTATAACAACAAAATAAAAATGAAACTAAAACAAAGTCACGTTCTGCATACAAAAGCTGACCGCGTTGCTCTATCATTAGTATGTCATCATTAGATGTTTTCTGCATGTGTCATTATTAGGCCACTGTGCATGTCTGAAAAATATGGTTTCATCCCAAACAGAACAAAATTAAATTTCTGTATTTAAAAACACGATATACAGTAGATCCAATTCAAATAAAAACAGTGCCCTATACCAGTGGAGCTCCTAGGGGTGGTGTCACCTGGTGCCATAACCCATGGTGCCATCCCCCCCTCCCATTGACCTCCTCTCATTTTACAACATCCAGAATCCTCAGTAAATTTTTTGCATTAATGTTACACATCAATCGTAATTCCCATAAACCAGTGAATGTGGTGCTAATAGTTGTGACATAAACAACTAAACATAATTAGACATAAACCAAGAGAAAAAAACTGCCTTTATATAAGGCATTTAAACTATTTGTATAAATTTTTCATAGAACACAGCTCGGATTATTTTTGATAGACCCAGATAAGTTTTGGATTCAAATTATAAAACATTTAATGCCACAGACATGTACAGAGGAGGGTGACCAAAATGGTGAATGGTCTGGAAACCATAAAGAAATGGCATTAGAGTTATCATGATAGCCATGTTTAAATATTTGAAAAGATGCCATATGGAAGAAGGAGCAAGCTTGTTTTCTCCTGCTCTATAGACTAGAACACAGCAATGGATTCAAACTACAGGAAAAGAGATTCCACCTAAACTTTAGGAAGAACTTTGTGCCAGTGTTTGTATTACTTTACTTGAAAGACAAAATGAATTCACACCTAACAAACATAGCTATTTCATAGATTTATTTGAAAAATACTTACAAAGGCAAGTACGTTTGACTCTAAAATAGTTAGAGCAATTCTGTGTTTACAGTGTTATTCTGTGCAGCTTTAACAGTCTTTGCAATTTGAAACACTGTTAGTCGCTTTGAAAAAATGAGAGAAGGACTAGTTTATACTTGAGCTTTGCCTTCTTTCCACTTCTGCACTAGCATCTACAACAGTCAGCTGTGTCTAACATCTCAGTAAAAAGAAATATACAATTGCCTCATTAACGCATTAGCACTGACAGATTTTTAACTTAGGGGAGCACAGAAAGTTCCTTTGTTTCTTTTTATCATCTAACAGAGAAAAACAATGGAAAACCGAACAGTAGCTTGGCAAGTGTGTCTGCTAGTATGATTTTACGTGACATGGTCCTTGAAAATGCAGCCTGTTGTCAACAGAGGGGTTTCTTTTCCATCTATTTGAAAATCTGACTCTCCTTCCTCTACTGCTTGAGCCTTAAACCATTTCCTATGGAGAGAGGCTGGGAATGGAGTTGCTGAAAAGTTCTGATAAGACAGTGATTCGGTAGCACAGAAACAGAAACACAGTGCAATTAGTTTCCACTTATTTTATAGATACTTTTAAAGACAAGACTGGCATAGACACTGACTGAGAAAGAGCTTGCAGTCTTTTCATCAACTGCATTTCAGTAACGACAGTTCAAAAAACCTATTTCATACGGGAGCAACCATCTCTGAAAGTTGAGACTTCATCAGCCACTATTGGGCATAGAGGCAGCAGCTGCATGAGCCAGCACCTTTCGGTGCATCTCAGAAGTGGATGAATACATTCCATCCATTGAGTACACTGGTAAAATTCTCCTTGCTCCAGGCTGAGGGGCATAACTATACTTCCGCCAGTCTTCATCTGGTGGCATATCTACCCTCCTAGGACCTGGAGGCTTAGCATACTGGGGAGGCACAGGACAACCCTGAAAGTTACCTATGTCTCTTGAAGCCCCATGTGAGATGCATAAAGTACTGTCAACTGATGGCCTGTTGTCAGTGGCACAAGCCTCTTGCTTTCCTTGCTGAAATGGTTGCTGGAGTAAATGTTCTTGTGAGCCTTTGCTTTTCTGGGCAGCATATCTCCAATGTTCAGCTTGTCTGTCTGGTAGTGTTGCTGTTTGTCTGGCAGTGTGAGGCATCTGCGGCCAATGACCAGAGATGCTTGATTCTTCTTCAGTCCCCAAATGCATACTACGAAGCGTTTTCTGCCCTTGAGAAGACAGGCCCTGCTGTCTGTAAATGTGGCTCCCATAACTCATTGCCAGACTTGGGTTGTCTTCACCTTGGAAAGTTTCACCCCTGTCAGGCACAGCCAGAATTTTTGGGATGTTCTTCTGATTTCCTGAGAAAAAGAACAGAATATAAATACTAGTGTTTTTTCACCCACTCCAAGCTGAATGACAGAAGTAACATATACCAATGGTGTATCTAGGAAGTTATTTGCAATTTGAGTCCTTGTGTATTGATTACCATTAACATCTAAGTTTAATCATACTATGTTTAATTCTCCTTTGCAGAAACAGACCAAGATTATTACTGCAAAAACCATGAATATATTGATTGTGGCTGGCTTAGATCCAAAATCTGCTGTTCGCTTATTTCTCACAGTGGTTCCCAAACTTTGGTCCTCGAGATGTTTTGGACCTCAGCTTCCAGAGTTCCTGACTGTTGGCCAAACTGTGTGGGGCTTCTGGGACTGGAAGTCTAATATACCTGGAAGAGCAAAGTTTGGGAATAATTCCTCTAGATGATCATATATCTGAAAGCGACCAGGAATACTCAAGCACTGAGGTGTTGCAGGATGAGAAATATAGTTATACTTCCTCCTATCTTAATATGATATATAATGGATGATATAAGTGACTGAACGTTTGAGATAATTAGCAACTTTGACATTACAGTCGGCCCTCCATTTTTGGGGAGGATCCATTCCGGACCCTCTCCCCAAGTGGAAATGGAGACTCACAGATATTCAAGCCCCATAGACTTGAATGGGGCATCCCATTGAAAATAACGGAGGTCGCCCCCCCTATGAATATTCAAGACTGCGGATCTCAAGTCCTTGCAAAAGGAGGGGTGACTGTATATATAAAGAGATTAGCAACTGCAAGTCTGAGTAGTTTGCTCTATTTTGTTGAATTTTGACCTGCCTAATTACCTTGTCTCATCCAAAAATCCTCTTCTAGTCAACTGCAGATCTCTAAACTAATATTAACAATTCCTTAGTGATGCATGCCAGAATCTTAGTCAAGCTCAAGGAAAACATTGCACCCAACAGTTGTTGCAACTATCGTGTTTATTGCTCTGGGAAGATGATACTGATACATTTCGTACATTCAGAATAACAAGAACAAAAGTATATCTAACTTTTCTGAGTGACTTTTCCTTCACCCTAGTTGTAGATTCAGAGGATTAAAAGAGACTGCAAGGGTAATCTAGTTCCACTGCTAGTACAAGAACCCACAGTTAAAACAGAGGTGAGCAGGCCTGTTTAAACATTCCAGGGAATTATAGAATTGGGTTGGTTGGTTGGCTGCCTGCTGTTGCAAAATGAAAGTCATGCTTCTTTGTCCTTCTAACTCAAGACAGCATGTTCCTCCAATAAATCCTGAGAGTAGGAAGTTTCTCTAGTGCCCATGGGATGGATCTGGGGATTCTGAATCCCATAAGTGGGGCTCATTTAGCCTCATAAAGGTCTCCACTAGGTGCTACATTAATCTCAGTGACAGGACAACTCTACAGATAAAAAGGCTAGGAGGTATGACACCGACAGCATAGAGACACTGCTGGTTGCCAGGACAGCATTGCCCCCTTTCCCTAATAAGTGAACACAATTTGAGGATCTGAACTAGTTTCTTAAAATCCACTCTTCCAAGTCTTAGGACTCTTTCACATGGGAGGAATTTCTCTTTACCATGAATTGAGCCAATTCGAATTCCTGTGAATTCGCTTGTTTAGCGAATTCACGGGAATTCCCATTGCGTTCAGAGTAATGTTCCATTTCCCGAAAATGACACCTCTTTGCCCGAAATTGTGTGTGAAACTTTAATTCGCAATAACGGAAAACCCATGATTGCATTCGGAATGACTTCCCTTTTGCCCGAAATTGTGTGCGAAGCTTTAATTCGCAATAACGTCAAACCCCATGATTGTGTTCGGATTGCCATTAAATTATACTTCCATTTTCTGATGTCTGAAAGAGTCCTCTGTCGTCTTCTGATTTCTTGACCATCATTTCACTTTGAGTAATGAGTTTTCATTTTGAGTAATGACTGAGCCAAGTTATGGTAAACCTTTAACTGTTTCAATATCTTCATTATCTACTTTGAAGTTATGTAAATAATCTGTGGTCATTATAATGTTTATAATTATAATGATAATGTAATCCTGACTCTGCACTTTCTTTTTTTAACAATCATTCAATGTTTTTGTTATCAGCTACTAGTTAGTATGGTGTCACCAACATATCTTAAATTGTTGGTGTTTCTACCTTCCGATTTTCATGCCTCCTTCTTCTGAGTCTAATCCACTTTTGTATACATGTTCAGCATACAAGTTAAACAGAGAGGGTGATAAAATGCAGCCTTGCCTGACCTCTTTGCCAACTGAAAACCATTCAGTTTCTTTGTATACTGTCCTGACACTGGCTCTTGTCCTGAGTATAGGTTACACATCAGGACAATCAACTGTTGTGATACACCCATTTCTTTAAGCGTGAACCATAGTTTTTCATGATCTACACAATCCAAGGCTTTGCTATAATCTACAAAGTACAGGGTGATTTCCTTCTAAAATTCTTTGGTGAGTTCCATTATCCAAGGTATGTTTGCAATATTATCCCTAGTGCCTCTTCCTTTTCTGTACTCAGCTTGGACATCTGGCATTTTTCACCATAGATGGTGAATGTCTTTGTTGTAAAAGTTTGAGCACCACTTTGTTTGACTGGAAGATTAATGCATTTGTATGACAGTTACTGAAATCCTGGGAGTCCCCCTTCTTGGGGACTGGCATGTATATTGAGAATTACCAATTTGTACATCATACTTTGCTTTCCATAATCACTGGCAGATTTTAATTGGAATTTGAGTCTTTTCTTTCTCTGTAGATTGAAACAGCACTATTGGTGTGCCATCTGCACTGAAAGCATTTCCACTTCACTTTCTAAAATTGTAGGTTCATCTTCACATGGATTTTCCTTGAATGAATATATGCATTTCCACCCTTGCTTTAAATTGCCTGTTGGTTCCTCAGATCTTGCAGAAGAGGCCTCTTGTTCCATATTTTGTTGCCTTCTGTTAGCTCTGCACACAAGTTGATGAACAATTGTATTCAGGATTCTGACCCTATTTCTGTTGCCTTTTACTTTTGCTTCTCATTGTTCTTAACTGAAGAATTCTATCTGTCATCCAATGAAACTTGGCTTTCTTTTTGGCTTAAGATGGTGTCATTTTGCATCCTTCCCTTACAATGTCCTTGGCTTTGGTCTGGAGATCTTCTGGCTCTCAGTCAGTTAGGCTTGATGGTACAAAACTGTTTTTACATGGTCTTTATATTCTACAGAGATGTTCTTCAGGATATATTTTGGCATAATGATTGATTTGGTGTTTTTTTTTAACTTTATTCTTATTTTTGATATTAGCAGTTCATGGTCTGTGCCACAATCTGCTACTAGTCTTGTTTTCACACAGAGAATGGAGCTTCTCCCATCTTCTGCTTCCAATTATGTAGTTTATTTGATTTTTATATTGGCCATCAGGGGACATCTATGTATATAGTCATTTCTTGGGCTGCCCGAAGAACGTGTTTGCAATGGACAATTGATTTAGCTCACAAAATGCAACCAGTTGCCCTCCTGCTTCATTTCTTGATCCTAGGCCAAATTCTACAACAATTTTTAGTTCTGCTCTGTTTCTTATTTTGTGTTCTAATCACCCATGATTATCAGCATGTCTTATTTTGTTGTGTGATCAATTTCCTCTGAACTCCAGCATGCAATCTTTCATATTATTCCTCTTCTGCCCCTATAGTTGGAGCATAAACTTGGATTATGATACATTGATGAGTTTTCCCTGAAGTCTTATTGATTTTATTTGGTCACATTTGCATTAAACTCTGACTACTTTTGCTGCATCCCAATTTTTAGTATCACCCCATTTCTTTAGACTTTCATTTCCGGAGTAAAGCACTGTGTAGTTATCTGGCTCAAAATATCCCATTTCTGTTCACTTTAGCTTATTCACTCAAATGACGCAAAGAACTCCTCATGCTAGTTGAGCACTCCTTACAATAGAAGGTTTTTGCAAATGGAGTTTTACAGTCTATATTTAAAAAATTGTATGTTTGTAACAAATAAAAAATATGCGGAAAAATGTTTTTATATTCCGTTTCTTGTTTTATAGTGTTCAGCTTCCTGTGATTCATGCCTCTCTAATTCCATGTTCTTATGTGTTATGAGCAAGTTAAAGATTATATGTTAAAATGGACTCAAAAAGTTGGTCATAATATACAGATGAAACAATGGGTGAAAATGGGGTCTAAGGGACTGACATTTACAATGTGTTATGATCTCAAAGACAATTTTTATAAGATAACGTAACGCTGAAATTTTACTTCAAAGACATTGTCTAAAATGTGCAAAGGGACGGCAAATGTGTGTTGGAAATGTGAGTAGCAAATTGGGATTTTTTATTATATGTGGTGGACTTGTGAGAAGGTGAAGTCTTGGAATCACATACAATCAGGAAACTCTTAAAATGAAACTTCAAACCAGAACTTAAAACCAGAAGAAATGTTGAATATATGACTACAGCAGAAAAACTGCTATATGCACAGAAATGGAAAGACATAAACATTCAAACATAAGAGCACTGGTTAATGAAATTATTCGATTTTGCTGAAATTAACTATGTAATAAGAGGGGAAAAGTTCAACATTATGATAGATTGGGATTCTTTATTTGTCTGTCTGCAGAAGGAGAGTAAATGGTTAACAGTGGGTTTTAAAAATTTTGTTGTTAGCTGCTTTTCAGTTGATTTTGACTCATGGTGACCCTATAAATGAGACATCTCCATGACCCCTTTTCTCAACCTCCCTTTTCTCTAATTGAAAATTAGTAACATCAAATAAGTAATAGAAGTATTTTGAAAGAAGATGATATAAGATATATAAAATCAATGTTAAAGTTGGAATTCAACTTATCACTCTTATTTTTTCCTTCTTTTTCTACTGGCTTTTAAAAATCCCTTCTGTAATTTTATGTTGTCCTGTATTTTTGCTATCTAATGTGGTTGGTTTTTATTATGTTGGATATTCTTTGTAATAATACATAAAATATGGTATTTTAAATTGGTTTGGTCTTTTGAAAACTTCACAACATAGGCTGGTTTTCTTGATAAGTTAGTGTCTCCTGGGCTCACCCCACCCAATCCTGACTTAACAGGTATCAGGCATTGCAAGCAATAGTGGTCTCCTGTAGATTGGGGTGCACCAGACTGGCATTCCCACACACTGCTTCCATCATTGATTTAGTGATGTAAAGAATATTAATCAAAATTCAATAAACAGAAGAAATATCTGTTATTTGAAGATTTCGAAAGCTTTTTAAAGAGAAGAAATTATGAGCACTTCTCGATCAATGAGTAAGAATTTTGATTTTTAATTTGATGGCCAAGATTTGAGTATTTTGCATAAGCAAAGCTACCATTCATATTGGGTTTTTCTAGCAGAGGAATGTTCTTTAAACCTCTGCCAAACTTCCTTTTGACATGCTAATTGAGTTTGAAATACCAGGTAATTAGTGTAAATGTTTGCCTCCCTTGTCTTTTATTTTCATTTGAGCAATCTGTGAAAAATACTTCTCGACAGGGAGAGAAAAAAATAACCTCTTGTAAGTGGGACTTTTGAAAAGAATATTTTTTAAAAAAATTTTGCATCTAGTTCTTGATGGACGAGAAGAATAAAATTGGTTTGTCACAACACTAGAATCTCTAGTACGACACAAGCAGGTCTGCTGTCACAATTCTTACTAGCACCAGAGATCATTGGAGAGAATGTGGTGTCTACTTCATCCTGATTGACAGAAGAACAGGACCTGCAACAGTTGATTCCCTGTAGGACAGGACTGAGGAATGTTTATGATCCCTAATTATACTACTGAATATGTAGGGATTGTAAATACGAAACAGTTATGAACGTGTACCTTTGGGTTGTGCATTCATAACTTCAATCATAAATTCCAGCCAGTTTATCAAATTGAAATGCATTGACCTGGGTTATTTTGCCATTATCAAGATAACTTCCCCCCCATAAAAACCACTTTTATAGTGACCAATGCTTCAACCCTTCCACTCCCCGCCATTTTTGTCTCTGCAGCCCCAGTGAAAATGGTCTTGTTACACCCTTCATACCACTCACTTTAAGTCAGGATGAATAAATACTGCTTAAGTTAACAAAGGATAAAGAACCAGTTCTTCATTTTATACAGTGCTAGTCAATCAGTGTGGTACATAACATAACATATGGAGGAAAGGACACTTTTCATTCCAGCTGATTGAAGAGATCCAAGTACCATTATTACAGAAAATAGCCTAAACAGAAGTGCTACAACAGGAAAAAGAGCTACATACTGAATCTCCCATGCTAAGACTCCAGTGATTACCTGATTGTCTATGTGACTTGCCCACCATGCTAGGCACTGGTGCATCATGAGAGAGGTGCTGCAGTTGGGTTGAAAAGTGTTGGGGATCAAAGGGTAACACAGAAGGAAAATCGTGAGGGAAAATGAGGGAAGTGGTGCTGGAAGAACGGTGTCTGGCTTCCACTGGCATTTTCCTTTCACTGGCCACTTCCTTTTGGCAAAAGGAAAAAAGGGAAACAGAATAGAAAATGGTGGTTAAAAACAGTACTGGGATCAACTGGGCACAGAGCTGGACAAATAGGTGGGAAAGTGCAGAAATGAGGAAACTTGGCAAGGCCACTAGAACAAGAACATGCATCTCCCTACAAAGAGAAAGCAATGTTGTACTTTCCAAAGCATTTTTTAAAAAAATGTTAAAAGCCTATTTGTTTTATTACTATTTTACCACGGAGAGTTTCGAAATTTTAATACAATACAATATGCATCTAGACATAGACATGAGCAAAACAGCTGAAACCAACCTTGAAAAGAAAAGTCTACATCTAAAACTATACAATTAATGTCAGACTTGTAAACTACACAGTACAGAGACCAAATATGAATACCGTATCTGGAACACAAAAGGCACACATTTATCTTCAAGCTAGCTGAGGTGCAGCTATCCTATGAAGTGCAGTTATCCTAAGGCATCATGAAAGGTACAGTGGGCCCTTGGTATTCGCTGAGATTTGGTTCCAGGACCCCCTCATGGATACCAAAATCTGTGGATGCTCAAGTCCCACGCCCTTTAGATAAAATGGCAAAATCTAGGGTTTGTTTTTTGGGAAGTATTTATTTATTTATGAATAATTTCAAGCCATGGGTTGTTGAATTCACATACAAAATCCATGGATATGGAGGGCCAAGTGTATATAATTTTTTAGGTAGTCTTGTTGCTTTATCATGATCTATTGCATATGCAAAGAAAGAAAGAAAGAAAAAGAAAAGGTTAAAAACATTTCCAAGATTTACTTCTGATTGTTGCAATCAAAAAGCATTTACTGCCCTCCAAACAATGCCTCCAGCTTACTTGGACAGACCGTAAAAGAGATCTCCTACACTCAGTGGTTATGTATTTGTGGCTCTAAGAGGGTGAAAGATATAGTGCATTATTTACTATGCTGTCCATTATACAGTGATCCCAAGCCTTGTTAACTGGAAAATCTTTTGAATGCAAAATCTGGTTAGATGCTGATTGATATTAGCAACTTTTTGACAGATGACAATGAAGCCATCACAATCCAATTTTCCACAGCCCAATAAACCCACTGCACCTATTTAAGTTGTTGGTAGTCAACTGCAAAATGGATCAGTTTGTCTAAGCTGCCATTGTCAATGTTGGCCAGCACTGCTATATTAGAAATACTAACTTCTTCTTGCACTTTTATTTACTGTCTTTCTTGTGATTCTTTGTCTCACACTAGCAGGTTTTTATTGTCACAGATTTGCTTCAACAGTTATGTTGTATTAATATAGTGATTTGTAATGGATATTGTTTCATAAACACATAAAATTGACCTAAAGTTGAATCAAAATAAAGTAATGGAAGTTAAGCAGATTGCTATTTTTGCTCTGTTCACACCAATACCCTTGCTGTGTAGGACAGCTTCATCAATTAAAAAATATATCCAAACTTCACTAAACTATGAAAAGTTTAGAAGGAACTCAGCTCTAGGCCCCTTTTGAATAATGAGTAATGAATGAAAACAGATGAATTAAAACACAGTCCCTGCACACAGGTTTACAATCTTTAAAAAGGCATGACACAGAAGAAAAAAAGGATGGAGAGAAGGTAAAAGGAGAGCAGAAAATTCACAGTATTTTTTTATTTCCTAATTCCATACCCTGCACAAGTAATTTTACTATAATCATTATAGTTTTCTTTGTAAAAGCAGTCAAGTAAATTAACAGCTGAACTATGAGACATACCAGTACATACAAATGCAAATAAATTTACAGTATAAAGATAATTCAAAAAGAGTTACAAAGTGAATTCCAGCAGATGTGTTCAATAATAACAACAGCAAATTACTCCTGGTAGTATCAAAAAGGCCAAGAGTGCAATCGATCAATGAAAACAGATAAATTGACTTGAAAGTGCTGGTCTCATTTATCAGTAGAAAGTGCTATCTGCAAGGCTAATCTTGAAGGACATCTGGAATCTTCTTCAGCTTGTGTAGAACAGCTAACATAAAATCCAGTATCGAGTTCACGGTTCTTAATAATGAGAATTAAATGGAACACTCATTATTTCTCGTGGGAGAATCTCTAAGTATACCTTTTTGAGAACTGTAACCTTGAAACTTCTCTCTCAGCCCAACCTTGCACCAACAATCTATTTTTATAATAACTCCTCTTTCTACACTTATCATCTGTCTATTCCAATGATCTATTCTTGGGCTCAGAAACAATGTTTACCTTTGTAGCTCTCCTTGATGGTAGACCCAAACTAGTCATCCACTGCTTATTCCTGCCTAAACTAATTACCTATTATTATTATTATTATTATTAGGCTTTATTTATACAGCACTGTAAATTTACACAGTGCTGTACATACAGTTAATTGAAATAAATGGTTCCCTGCCCCCAGAGTCAAGATATGAATGGATAAAGTGATTGGGTATCTTATCAAGCTATGGATGAGTGACTATGGCCAGGATATGCCATATGAACCAGTGTTGCTTTCATTTTTTCATTTATTCAAATTTTATTATGAAGTTAAAAATACAGAATACAAAAATACAAAACATACAGCAAGAAGTGTCAGACAACAGGAAAGAGCAATGACATTTCATGTTTTACTAGCCCAATAAAATAGAAAGAGCCTCCATACATGAACACCATTAAAGCAGTAATCATATTTACAAAAATTAGCTCACTCTCACTCCTTGTTGTAGCCAAAAAGGCAACAACCACATATAAGGAGGAGGTATCTGCAGGCTTGGAGGGACTTCAAGACATACAGAAAAATATCCTTCTCCTTGGGGCTACCTCCCTGGCTGAGTCCAGCCATGAAATCATGGTGTGGAGGTAGATTGGGCACACTTGGATGGATATAGACTGGGTCCTTCTGGGTCTGAGGAAGCAATTTGATGTAGACCAAAATGATTGTCTTCTCCCCTCCCATCTCAGTGATGAGTGAACAAGTGAGGATTATAAGGCCCAGTGAGGAACACTACTGGATGCCAGATGCCACCCTGTCCTCAGTTACCCTGCCCTCTAATGCCAAACTAATCGGGCAGGACACATATTACAAAAAAAAACGCCCCCACCCTCCCTGGAAACTGTTTTTTTAAAGGGTTTTAAAAAACCGGGTGCTGAAAAAGACTGCTTTCACTTTGAATCCAGAGGAACATACTGTGTTGCTATGGGACTGGCACTAAGATAAGTACAAATTATTTTATAGGTATGGATTCAGCCTTTAAATGGTGGTCCCTGTCACACTAACAGGGTAGCCACCTTAGCTTGGTTCTGTGTATTTTAAGTACATGGCCTCATTAGCAGTTTTCTGGGTTGACTCTATTCTGCTGTCCCTTGTATAATATTACTGATCACCCATGTTGTTATTCTCTTAGCTCTGATTGGTAATATCTGCCACCAGGAATGTCAGAAATTGCTGTATTTTTACCAAGCATCTCTTTTTATATGGAGTTTTACGTCCATCAAGATAATCCGTTTGAATTTGGAACAATACACTCAGCTTGAAAATATGTCTGCAGTTTTCGCTTTTCTGTTATAATGATTGCAGCAACAAATTTTGCACTCCAGTTTCAGTAGTAACATTTTCTGCTTGCAAGCAGTTGTCTTAGTTGGGATTATGGAAGACTGTTGAACTATGAAACAAAAACCTCAACTTCTTTGGGCGATTTCACTCACTCACACACAGATTTTTGAAGAACCATTGAGGCCTCTAGCCACAGATGATGATGAAAAGGACTACAACAGAATCTCCAGTCAGGGGCTTAGGAAGATCAAGCTCCCAAAGCAGTACTTCTTATGTACCTGACATGTTATCTGCCATTTTTCCCCCCACATGCCAGCGACTGGTAGTGTATGTCTGCCCACTGGTTACAGCTTTTTCTTTCTTCCCTAGAAACTATCCATAGACACCAGTTAATGGGCCACCCATGAGCAGCACTGTCATAAAGAAAAATTTAAGTGCAGTATCTACCTGCCACAGTTTCTAGAGAAAAACCTATGTATTATTATTATTAATTTTTATTTATATAGCACTGTAAATTTACACAGTGCTGTACATACAATCTTATAATTAAACGGATGTCCATTAGAAGCTGGCCGTCTTCCCAACAGATAGGAGATGCCATTCCAACATATCCTATAGCAAATGGTACCTCACATCTGGACAGGGACAAATTCTGGCAACAGGGACAAATAAGCCTGGCAATCATAGTAACTGATTAGCAGTTACTGTATTTTCACTTCTTGGCATCTGCTGAAGCTCCAGTTCCCAGGAATCTCCTGGTGCAAATTTGTGTAGAGGACAACCATTCTGTGCTGTTGATACTCCTGTGTATTTACCATCTACAGGATCATCTCCCTTACTCCTTTCTCATATCAGATGAATGAAGAGAGTAGCTAAAAATAGTGTCAGAGTTTGCAGAAAAAGCTTTAAAAGCATTTTAAAAATCAGAAGATTTTATGAGTTAAACTATAGAAATGTGTGCTTTCCCTCTTTAAGCCTTAGCAACAAACTAAGTGAACGAAGGAACAAACAAAATATTGGCTCAATCTTTTACTCTTCTACTTACAAAACTGCGGGAAGAAACAAGTGTCTCTTCCTTGTTTGTGATGACTGTCCCACTGAGACTACGTGCAATGCGACGGAAGTTCTCTGCACTGTACATTTCCTCTTCTGGTTCCTTGCTGTTGTTTCTTGTGTATGGTACCTGCAGAGACACTGTCATATTCAGAAAGATATCATGGAAAACAGGTGCACTGTGAATATGCCAAGAGTTGAATATGGAAAGGCAATTATCGCTGCCCATACTATCTGCATTTTATTTTCCTTTTTCTATATTGTTTATAATACCCACCCATCCAAATATATGCATACAAATCAGCCAGTTTGAGATAAAACTTCATCTGCCCATTGAAGTGGGCAGTGCCCTTGAAAACTCTGGCCAGCCTTCTTCAACTTAGTGCTCTTCTTCAACTTAGTGCCCTTGAAAACTCTGGCCAGCCTTCTTCAACTTAGTACTAACTTTTTCATCCCTGACAGTTTAGTCTTTCATGCTGGGGCTGCTGAGAGTTGTAGACTAAAACATTAGAAGACAAGGATGAGGAAGGATGGCTTATATTATCATACATTTTATAGTCTTTAATATCCCTCAAGATTGTGTTGTTGTTACTCCTCAGAATCTATGAGTTATACTCACCAACTAAAGTAGATTTGTTCTTGCTATTCTCTCTCTACATCTATATTATTCAGCTATAGATTATTCAAGGGCTTGCTAAATCCTGACTATGCATTATTGATATTGATGGACCCATAGCTGGGGGCTTTCCATTAGACAGTGTGAAGTGGCTGCTTCAAGTAAAAAATGTCAGAGACTAGGATAGGTGTAGGATGCTGGAAGGCAGAACTATCAGATGGCTGAAACTGCATCACTTAAGATAGCCCACTGCCTTCAAATAAG
Organism: Urosaurus nigricauda; assembly: GCA_034509955.1. Classification (NCBI taxonomy): domain Eukaryota; kingdom Metazoa; phylum Chordata; class Lepidosauria; order Squamata; family Phrynosomatidae; genus Urosaurus; species Urosaurus nigricauda. The sequence continues at coordinate 156,819,870 of JAOEGL010000003.1, forward strand.
AATCAATTATTTTTGTGCATTTTGTGATGGCAGATTGCTATTGTGCCCTTCACTAGAAACTAACACTACAGCCCTATGCACAAGCAGGAAGGCCCTGCTCACAAGGAAGAGATGGAAATGCCTTTGAGACACTTGGGTTCAACAACAACAACAACAACAACAAAAATATTGTGTACTTAAGGCTCTCCTTCTTTCTTTTCCCTGTGGGTTTTAATCCCATGATCTCTAATGTCAAAATGTAAGAAATCTTTTCATATGTGAAAGTAACTCCCTTCTCAGTTTTGGGAATTACACAGAAAGAGAACACTGCTGAGTTTCTCAGCAAAATCCATTGCACTACTTCTGTTTCCTGGAATATAGCTTATCAATCAACTGTTTTATTCTAGGTTCTGAATATAATTTTAGATTACCCACATAAGCTTGTAATGCAACTTGATGTAATGTTGGATATCCATGATCTAAGTGTCTTGTACCTTTTAAACAAGTCAATTACAGCCATGGAATAATGGTTGGAAGAGATTCAAGTAAGAACCACAGTGATTTGTCTGTTCACTAATAAAAGTTATTCCCTCCTTGAAGCTGTATGCAACATGTGGCACCTAGTATGTTCTACCTCATGGAGCAGACAACACCTTCCAAAGAAATATTGGTGGAGAAGTGTTGACTGCCACCACCAATAACTGCTACCAACTTTTAAAGGAATTAGTGCAGATGCTGGCCACAGATCTACCATACCAGTAGCTCACCCCTAAGATAATAAATGTTTTAGTCTTTATTAGGGAGCTAGCTAGTGAGGTGACCTAACCCCACTCATTCATGTCTAGTTTTCCGTCACTTATGCACTTTAACTTGCTGTCATTTGTGACACCACCATATGAAAATCCAACAATAGGAGCATTTTTCTATTCTACTGAAAACCCACAAGTTCTGTGTACTGTCTATTTGTTACAATATCTTCCAAATGATAGCAAATTACCCCTTGAACCCTACTGTGAAGGTAAACCATTTACAAATTATTAGGATATCCACTGTTAGTGGTTGCTCCTAGTCTTAATGCTGGACTTCCAAGTAACATTCACACTCTGAAGCATTTAATTGTTCTGCTTTATACAATTCATTTCCTTACAATTTCTATTTATATACTGCTTAGCTTTCCGGTTAACATGGGCTTCAGGCTCTATGTGCCCCCCCCCCAGCCCTTCTTCATCATTCCCCGTTTTGCGGTTCAAGCTTCCAATTCTTCCAAAGCCCCCAGAAGTGTGGTTTTTTTTTAAAAGGAGGGGCACAAATGTTCCTAAATGATAAACTGCTATGGCTGAGTGGCAATTTGTCCTAGCATTCCTGTTAACTCCCCACTTCTGCATCGTAATTTAGGCCAGATTTTATCAGAAAAAGCAATGGTGTGGTCTGTCATGACAGCAATAAATGGCCCTCACTCCAGTTGTCCACTACTTCTCTAACATAAGCCTAAGTTCTGCACATTCTTACCTTAGAGAACGGAGATATAATAGTTCCATATAGGTTACGTTCAATTTCTGCTGTTGGTGTTTTTGACAGACCCATGCAAGTTGCATTGTGCATCTTTCTTGTAGGTAGGTTTGCAGATGCTGAGATACCAGGGGGAGGGGGGAGAGAAGCAGAGGTACACTGAAACTCTAAATAAGTATCTGTGGAACATTTGGTCTTTTTCTGCCTGTGACCAAAACAAAAGGCTAAATTCTGTGAGATGGTGAAAAGAACAGAAAGTTCCACAACCAATCCAATAATCTTGGATAAAACATTTAAGGTTCAGAAACAAGTTGTTATTCGGTTAATTTAAATAAACAATTTACTTCTGCTGTTATTAGTTACATGAGATTAGTTACTTTAGCGTGAGTTAAAATATTTATATCTTCATTTCATAATATGTATATATTTTTAGAATTTAGGGGAAGTCACAACTATGCAATTAAAGAAATGCATTTCCAAAAGCAGAGCCAAAAAGACACTTATTCCATTTGTACAGCAGAACAATGTGGACAGGTTCCTTGCAAAAGTGAGACACTTCAAACAAACACAAGCTCCTTGGTCTTCCTCACATTGTTGGGGAGTGGGTAACTGTGGGACACTAGGGGGCTGCATTAGCCCTTCAGGGGAACTTGGAGGGCTACAACAACTCCTAGGGGGGAAAAATCCCTCCAAACACCCTTTATAGGACATGGGCATGTTTTGGCGCCTCTTTGGGCCCCTGAGGATGGTTTTGGACAATCCCACCCCCAGCAAAATTTCGTTTCACCTCTAGAGAGTGTAGGCAACTCAAAATATGTGAAAATGCCTTATACATTCCCCTAGAGATCATTTATGGGGAAAATCCCACTGTTTTTGATCCCCCACAAGGGCCCTGGAGGCCACCAAAATGGCATTGAATCTCCCTAGATCCCCCTGTACTGGTTTCTTCTTGGCCAATTTCCAATATGACATTTTTCGGGGAAGGTCCTTGACTGTGCAGTGGCCTTTCAGTTGCAGAGGTTCATGAAGGAGGTGGATTATTAAAATTCATTTCAATCTGGCTTCAGGCAACTTTGGTCATCTTGGCAGAAGACCTACTGTACATCAGGAATTTGGTAGAGGAAATTTGTCCCTGTTGTGGTTCTGCTGGACCTACTGGATGCTTCTGATGCCAATAACCATCGTCATGGGCTGCCTCTCTGGATAGACTTGGAGGCCGCATTCTTCAGTGGTTTTGATCATTCTTAAAGGGACAAGTTCAAAATGTGGTACAGGGAGATTCCTTTTCAAGGCCTTGATCTGACGGGTGTCTCACAGTTTTGTCTTATCCCCCATGCTATTCATTGTTTTTTACATGGAGTTGCTGAGAGAGTGTCTGGACACCTATTTTTAATTCTCTCTGTTTACTTCTGAGTAATTTATTTCATTTGTAAACCAGTTACAGATTTCCATTAATGATGGGCTAAACAAACTGGAGCTTAGTGCAGACAAGCCAAAGGTACTCCATGTAAGGGAAAAGGCAGATCAGGGATGAGGGATTCAACCCATGCTGGATGGGTTACATTTCTATTGAAAAGACAGATTTACAGTTTGGATCTACTCCAAGTCAATGCTGAGCCTGGATTCCTGGATGCCAGTGATGGCCAGGACACCATTTGTATAATTTGTATCTTTTGTATAATTAAAGCTGAATGTCTCAATAAAGATGATCACACTAGGGATTAAGTTTCTGTTAAGAGGAAATTCACTCTCCCTGAACAATTCAGTTACACTGAATTCCCTGATGCCAAGGCTTTCATACATCAGGCTTTCATACATGTGCGCTTCCTCAATGATCCAAGGACGACTGAGAGACGGTAAGCCCTAGTGTGATAATCTTCAATGTAACAAGGTATTAATTACTTGCAAATTAGTATTAGACAGGGTCTATATTTCATTCAAAAATATGGCTACACATAGCATTTACAGTAATTTTACCTCTTGTGCCTAATGGATGCCAGGAATTATCCAGCCTTCCCAACGCAGGTTGGCTTGTTTGAGTTGCCTGCAAGCTAGCCTGATATAAAGACTCCAGCTCAGAAATTTCCAGCTCTGTGTCTCGATTCCATTGTGGGTGCTTCTGCATTAGATCATCACCAGAAGTTATTTGATTGGACACAGGAGACCAGCTGGTATTGTTGCAATCCACTTCAGAGCTATAATACTTCTTAACACTGTTTGGCCAGCAGTCCATAGGCATAGATGCAATGAAGCCAGCAGGATTTCTGTCATTAGCCTGTCTCACTTCCCCCTCATGATTGAACCTTCCTGGACAGAAACGAGGATCTTTGTTTTGTGAATCAGAAGTCTTAGAAATTTTATTATGAGCACCAAAATAACCTTTAGAACTCAACTCATCCCTAGAACTCAAAGATGAGCTCAACTTTTCAGCAGAACACATTCCATTCTCTTGTTGTTCAACAACTGGCTGCCTATTATCAAGGAATGGACAGCTGTAGGATTCCTGAAGTAATTTTGGATCATTCTGATTGTGATAGATAGGCACTTTCCTCTCTTTCCCATAAATGCATTCCCTCTGGGAGACCCCCTGTGGCTGCTGGAACTGTTCTGCAAGCAAGCGAACACGCCCCTTGGTATGTATCTTCTCAGACTTCAGAGAATCCCCATTTACAAATTCTTCCTGTGGGAGGTGTAAGCTTTCATCACTGTTTGTTCTGAGGTATCTGTTAGTAGATGGTAATGGATCTGGATGACAATGTGGCAAAGGAGAGTGAGAAGCCAGCGTCATGGCATGATTAGCCCCTTGCCATTCTGATAAGTTTGATGGTTTGAAGCATGGATTATGTAGGCCAGTTTTGTCAGATGGCACCTGCACTGAGTGTGAAGATGGGAAGAGTGTAGGCAAAGATCCAGAGTTTATCATGTTACATTTCATTTTGCGATATGGTGTGAGAGAAGCTGTTACATTATGTACTTCTTCAAGTTTATTGTTTTTGCTGCAATCCTTATCCTCTTTTAGACTAATGGAAGAGACTCCCTCAAGCTCCACATCACAGTGGATTTCATTCTCGTTCTGAATGGATCTGTCATCCACCCCATGCTTACAGGAAAAAGAGAGAGTTTGGTCACTGATTCCAGCAGAAGCATCTTGAAAGTTCAGAGAAGTCTTGTGAGAGGGGCTGCTTTCAGAAGGAGGTGGGAGAAAGGAGTTGGCATGTGATGAATACATTTCATGATGGGAAACAGTAGGATGGAAGTAAGAACTGGACCCAAGTTCTGCTTCTCTGCTGGGTTCCAGTGCTATCTTCTGATTCAGCAATACTTGGAGCGCGACAGTCTGTTCACTGAAACATATATAAAATCATAGTCAATTATTAGTGCTTCCTAACGGAAAAGCAATCTTACGATTACCGGTAATTTAAAACCCATTCTATTTTACCTTTTACAAGGCATGTGAGGAATTCATTCTCTGTCAGGGTTTTTTTGTTTTGTTTTTCTTTGTTAAGTCAGGATGGGGATGGGGAGAAAGACTGTCAATTTGTGGATATCTCTTAGTCTTTTGAGATAGCAGTCTGATCTTCAACTGCAAACAGAATCCAAAGCAAACACCTCTGCATGCGCAGTCTGTCAATATACTTTTATAAACACTGAAGCTGAATCAGACAAGAAGAATCTGTCTATTCGATTCTATTGATAGAGGCATTCTCAAACAAGAACATGTAATTCTAGATTTTAGGGATATGATGATTAATCTATTTTACTTTATATTACTCTATTGTACTGAAGCATTTTGAAATTATTATGGTACTCATGTACTGGGCTTCGGAATCTTCTAAAATTTTGTTGGGCATTGACCAAATAAAAAATATGTCTGTCTATCATGCTGCCCCTCAGTTGGCATGTTGCCTCTAGACATCTTTGTAAAGCACAAGGGATGTGGACACGACATAGATAGAAGAGACAGAGTAAAGCTAGCATTTTTTTCTACTTGTACAAAGAATATCAGTAGATTTTATTTCCTTGTAATTACAAAATGTATAAAATCTTAGGAGAGTGTATTTTATACTATCCTATTTTATTTTATTTTATTGTGTAGCACTTGAACTTTACTGTCACACTTTGTATTATGACTTATAACTTTTTGAATCTTGCTGATCATTGACTGAATAAAAACTATCATCAGGGATATAATGATCTGATGTGATGAATCTATTTTCTGGGTTGATTTTCCTGGCCTGTTTCAAAATTAAAACCTATATTCAAATGTATACGTTCCGGTCACAATGCAAAGGTTTTAACCAATGAGTCTTGAATGGTGGAGTAATTTCCAATGAGAAGCAACAACCACAGTAATGTTAAGAGATGTGAAGTACCTAGAATAAAACAGGAAAAACTGCAGCAGTTTCCTTTCCGGGTCTCTAATAATGTTTACTAGGTGGTTTACTCTTTATTTTTTTCTCCTGAAATACTTTAACGTGAGTACTTCTTTCAGAGACACATGAGTATATAAAATATAATCTATGAAATATTAATGGGGCAGAGGGAACTTGTCACATTTTAAAAGCATGGCAGAATTTTTATTTTCATCTTGACTTGTATAAATACATTATGTAGGAATCTAAATTAGCATAAGTACTTCAGAGCACACTGTTATAGTGAGAAAGCTAGAATTTTAAAATATGACCATCACACAGTATCAGCATTTCATCTCTTCCCCCCTCCAATAAAATATTCCACTCAGTAGCAAATGGCCACAACTCACAATTTTCTTTACAAAGGGGTAATTATTGGGCTGATTTCTATGTAATGTTTATTCCTCTACCAAAAGGGGATTACTATTAAAGTAAAGGAAAACTATTAAATCTGAAGAATATTTGAGATCTGGGTGTTTGTTGTTGGTGAAGGAAGATACAGAATCTGATGAAAACCAGAATTCAACTTGCAGGCCACTTTCCACCTTTATCTCAGAAATGCTAGAAGAAGACTGGAAAAGACAAATCTTTGAGCCTTAACTACATATGATGTTTTTGCTGCTTTTAAAAAAGCGTGCTTAAACCAGCCTGTTTTCTTTTCTTTTCTTTTTTAAAAGATGATAATAGTTCTAGGATTTCAATGCACAATGTGTACAGAGAATGAACCCATTTCCTTTTGGAAATCATACTTTACAGGCTCTTTCCCATGAAAGTCCTGTTTACTATAAACAGTTTGGTCCTGAGATATAGCTAATGGTGAAGTTGCATAAAATCTGAACCATGCCATCTTTCAAATATAAGAAAATCACCACATTTTGCTCATATTAGGCACTTCTATCTCTCTTGTTCACTTGGAGCCTGTTCCTAAACACTTCAAACTGTAGAACAAGAAATAATGCCCTGGTATGAAAGGAGTGACATATGCCAGATCAACATAGAAGGATACTAGAAGGCCTTTTTTAAATCCACTCTGATCTCTGAAGCTAAGCAGGGTCATGCCTGGTTGGTACTTTAAAGGAAGACTGACAGCGATTGTCAAGTGCTTGGAAGAAGGCAATGGCAAACCTTCTCTGAATAAATCTTACCAAGAAAACTTTCTGAGGGGATTGCTGTAAATCAGAGTTGACTTGAAAGCACATAACATCAAATTAGTTAAGGAATCCAAATTTCACTAAATGCTAGTTTAGAAAAATGCAGAAAATGGTGGGGAGCTTTTATGGTTAATTTGTATGCTCTATTTGGGAGTGAAACAGAATTTTGAAAATCAGTTTGCTGCCAGATAAATATTTTTTTCAGGTCCAGTGCTTGCAAACATGTATTTTACTACTTTTAAAAACTTCTTTGCAAATCACAAAATCAGGAAACACCTTCTCCCTACATATAAATTTTGTTTTGACTTGTTTTAAAGAAAAGCCTGGATTTTGAGAATGATATCATGAACTAATTGAATGGCAGGGTTGGAATTAGCTTACTACAGCCACTCCATGGGCAATTTGATTTAGGATTTCTCATTAACATTTCAACAACAAAATGATTTTTTCACTATATATGATGAATCTGATTTTGGTCTGATAAAGCCATTTTTCTAGTCCCATTTCTTTCCACAACGTACTGTTTTTGTTATCAAGCATCTGTCTCTTTTTAAATAATTTTGACATCTATTGATATTTTAAGATACAAAAAAAAAGTGCTTGAAACAGCAGACTGGAACTATTTCACCTAAAGACTTCCCCAGATTGTTTTATTGTCAAGTCAGTGCACAGCTGTTGTTACCCAGTTGTTGCAGTGGATCATGTTGCCCTTCTCCCAGCTTGTGGCACTTCTTTTTGGGAATATGTGATTTTCCATCTGCTACTGCTTCTATTGAAATACTCTGTATATGCCTTGTGATTAAATACACATGACATTTCTAGTACTGAATTACATTCACCCTATATCAATCATTTTGAGCCTTAAAAGAGGAGAGGACAAGTGCTCTGCAACAGACCCATGGAATAAGGCTCATGTAGTCTATTTGCACAGAAATCTCTGTGCAAACAGCAGCACTGGCAAGATTGCTGCCTTCCCTGAAGCTTCCCCCAATTATTGTATCTACTTAAGTGGGTCAAAACAGGCAGTTTTAAATGCAGATTCTTCATCTACAACAGTAGAGAGTACACTTCCCTGTCCACTGCTCTTGCCCAGAAAACAATTCTCTCATAATGCCAACTTCCTGACGCCCCATTATATAGAGAGGATCCATGCAATTCATTGTGCCCAGGCTCTGGGTGGTGACCTTTTATATGTAAGAACATTCTTGTGTCATCTGGAGAGGTCCACAATACTCTTAAGTCGGGGCTTGAATTAAATAAGTAATTTCACACAAACAGGGGAACATATCGCTCACTTCTTCTTTCCAGATCAGGCCCAATTCAGATCTGGAACACTGCAGTATTTTCAGTCTACCTTGTAGAATGGGTCATGTTGCCCCCCCTTGGTGGGTGGCAGGTGGGCGGCGGCTGTGCTGGCTGCTGTTGCTGCATGCGATCCTGGAGACTCCGCTCTTTTCGGATACAGATTTGCAGCTTCTTATCGATTAGAGATCTGCTGTGAGTGCTAGAGCTGGCATCATGCATGGCAAGTCTTAGTTTAGCTAAAAAGCAAAAGAAAACATAGCAGAAACAAAAACAAAACTAGGGGAGGGGGAGAAACACAAAAGATGCACAAAAACATAAAAAGGAACATGCAAATACTGCCACAAAAGAGTTCACAAGGATGCATCCGTTCCCATTAATGCACATTCAGGTTAGCTATGTGTCCAAACAGGTTAATTAGAAATGAAGCAATAGGAAATGGGAAAAATTTGTAAATATTTTTAGGAAACATCCTATTCTCTGTGACATGGGTCACTGTAACTCTTTAACCAAAATGGTGTTGCCATATCCTATATACTAAAGAATCTTGTCAGATTGTTATATTGGCATGAGACCCAAGACGTAGCCAGTTGGGACACTTGCTAGTGGAGCCTTTATGAAGTCTGTACTTTGTCGTCTTATTTTCTTTAATCCACAGCAACAGACTTCTACAAAGGAATACTTTGACCTTTCAAAGGCATGGCATTATAAATCCAGTTTGTCTGCAACCTTGCTAACCAGCAAGAAGGGAATGGAGGGTAGGGAAGGAGAGTCAGCCAATCAAAAATATAAAGTATCAAAATAAAGAAATGCAGCAGCACATATTCCCAAAAGTCACAGCACAATTTTAAACTTATCAAAACACTCTTCTTATCTTCCTAAAATGTCAACCAGTACAGTATATGTACTCTATTTTCATGAGTGATCAACCAACTACATTAGGAATTACTTTAGGAATTAAGACCCCCTTAATAAACCAGTCCCTGAACTGGGAAAATTATGTGCAAAAGGACTGGAAGGCAGAAGGGAGCATAATTTAGCAAGCAGAACAGTTGGGATCAAAAGGAATAGAGCTTTCCTTCTTTCTACTGCCTTAGTGCAAAAGGAGCTTAAATAACAAAAACAGTTGGGGAAATGTTGAAACTACATTCCAAAAATCATAGTGCTCAAAAAGAAGATGCCTCCAAACACTTTTAAGATCAAACTGCACACTTTTATTTTCCAACTCTGTGTTTGTTGTGACCAATTAGTAATATTACCTTTTTGATATTAGATATTAGTAAACTGTAAAAAGCGCAGTAAGCTGAAGCAATTAATAATTACTTACATATAGCTTCATTACAGAGAGCCAAAGCTGTAGCACAGTCTCCCCTCTGCTCTTGATGCAGTGACTCTTCAAAGATTGAATCTGCCTCCTGCACAGACCTCTCAAAGCCATCAGTTCTCCCTGCAAAGGGCAGCACTCTTCATTTTCATTGCATTCTTTTCAGGGTTCTCCCTTCACTTAAGCCAAAAATCCTCCCAAACACAGAACAGTTCAACATTTCATACAGCTGACCCCAAGCCCATGTGCAGCAGCAGCAGGGGAGTTTTGGGGTCAAATGCAGAGATATACAAGTCTCTAGAGAGGGAGGGTATCCATAGGGAAATAAATAAAATGTGCTAGATGGAGGTAGAGAAGTATATTCCAAAGGAACAGGAAAAGGGCTAAGAAAAGGAAGAACAGTTCAGTCAGGATGGTGGTTCAATTCATTTGGTTCTGGATGAAGTTATTCCCCTTCCAAGTAATCACATACATGGCTCAAACATAGGAAGTAACTGTTATATTCAGCAATAAAATTAAATGTTCAAATGAAATCGGCAGCAAACATTGATTTTTTTTTTTGTCCAAGGCTGATGCAGAAGCTGTGACTTCTTATCGTCCAAGACTGCTTGTTCTTGTAACACCCAAACTGAACTAATGCAATACAGTATGTATGGTGCTAACTTTTGAAGAAATTACAGCTGATATAAATGTGGCTATAAGTGTATAATGAGAACTAGTTGAGATATCTTATCAATTTAAGAAAAGCTCCATTAGCTCTTTTTTTCCTTTTCAGGACCCAATTTGAATTGCTGGTTTTAATTTTTCAACTATCTTTTTCATATTTGGCTTAGGTATTTGGCTCCTTCTTCGATATTTAGTTCCCCCTTCTGTATTACACTACATTATAAGCTTCTACAGAGGGCCTCCTCAAGGACCCTCATCATTGGAGGTGGGGCAGATCATGACAAAGGAAAACATCTTTTCTGTGGTAGTTTCCAAATAAACTTATTTATTTGTTTAGCAGACTTATATCCTGCCTTTTAAAGAAAAAAGAATACAGGTATAGACTTTTTGACGTATAGTTTTAAAAGCAACTTATAATATTCATAACATACAATGAGTTTTGGGGGTTTACTGAGATCATAGATTGGATTTTGCTCTATTTTGTGTGTAGTTTAATTTTAAACTGTTCAAATTCTTTTAGATTGTTTCAAAGCAATTTCATTGATGGAAAGGATGTATGTATGAAGCACACTTTGTTTTAAAAGTGGGTTGAAATAATATAGATAAAGTAAATAAAGCTGAACCGAAGAATCTCTCTCAAATATTTACACCAACAGAAACAGAGAAAAACTCTCCTGACATTAATGACCAATGTACATTTGGGCATATGACTTATGATCCCATATATCCAAATATCTGAAGAGAATTAACTCTACCCAAAGGACTCTTCCTCATTGAATAATAATTCCTTACATGATTTTAGAATACTGAGAACATTTATTGTTATCAAAGCCATTTCAGGGAGGGAAAAATTCTCAACTAAACCTAATAGAATAAGATGTATCAGAAAACATTATATACCCAAAGCACAATAGGTGGTTCTGTGGGGTCGAGGCAAGCTCAGGGAAGCAGTAGGTTCTTGGACACAGCTACAGTTCAGGCAGGACTGTAATACATCTTGGTGACTTAACAGGTTCAGCATAGTAAGGCACAGTGGTCTCGAAAGGTGAAGCCATCCCTTCCTAGGGCAGGCTGAAGCAAACAGGTGCTGTGGGGGTGGTCCAGATTTTCAGGAATGGAGCTGTCATCTCAGGAAGAAATCTCCTGCAACTGAGGACTTAGGTCCGGAACAGACTGGCAAGAAGGGGCATCTTGAAGCCGCCCCAGCAAAGATGGATTGGGGATGCAGCTAACACACACCATAGCACCAATCTGCCTTGAACCGAGCCCAAATAGGTGCAGAAAAGATTAACTCCTATTTGGGCCAGGAAAGAGCTGCCTTTCCCCACCCTGCCACAGCCCCAGGGAGGCTTCATGACATTCTGCTGGTGGGCGGCGGGAAAACACTGCACCTCTGAAGTGTCTTGAAGCCACCCACGTCTGGGCAACCAGCTGGCTTCCAGGCAGCTTCCAGGCATCTTAGGAGCAGGCGGCATGTAAATGCCACACTCCCAAGATGCCCGAAAAGCATCTTTAATGGGCCAGCCCTTAGGCAAGATGGTCAGCTCAAATTCTTAAGATGATATCTTCTTGAGAGATGTCAGAGTCAGCCCCATAAAGGTTCATGCTCCTTTGTGGGACTGCAAGTTTCTTTCAACTGGGAGCCCCTCAAAAAAAGGCAAATTGTGGCTCTACGGGATGTTGCTATTTTGGGGTCATGGGGAGAAGCATACCTTTAAAATGTTCTAAATAACATTTTAAGAAGAAATAGATGGGTCCAAACTGCATTGCAGGAGACTGTTTTGGTAATGGAAAATGCAATGGATTGAGTCCTCTGCCTTGATCTTGAAATACACCTGAACATACTTGCAAGCAGTATCCATTGTGACTGAATGCCAGCATAAAATCAAATCAAGTCAATAAGGTCCCACTAATATATGCAATACAACTGAAGAAACAGAATGACTGCTACAGAAGCTACCTAGTATGCAAAGGCATCTTGTAGCACCTTTGAGAATAACTGAAAGAAAAAGCTGGTAGCATGGGCTTTAATAGTCTTTAGCCTGCATGCATCTGAGCCACAAGTCTACAAAAGCTCATGCTACTTAGCTTCTTTCTTTCAGTTAGTCTCAAAAGTGCTACAAGATCCCTTTGCATATTTATCTTCCAAACTAACATAGCTATGTCTTTGAGAAGCTAAGTTTCTCTTACCAGAAAATCAGGCATGTTTTATAATTCACATATATCATTATATCCCAGAAAGATCAGACCATCTCAGTTTTACCATTTCTCCACAAGAGGACTATTCTGTCTGCACATTACCCTGGTTTTGCAGCTCATCCAGGTCCATGAACCGGCTAGGACGAGGATTGAAGCCCATTGATGCCTCCAGTTCCTTCTCCTGCTTTCTTCGAAGTTCTTGTTCCTGAGCCCTTCTTGCTACTTCTTCTTGTAATTCGTCTAGTTCACTTTTGGAAGAGACAAGTATCTCCTCACCTTTGGGACGTGATAAAAAAGTTTAGTAAACACACTGTTTATGTTTTAAGACATGCTTTTTCCCTGCATGGGACCAGTTTTCTTAAATCCCCTATAGCTAATAGAAAGCTTGTGTCAAGCATTTATTTTTATAGCCACACCACTGACTCCTTCTCTGTTTGAAAGTGCAACTGTTATGGAGAGGTTCAAGCATTATAACTTTTTGGATACAAATAGCTGATATTTTATACCATCGTTCTAATGTTTGTTCCTAATGTTTTTTTCTTTTGTTCTGGGAAAGCTGCAGGAGCAGCCAAGAGCCAGGGGATCCCAGAAGATCTAGCAGAGCATACAGTTTTACTGTAAATTGGGTTGACTGACCTGTGTCTGGAATTTAACTTAATTAGAGGATGTGCTCTACTAAGGAAGCCATAATCTAAACACCTTTCCTTTTGTGCAACTACTATGTTGGTCCCTGGAGTGGGTATATGTCATGCCTTTTGCGAGGCTATTTGAAAAGAAATTCACAGGAGGAAAACTTCAGTTTTCCCCAGAGATTAATGTAGGAGTATTCTTTTGCCTTCAGTTACAGTAGGGCAGTGAGTCAAGAGGGTGGAGTGAAGGATCATTGTCTGCAATGGTTTGTATCCAAAAGCAGCAATAGAATAGCATATTGAGAATGTCACAGTTGATGGGACTGAGGGTAGAACCAGATCTAATGCCTTCAAGTTACAGGTGGGCAGGTTCTGATTGAACATTAGAAGGAACCTCTTTTCAGCTAGAGTGGTTTGGCTAGAGAGGTGGTGGGGGTCTCCTTTTCTGGATGTCTTCAAAAAGAGGTTGGATAGCTACCTGCTGGGGATAGTTTAGCTGGAGATCCTGCACTGAGCAGGTTGTTGAACTCAATGGCCCACAGGACCCCCTCCAACTCTATGATTCTATGCCCATTCTCTCTTTATCGTAACACTGACAGTGTCACATAATATAGCAGAGAAGGGTTGTTTGTGTTACAGAATTATCTCCTTCTTTTTACCAGTCTCTGATATCCTTGTGATAGAGAGAAAAAATGAGTATATTCGATCAGGTTTAGGGATTTATAGCCTATGCTACTCATTTTTCACATGAGCAACCACTTTTTAAAAATCATCTAATGTTAAACGTTTCTATACCCTGAGTTTTGAAGTAAGTACTGTATAGTTCAAAATTCTTTCATTTCTTAAAAAGTTTCTGGTGGTTCTGGCAACTCAACAGCAACGAGGTTTGGGCACCAGCATAAGGAAAACTGATCTCTGAGAAACTGGTTGGTCTTCTTCCCTTTGTCATAAAACAGTACACTTGTATCTGGACAATGTCTTCATTTCTCTCAAAGCTTAAATCCTCAAGTTTCCCCCACCTACTTTTACCCCTGTGAATGGATCAAGAGCTACTGCAGTTGGAAAGGATGTGATTAATGAGTTTGTGTGACCCATTCAGTCTGCAACATTCAAGTACCTTCACAATAATTTTATTATTATTATTATTATTATTCATGATAAAACATCTGCCTAGTACCCTGTTTCAGCTTCAAGTCCTGCAGTGAGAGGAAGAGGTACCAATGAGCAAGAAAAAAAAAAGCTCATAGACTCTCTCAAAGCTATATAGACACAAATATCACAACCCCTCTAGCCATAACTATACTGTCCTGCTGCTACAATCAATTCCAGAACTTCTTCTTTGCATTTCCTTGAAAACATAAACACTGCAGAATAAGTTAGCCTGCAGAGTTTTCATACACTATTTTAACGCCAAAACAAAATGTGCATAACAACATGGGGTCACTCTGAATGGATGGCATAATTTACACTGTTTCACCACAGGAAGCTTCCTGCAATATTGATACCGGGAATTTTAATAATAATGAACTTTATCTGCATGCACTTCAAGGATGATTTTTATGTGTTTCCAACTCTGATGTTATTTCATTCTTAAAAATAAGGCATGAGTTAGTTCTGTCTTTGCTGCTCTCTCTCTCTCTCTCTCTCTTGCAGAGACACAGTCCTGCCCAGTCACAAGCACAGATCACAAATTTTCAATTTTTTTCCCCTTTTAAATGAGGAATGATTACCTTCCCACCAAGGGAGGACAAAGTAATGCAAAACTCTCAAAACTCTCTCGCTCTCTTTTTCTCACCCCCTGCAAGAAACTCCTTTTCCAAACAGCACACTAACTATTGCTATAATGTGATTTTTGAGTTACAACACTGAAAGGCAGAAATAGGTGAATCACTTACAGAAGAAATTATAACTTAAGTTCCATAAAGGTTAAAGACCTGCTTCTTTAAAAGGAAAGCTGAACATTTGGGGTTTAGGACCCCCCCCCCAACTGAAGTCCAGATGTCATCACATCACAGACTTTGCAACAATTATTGAGGAAGGTCAAAGAAGAAAATGCAAAAGCAGGCTTAATGCTGAACATGAAGAAAACAAAAATAATAACCATGGAGGACCTACATAAATGCAATCTAGACAATAAGTATTTTGAAATAGTTAAAGAGTTCCCATATCTAGGATCAAACATTAATCAGAGCAGAGACTGCAGTCAAGAAATCAGAAGAAGACTGGGAATGGGAAGGGCAGTTATGAAAGAACTAGAAAAGATCCGAAAGAGTAAAGATACACCACTGAGCACTACAATTAAAACAGTACAAGCCATTGTATTCCCCATGTATGGATGTGACAGCTGGACAGTGAAGAAAGCCAGTAAAAGAAAAATCAGTTCATTAGAGGTGTGGTGCTGAGGAGAGTGCTGAAAATATAATGTACAGCCAAAAAGACAAAAAAAAAAAAATGAGTTCTAGAATGTATCAAGCCTCAAATCTTCCTGGAAGCCAAGATGATCAAATTGAGGGCAGCTAATAACCATTGAAGTTCATGCCATAGCTATAACTATTACTTCACCACTCATTCCTCCACCATTCAGCTCTCAGCTCTAGAAACAGTAGTACTGAGAGTATGGAGATGTGAGCCAGCAAACTGCTCTATGGTTTGCTAAATAATTTGGAAACTTAAACCTGGCTTGATTTTAATTATCTGACATGCTGTTTCAACTGAGCCTCCCCCCTGACTTCTAGAGCTATAGTAATGGACTAGGCTCAGTTGTAATGATCTCAAGCCAATGAAATGGTCGTAAGAGACAGACATTTCTGCAGCCAGCACAGCAGAAGGGAAGGGAAGAAGCAGGGCTTTTTCATTAGCTCAGCAGAGAAGCCAGCTACTTTTGACTATCTCAAACTATTATCTAATTACCAAGCATTCCCACAGACTACCTGAATTACTTCTATCTCAGCTGGTCAGTATAAAAATTATAACTTTCTCACAAAAGTCACTACTATTCGATCCGAAATTGTTCCTCCTGATTTGCACCCTACCACCAATCTCCTGATACCTTCTACTAATAAACTCTCTATGTTTCTACCTGTTTCTCTAGATGAACTTTCTACACTGCTAAATTCTTCCAAACCTACAACTTGTTCTCTTGATCCTATCCCCTCCCATCTTCTAATCCCTATAACCCCTTCTTTTCTGTCCTCGCTCCTCTATATCTTTAATCTCTCTCTCTCTTCGGGCTCCTTCCCTTCAGATTTCAAACATGCTCTTGTTTCCCCAATTCTGAAGAAACCCTCTCTCGACCCCTCTTCTTTGTCTAGCTACCGCCCGATCTCTCTTCTTCCTTTTCTCTCTAAGGTTCTGGAACGGGGAGTTTATTCTCTCTGTCTTGAGTTTCTCGAAGCCAATTCCATCCTGGAACCGTTTCAGTCTGGTTTCCGCCCACGGCACTCTACAGAGACGGCCCTCACCAAAATCTCAAATGATCTCTTGCAGGCCAAGGCTAATGGCTTCTACTCTATTCTCATTCTTCTAGATTTGTCTGTGCCCTTCGACACCGTGGACCACTGTCTCTTGCTTGACTTACTCTCTGACCTCGGGTTCTCCGACTCTCAACTGGTTTAAATCTTACTTGTCAGACCGATCTTTTGCAGTGGTCACAGGTGGTCAGACTTCCTCCTCTGTTCACTTATCTGTAGGAGTTCCTCAGGGCTCTGTCCTGGGTCCCCTTCTGTTCTCTCTATACACACGGTACCTTGGTAAACGCATCAGTTCTTTTGGTTTCTCCTATCATCTGTATGCCAATGACACTCAGCTGTATCTTTCCACCCCTGACATTTCACCGGGGCTTGAACAGCAAGTTTCATCTTGTCTGGCTGCCATCTCTCAGTGGATGCGGCATCGGCGCTTGAAGCTCAACATGTCTAAGACAGAGCTTCTTGTCTTCCCACCTAAGCCCACCCTTCAATACTCCTTTTCTGTTTCTGTTGACGGCACTTCTATTCAACTGGTTCAGCAAGCCCGCAGTCTTGGTTTCATTTTTGATTCCTTTCTGTTGTTTACTCCCCAGATTCAGGCCACCGCCAAAGCCTGTAGATTCTCTCTTTACAACATTGCTAAAATCCATCCTTTCCTCTCAGCCTCCACTGCCAAGACTCTGGTCCATGCCCTAGTGGTATCACAACTAGATTATTGTAACCTTCTTCTGACAGGGCTTCCTCTCTCTTACCTCTATCCTCTAATCTCTGTCCAGAACTCAGCTGCATGTATTATCACATCCGCTCGCCGCTTTGACCATGTTTCTCCTCTTTTATCCTCCCTTCACTGGCTCCCCTTCCCCTTCTGCATCCAGTACAAGCTTTTGTTGTTGATCTTCAAAGCCCTCCATGGATTGGCCCCTCCTTACTTGTCTGAACTTCTTTCTCCTCACACTCCTTCTCGTACCCTCCGTTCTGGTAGTCAAGGTCTCCTGTCCCAGCCGAGGATTTCCACTGCCCTGTCCCGGATTCGTCCCTTCTCACTTGCTGCCCTGCACTCCTGGAACCTTCTTCCCCCATACATGCGCCTCATCACTTCTCTAACCAGTTTCAAAACTGAGTTAAAGACTATATTGTTTAGGGACGCTTTCCCAGAATTGTGCCATCTGTCCCAGGATGCCTCCTTCTAACTATATATTAAGAACCTTAGTCCTCCCTGCAGTCATCTGCCTTGGTCAAGGCCCCAGAGGGAGAGAAGAACCACTGGACCTCATCCCCTTCCCACCACCTTTCACTTCTCTTTTTTGTTGTCTCTCTTAGATTGTAAGCCTGAGGGCAGGGAACCATCTAATTTATAAGATTGTATGTACAGCACTGTGTAAATTTACAGCACTATATAAATAAAGGTTAATAATAATAATAATAATATTTGCCTCTGCTTCCTACTAACTTCCCTTCCACTTGTGTGTCATGCCTTTTAGAACAGTGCAACTCAAAGTGGTGGCTCACTAACTGGTGCCATCAGCTGCTGGTGCCTGGTGAGCTTCCAGGAAAGAAAGGAACAATTATATCCAATGGGTACAAATCTGGCACCAATCCCTGGTACACTGGAAAAAAATAATTGTCCCCCCACCCCAATCCGATAGCTTGGGAAGAATGATTTTAGAAGGTAAGCTTGAGGGCAGAGACTATTATGATTGATATTTGCCAATAGTCCTGAAGGACTTTCAGGCTAATGACTTTTCAGTCATTGCCATTTTAACAACAGAGTCAACGATGCTGGCTCATCATGGTGGTGATCAGGAAAAAAATTAAACATGATCTCTCATTACAGTGTCACAGGGCTCTAATTCTTTATTAACCATAGCTGGAAAAGCATGTTAGTACTAATTTTAAAGTCTGATGTCTTCTCCTACTACTGTGAAGGCAGAAAAGTAGAAAATAATGGTGATAATCAGTGGAGTCACTTTATTTATTTATTTATTTATTTATTTATTTATGGTATTTATACTCTACTCTTCAGCCCTAATGGCTATCAGAGCAGCTTACAATAATTATTTTTAATTAGACGGTTCCCTGCTCCAAGGCTTACAATCTAAAGAGACACGACACAAAAGGAGAAGGGAATGGCAGTAGGGAAGAGGATCTGGTCCAGCAGTTCTTCTCTCCCTCTGAGGCCTGGACCATGGCAGATGGACTAGAGGGAGGGCTCTGCTTCTTAATCTAGGCCAGGCCCAATGGAGCTGCTCCTACCTTTTCACTCCCTCCAGGCCAGATGGAGTCAGATGGCAAGGGGGGAGGGCTCTTCTTCTTGAGGCTAGGCCTGATGGAGCTGGGCCTGCCTTTCACTCCCTCCCAGGCCAGGATGAAGTCAGATGGCATGGAGAGAGGGCTCTTCTTCTTGAAGTTAGGCCTGATGGAGTTGGGCTTGTCTTTTCACTCCCTCCCAGGCCAGGATGAAGTTGGAAGGCATGGAAGGAGGGCCAGGGTTGGTGGCACCCACTGCAGTAACTTATGCTGTCACCCACTATTGATCTCCTCCCATAACACACCATACAGAATATTTGGTAATTTTTTTGTACTAATTTATTCATAGATAAATCATAATTCTCATATATCACTGAATGTAATGGTAATAGTTGCGACATAAACAACTAGCAAAATTAAAATTATGCCTTTAAATTACAATATCATACGCACATTACAAATGTGCTTACATATACATAGCCTTGTGTGGTTAAAATGAAAAAAAATTGTAAAATGTAATGTTTTTAAATAATTTTTTAAAAATTAGAAATTATTTTTTAAAAAAATTAAAAAATTAAAATTTGAAATTTGATTTTTTTTAAAAAAACAACAACCTGGGACCTCTCTTCTCCCACTGAGCTCACCCACCCCATTTCTTCAGCATTTTAATGGGAAACAGGCGAATGCCACAGACCCTTTTTGTCCAAAGGTAGAAGTCTGAATAGCAGTGGTGTCACCCTGTTAGGGTGTCACCTGGTGCAGTCCGCACCCCCCTCTTCCCCCTAATGACGCCATTGGTTATCATCAAACCAATATGCTCCCAAGATGCAAGTACAGTGGTCCCCCGGGATACGAAGCCCCTGGGGAACAAAATCCCCGGGAGCCGAAACCGCCGGGGGCGAAAAAAAGCCCCCGGGATACGAATGAGAAAAACCGCGCTGCCCCTTTAAATTGGCCGCGCGGTCCGTCAGAGAATGCGGTCCCCCGGGAAACGAAGATTTCCGGGTTACGAAAGGTAATCCGGAATGGATTACCTTCTTAACCCGGGGGACCACTGTATTTGGGAATGGAAAACAACAGCTTACCATTACCAATGGCATGCTTGTTCTTCGTCCAGGAAAAAGCAGATGGGGCAGACTCCACCTCCAAGATGCTGCTGCTATGTGATTTGGGTATGTTACGCCAGGCAGGAACAAAAGCTCCACTTCGTTTAATATGGGAATCTCTATGAAAGTAAGGAAAACAAGATTATTTTAACATGAAACACCTTAAGTCTCATTGATTCTGAAGAATGATTAAAAAGCCAAGATCTCTTCAGTTTTTCTTCAAAGTTTTAATACATGGGGCTAGTGTACATTTAAAGTTCCGAATCCTTTTTAAGAGGTTGCTTTTTGCATTCTTTCTGCTTTTGGAACCAATTTCCACTCAGCAGATTTAACTATGATTTTGAATAGGCACCCATTTTATAGACAGTGAATTCTAATCTCAGTTTCAATCAACTATTGTTTTGAAACTAGCTTATGTTCCTTTGTACACAGATGGAAGTGTCTGGGGTAGAGATACAGCCCCAAATAACATGATGGTTAAAAGATCACAAAAATTATTTTCCAATTGGCAGTGGCATCACTAGGGTTGATGTCATTTGGTGTGGTAACTTATGGTGTCATCCCCCCCATTGACCTCCCCCATACCACACCCATACAGAAACCTTAGTAATGTTTTTTGTACTAATTTACTCATAAACTGCAATTCCCATATATCACTGAATGTAATGGTAATAGTTATGACATAAACAACTAGCAAAATTAAAATTACACCTTAAAAATACAATATCATACGCACAGAATAAATGTGTTTATATATACATAGCTTCATGTGGCTAAAGTGAAAATCTGGTAAAATGTAAGGTTTTTAAAGAAAATTTTTAAAAATTAAAAAATAATTTAAAAAAGTAAAAGTAAAAATTTAATTAAAAAAACAAAACACCTGGGGCATCTCCTTTCTCCTCCCACTGAGCCTCACCCACTCATACCATCTCTTCAGCATTTTAATGAGATACAAGTGAATGGCACAGTTCATTTCTGCCAAAATGAAGATTTGAGGAATAATGGTGTAACCCCCCCCCCCCATTAAGGTGTCACCTGGTGTGGTCCACACTCCCCGACACCCCTACTGATGCCACTGCCAATTGGGCATCGGTCTGGTATTTAATGATTTATCTATCCTGGAAAAAACCTGAGATTTTAGAGATAAACTATATTTTAACAGAGAGCCCGTTTATGATTTGTAGAACATAAATCACATAAATGAATAATAACTAGCATTACTTGATATGAACAGCCACAGTTCTCATAGGTAAAACATAAAAATAAAAATAAAAGATTTGTCACTTTAAAAGAAGGGACATACCACAGCTACAGGGAGAGGCTACCCAAGTGCCAGAGTTTTGTATGTGACAGAGAATGCCCTTTAGTTCAGAAGCTACATTAATTTTGAAGGTAGATGTTTTCAAAACAGTTCTATGAAGAAGTATCGGAATTATTAATTCTGAAATCTGTTCACAAGTTCGGGGATAATATTTTATGAGAAATCACAAAAGCACACTATTTTCTACTTGCAGAAGTTCTGTAGCCAGAAACAGTGGGGATCTTAAAATCTGGAGGCTTTGAATCTAAACAAATACCAATATTTTATATATGTAATTTATCAGGGATGTTGAAACTACAGCCCCCTGGTGCACTTCTATGGTCCCTTGAGACTACTAATGGAACCCTCCAAGGTTTCCCTTGCACAAATGCCCAAACTGGGAGGAATTGTTCACACACTGCTGGGAAATTGACCCCAAAACTGTTACAGAGAAAAAAATCTAGACCACCACTCCCACACCTCCAAAAACAGAAACTTGAAGTAACATCCACATGAGGGCTGAAAAACTGCCCTTCACAGTTGCTCACCCTGGTTTAAGTAATTCCTTATGATGCTGTATTGGATTTATTTTTATCTAAAAATCTGAGATGCAAGGTTATCTATCTATCTAGGTTATTATCTATATTATAATATAGATGCAGACAAGTTGATCATTATGCAAAGGGATTTTGTAGCACCTTGAGGCTGAGGGAAAGAAAGAGGTTGGTAGAATAAGCTTTTGCAGACTAGAGTCTAGGGTCCAAAAAGCACTGCAGAAATAATCCACTTTGAGACCATTTTAACTGCCCTAGCTCAGTGCTAGGGAATCCTGGGAATTGTAATTTATTGTGGCAGCAGAGCTCTCTGACAGGGAAGGCTAAACGTCTTACAAAACTATAGTTCCAAGAATTCCCTAGCACTGTAGCAGGGCAGTTAAAGCAGTTTCAAATGAGATTATTTCCACTGTGTGTTTTGAACCTACATCCTTAGGTGCATTTGCATCTGGGGAGGTAGACTTAAGTCTATGAAAGCTTATGTTACCAACTTTCTTCCTCTCAGTCTCAAAGGTGCTACAAGATCCCTACTGTTATTGCAGTTGGGTGTTACATGATGTTACTCATTGCTAACAACAGAGCATTACTGATACTACTGTACCACTGAAAAATATTTTTTAAAATGTTTTCTTGTTCCCCCATGTGGACAGTTCAGTTATTGTACTTAGGAAATTCTGAGAGAAATGCACAAGACACTGCAAAACAATATCCCTACTGCAACGTGAAGAAGTCATCCTCTTATTCTCTCATTGTTCAGACTAAATTAGCACCCACATCCTGTAATGAGTACCAGGGAAACAACCTATGCTAGTTTCACTGAATTGTAGTGAATTACAGCCAAGGCATTTGTAGTTAATTACATTAAAAGGTAACAACATTCCGTGCAGTGATGCTGGCCACATGATCACAGAGTTATCTTTGGACAATGCTGTCTCTTCGGCTTAGTAACAGAGATGAGCATGGCCCCCTACAGTCGAACAAGACTAAACATTCATGTCAAGGGGAAACCCTTACCTTTTTACTTTAAAAGGTACTAGTTACCAAAATAATCTATTAAGAAAGCAAGTTAATTTAGAGCTCTGGTTTGGAAAAAGGATAAACTCAAAAGAGCCCAAGGAACAGTTGGGATTTTACTTCCTTTTTTCTCTGCAAAGAAAGTGAGACAATGGGGAGACAGTGGTCGCTGCTCTCTGCTTAGCAAGGAAAAATGACAGGATGTAGGGTGAAGGTTAGCTCCCAAAATACATGTTCATGAAGGGACTGTCAAAACATTCCACTTTCTATTATTACTCCAGCTCTTAGGAGACTTGTATATGTTAATTTAAATGTATAGACTAGCTCTCCATATATGTTGCCAAGATGGTTAAAAATATATCATTTGGTGCTTCACTATACAGAATCAAGCATCTGAACTTGGTTTATTTTTATAAAACTTACCTAGAAGTACTAGAGCTCTCTGACAAAGGCATATCCATACTGATTGGGCTACTACTGTTGCGTTCACTGCTTTCATAGCCAGATTCCATCCTTTGAATCAGACGAGGATGTTGATCCATCATATAGTGTGCACCCCGACCTATGGCCCAGTGCTTATACCTGTTTGACTGGCTTGGTCTTGTTTGAGTGACTGGCTCCTTTAGCTCATCTTCCATAAATTCTTTACCTGACAATATAAAAATAACAAGAGATGATAGGAGAAA
The DNA here is from genome assembly GCA_034509955.1 of Urosaurus nigricauda. Classification (NCBI taxonomy): domain Eukaryota; kingdom Metazoa; phylum Chordata; class Lepidosauria; order Squamata; family Phrynosomatidae; genus Urosaurus; species Urosaurus nigricauda. The sequence continues at coordinate 156,843,415 of JAOEGL010000003.1, forward strand.
TCTGCAAGCTGAAATCTGTCTCTGGAGCTGTTGAAGATGCCCATCCCTGCAAAACTGAAAAGGATTGAATCCAATATTGAGGTAGAGATACTGCTGGGGACAGATGCTGACTGATTTTATTATGAAACAATTTTTCATGGGCTAACATTCACCTCAGGAAATGTGTCATTTGTTATTTTTATGTCTCTGTTAGGAATTGGACTGTTACCATGTCAGAAGGAACTGAAACTTAAAAGTACAGACTAAGTACAGACTATTCTGTTAAAGCCTACTGTGATCATTCATGTGTTAATGATCTACAATTCTAACACAAACATCCTGGCAGTAATAAGCTATGTGAGACTTGCTGTAAGATTTAAAAAATTAAATCTGTTATCTTGACTTAGGCCACAAGTTATAGAACATTTGTTGTTATGTGCCTTCAAGTTGTTTCTGAGTTATGGCAACCTTAAGGCAAAACTATCATGGAGTTTTCTTGGCAAGATTTGTTCAGAGGTTTGCCTTTGCCTTAATCTGAGGTTGACAAAGTGTGACTTGCCTAAGGTAACCCAGGGAGTTTCAGTGGCCAAACAGAGGTTTGAACCCTGTTCGCCAGGGTCACAGTCCAATGCTCAAACCACTATACCACACTAGCTCTTCCATAAGCTATAACTGAGCAATTTTACACCAGACTCTGTGGTGTATGGAACCAGTGATAAAATAGGGTTGCTGTAAATTTAAGACCAACTTCCTGCTAATTAGTTTGTCTACATTAGGTTGTTTACATTAACTCTGAATTCTCCCTAGGCTGGCCATGCAGTTTTAACACCATGCAGCCATCAAGCCCCGAATAAGGCACAGGCTGTTTACACCCCTTGACCCACATATTAAAAACGTACTTTTTGCTCCAAGTTTTCCAGAAACATGAAGTGATGACAAGCGGTGATTTGTGGCGGTGGGTCCCTCAGCATCCTTGGGGCTTTCTAGATTGGCAAAAAGAAGTGTGTTCATGGCTGCATGAAACTCTAGCCTTTAGATGAGAAAAAGTGAAAGTGTGCCATGAAAATGCTTTTTTTTTTCTTTTTTTTTTGCGTTTTAGGGGAGAAGAAGCGCCTTTTAAAAGGTGCTGGTTTTCCCAGCTTCTTTTTTAAAAACTGCGGAACAGCGCAGCTCCGTCTAAAGGCTGTGGTGCAGCTGCTAAGCATTAAGGAAAAGGCAACTTCATGTCACACTTTCCTGCCAATCTAGAAAGCCCCCTTGTTGAGTTGTTCTGTGGACGCAAGTCGTTCTGAGGTCAGAATGAGGCTTGGCATGTCATTCTGACATCAGATCGACTTGCAATGCTGGCCAGCTTGCTGTGACCCCAACTGCCCATTGTCTTCAGCAGGTAAGAGGGGGAAAATTTGAGGGGAATATGGGGTCAGAATACTCTGGAGGCAGCCCAGATTATTCTGGCAAGCGTACATAGGTTCATATGACAGTATTCCCCAAACTGCATTTCTATAGATGTTTTAGGTGACAGTATCCAACAACCCCATAGAACAAGGCCAATGCTTCAAGAGGATGAAGCTGTAGAGAAGGACTGATAGAGAGATTCGGGGAAACAGATATATAGAATCAGAGTGGTGAGTCTGCAGCTAAAACGCAACTGTAGCTCTGTTTTGTAGTGTTCATCGTATTGTTCTTGCAATAAACTGTAATCTCCAAATAATGTTAGTTGAACCTACTGATTAAAGCCTACATTTTAACACAATCTTCCTGCAAAGTTCTACTGTTCAAGAAGAGCATTTCAGAGTCAGCGAAACAGCATCCTAAGAAGAACAGGTTGCATACCTGTGGTTGTTTGAGTGATCGTCTGTGCCCTCGCACAAATTAGTTTGCGTCTGTGCAGAGCCATCACTTCAATGTTCTAGAGCTGAGTAGCCTTGGCAGAAACCTCACCCTATCCTCTCTTCCACATATGCTGTGTCCCGCCAATGCTACTCTCCCCTCATTTCCTTGGTTTGATGGGAGTGCAACACAGGACCTGAAAAAGAGGGGAGGAGGGAGGGTTGTGTGAGGACACAGCTAACCACTCAAAGAACTAAAGTTACAGATAAGAAACCTGTTCTTCTTCGTGGTTTCTGTGCCTCACACAAAAGGGTGATTAGCAAGCTTACCACAGGTCAGATCACCGTAGAACAGAAGAAAGCATGGCCTGGCCAAAGGAAACATCTGCTTTAGCCCCGAAATCCAGGTGATAATCGCAGATGAACATGGACAGTTCAGAGCATTTAGCCACTTTTCAGAAATCACGAATGAAGATGCCTCAAAGCAGCACAGCAAAAGTCACTACACCACATGTGGAATGTCCTCAAGAGTCTGTGGAATTGATTTCTTAGTCAACCAATAAGCAAGCCTTATAGTGTGCATTGCCCAGTTAGATAATCTCTGGGTGGAAATCTTGAGATATTTTCTGGGGTCTCTAAACAGAGAAATAAATGGTTTGAATGATGAAAAGGTGCTGCCCTATCCATATCAATTGCCAGGGCTCTTTGAACATCCAAAGATTAAAGATCCACTTCTGATGGAGATGTATTGTTCTGAATAAATTACAGGGAGTACAATATCCTGGTTGACATGACAATGAGAGGTAAACTTGAGTAAAAAAGTGACATACTGATAAAGTTGTTCTTTATCTTTGTGAAAGCAAAGAAATGGTCCATCACACCAGAATGGCCAATTCACTTGTTCTTTTATTGGATGTGATGGCAATAAGAAACACAATTTTTATTTTCAGAAGGCAGTAACCCACAAACAATAGTTTAAAGATTTTTGTCATCAGCTGTATCAAAACAAAAGACAGCAGCCATTCTGTAACTGGAGTAGCCACAGAAGCTGCTAAGTCAGAAACTTCTTCACCAGAGCATTACTAAGCAGTTCTGAAGCATGAAAACCTAAAGCTTGTTGGGCAATTTTTTTGCAGATAAGTAGACCTTCAATGAAGAAAAGGAGGTATTGCTTATGAAGATGTAACAAGAATTGTAACACTAGAAATGGTAACAGGTACAACCTGGGCTAATTTGAAAGCAGCATGAATGCAAAATCTCTTTCACTTATCGTCATAAGACTTTCTGGTGGAACACTTATGAACGCCCATAGAAGCACTCTGAAGTCAGGTGCAAGAGTGGTCTGACCCTTCATGCTGTCAACCCAAGTAGCTTGATGTCCAGATGGTACACTCTACACACACACACACACTGTGTGGGAGAGGAAGTCTAGTATCGATAGTAAGGGGACATGTTTCTGCAAAAACGCTCCAGTAGAACAGTGAACTATAATTGATGAGGCCAGTAATATACTATCAATATGACACTGGGACTGTCTGAAAGAAGTTTGACAAGTTTGTAAATGGTGGAATAGATAGAGGACTTGCAATGGAATAGAAATTCAACTCCCAGAGGCTGATCACCAACTCCTGCCATCGAGCAGAATCAGAACCACTCTGTATTGAGGTGACAAGCAAACAAACAAATCCATAGAAGGCACTCTCTGCGGGTCCACAATGTGCCAGAATTATCTCAGACATTGATCGTTCATATTACATCAACCATGTGGATGGCCACAACATGAATGTGTCTTGTTACATACCATTCCCAGAGAGAAGAACCACAGAATGCATGCTACCCTATTTGTTTATATAAAATACAGCTGTTTGTTTTTGAAAGCTGGTAGTGCTTTTGTAATAGCAACTTCAGAGCACTGATATGCACCTGACCTTCAGCAGTAGACCAATGATCCTTATCAGTCATGTCTCTACAGTGAGCTCTCCAATTTAAAGGGAATGTATCTGTGTAAGTACTCATATAAGATCTGGGAACCAAAAATGGCATTCCAGAAAGAAATGTGTGATTTCTCGTGAACTGTGTATGGTGTACGCTGTACGAGGATCACTGTTGCAGTTGAAATGCTGAGAAACCAAAACTAGAGACAAAGTAAGTTGAGCTGAGTCATATAAATGACAAAGTTTATGGTGGCCACTAATCTTAGCAGTCATTGTACTGTCATGGATGTGTGGTTCAGCTGCTTAAAAGCACAAGATCTTAGTGTCTTAGTTTCTCTGCATGTTTACTGGAAGAAAACCCTTGCCCATTTTCAGTCTAACAATACTCCAATAATAATAATAATAATAATAATTATTATTATTATTATTATTTCTATGTCCTACCTTTCCTTCAGATCAAGGCGGGATTATAACATATTAAATATACACAGTACAATATCAATAATCCTATGCAAAATATAAACCTAATGCATTAACATCAAATTAAGTACATACAATACAGTATGAATGCTATTGTCTGAGTGGGCAAAAAAACCAGACTTCTTGGTACTGGCTTAGAGTCTGAGATCATGAGAGTCCATGGTGACAAATAACTGTGGTAGAGTTTTATCAGTGACAATGTCACTAATTGCTTATATAAGAAAGTACCACAAATTCTGAGGAAAGAAGAAAAAGATCAGCAGAGCCATGGGGCTGTGGAGAGGCTGAATGGGAAACCCTTGTACTGATACATGTTCCTGCCAGTAAAAAAATGGAGAAATTTTCAGAGCTGAGGACATACAGAAATGTGAAAATAAATGTCCTTCAGACTGATTGCAACGTACCAATCTTTGTGATGTAGCAGTGCCAGAGTGAACCAGAGTGTTACCATGCAAAATTCCCATGAACAGATGTATTAACTTACTCAGCTAAAATCTAAAACTGGTCAAAGGCCTCCATCTCTTTTTGATGCCATAAAATAATAACCTCTGTATTTGTATTTGCAACATGTTGCAATTCATTCTATGGCATACTTGTGTAGGAGGGAGTTGATTGCCTCTCTCAGAAATGGGGCATAGGAGAGAAAGGCACACACTGAATTCTCCCGCATAACCAAGATATACAACTAAAAGGACCCACAACAGTCAGTAACATTTCACTCGATATTTTAGTGGTGAATTACCATGAGATAACTGCACTTCCTGAAGACTGAGAAGTGAGCTTTGTGGTGTTGAAGGCAAGGAGTCAAAGTGATTTTTGGATGAATCAGACAACTTTTTGGAGGAGGATGACTAATAGTAATGTGACTCCTTGTACAGGTGACAATGTTGAGAAATAGATCCTTGAAAGGAATTGGAAGAAGATATTGATGGCAGCTGGGTATATGATGAAAACTTAGGGTGTCTCCAGTAAGAGTAACATTGACAACCCTGATGAGTTTGAACTTCAAAACTCATCCTGGTCTCGTCTTTCTTTAAGCTAAAGACATCAGTGTCATCAAAAGGCAGATCTTTAGTATGCCTCCTGGTATCCTCTGAAATTTTAGCAGACTGAAGCCAAGTGTACATGCAGATTTCTATGGCCCCACACATCATTTTTGCAGTTCAAGCAGTTAAATGACAAGCAGATCTGCTGGCTTTCCAAACAAGGACCTGCCCTGGTGACGTGGTGACATTCTTTTGGTCTTCTGGAAGGTAAAGTATGACTCCAATTTTTTTCCAGCTAAACTGTTGATATGCCAACATGCAAAAATCAATGTTGATCAGAAAGAACATCTCAGAGTGGGTGTCTGGATTCAAATGAGTAGAGAGAAGCCACTGGAGCTACTGAATGGAAAGAACAGACCAACGGAGTTATACCAGTTACTGGGGAAGACATTCTCTGGTATGGTACAATTGTCAGTACTGACAGTTGATGTAATGGAAGACACTGAGTCTGAAGCATTAATTTCCGACGCAAAAAATATGAGAGGCATGGTGCTTTCTTTGGCTGTATCTGCTTCTTTTTCTCGATAGCATCACTATTATCTGTAAGGTGTGTTGGTGTTTTAACAAGCGTTTGTCAAGGTCCTGAAGATTCTGATGTGGAAGAAGGAGAAAGTGTAAAACCCTCTGCTGCAGACCAGGCAGCAGTTACAGGGATCAAAAGGCAATGCTTGCAAGACTGATATCAGGGTTGAACTGACAGCGTCCAGTCCTGACAGGAACACTGTCCAAAGCAGTATTTGGTGCTGAAGCTGAAGGCTGAGTCAAAAACTTATTAATTGAACAGAGCTGAAAGAGGGCTTTAGAAGATATAAAAGAGGACAGGAAAACAGACCAATGCCCTAAGGGAAGGGATTACTTTATTTTTTTAATGGAAAAGGAAATGGAGGGGGGGTGTACAAGAGTAAGAGTAAGCAATAATGAATTAGAAGATAAGGAAGCTATGACAAGAGGCGAACACTCCAAATGGTATTGTTGTCATGGTAGATGGAGAGAAACTTAGGGGAGAGCAGTGTTGGTGGGACAGAGTATGTGAAGAACGGATAGGGTTGGGTTCTCATGAAGGCTACTCAGTTTTAGAACAATCTGAAGTTGACTCTGCACAAGTACAAACCCGTGTGTGTCAGGCATAGAGTATACCAAGAAGCTGAATTGTATCCTGAAGAAGAGCTCCCATAAAGAAGAATCAAGATGGTAAGCAATGTTAGCATTCAGCTTTCTATTATTAGTAACCTGATTTATCTTTTTACTCCTCCACCTGACCTTATTCTCTTAACCCTGTTTACATTATTATTTGTTCTCAGGTTTTGGTTTCTATCCCTGCTGTGAGTCGATAAAATTTTAAAAACTGAAGTATGTAAATCTGATTCTTTTTACAGTGGTCCCCCGGGATCCGAATCCCTCGGGATACGAAATCCCCGGGACCTGAAACGGCTGGGGCCGAAAAAAAGCCCCCGGGATCCGAAAAAATCCCCAGGTTGCGAAAGAAAAAAGCAACCCGGGCCGTTTAAAACAGCGCGCTCCGGCACGCTGTGCATCTGAAAATGCGGTCCCCCGGGTTGCAAAACACTTCCGGGTTACGAAAGTAATCCCAGAACGGATTACTTTCGCAACCCGGGGGACCACTGTATTTTTAGTTTTGTGGGATTTTTAAATAGGTGGCACCTATAAGAGTTCTCTTCTAAAAACAGTGTTGTTTTAAATGAAATCTGAAATTAAATGAAAATACATATTTTCTGTTAATTCTATTCATAATGTATGGATGTGATTATTTCCTAGCCACCTCTCCTGTCTCTTTGAGGTTGCAGGGCTCTGTACCTTACCTCAAAACAAAGTATATGAAAACTGGACTCACAATGTATGTGGACAAGCTTCTTGGGAAGGTGAGAGTACCATTTTCATTTTCTTCCTGGCTGAACAAGAGAGGCTGGACATAACAGTCCAGGTGATGGAAACAACCAACACCTTTCTGAAAGAGGCTTGTGTCACTAATGTGGCCTTTGTTTGAGGAGAAGGGTTTTTTCAGTTGTTATGTCTATGGCATAGAATACCTTTCCTATGGAAGCCTATCTACCCATAATACTGTACTTGGCATGCAGAGAAGGCTGGATTGGTAGTTTTATTCTTGTTTCCTTTTTTGTGCTGCTGTTTCCTTCACTTTGATCTGCTGTTGCTTGTTTACTATGCCATTTTATGTTTCTTCTTCTTTTATTGTTATAACACAATAATCTGGCTTATTTCCGAAAAAGAGGAGAGTACAGTATATTGTTTTACTCATGGTGGCTAAAGTCATGTTAGGGATGTAATTTTTCATTCAATTAGTTCTCAAAGGAAGCAGTAAGTAATTCTAGCAATTTTCTTCCTACTGTAAGAAAATTTTCAAAAATTGTGAAATTTTTGAAGCCTATTTGCAGTTAAGGACTGAGTAAAATTTGCTCATGGTTCTTTTGTGAAGAAAACAACATCTTCTGCATAGGAAACAGCATTTTCTGTACAGAAAATAATACTTCACTAGTCACTAAAGTAAGAATAAGTAAAATATAATCTGCTGTTATATTTGGATGATTTTTTTGCTGTTTTATGCCTTAAAATTATCTCTATAACTAGCTCATCTTCTAAACTTAGAGTTTTATAGGTTTTTAAAAACTTTATTATTTAGTATTTTACATGCACTGTATGTTTTTGTTTAATAAAAAGTGAGATGAAGAAGAAAATTTAAGTATAGAAGTTGTGCACAGGTTGTTCAGAGGTTGTATTCAGTCTTAAATCATTATATGTTATGGTTAAATAAACCAGTAAGTCTAAACTTTTATTTGGGAAATATCTAAATAATAAATGCAACACTTTGGATTAAATCAGCAAGTGAGTCTTTTTTCTTGATACTATAAATTACAGTGTAAATCAGTCTTGTCTCTTGCCTTTTCATATACCTAAGCAGATGTCCATTGTTATATTTCCACTGACATTTCAATGATTTCTGGTCCCCTTATAGAGCCTTCCAATAGTTTCCTCTGTCTCTTCTTCATGTAACTGACACATCAAATAGCTTCAATTGGTCATTCTAAATTCACATATCTAATAAAACTTTCTGAAGCAAACTGGTTAAAGCACTTGCCAGTTTGTCTGTTTTTAAAACAGTGAATCTCATCAGAAGATACGGGCAAGGGAAGCCATAGCTGGTAACTGCTTTCTACTCATTTTCTAGTTTACTGTTCTAAGCCATTCAGCTACAGAAAAAAATAATAATACGAAAATGCACTGTTCCACATATACAAATAAAGAGGAATACAATAGAAACTAAGGATCCGGAGTGATTTCAAAGTACTTTTAGGAAATGCTACTCTTGTCATGCTGTTCACAAAATCATAATACAGTATACCAAAATAGTAAGAAAGGAAAATGCAGATTCTTAATACATATTTTCAAATTTACATCTTACAAGGCAATGGAGAAGACACACATAATGCACAACTATGTAAATTCTTAAAGATTTCTACAGATTTATAAATTATTTCACCCAAATACATGTCTCCCAAAAGTTTACCTGAATCTTCAGAGAAGGGACTGAGCTGGGTGTAGCCACATTGCTTCCTTTTTTCTTTATTGAAGATGCTGTCTATATTCAGTGACTCCCTTTTGGGTCTCCAAGTTGGACGGTACTTGCTAGAAGAACTTGATTTGGATTCACTACTAGTACTCTCCATTTCCCAGTCTCGAGACTGAATAGGCAAAACTCTGGGTTTTTCAGTCTGATCTTTTCCTCTTCGTGGAGAGCTCTGATTTGTCTGCGATGGTCTGTTGTGGATCATGTTGCTGACTGTCTCTTTAAATTCCCTTAGCCTGCTGGCGCTGCTTGATGTCTTCGGGGCAGTTCTGGGGGCTTGTTTCTCCTTCAGTGTTTCCCCTGCAGAACAGAAGGAGAAGGCCATATGAGAAACATAACCAGTTTCTTTTTAAATTAACAGCACATTTCACATCATCCTTCTGAAGGGATACAGCGATAAACAAAATCCAAATCCATCCTCCTAACTGGAAATAGTAATTTCAGAGTAAAAGTGTTTTCCTTGCCTTCACTGTGATATCCTGATGGCTGTGACTCATCCCCCTTTCTCCGAGATTTGCTGGAACTCCTCTTACGGTCAGTCAGTGAGCTCTTTTTGGAAATATGCCTCTGATTACATTCGCTGTCAGTCAAGTGTCCTGAAAGAACAAAATACACTTTAGATCAAAACAGCATTCTGATTGGCTGTTCTGCATTCAAAGAATGAAACTTATAAATTCCCCACAAATTGCTCATATATAAAATTTCTAGTTAATGCCTGAGCATGAGTAAAATGACTATTTTAAAATAATGAATATACTATGAAAACTATAAACTATGAAAAAAACAAAAGCAATGGTATAGAGATTATGGTTAATTTACTTATTGTAAGCCAAGATGAGATTTTCTGAAACAGGATGATATAGAAATATTTTAATAAATTAAATAAATGTGTTCTTATTTGCCAGCAAGCTGACTTTGATTCATGGTGACCCTACTAATAAACGACTTCCAAGAGCCCTGTTCACGATCTTCCACTTTGTGGAGCATTATCATCTTTTCCAATGAGATTATGTTATCACATCATGATGTAAAGTTTCAGTTTAGTCATTTTGGCTCCAGATTCCAAAAAATAACTTTTCTGAGTTACTTTTGAGTGGTCTATTGTTTTGAACATGTTGTGTATGTGATCATACTGCCTTATACATGTTCCGTTTCAGCAGGATTTTTCAACCAGGGTTCCCAGGAACCATAAGGTTCTGAGAGGATGCTAGGGGTTCTGTGGGAGATTGTAAATGAATAGAAGTAAACACTATTTGAACTGTAGATATAACCATTTTGATGAAGGGGGTCCCTGCAAGGGTTCCTCCACGGTAAAAAGCTTGAGAAAGGACCTTGATGCACAGGTTGTCATCTTGTCTCTTCTCCCAGTTCTAGGATACAGCCAAGGAAGGGAGAAAAAAATAGTGGAGGAGAACAACTGGCTCCGAAGATGGTGCCATTGAGAATGATTTGGCTTCTTAGACCATGGTCTGCAGTTTCATGAACATGGACCTCTGGAAAGAAATGGCTTATGCCTCACAACACTTGCTGTGGGAGGACATAAGAAGACCCAAACAACTACCACCCGGTCAGCCTGACATCAATACCATGAAAGATTCTAGAGCAGATCATTAAATTGATAGCATGTAAACATTTAGAAAGGAACACCATGTTCACTAAAGGTCAACATGGACTTCTCAAAGACAAGTCTCACCATACTAATCTTATTTCCTTTTTTTGACAGAGTTATAAGCTTGCTAAATGAGGAGAATGCTGTGGGTGTAGAGTATTTTGATTTCAGTAAGGCCTTTCACAAAGTTCCCCATGATAGCCTTGCAAAAAGGCTAATAAAATGTGGAGTAGATAATGTTATTTACATTAGGTAGATTTGCATGCTTTGGGTTCAGTATAGACTCTCATAGGCAAGTATAGACCCTCATAGGCCGACAGACGACTGCGCTCTGGAACCGACAGGCAGAAGCAATAGCCGATATGTGTAAATATACTGCTTTAGCAATATGTGCATTTTATTAGTCATGGGGCTCAGTGCTGAGAATACTTTTTAGATTTAGTTAAGTACTTTTAGAATGTGTACATACAGTAAATACTTCCCTGGTTAGGGGAGAAATTATACTGAGACATATTGAAGTGGTCCTCTCCAATGGATATTCTGCCTTTGGACCCTGAGAGACTTAAAAAGGCCCTTTTGATGAGGCTCTTGACAGAAAAAAACCATTGGCCCAAATGAAGAAAAATATTACCTGTATCTCTGCTGCTTTGTGAAGCTGCATCATTTTCCATGTTGTAAATGACAGTGCCTTGAGAATCAGAAGAGAAATGACTGACCACAGATTCATGGTGGGAATGTTTGTAGGGATAGCTGTCTGTAGAGGAGTCTGTTCTAGTATCACTAGTGATAGAAGGTTCACGCCCTATTAAAAGGAAATCCTGTGAGAATTATAACTACTAATGAGAAGGAAGCTAGGTTAGAAACCACAAACTAGGAGACAGAACATTAAAGGCAGGATATCTTCTTCTTCTTCTTCTCCTTCTCCTTCTTCTTCTCGATGTCACTGGACACCCAAATATATATACATGATCTTAAACCCACTCCACTGGCTGCCAATTAGTTTCCAGGAAAAGTGTTGTTTATTATCGTTAAAGTCCTAGAAGGTTTGGGTCCAGGTTACATATAGAATCTTCTCCTCCCATATAATCCATCCTGTATACTCAGGTCCTCTGGGAAATGTTTGCATAACTAGACTGGTTTCCCAGAGGACCTTTTCATCTGTTGCCCACAATCTGTAGAATGACCTGCTGGAACAGATGCAAGTGCTGAACATGTTGAGTGCATTTAAAACAGTATAAAAGACATATCTCTTCTGGCATGCCTACCTAGTAAATTTTAAATCATGATTTTTAATTGTATATTCTAATTTGTATATTCTAATCACAGATGACTGGAAAGCTAAAATAGGCTGCAAAGAAGAATCAAAAACAGTAGGAAGATTCAGATTGAGGAAAAGAAACAAATTTTCTGAGGCCCACCATCTATTCATTGCAAACACCTTTTTCATACAATCAGGAGATTATACACATGGACACCACCAGATGGTCAATAAAAAATTAAATAGATTATATAATTGGAAGCAAAAGATGTAGAAGCTCTATTCTGGTAGCCAAAACTAGACCAGATGCTGACTGTGGTACAGATCATGAACTGTTTACATCAAAAATTAGAGGAAGGCTGCAGAAGAAAACAAAAAGTCACCATGCAAAAATATGATCTGAACAATATCTCTACAGAATTTACTGATAGTGTAAGAAATAGATCTGTGCTATTAAGCATAATAGACCAAGGAGCAGAAGAACTATCGTCAGAAGCTAAAGACATAATTAAAGAAGAATGCAGGAAGACACTAATGGCGGGCCAAAAGAAAAAGTAGAAACAATGGCTAACAGATGAAATGCTTCAAGAAGTAATAGAAAGAAGAGAAGCAAAAGGAAAGGAAGACAGGAACAAAACCAGAACTATGAATGCAACTATACAATGAAATGTACAACGACTAGTGCACAAGGATAAAGAGAACTACTATAATGATCAATGCAGAGAAATAGAAGACAACAACAAAAAAGGAACTAAAAGGAGAATTCAGACCAAGGGCTGGGATGTTGTATGACAAGAAAAAGAACATACTACAAGATCAAGGAGAAATAAAAAGACATTGGATGCAATACAGAGAAGAGTTGAAAAAATGAATGACACAATGGAATGAAGAACTATACAATGATGAACCCCAAATTCTAAAGAGCGAGGTGGAAGTTGCACTCAGAGAAATTGGTAAAAACAAATAACCAGGAAAGATGATGTTCTAATTGAACTGCTACAATCCACACAAATAGAATCTACTTTAGTGTTAACTAATATATGTCAACAAATATGGAAAACAAAAAAGTGGCCAACAGATTGGAAATGATCAATATACATCTCCATCCACAAAAAAGGAGACACAAGAGACTGCAGCAACAATAGGACTATACTATTTATTTCCCATGCAAGCGAAATTATGCTCAGAAATCTGCAACTTCTCCATCTTCTGCTTCCATTTATGTATTCTGTCTATTTTGCTTCACAAAATTCAATTCATCACTCTCCCACTTCATCTCTTGATCTTACACCAAATTCTCCTATAGTTTTTTTTGTTCTACACTGCTTCCTATTTTTGCATTTCAATCACCTATGATTATTAATGTGTCCTGTTTTGATATGTGGACAATTTCCTTCTGGACTCTAGTGCAAAATCTTTACATTTCTTTCCTTTTCTGTCATCCCTGAACTCCTACTGATAATATTCAACAGACTTTGCATTATATCCCTTGACTACTTTTGCTACATCTCTCATCATTATTAATGCCATCCTATTAGATTTTCATTTCCTGAGTAAAACTCTGTGTAGTTATCTGAATGAAAATGTCAATTCCTGTCTTTAGCTCATTCAGTACAAGTACTGTGATGTTTATATGTTTTATGATGTCTAGCTACCTGTGATTCATACTTCTCACTTTCTATGTTCCTATACCATGTGTTATGCAGCTTCAGACTTTTCTTTCATATCTGAGCAGATCAACAGCTGAATATCAATCAATGTTTATTGAGTAGCCTTTAGGCCATCTCAAAGTAACATAAAAGAGAGTAGATCATATTATAAAATTCTATAGAGGATCTATAGAAATTACAAAACCTTAAAAATACAACAGAATAACAACTGAATATCCTTTCAGCTTGAGTCCAGTTGTGTCATTATTCATCATGGCTCTACCTTTATGTCGTGATGGGATTGCACGCTCTTGTAAGGGAAGAAGCTTTAATGATGGCAGCAGTATTGCTGGTAGGGATCCCCAAGTCAGACAGGTTTTTGCTGAGGATCTAGACTAAATGTGTCAAACAGCTACTGGGAATCAGCAGTAGTGGTGTGTGTGTGTGTGTGTGTGAGAGAGAGAGAGAGAGAGAGACTCAACAGAGGGTCTCTCAGAGACAATGGCACCATACCTAACACCTGTTAGTACTGCACAGAAGACAGCAATGGTAAACCACTCCTGAAGCTTTCTATCTTGAAAACCCTATAATGAAACAATCCAAAATGAAACAAGAGAGAGTGCCAGAAGATGAGTCTCCCAGGTCAGAAGGTTCTCAGTGAATTACTGGTGAAGAGTAGAGGACAAGTACAAGTACTTTAATGTACTGTCAATCACAAGGATGGGCAAAAAGCTTTCCAGAATCCTGAAATCCCATCTCTTCTCCACTATAATTTATTCACTAATCCTGTAGTTTAACAGAAAATTCTACAGGTATTGTTTACCACAGTTACTGACAACACGCACACACCTTACACATTGATAACTTGAAAAAAGTACAGAGAAAAAAAATCCTCATAAGATATTAAAGTTTAAATAAAAGGTTACCTGAATCTTCACTGTCATAGTAAGTTCTGGTACACTGCTGTAGATCCACCTGTGTGGGCAGATCCTGTGTTGATACTGGAGTTCCTCTTGGATCTGCATAAAGTAGTAGCAAGGGCTGATAATGCCCCTTAATGCATTTCGTCACAACATCTTTCCATTTGGGGCCTATCTGAAATTATCGTAAGATGTTCAAAATACATTAATAGTATTTATCTGTTTTAAACTAAAATTAATTTGCGAATATACATCACTGATTACCATAGGTCTATATCACGAAGGGAACTGTAAAGCCTTCCAGCTTTTTTTGAACTGTGCTTCCCATCAGCCCTAGCTGGCACAGCCAACAGGGTGGAATGCTGGAAACACCAAGGCAACAGCATCTGGAGTACTGCGTAATTCCCACCAATTAGACCAAACTTAAATTGCACCATAACACTGAAAATAATGCTCTTATCTCCCCTGAAGGACTTTTTAGCGCTCAAGATCCAAGTTAGGTAAATGGAAAAAGTCACAAACACATGAATGCTTTTTGTCACAGTTATCATATGTATTAAACAAAACACTTAATATTTTCTGGGGGGAAATGGAAAAGCCACATTATTTAAAATTTTGATTGATAATCATCATTTTACATCCTATTCGGATTGTTTAATAAGACCCTTATCTTGACATGTGAACAGGAGCCCAACCTTGACTGACAATGGAAAATAACTGTTAAATTCTCTGATTGTGGTTGTAAGTTAACATATCAACAAGAGAATGCTTTGAGTTATAAAACAAGGTTAATTTTTTAATGACAATAAAGTCATAAATACTTAGTGTTGACAAAAACCTCTTAAGGATTGAAATTTCAATTGCCTCAGCTTTTACAGAGCACAGTCCAATGAGCTAAATCCAAGGTTAAACCAAAACAAACAAACAAGCTTCATTTATATACCGCTTCATACTGCCTAAGGAGTGTCTAAGCGGTTTACAACTGTAAGCTAATTTGCCCACAACAATCAGGGTACTCATTTTAGTGACCTAGGAAGGATGCAAGCCTGAGTCAAGCTTGAGCCCTTTTGCTGGTCTTGAACTCGCAACCTTAGGGTTTTGAGTGAGTGGCTGCAGTACAGGCATTTTAACCACTGCGCCACCAGGGCTCTTACAGGTTACAGAAATTGGCTTCTTTTGATGAAACAGTAACTTTCCTTTCCCTTCTCCAGAGAACCAACCAACCTGCTGGAGCCAGTTTAAAGACATCTGGAGGGGTTTTGTGCAGAGGGGGAATTCTGTTCCATTGATGGAAGAATTTAATTGGATATTTATTGTGAAATATAAGTTAGCCTGGCAACTCCACTCAATAGCTAAGGCCAAGAGGGGAAACAGCATGTTTCTGATGCTGTATACATCAGAATAACTATATAGAAGAAAACTTGCTCAACATGCAGTTGGGTACAAGTATGTTGAAAATACAGTACTTTGTTCTTCTGAAAGACAAGCATTATGACACTCTGCACATTCCACTGTACTTGCCTTTTGACAAGTAAGAACAGGCGGCGATGATAATTACATGGAATGCAGAAGAAGTAAGCGTATAGAAGCGAAAGGCTCAAAGCCGAAATAGTGAATGTTTTAATGCAAAGTACTGCGCCATAATATGGCAAGACAATACGTTTTCTATAAAAGAATTAGAACGTTTCAATGATAGTGATAGCATGTTTGTACCAGCCAACATTTGTTACAGTCTGTCACCTCACAGGAATCAGGCAATAACAGAGAAGGAAAATACATGGATGTGTGTACAAATTATTTAGTATACGTTTGGGTCAGAGTTGGGATCATCTGGAGCCAAAAAAAACAACATTGATTTTTTGTGGGTTCAGTGGGGGAGTTGTGGACCTCCATTGTCTTGAGGAGAGTGTTAATGTGGCCCCTAGCCTTCCACAGTTGTTCACCCCTGGAATAAAACATTAAATCTCCTAAATTTAAGTTGAAGGGTTCCAGTATGATATATAAAGGCACATGAGGTAAAAGCTTATGTCCAGTGTACTAGGCATTGATGGCTATGTTCTATCTGAAATCACAATGATTTCAGATATAAACAGCATCACCTCAGCCACAAAGAAATTCAGTCATGGACAATTTAGAAATACATTTTTACAACTTAACAAATGTAAAATATAGATACCTGCTTTTAAGGGTTAGCATGATAAATCAACAAGAGAATCTATGCAGGGTAAAAAAGAAAGATGTGAAATTTAGAAAGATCTATTTTTCTTTTCTTTTTTTCCTTTCTAGTGCCATTTCCAGTTGTTCTCAAACTCTATATGCTTTTCTCTTAATTGTCTTTATTCTCAACAAGTCTCCATAAATCTGCAACAAAGCCTGTGTTATGTCTATTACAGGGAGATGGCCCATTTCTGTTTCATGTGACATGTTACTGTCACAGGATGAGGAAGCATCTGCAACAATTCACCACATGGAGATATCAATGCCTTCAGTGATTCTGTAAGTCCCTCACACCTCAGTCACAACATGACATTGCTCTCCACCCTGCCCCCCGGGTGACACTTCTAGGAGCTATGCACACAACTTACCTAGAACATTTCTAGCACCAGTTCCCTGAAAACAAATAAAAGGTGCAGAAAAACAAGTTTTTATGTGAAGAAAGCATGAGCTGAATGCCTGTTTTAGAATTATCCAAAATCCTTTGGGTAGAATAACAAAATGAAATGGGCATATGCCCAGCAGTTTTGGGTTTTATCCAAAAATATCCATGATTTTCTTACCTCTTTGACATGGGCATCATCAAAGTACATCCATTTACGAATCTTTGTTTGGAAGAAGAAGGTAGAGTAATGTTTTCCATAGTAGCATATCATTCCAACCAAATACAGTTCACACTGTTTTGCTCTGTCATCTGTTACTCTGAAGAAGAGCTTTAAAAGAGAACAGAACAATCAGAATATCATTTTTGCATTTACTGTGGGATCCATTGAGGTTTGGTCCCAGGACCCCCGATGGATAACAAAATCCGTGGATGTACAAGTCACATCAAACACAATGGCATAGCAAAATAGTGTCCCTTATATAAAATGGAAAATCAAGGTTTGCTATTGTGAAATTATACTTTTTTTGAATATTTTCAAGCAACGGACACTAGCATCCATGGATAAAAAAATCTGTGGATTAGGAGGGCCAACTGTATTTAAAAACTACTGAAAATACTTTTTCAGTTCAAGCTCAGATGTTAAATAGTAGTTCTATAAGTAATGAAAGAAACAAAAGTGACACCAGTGATAATCATAATAATGGTAATAAATAATAATAATTGTAAGCCGCTCTGAGAGCCTTTTAGGGCTGAAGGGCGTGGTATAAATACTCTAAATAAATAAATAAAAATAAAAATAAAAAACAGGGAGGATTAATATTGTCATCAGATATAAGACTCACATCTCCCAGTTTAAGGCAAGTGCCCAAGCTGTGAATGACATCCTCTGCCAGATCAGAATGATCCGAATCCCATACCAGCCCAATTGTTATTATCTGCGGAAAGTTCATCAACACGCGACGAATGCGAATTTTTTCCCCACAGTTGCTCTGAAAGGTTAAAAGGGAGAGCTTTGATTGATGTAACTAAAACCAAATTTAAAACATTCTGTGTTACATGCTTCCAGCCTACTTGCGTACTTCCTAAATCTTTTGAGATGAAATCCTGTTGCTAGTCTCAAGTAAGGTGCACCTAGTGAATCAATGGGTCTATTTTAGTTGGGACTAACAACTGGTTTCAGAAAGGAACGCCATAAGCATAATTAATTCAGATAGCGGAAAAGGAGTGCAGAAGGAACAAGATTAAATTCTTTGAAGCACTGAAGAAGATTCCAGTATATTGAAATTACTTTAGAAAGATGTGAAGGTAGAGCTAGAGACTGAAATCTAGACTTCGTGTTATTCCATTTTATTTTATTCTTAGTAAAATATGTTTATTGGCTTTTAATTGGCACTTTATAATGCATATTACATGCTTATTTTCTCACAATCACACTTTACAGTACTTCCAAATGGATGGACATACACACACACACACACACACACAAGCATTTTAAAAGCACCAACATTTAGCTTTCAGGGACAAAATAAAGAGCAACAGGTGTGTCAAAAAGAGGCTTTAAATATTAACCAAGCCTCCCACCTCCAAAAGGTATGAAAAATAAGATAGAAGGGAAGTCTGTTCCATATCAAGGAAGGAAGGCTCTTTCCAAAAATGGAAAAGAGATAACAAAAGGATACAAACAGGTCTTTTCATTGTATTTAGCACTTCAAATTGCTTATCCTACAGATAAACACAAACCCTCAGATTATTGGCTATGGAGGAAATACTTAAACAGAGCAATACAACATTTACAGAGAACAAAATATCTGCTGCTGGCTATGCTATAACCTTGCATCATCAAAAGGTTTCTATCAAGCAAACAAGAAAAACAAAGACTCCTTTGCTTGGTGATATATGGATCTAATTAAAGAAGATTTTTAATTAGAATGGAAGAAATGTCAGAACAGGACTATAGTCTTTATGGGCCAAATTGTCAACATTTAGACTTAGTAAATCTTATTCACCATTTGAATCTTAGTAGATACCATTTTATTTATCCAGAATACTGCTTCTATTTAAGATAAACAACATATACAAACCGGGCAGTTTCTTAAGTCACCCATGGTGCTGGCATTCTGTAGCAGCTCTCCAAACATATCTGGAGTGGGTTTCTCTCGTCTTTCCAGCATGCAAATTGCCTGATTGCTGTAAGTTAAGTAGATATAGATATAGGTATATATAATAAGACTAAAAGCAGCATTACACTTCTGTTTGTAATAAATATTTTAAACAACTTTATGCTCCTCAAGATTTGTTTTACAGGGCTGGCTTTCCAGTTTGCATTATAAGTAGCTGAATCTTTAGCAGAACAGAAACCTGTGCACGGATGATATCTGATGAAGAATCTAAACTCTATTTGGGACCTCAGTAGTTTTTAGTAGAAAAATTTAATACCTGGAACACCTCCCATTTTCTTTTTGTTGGCAGCTCCATCCTGCCTCTTTACATCCTTCAAATGGTGAATAAAAACTAGCAGATATCTGTAAATTTATATACAGCATTTTGTGTTTTGTATAAACTTTTGGCTTCTTGCTATATATTATTATTTAAACAGAATCATATGAATATATGGAGCTTTAGGATGCAAGTTAAAAAATTTGCTCCTATTTTGCAATCTAAATTGTAAGACAGCAGCAACAGAGATGGGATAGGAATTTATCCCTGCTTTGATCAGAGGTTCCTCCCCGCAAAGGAGGGAACCTTGCTATGTTTCTGTACACACAGCATAAGGTTATTATAAAACAAATACTTAATACAACCACCATCTTGAGGGGAGAGAAAGGCAGGCCACCTCCTGCTGGAAGCAAGAAGAGCCCTCCCTTCAACCACAATCTTGAGGGGAGAGAGAGGCAGGCCACCTCCTGCTGGAAACAAGAAGAGCCCTCCCTTCAACCACCATCTTGAGGGGACTTAATTGTCTAATTAACAAATTGTAAGCCGCTCTGATAGCTTTGGCTGAAGAGCGGGGTATAAATAAAATGTATTATTATTATTATTATTATTAATACTGTATACTTAAAGTAGGCTTACTGACACCAATGACTTACTGAAGTCAGTCATGATTTCAATGGTTTAACTATGAATAGAATGGATTTACTCTGGCAATGGATTGAACCAGCACTAAAAATAATCTTTACATATCTATAGCAAGGGTGGGCAACTGTAGAAGGCAAGGGGGCTGCATTAGTCCCCAGGATACCTTGGAGGGGCACATCTTCCACTATATTCCCCCTAAAGGCAGTGGTGTCATTAGGGAGGTGTGGGGTGTAGACTGCACCAGGTGACACTCTAAGAGGGAGTGACATCTCTGCTCCTCAAACATCTTCTTTTTGGCAGAAACAGGCTGAGGCATTCACCCGTATCTCATTAAAATGCTGAAGAGATGACATGAGTGGGGCGAGGCTCAGTGGGAGGAGAAAGGAGAGGCCCAATGTTTCTTTAATTTTTTAAAAAAAAATAATTTTTAATTTTTTAAAAAATAAAAAAACACCACAACTCAACAAATTTTCACTTTTACCATATGAAACTATGTATACAGAAATACATTTAGGCCGTGCATATGACATTGTAATTTAAAGGTGTAATTTTAATTTTGCTAGTTGTTTATGTCACAACTATTACCATGACATTCAGTAATGTATTAGAATGACGATATATGAGTAACATTACTAGAAAATCATTATTAAGGATTCCATATGGTGTGGTATGGAAAGTTACTGCACTGAGTTACTGAACTGAGTGACACCGACCCAGTGATGCCACTGCCTACAGGGGGGAATATGTTTTTCTGTTTTTGTTTGGCAACAAACAAAATTGCTGCCAAAAATATTTGTCAAATGTCCTCTAGAGGGTGTGGGGAACATAACTGCCATGTCTTTGTTCCTGGTCAATTTTAGGCACAGGAGGACATGCCTTTTTTCAGTTTACTTCTGGTTTTTAAGCCTTTCTTGGCTTAAAATAGCCTAACCCTCCCACCAACATGCCAAAAATGCTGCCATGACCCCTGGAGGGAATTTGAGGGCAAAAAGGACTCTTTTATTCCTGGGGTTCCTTCAGGGCCACAAAACGTTACATGCAGCTCATGGGCTGCACTTTGCCTTTGTGCTATAATATAGAAAAGCTCAAGTCAACATTTATGATATTATAAAAATGTATACATTCAGTTTCTCAGTTGTGACACCCTCACTACAACATTCATCTTCAAAAAAAGGTTAGATGTCCTAATTAATGATTTTTGTAGGCAGTCAACTAAGATTCAGTCATCAGTCTTATATTTATTTTAATTCACACCTGATTACAGAAGTATTTTATTGATATGCATGCCTGGTTTTATAGTTATATACATACACAAATAAACATATTTATTCTGCTGTTATGTTTTAATGACTGTAAACCTTTAAATTTTAGGATCCTCTTTGGTGCTCCTTAATAAAAAAGATTTTAATTAAATATTTAATATAAAATAAATATAAATATATTAAAATAGCATGATATGAAATGTATGGGACCAATTCCTATAATTCCTTTGCATATGGCTGCTGATTCTGTTTGACTTTATTTTGGCTGCACAGTCTTAAGGATCAAACAAAAATTGATATTTCAATAGATCAGTTACACTCTATTTATGGTTTCCTATATCTTGCATACCTGTTCATAATGGAGCAGGTTCTAGTATTTCAAAAATTGGCTTCACTGGAGGAAATTGACTTTATTTTAGTAAACTGGTAATGATTATGAAAGCATTCCTTGTCTTCTTGTGGTGTTATGCAGAAAAGAAGATTGGAACAAAGGGGGTTTGTTCTCTTCTAATGAAAAAGAAAGGAAGAAACGAACAAAGAACTCACCAGAGTGAGGTGGTTGAGATATAATGCACCATCTGGATAAAGGGCAATGGATCAGAAGTGGCACCACAACTGGTACAGACACACTAAATAAGAGACAAAACTATTATCCAAACACAAATGCATTGCTCGTGCACATTTCCATATATGCTGTTTTGTAATTTCACTATTAAATTACTTTGGAATGGATTTGTGTCATACCTGCTCAAATAAAGTCATAGCAAACTTCTGGTGTGAAATGCAATGAGGGGCAGTACAAATGTCTTCTTTAGATTCATCTGCAATGTGGAAGTGAATCCTCATTAAGAGATTCTCCTGGATTCAGGGAAAGATGAAACAAAAATAAGACTTATATAGAATTAATTACAGAATAATGGTGAAAGGTTATATTTTAGCGACAGACGAAGTTTTTCTTCTGAGCATTCTAAATTCATTTAATTGTTAAGGGGAATACAGTCCTTTACGTTAATTTAAATAGTTGTGTTTTATCTGGGTGTCACACCTATTGACCTTCTCTATATTTAAAATAACATTTTCAGGTTTTGTCACTATTACAGTTGAAAAATATTCAAAATCTAGGTTTGGCTCAAGTGCAAAACAGTATTTAATAGAGGAGCTGATAGAGGTTGACACACACAGTCTACCTTATTGACCTGGGATAACCTTATTATCTTCTATTCAGTGATTTGTGGCTTAAATTCTGTTTAAGGGGACAATAAAAGATATTAAGCTATTTTAGATTTAAGCAGAAAACTATTTAGAGCCCTAGTCTTGAATACCTACTCCTGCCTCACAGTTTGTAACACCACAAATAACAACATTTTGTGATGGTGTACACTGGTACAACAATTTGTATACTTGATTTAGCCGCTGTGTGCTGGCAGATCTTGAATTCAGATTTCTGAACAGATTTTTGTTTTTAGTTTTATCTGCAGAGATTGAAAATGAGTTTTATACACCTGACTGTGATATTTCTTTTTACTCTCACAAGAGGGTGAATGACTGCCAGTAAAATATCTTCTCTCTTTCCATCAACTGACATAAAAAGGTAGCAAGTGTCAGAAAATTAGCTGCAATTGTGAACACCAGCGGAAAAAGGCACTTTAAAAATACAAATCTAATTAATCTCATTAGCTAAACATGTAAGCTCATGCCACATATGACATTTTCTCTTCTTGATAAAATGAACACAAGCAATTAGGGCAAGCAGCTTGTCTGAATTTATGGAGAAAGACCAACCTCTTAAAAGCAGACTGTCAAAATCAGTCAGAAAAACCCTAAATATGTTTCTAGAATAACTCCCTAATAAATTTGGCCAGATTATTTGATCTCCACATTTTAGAATTAAGTCTGTACCCAAGCTCTCAAAAAGAGTAAGAAAAAAAGTTAAAACACCTTCTCAGTGGAACTTAATGCTATAGTTATTCAAGTTCAAATGTATGCCTTTTACATAAAGCTGTTTAAAATATTTTGTAAAGTTATAAATCAAGGAAGGGATACAAATTACAAGAAAGGAGATTTCACTGAAACACTATCAAGAACTTCCTGATGGTAAGAGCTGCTAAACAAACTGGCTAAAAGGTAGTAGCTTCTCCTTCACTGGAGGCTTTAAAGTAAATGGTCATCTCTCAGGGATGTTTTAGCTTGGGATTCTGCACTGGAAGGATGAACCAGATTGCTTTGAGATCCCCTTGAAATCTATTATTCTATCATGTTTACAACAGCATTGTATTATTAATTCAATTGTAATAGTGGACACAACTAAAAGTTATCAAAATTCTACCTCTATCTTACCTGTGCCCCAAAATATACTTTCTGATTGATATTAATACGACATTATCAGAATTTGGAGTGTACCTATTAGTCCCTGCTTTGCAAACTGAGTATTGTTTATTTATTTGTGAAGCTTTTGTAACCATTCACAGGAATCCACACTCACAAAGCACTCAGCAGCATCATCCATGATGCCCAGCTGGAAACGTTGTTCATCTTGAAAAGTCTTGGCAAGAGCACTACGAAGAGCATCAGAAGGTAACACTTTTTCACTGCTGCACTGAAACTGGTTAAAGATACCCTAGACATGGGTGAAGGAGAAAGGGGAAAAGCAATTACTATCAAAAAAATTTCCAAGATCTCAGGCAACTTTGCAACAGACCAATGAAAACCATATTTCCCATAGTTTCTAAAGTGAATGGATGCATTTATTTAATGAATCCTTTTACCAATATCTATCCTGTTTTCATGGTCTTTTTTTTTTTGTATTTAAGGAGAAATATTCTTCTCATTGTGTCATCTTCAACCTTCTCTTGCTTTTGTTTTTGTTTCCTAAGCTATGTGGCGCAGTGGTTAAATGCCTGTACTGTAGCCACTCACTCAAAACCTTAGAGGTTGCGAGTTCAAGACCAGCAAAAAAAGGCTCAAGCTCAACTCAGGCTTGCATCCTTCTGAGGTTGCTAAAATGAGTACCCAGATTGTTGGGGGCAAGTAGCTTACAGTTGTAAACCGCTTAGACACTCCTTAGGCGGTATGAAGCGGTATATAAATGAAGCTGTTTGTTTTGTTTGTTTTCTGATCTATTCTAAACAGTTTAGTAATGTAAATTGAGTTTATCCTAGTTTGGACTCATATGTTCAGTTTATGTTCAGAGGGCAGTAACAATTACCAGAGATGACAGTATCCAACAATTTTTGCATGCCTTATTGATCACAAAGCTATACACCATCAAGTTTCAGTGGCTTAACATAGAACACTGTCCATCTCTACTCATGGAAACCCTATGAATGAATAGAGCATACAAAACATCATTTGTACCTTTCTGCCTTGTTCTCAGATTAGTGGCTAGTATGACAAAAAAAAGAGTAGACACCACCATGCAGTAGTCTATGTGTGCATCTGAAAGTACTTCTATTCAAGCACAGACAAAAGTTTTGACAATTTTAATGTGACTGCAACTCCCTGCCCTACATTAGATGCTACTGCAGTAGATTCCAATGGTCAAGAAAGGTTTTGCAAGTTGCAAGCAGCTGCACAGAGAAAAGTGATCAATGAAACATAAAAACGAAGAATGATTTTTGATCTCACTAGGCTTCACTATCTACAAATTTTTTTCTTATGGAGGATGTGGAACCTATTTAACGGTGTCTTTACAAGTGTCGCATCTTGCTTACTTTTTATTTCACTATGTCAGTTCTCCTCATTAAAGTCAAGTCAACCCAAGTCAAAATTTCTGACTGCAGCAAAAAAGAGGGGACATGTTTCAAGTCCAAGACCTTTTGCAACTTGCCCCTGCATTATTGTTGGTCTTGAACTGTCCAAATAGCTCAACTTCAGCTGTCATATTTTAATAATGTATTTCCATCTATATCCTGCCTTAGCTCCAAAGATCTCACACTGCTGCACTGTCACCTGCCACATTGTTATTTTCACAACCCCATGAAGTTTATGATGAGAAATGGAGGATGTCATCCAGGACCTTTATAGCTTAGAGGGATTTGAAGCTGAGGTTCCCATTCCTTGTTCCACACTAACCATAACACAACATTGACTTACTTGAGACCACTGGATTATTAACTGATGACCTGTGATCATTTTTTAAATCTCAGAAAATTTCAGTTTCTCTAGTTATGATATCTTTAAAGTATTTATCAAATAATATTATCTATTCAGATGTGCAGTTATAAATATTATTTGTCACTTCCCACTACTAATTTAAAACTTCTTAGAATAACTGATCTTAGATATCATATTCTACCAATCTGCATTTTTTTCAGCCTTTAAGCAATCAGCAACTGGCTTTCTAATATTTAAACAACTGTGTGACTGTTTGCTTCCTGATATTTTCTACAAAGCAGTCCTATTTAGAAGGATATCTACCAAACATGATATAAACTTACTCCCTGGCAAAAATAGTTTCTAGGTCTACTCTGAACATATGCTGCAAGGCAAGAACAGTATTCTGATGTTTTTAGAGAAAGAATAAGATTCAACCAAAATAAAACTTTTTGGAAAGAAAGAAATCTGCATTAAATTTGGAAGGTTAGAGGGGTAGCTGCCTCATGGTTCAAAAGTTTATTTAATTTTTAAAATATATTAGGTTTATTTACTTTTTGCATGAACTAAACTATCCATTCTAGTTGAACACCATATTCACCTAATGTGATTGTTGTTATTTTGTTAATTCATTGAATTTAGAGGACAGGTTAGAATCTTAATTAGTTTATTATACAGTATTAATTGTTAAGAATATTAGTTTAATTCTATTGGTTTAATTCTATATAAACCTGTTGAACAAACCATTAAGCAAGCTACAAAATATCAGATGGAAGAAGTAGAGATAACAAATCAAGTATGTAAGTAAAGAAATGAATTAAAAAGTGTTATGTAGAACCAGTTTTGAGGAGGAAAGGAAGTCACAATGCTATTAGGGAAAACTTGTAGTAAGTTGCATATTTGCTTCTTTTTTCTTATACTAACTTTATTTGTGTGATGTTGAAGATAAGACTGTCTATAACATGTTGCCATCTAGAGTATCTATCTAGCATAGGATCTGAGGCCTTCTGTAGAAGGTAGTGATATAAAGTTCCAAACCACTTGGGCAGGAAAAGATGCAAGAGGAGATGGAAAAGCTGGAGAAAAAGTGATAAAATCACTGTATCCAACAAGTTTGACCTATGGTCTTGCACTTGATTTGGTGCAGAAGGTGCAGATTGCTGGAATAAGGCTGCTATCTCAGCTGTGGACATTAGTGGGCTAATGGGACAGATATTAGGTGTGTAGATATCAAAATGGCAAAAAAACCCTGATGAAGTGATAATATATGAGATATGTGCCAGAGATAGTCATTAAATACATCAGTCATATGTCATGTTATCAGGCCAAGGTGGAAAGATAATGTCACTGGCACCAGGCAGTTTCAAAACCATTGGTGTAGGCCTATGGCATTGGGGAGGTTGAAGCCTGATTTAATGTGGAGATCTAGACCTCCTTTTGTAATTACAATATAAACGGAGAAGAAAGATGGGTGACAAATAAAGGAGTAAAGCACAGAAGGAAACTACTCAGCGGTGAAGGAAAGTATCAAGAGAAAAATTCTCAGAATGCTGTTTCTCCAGTGGCAGATGAAGAGGACTTGAACAGAGAGCAGCTTCAGCAGACTGGAGGATGCATGGTACACAAGGCAGGGCAGGGTTCCTACCAAAGCTACTCAGCTGTAGAAGGTTTTGAATAAGTTTCTGTGCCAGTACAAGGCCCATTGTGAGATGCAGGGATGGTGAACTTCCAGAGATTCTGAGAAGCATTATTCAGGTTTTTTTTTTTTAAATTTAAGATGCAGTTGTTCTGGATATTAAAATTGTAATTTGGACTTGTTATTATGTGCTTTTAAATGTTTTGTTGGTGGTTAAGAAGAATGCTGATTTGATTTGTCACTCCTGTTTTACAATCTCTTACTATGTAAAAAAGTCAGGGAAACTAACTTTGTGGCTAGAAAGAGTGTTTTCTGAGTTGAAAAAAGGAGATGTACAATAATTGGACTGAAGGATTGTTTTCATGTTGATGGCCATCTGTCAGGTATGCTTTGATTGGGAGTTCCTGCATGGCAGGGGGTTGGACTGGATGGCCCTTGTGGTCTCTTCCAACTCTAAATTTCTATGATTCTATGATTCTAACCAAGTCCTTGTTGTGTAGTTATAAAATGTGCATTTTTACAGATCTGCTTACATTGCCAAAAGATCTGTTTTATGTGCTTGGAAAAATATTAATATACATAATAGCTTTCAAAGGTTCAGCTAGCTAGCTGACTAGGATAGACCCACCCACAGTTATAGTTACACAAAACTCTTATCTGAAAGGACCATTCAACCATCAAAGCATCCAAAGATAACATTTCCAACTGTATTTTGGAATTATTGCCCCAGTAAATGACATCTAGTAGACCTATAATAGCAGCTGAAATCTGGTGATGGGCCTTAAAGCTTATTTGATCAATATCAACGTATTCAGTAATAAAAAGATGAATTCTGTTAGCAAAAAAGGAATCAAATATTTATAATCTTGATTCAACAGGCTTTTACATCAACATGCTGAGGCTAGGGATGGATCTCCC
Source organism: Urosaurus nigricauda (assembly GCA_034509955.1). Classification (NCBI taxonomy): domain Eukaryota; kingdom Metazoa; phylum Chordata; class Lepidosauria; order Squamata; family Phrynosomatidae; genus Urosaurus; species Urosaurus nigricauda. Next base: position 156,871,305 of record JAOEGL010000003.1, read on the forward strand.
AAAGGCATCAAGATCCTATGTCCTAGGATAATTTCCTCCAATAATAATTTCATTAATGACATTAATGACAACCACTAATCCAAAGATAACTATGTTATTGTTTTTATTATGTACTATCAAGTCAGCTTTGAGTTATGGGGACTTTATGAATGGAAAGAGCCAACGTGGCATAGTGGTTTGAGTGTTGAACTATGACTCTGAAGACTAGGATTTGATTCCGAGCTTGACCATGAAATCCACTGCATAACCTTGGGCAAATCACACGCTCTCAGTCTCAGAAAATGGCAATGGCAAACCTCCTCTGAAGTTAACTTACCAAGAAAACCCCATGATAGGCTTGCCTTAGGGTTGCCCTAGCTTGGAAATGACCTGAAAGCACACAACACAACACATGAACACAAAGCTGCCAGGAAATATCTTGGGGGCTACCAGAAGTGAACATTTTTATAAAATTCATCTATAAAGCTATTTAAATTGACTGACTTTCCTGGATTTAATTATTTCTTTACATTCTTCAATATAATTTTTTATAAGTGATATAGTTTCACTCCATTTTTTTTGTTTCTTTCTAAAATTCTTTTTTTTTAAATTTAATTATGGGATCAAGTAAAAAAAATTGAAATCATTATTAATTTCATTAAATGATGTCATCAACTTTTTATTGTTTTCTTCAAATAATTTCTGATTTATGGTGACCCTAAGGAAAACCTATCATGGGGCTTTCTTGGCAAGATTTGTTCATAGGAGGTTTGCCATTGCCATTGCTTATAGATGTTAGAACGGTTATGCCAAACCCTTTCTTTGAAGTGTCATGCTTAGTATTATAAACCAACTACATCCCTTTGCACATCTCTGAAGGTTTAAGATCAGGACAGCTGTCTTTTTCTCTATCCCATTTCATTTTCATCCTACCTCCACAACTATGGCTGCATCCACACTGCAGAAATAATTCAGTTTAACAACACTTTAACTACCATAGTTCAATGCTGTGGAATCCTGGGATTTGTAGTTGGCTGTCACAGCAGAGTTCTAAGATATAGAAGGCTACAGTTCCTAGGATTATGTATCACTGACAGTTAAAATTGTGTCAAACCGCATTATTCCTGCAGTGCAGATGTAGCCTCTGTAACTGTACTTATACCAACTCTAGAATACTGTCTGGAATGCTCCATTAGTGCACATGAGGAAGTCTTAATCTAGGTTAGTCTTAAAGGTATACAAAACCATTCTCACCTCCACTTTTATTCTCCTTATATAATTTTTAGGTGAAAAATTGATGAGAGAAGGAGAAGGAGGAGGCCAACGACGATGATGATGATGATTGGAGGAAGACAGTTTAGAAGAAGAAAAAACAAGTTGGTTGTGACTGGGGGCAAATCTCAAAAACCAAAAAAACAGATCTTTTGGCAATGTAAGCAGATCTGTAAAAATGCACATTTTCCTACTCCACAACATGGACTTGGTTATCAACATGAAAACAGTCCTTCAGTCCAATTATTGTATAATCTCATTTTTTCAACTCAGAAAACACCTTTTTCTAACCACAAAGTTAGTTTTCCTGGGTTTGTTACGTAGTAAAAACTTGTAAAACAGGAGCGACAAATCAATGCAGCATTCTTCTTAACCACCAACAAAACACCCTCTGTCTGCATCCTGGCACTGCAATCTTGGAAGGCAAATAAACTCTTTGTGTCATGCTTAATATCACAAACCAGCTACCTCCTTCCCACTGAGGAGAGCTAAACCAACTCCAAATGAAGTCATACTGTGGATATATAATGAAAACAAGGACTATGCACTGTATACTGAAGCATAATTCATACATCAGAACAACAGTGCTCTGGGCAACGAACACATTCAGCACCCCACTTCTAAACATTAACTCACTGCTTTTACAATATTTACAATGCCTATAATTTTTTTTACTGAGCTAGTAATTTCACTTCCCAGAAAAGACATGTTCTTCTGATATTTAGCTAGACCCACATCAACAGTAACTGACCACTGTAAAGATCCGAAAGACTGCATCACCTTATGCAGCCCTTTGAATGACAAGGGTCATGTTTTGCAGATTTAGGGATTTTATCATATTCCATCCCACTCCCACAACTGTGTAAATATGATGAATGTCACTCTGTAGTGTTTCTGAAGAAGTGGGTTTATATCCACGAAAGCTGATGCTAAAATAAAAACCAGTTAGTTTTAAAAGTCACTGCTACAGTCTTCCTTCCTTTCTTCCTCTCCCCTCCCTTTCCTCTTTTTAAAAACTAGAATGTATGGCCTCAAACTGGAAACTGAAGAACACTTAAGAACTAATTGGTAAAGTTCATTTTTGCCGGAAGCATTAAAACAATTGTAGTGCTTTTAAAAATGTAGAAGATGCTTTATTTTCTTCAGTGTAGTTTGTAGCACCCACAACACACCATCACTGACCTCAGCTTTGTTCCTTTCAGCTCAGTGTCCATGATGGACACCTTGCTAGCCCACCCTTAAGAATTGCCCTGATATGTATGATAATTCAGATAACTGGTCTACTATCTTTTAATATCTCTCCCTCAATAACTTCACAGGCAATATGGACCTGAGACTCACTGACTTAAAACTGGACTTCAAGCATTAACTTAATTCTGAAATTATTAGTGAATTATTAATTAATTAAATGAAAGGCCAACAAATTTTTACTTTTCCAAATTGGTTCTTTGAAAGTAAATGATTATCAGAATCTATTTATTATTGTTTATTATTTGAGTACAGGTATACCTCAGTTAACTAAGTTCCATTACAAACAGCTTCATTTATATACTGCTTTATACTGAACTAACAGTGTCTGAGCGGTTTACAACGGTAAGCTAATTGCCACCAACATTTTAGTGAACTTCTTTATCAGGAAATTTGGTACCAGAAGAAGAAATAACACGGGAAGAAGAGGGATAAATTCCTACATCACAAACAAAACAAAACATGCTGTTCAACATATTTCAGCAATTTTAAAATCTACAACTAATAATATACACATGTCAAATGAAACAACCAGGTCAGATAAACTTTGCACAAGTAAATGATACATTTTGAATCTTCTACATATCACTTGAAAGCTTTTTCCAAAATTCATCCAAGGCTTTTCCCCCCCTTTTACCAGTTTCCACTTTTTTCTGAATTCCATTTTGATGGTGAAAATTAACCTTTTTTAAAAAAAAATGCTGGGGGTAGCTGCTGAGACAGATCTATCTGCTTGCTAGTTTTCCTCTATGTTTTGCTCTTCATGTATGCTCAGTAAGGAATTTTAGAGGCAGCTGCTGTTACTCTTTCCCTTTGAAGGCAAGCACATGCAGCTATGGTAGGATCAGATAGAACAGAATCCCAATCTTCCCCAGCTCAAGATTTATTGCATTGTTTACTGCAGACATGTTCCTGCAAGCTGGTATCAAAGGTATGTGTTTCTCCAGCCCTCCTTCACCATCCTCTCAATGTAGATGCTGCTAAAACACTTTCAACTAGACATGAGAATGAGAAAGGAAAATGGAATGAGAAGGCATAACAAGATTTGTAAAAAGAAGCTTCTTTATCAGAGGATTTGGTCAAAAGCACATTGCAAAAATAACCCAGTTTAAGACTGCTTTAACTGCCCTGGCTCAGTTAAATTGTAGTTTATTGTGGCACCAGAGCTCTCTTACGGAATTGTAGTTTATTGTGGCACCAGAGCTCTCTGACAGATAAGGCTAAATGTCTCTCAAAAATACAGATCCCTGAATTCCCTAGCATTGAGTCAGGGCAGTTAAAGTGGTCTCAAACTGGGTTATTTCTGCAGTGTGTTTTGGACCTTTGTTAACCAAGTATGCCTGTATTATAGTTTAGTTAATTCCAAGGTTAAAATATTTTAAACGAACAAGCAGCAAGGGTAGCTTGGAAGAGGGATGGTTTTCTTTGTATCCAAATGCTTTTCCTGTGCTCTATATGAGAAACCACATAGAAGCTCCTCATCTGTCCCAGAAAATCGAATGTTTAGGTTCCTAACTCTGGGACTTTTCCTAGGATCCAGCCACATGGGATATCAATTAGCTAAAGAAAAGGAGATATGAAGGAAATGAGAAGAAAGGAGAAGCAAGAGAAGAGTTTTTGATGAGGCAAATGAGAAGTGTGTGTAGCTTTTCCTTTTCTCCCAAGCTTAAGACAGGAACAAAGCATGGGGACAGGAGGTTAAATTACCATGACAGCTTCTTTGTAGTAAGGCTTTTAAAAATAAACTTAAACATGTTAAAAACAATTTAAATAAGCTCAATAGTTAAAACATTTTCTCTAATGTAAATGTAACTGAATTCGATTTTTGAAAAACGTATCCATGACAGCAATTAACTTAATGCATTATCCCCTTTCGTCTTAACTCTCTGCTTTCTCTATATGGCTAAGAGCTAGCTAGCCACTCTCTCCAACCAGAGGGGGAAAGGGGGTCCTTTAAAGAGCTGCTAGTCTGGCCCAGAGAGCTTTCTATCAGGCTTTACTCTCATGCTTCTCTCCAACAGGGAACAATCTCTGGTCCTGCCCAATTCTCAAGTCATGAGATGATCTCCAGACAGCTTGCACTATTGTTGGCCCTCATCTCGGCCTCACCCACACTATCTCACCTGGATTATAGTCCTCTGCTCAGGAGAATTCTGGCTGGCTTCACTACTGGGCTTGTCCCAGCCTGTGCCTTGCCTTTTTCAGGGCACAAAATTTGTGATGTCTGGTGCTATTATACCTTCTACCCTAGTACTGGAGGGAGATCAGTAACCCTCGAACTTTCCTTTCCTGTGAGAGCTCCATCTCCCTTGCTCTTTTTTTGCCCAGACTCTGTCAAAAGGATGCATAAAAAGACTAAGTAATCCAATTATCCTGTTTTGAACCACCTGAAGCTTCCAAACAGTTTTCAAAGAGAGCCCCAAGAGTAAGGGATTGCAAAAGTCCAAATGGAAAGTTACCAGAGATATGAATAACCATTGTAAATTTATCTCTGTCCAGGATTGTGTATCAGCCTAAACTGACAAAAGATGTTCCAACCCACCAAGGCCACCTGTGTCTCCAGAGACAATGTTGCATCTGTTGTTCTCTCTCTCTCTCGGGTATATCTAGTACACATTTAGCTGCTGGTCTAGTATTTTCACTAAACTATCCATGTTGGTTATAGTTTTTATCCTTTTCTCCATTTAAATTCATTGCATTGCTTACTTTGAGGGCACAAAATATACAGGAATCTCCCATGCATTTGTGCGTTGTAAGTTGTCGAAAACTGCGTCGGAAAATATCAAGATGCCACAGAACCTGTAAAGCAAAGTAGAACAGAGTGCTATTGTTTTGAAGAGCTGGCTAAAAGTGGACTAGTAATAAATTCAACAAAACATCTAAACATCCAAGAAAAACCAATAGCATCCCATTTCATTTCTAACCTCTATCTACTCCAAAATTTAAGCTAATATAATCAGAGAGAAATACTAAGCTCTCATAAAAGCAGTTATAGGACAGTATTACTCAAAGCAGTGGTACAAGGACTAGTATAAGTCCACAAGTTATCAACTGTTGGGTCCATGGAGTTTTTCCAGAAAATGAAGAAGCAATTTCAGTCAATGGGAACAAATACAGTACTGGTCCCATCACAGTGTGTGTGTGTGTGTGTGTGGAAGGAAGGGGGGGCATTGTCCCTCATGTCAAGATAGCTTTTAAAGCACTAATATAAATATGTTGTATGTACAAAGAGAAATTAAGAAGTTAGATTTTCTCAAAACTGGTAAATGTTAGTTCAGACAAAATAGAAAACGAAGTGAAGACACCACTGATCTACTTACATGCACTAGAACAGTTCATATTATGCCTCATTAACTAGAGATATGCTCATCCAAATACAGGATGAATGGTATATGCAACTTGGTTTTTAGAATGTTCTCAAGAGCTTCTGACATTACAAGACTAGGCTTTAACTAGAAATGCCACTGAAGTACCACATACCATTCTGCTATGAGAACTGATGTCCATTCTGTACTGTGTTGATGTGTGTGTATGTGTATGTGTATGTATATGTATGTGTATATACACACACACACACGTGAATGTCTTGGTTTTTTACAGCCGGTTTTCTATATCCATGGATACTTCATCCACTGACTAAGCAATCCATGGCTTGCAAATAACCCCAACAACCCTCCCCCTCAAACCTTGATTTTGCCATTTTATATAAGGGACACTATTTTGCTTCACCACTGTATACAATAAGACTTGAGCACCCACAGATGTTGTTATGCATGGATCGGGGTGTGTGTGTGTGTCTTGAATCAAACCCCAGGAGATACCAAGGGCCCACTGTATTTTTAAAAGTTTCCTATCTTTGCTCTATACAGTATCTGAAAATCTCAGGGTGAACTATAGTCATTAGAACTTGTCAATTTTTAAAAGAAATTGAAGTAGCTTAACATCAGCAATATAAGCAATATAAGCAGCATCAGCATCTTTATTCATACTCTTTTTCTTTTCCTGGCTTAAAAATCTGGGCATGTCATACCCTCTCAGCCTCAGAATAAAGCAAGGGAAAACCCCCTCAGAACAAATCTGGCCGAAAAAACCTTGTGAGCCAGTCATCTTAGGGCCGCTCCAAGTCTGAAATGACTTGAAGGCACAAAACAACAAGCAAGGCAAACCTATCACAGGGTTTAATTTTTGGGTGGGTGAGTGGGGAATTGGTCTTGCCTTCCTCTGAGGCTGAGAGAGTGGGACTTGCCCAAGGCCACCGAGTGAGTTTCCATATATCTTTTTACACAAGCAAAAAATGAATCATGTTGTGAAAATTCATGAAGAGAAAATATAAAAGTATATGAACAGATTCCCCCCCCCTCGTATGACCAATCCTATATATAAAAGCTCAAAGAGTAATGCCATTTTAAACTGTGTTACTTTAAAAATAGAAGGAGAGCATTATACGGAAGTGAAAGATTAAATTTAAGATATGAAACATCTATTTGTTGCTATGCTCCAGCAATTGGATTAGGCAGCAACTAATTTGTAACAGCCTTTAGCAATTTATACTAGGGTACTGTTACTATGATGTTCAGATGATCTCAAAAGAAGCACACCTTAGCTACGGTATACCCCAGGGAAAATACAGACAAATGAGAAGGCACACAGTCTTTCAGATTTCTTACCTGTAATGCACTATTCAGGAAGCAACTATTCTGTCCAGGCTCATTGCTGAGACCTTTACTTGGTGCTATAGATGTTGTATTACGTGGAGTAAACATTCCTTGTACAGTTCCCCGTCCCACAGAAAAATAATTTCTCTTCCAAGACATGTTTCACATTTACATTTGTAGTGTTCAGATGGATTTACACTTGCATTTAAGTTAAAAAATGTCCTCTTGATTCAAAATGAGAACTAAGTTGGATGACGTTAAAAAAAAGACAACTTCCCAGATTGCTTCTTTGTACTTCATGAAGGCTTCTGTACATTGTATTTTTCTTTAAATCCAGTCAGTCATAATTTAATAAAGCCAGAATTTAAATAGGGAAACACTTAGTATCTGAAAAGACAGAAGGCAAGCTAATCGAGTCCATGATCTTCAAAAGCAATAGTGGTGCTGTGCCATCCTTTAGTCACTTCAACAAATACTATAATTCTACAGTGTGGAAATGGCTGAAAACAAGCAAAAATAACTATCTTCAGTTTTTGTTCTGTTTTTATTTGATTTACTCTTCTTAGTCCGAACACAGCTCAACGAAGACTGCGAGCAAACCTTAAAGCGCTTGCTTCTAGTTGCGTATAGGTCCTTACTGGAAAATTGATATAGGCAGTTTTGTTTCCTGTAGGCTAAAGAAAGGAGGGATTAAAGAATACCATCCATCAATTTGAGCAGAAATGGTCTTCTTGAAGTTCTTTTAACTTCCCACATAGGACTTGAGTGGTTTCTTCTACTGTTTTTCCTCTTCCAAGTGGAATGCCTAGCTGCGCTGGAAAGTCTGAGAGAGAAAAAGAGAGAGAGAGAATAATCAAAGGATTGCGTCACTTAATTACTCACTTGGTTTTGTTCTCTACTGCCAAGATCAGTGTTGCCTCACCTCCTACCAGAAACTCTGGAACAGAGTCAAAACAGAGCAAAACAAAATCCTGACCACAGTAGAACTAGTGCAGTCAAGAAGAATCAACCATAACCAAGTTGATAGACACTTGCACAAATGAAAACATGGGATAGTAGGCATACTGGCATAGGACGCCATTCAAATTTTAAGAAACTACAACTACACATATCCTACCAGAGTTGCTAAGTAGCCAATTACTTACAGAGATCTTATTACAAATAACAATTGTCAATTCCCATTACAGATAAGGTTCCTAAATCATTGCTACTCATAGAAGAGATGGCAGGCTGAGACTTTTTCGAGATTTCTTTTATTCTGGTGTTGCCTGCCACTTGAAGCCAACTTTGTTAGTCTTTTCCCTGGGAGGGCTACAAATAAAAGTTGAAAAATGCATGAAGAACAACATATGGGAATGACAAAAAGAGGGAAGAGGAAAAGGAATGTTGCGGCATCCTTAAGGTGTTCTTGTTGTTCCGTGCCTCCAAGTCATTTTTTACTTTTGCTGACCCTATCATGGGGTTTTCTTGGCAAGTTTCTTCAGAGAAGGTTTGCCATTGCCACCCTCTGAGGGTGAGAGAGTGTGATTTGCTCAAGGTCACCCAGTAGGTTTTTATGTTGAGTGTGGAATCGAATCCTGATATTCAGAGTCGAGTCCAATGCTCAATCCACTACACCACACTGGCTCTCTATAAGACTATCTGGTTTTTATTTTAGCATGAGTATTCATGATCATGAAATTATAAACCCATGTCTTCAGATGCAGCACACAGGGAAGAAGTAGGTTCATATTCATGAAAGCTCATCAGTTAAAACAAAATAAAATAAAATTAGTCTTAAAGATGCTGCTAGATATCTTTTCCATCTCTTCCTTCCTTCCTCTTTCTTATGCTGCAAGAGACTAACATGGCTACTTTTTTTTTTGAAAACTACTGCATATGGGCTTCATCTGCCAAAGTGTCTGTTGCTGTGAAGCAACTGAGAAGCAAAATACAGTAATGTCTCTCCATGGGATCAGAAGCTATTGCTGGGCATGAGATGGAGCATACATGGAGAATTATTGCAGTAATTCCAGTTGCCAATTTCTAAACTATACACATTATTTCCAATTAGAATATAGAGGATATTGTTCAGAATAAAAGGTCAAAGCTCTTTTATTTCAGTTATCTAAGGATTAGATTATACAAATATTAAGTCTCTCCATATTAAGAAGGAAGGCAAAATTCAGTTTTTGTGTAGGAACCATTCCTTGTTCTCAGTGCTCCAACATTCATCAACACTCCTTTAGAGAATGTAAGTACAAGTTCAGAACAAACCAGTTTTCCAACATTCCTAAACAGAGAAAGATATAAAAGAATGATTACAAAGCAGCACTGATGCCAACACTACTTTTTACTTAACACACAAATCAAAACCCAGAAACCCTTGATGCAATCAATTAAGTGACCACTATTCATGTATTAGCTTTAAAATATAGATGTAAATTATAAGTATGTTAAAAGAGAAAAAAGCAACTCGGACAGAATGATGCACAGAAGTGGATGTTGTAAAAAGAAATTAAGGGGACAGAGAATGCCTATTCCATCTTCCATAGTCCACAAGATTGCACCTAGCATGTTTGCATTCTTGAGAGACACACAACAGAGGCATAAGCAAGAAGCTTATGTCTTTTGGTAACAATTAATTGTATGCTGGAAAAAATAAAAATAAAAATAAAAAATAGGACTACATAGTGAGCCATGATTAAAATTAATTACGCCACTAAAGCTTCTAATTGTTTCCATTTAGGAATAATGGGGTTTTTTCATAACATTACAACTACAACATCAACAGAATACCCCCATTAGAAATACAACAGAACACTCCCATTAGAAATATGAAAACATATAAAACTTACAGGCACTGGTGGCTTTGCCCACTGAAAGAGCATCACTGGCATAAGGTGTTGTATTCAGTTTTACTTGATCCTCATGTCCTACTGCAAGCCATACCCATTCTGTTTTGGGAGGGCACCCAACCCTCAGGAGTAGCCTTTGGAGAGGGAAAACTTTCCTGGACAGGGATCAGCAAAAACCAGGTTTTCCAACAAACATGAACAGAAATAAGTGTTCTCTCTAACAAGGCAAAATCAATGTACAACACTCATGAAGACCCTGGCTGAATGCTGTTCATGAATATATGTGGACAGGCACCTTCTTACTGTCCCACCAATGAAGTCAGAGGTGGGGTGAGTCAACACAAACTCACCACTCCTCTACATATAAAATAAAAGTTTGGAGTATTAATGATAAGTGGGCTCTTGAATGTTCAGTGAGCCAGCTAAAGCTCAAAATAAAAAGACAGTGAATTAAACTGTGACCACAAATGAGAACCTGAAGAGTAAATGTACTTCTTATTCATTCCAGAAGGATGAAGCTTTATGTGTTAATCCATAAAGAGTTTTAGTTTTGGCAATGCAAGGAGTCACTTCGTAAGTTAACTTACCCAGTTCACCACTGAGATGAAACTCTACAATAATTAACTGGAGGAAGAGGCTTCTGTTTGCTGCTGCTATCTGGGACTCTGGAGGCCTTGACTCAGATGGTACTTCCCACATCCAGCACCCGGTCTGAGACATTAAAAGTAGGACTCTTGCAAGGAAGGACCACCATCAGTGGGGTCACCATCAAAGGAGGAACATCAAAAGGAGGTCAATCCTTAGGGAGAGGCACTTTGTGGTTACATGAGTGTGAGAGCCTGTCTTTTAGCCCAAGAGAGGCAAGGGATTGTTACCTGCTTTTGTTGTTCGTTGTTGTGTGCCTTCAAGTTGTTTTCAACTTATGGCAACCCTAAAGCAAGTCTATCCCAGGGTTTTCTTGGCAAGTTTCTTCAGAGGAGGTTTGTCACTTCCATCCTCTGAGGCCGAGAGATTGTGACTTGCCCAGGGCCATCCAATGGGTTTCGTGGCCAAGCGGGGATTCAAACGCTCTTCTCCAGAGTCACAGTCCAATACTCAAAGCACTACATCACACTGACTCTTTTTACCATCTGCCTATGCATATACTGTATTGGTTGTTTTTAATAGCTACTGCTTTGCCTGCCCAATACAGGAAGGATGTGCTTCCCAGTATCCTTAGCCTTAGAACCTTAGAGCAGAAGTTTCCCTTCCCTGCACTTATAGTAGCATATCTTTTTTTTCTTACAGATACCTATACCAGGAGATGAGGGGGAAAAAACTAACGTGCTGCTTTACTAATAAAGTACAAAGTATAGAAAGTAAAAACACTTTATTTATTCCCCCTGGAGGACATCTTCAATCTGTTTTATGAATTGGAACTGATATAATCTCAATGTACTTAAATCCTAATGCTGCAATATCACTGGTAACGTGTTTCTGTACAGTGTATTTTTTCTACAACTGGGATATTAAAGCATAGGATCGTTCACTTTCTAACCAAAGGCAACATCACAGCAGTCAAATGCAAAGAATCTCATACGCATTCACACCATCCACTTCGCTTTATCATGCTGCTAAATTAAAAACCTGGCAGAAATACACAGAGAAATTAATCGCAAGTAGCTATTCCTGTCTTAGATGCTGCAGAAAAGTCCAAAGGTAGGCTTGCAGTCCCTAATTTGAAATTATATTTTGCTTCTTTCCATATTTGACAATTAGCACAAATTGTTTGCAATAACAATATCATGCATTGAGTCAGGATGGAATTGATTCTAGGAGCCTATTGACTTTCACCCTGTTAAGGTAATTGATGCTGCTGTGAATAATAAAATAATATTTCCTGAAATGCACCCTTATTTGTGTGGAGACCTTGGGTTAAACTTGAAGACTCAATGCCATCCCCTATTTCTTGGACATCCCTCTGTTCAGTGCAGTGACAAGACTTTGCAATTCAAAAGCTTGAAAGCTTAAGTAAGGGAGTATAGAATCAACAACCTTTTTTGTTAATGGAAGGCCAATCTCAATTGACTTTTTGGACCATAAGCTGGAGAACATTATGATTGCCTTGCTATGCAAACATCAGAACTGTACCTTTGCTCACTCACTATACCACTCTAAAGAGATACTAAGGGGTATTTCCATGTTTGAAGAGCTGTGAATTAAATTGGTATCTCATCCCAAAGATACAACATCTACAGTTTACAGCTGGAAGATTTACTACCTGAACTAACTATGGGATTGCATGAGGTTGATTTGGGAAACAGATTGGGTTTAAGTAGTTATGTAGCACAATTGGGGGGGGGGGGGGATCTGGATTACACAACCATATACAACTATTTCTGCCACTGCCTAAGAAGATGACCAAAAAGTATTTTATAAATAACATTTTACTCCTCCTACTTTATCCTGTAAAGTGGCCTTTTCCCTTTGTTCTGAAGAGGGTGCAATAAGCAGGACTCTATCATTCAAATATGGACCAGCTGTTCCAAGGGTGCTGTAATTTCTCATAACGTGACCATTTAAGACATCATAAATATAAAATACTTATATTACTACCAATCTTTCCTGGTCCTAATGCTGATTTGTATCACAAAGCGCTTGTTTCTAGATTATTGGGTACAGCTTTACCATGAAATTGCCCCACATTAGGGATATCTTAATGATCTCCAGATCAGAAGCTGGCTGGATAGAGTTTGGAGCATTGCTCTTCCTGAGAAATTGATCTACCAGTTAAGACAATCTGAAAAATAGCACTGAGACCACGGGTTTTGAAAAAAAAAATGGTATCAATTTATTGTTCATTCCAACAAAGATGTATAAGGCCCCCATCTCAGGTGATGAAATCCTGGAAATCTTTTTAAAACCGTTCTGCGTTGAATGGTATTCTGTATTGTAATAAACTTGCAAAAAGGTGGGAGAGAAGAAAAGAAAGGACCGCTAGTGGGGTGTGAAGATGGAGGAGGGCACCACTAGTGGCAAGAATGAAGGTGCAGGGGTACATTTTGGGGCAGCTGTGAAAGTGTCATAACATTCTAGATCTTCTATAAGGGTCTCAAACTATCTGGGATGTTCAAAAAAGTTCCACAGTGTTTAGGAATGATGTAAAGATTGAACACAATATATTAGAGTTAACAAAAAAATAAAAAATATATTTAAAATTATCAGAGAATAATCCTTTGGAGAATATTCAGAGAACTTTGTCATCGCATATCGACCATTATTTTTGGAGGTTTTTAAACAGAGGCTGGATGGTCATCGGTCAGGGATGCTTTGATTTTGAGTTCCTGCATGGCAGGGAGTTGGACTGGATGGCCCTTCCAAATCTATGATTCTATGATTAAGGTCAGTACTGTCCATAGAAAGCATGTCTTCAAAATCACAGAAATATGTTCAATGGGGAAGAGAAGGATTCTAGTGATTTAACAAAGGAGACCTCAGGCTGTTCTGTCCCTACAGTGATTTTTGCCTTGGTTCAACATGTTTCTCAGGCCTGAGACATATGACACATTGCCAACTATTCTGCCATCACTGTGAATGCATCCTGGGTGCTCTAAAGAGAAAAGGGGGATATTCATTCAGAGTTACTTCCTAACTCAACTACTGAAAATCAACTCAACTGAAACAGTGGCAATGTGTAAATGGACCTCTGGCAACTATCACCATGACATTTTGAGGTTAATCTGCTCAGAAGAAGAACACTGTGGTTCTATTTTTTAAACTTCCAGATCCAGTTCCATATCATTTCTCTTACAATTAAATCTATTCATTATTTCTGGATAGTATTTTAAGTTGAGGTGTCTATTTTATAGCATGTCTACCAAGCTGTGTGCGCCTGCTAACTTGTCAGAACCACAGCACAGATATGAAAGCAGAAAAGTAGATTCTAATTAATTTATTTATTATCAAACAAGAAATCAGAAGGAGACGTGGGTATGCCAGCTATGGCCGTTAAAGTGGTGTCAAACTGGATTATTTCTGCAGTGCAGATGCAGCCACAGAATTAGAAAGTCAGCTATGAAAGAACTAGACAAGTTCCTAAAGTGAGAAAATATAACACTGAACATTAAAGTAAGGATAGTCCAAGCATGTATTCCCCATCACAATGTATGAATGTGACAGGTGGGCAGTGAAGAAAGCTGACAGAAGGAAAATAAATTAATTTGCGATGTGTTGCTGGAGAAGAGTGCTGATGATACCACGGACAACCAAAAAGACAACAAATGGGTTCTAGAACAGAACTCTCCCTGGAGGCCACGATGACAAAACTTAGACTGTCATACTTTGACCACATCATGAGAAGTCATGAATTATTAGAAAATACAATGATGCTGGAAAAGATAGAGGGTAGTAGAAGGAGAGGAAGACCACACTCCAAATGGTTAGACTCCATCAGGGAAGCCATGAGCCTGAGCCTACAGGACCGGAGCAGGACAGTCAAGGATAGGGAATCTTGAAGATGTTTTATCCATAGGGTTGCCATGAGTCAAGGATGACTTGAGGGCAGCTAACAACAAAGCTAAATTGAAAGAGCTGTATCTATTTGGCTTTAATTTAAAATATTATTTTTAAGATTTTCCTTTTTAAATATGAATCTATATTTTAACAGATACTTGAATTTAATAATGTGCCTCTTGATTGGAGTTGATTCATACCTCCATAAGAAAAAAGAAGTTGCTTACCTTCTTCAAGTGCTCATCTGTGAACTCACATAATTACATCTTGCAACAATGGAACTTCCTACAATGGAGGAGCTTTTGGGCAATAACCTTATACACTGTCCAGTGCATATGTCACTGTACACCCAAAAGTTACCCCCTCACTTCATTTTTGTCCACTGCAAGAGCCTCCTCTTCATCTCTTTGACTAAGTGCTCTGTTTCCTCATAATTTCGCGTTGCTTGTCATACTTCCTTGTGGCTGGTCATCTCAATTGTGTAGTCTCAAAAACACTGTTCAAGCGCTGTACTTTGAACAGGAGTAAAATCACGCCTTCTGACAACCATTCCCTGTGTCTTTTTTGCTTAATGGAAGACTGCAGCATCTACTTTTGTTCCATCTGCTAAGGCTTTTCTTAACAAGGCCTCCAAAACAGAATCTCGAAGCTTCAGATCCATTAGATATCACCACAATTTCCACTTGTAAAAACCCAATGCTCGCTCTAGCAAACCCCTGCCCCCTGTTTGCCCTAACCAGGTCTAATGTTCCAGCTATGTTCTCCATAAAATAAGACCTGAATTGCTAAATATAAGGCCTCCCCTGAAAGGAAGACCTAGCAAAGTTTTTGTATATAAATATATATACTGGTACAGTATATTATAAATATTCATATATTTTTTGTTCAACAATAAATGTGAATTCTTTTTCATGGAAAAATAAAGACATTCCCTGAAAATAATAATAATAATAATTATTATTATTATTATTAAAATTATTATTATTATTATAATGCCAACCTCTGGAGGACATGGAGCTTATGCTGGCTTGGCTCTTTAACACCGGGCCCTCCCCCTCCATCCCAGGACTTGGCAGCGTGGGTGGAGTCCTTATAAGCCTCCAGCCCATTCCTCACTAGGAAATTAAGAGCTTTTTCTTTTTGACAATTTTAAGTCTCCCCCTTTTTCATGGTTTTAGGTTGTGATCTGCTAAGATTGTTTATTGTTTATATTATTGTTATTGATGTTGTTTCTTTTCCAGGATTGAAATGGGGGGTTAGAAATTGGGATTTTTCTTTAATAACTGCTGAACTGAATGTAATTTTTTCTTTTAATTTTTGCTTTATTAATTGTTTTGTAATTTTTGTTATTTATTGTTATGGTGAAATTGTTTTAGTATTTCATTGCTAATTGTTATTTGCTTTGTATTTTTCCCACTGCTGTAACCCGCCCTGATTCCTTGTTGACTGGGCGGGATATAAATAAATTATTATTATTATTATTATTATTATTATTATTAGGACATATCTCCAGGTAACCCGAACTCCTGCCACAGCCAGATTAGCCAAATATCCCTTTTGCCAAGTCTCCTTCTTGATCTGATTGTAGATGGCTGGATAGGTAAGTATAGTTTCTCAGTTGCTCAAGGTGGAGCCATCCTTCTTTCAGGTTTCCCATTGACATTTCTCCCTCCTCCTCTTCCAGAGCATTTGTCTTCTTCTCCTCAGTGAGGGCAACAACTGCAGCAGCAATGGGCAGTTGGTTACTAACCTTGGCTGCATCCCATGCTCTCTCTTCTAATTCAAAGAGCGCTTGTTCTTCCTTCTGTCTTGATCCTCTCACCTTTCTATCCTCTTTGTCCACTCTGGTCTCCTCTTCTTTCCCATCCCCTTGCTACTCCTAATTCCCTTTTTAACCTCCCCAGCTCCCACCTCCTCCTCATAATCCTCTCCAAAGCTCCTTCCACTCAAGTGTCCAGCTGCAGATGGTGCTGGAGGCACTTCTCAGCTGGAGATCTCAGCATTCACGGACACTAGCTTTGACCTTGTTCTGCAAGCAGGATCCTCCCACCACCTCCGAAATAGGTTCCCAACTGCCATCACTTGCCCTCCTTAAACTTGCCAAAGAACTTCTCAACACCAACAGATTCATTGCATTCAGCAAATTGACCAATGTGTGACTCACAGAGACCACAAAGAAGAAGAGTGCTTAACCCTATTGCAAAGGACAGTGTATGACAAAGGAGAAACCCTGTGGATTTGGTCCACAGAAGATTCAGTTCTTGTGAAACGCAGCACCCACAACGAGACAGCTGCTGGAATGCAACATTGTGTACATTGCGTTCTATGGAATGGAAAGAAATATCAGGGAAAAAATGCCAGTGGAAAAATTACTCCGTATTGAGGACATCATGTTACATGTGCAACCTTGCAAAGACGCATCAAGTCAGGGGGTTCACAAATGAACTAGTCAGCACCCATGCCCTTCTTCAGAGATTATAGAGCTACAGGAAACCTCACACTTCTTAATTTCATACTGCACCTTAGAGAATTAATAAGAACAAGAATGTCTTGCCTTAGTAAGCACCAGAGCAGCCTACTGTTTTCTAGGTGTTTGTGTTGACAAACAGGTTTCCCACCATCCCACCACAATTGGGATAAGGATAAGCTTGCCCTGTCAAGCAAAGTGAGCCTGAGAAATACTTGGAGCACAACTGTGAATCTAAGCACAACACCAAAAACAACAGCCTACCTGCTCTCATAGAGGGGAGAACGGTTGGAATTGAACAGTTTTCGGCTGGATACAAAGAGCACTCAAAATCTCTGAAAACATTTTATGACAACACACTGAATGTCTACTATCTCCAAGAGGATTATTAAAACATTATACTCCCTTGCCAGAACAGGCAGCCTGCCAACTACACAGTGAGCAATAAAGGTTTACTCCACAAATAAGTACAGTCATTAGGTGGGTATGTGCCTACACAGATTACAAACAAGGCTAATGTCTTCTAAATGCTCTTTCCTGCAGTAGTATAAATAAAATTCTAATACCCTGACATAAGCATCATGAGCAAAATTTTAATTATCTAGAAAATCAAACATGTTTTCAAAAATATTGGATGTGTTCAGAAGTAGAACAGATGTATGTGAAACAACATAATGGCACAAATAAATCTGTGCCATTTTATTGAGTGCATTCCCATGCTTAGTGCAACTATAAATGTAGCTGTTGATTTTGTTCCTTGTAGCCATGCAATGAATTCATTTTACTAGATCTAAAGAAACAACAATGCCACTAAAATGTGTAATACAATTTTAATTTACATTAATTAAGTTTCAAGGTTCCACTTCCTATAGAAAGTGTCTGAGAGTTTAAAATGTAATAATAATAATATCCCGCCTCTTTGAGAGTAATCGGGGGTGGCTAACAATAACAAAAATACAGTACATAATACATCAAAATTTACTTCCCCCCCTTTAAAAAGTTATTAAATCAATTATAAATTTAAAACCAACAATTTAAAACAAGAACAATAGGTATCACATTACAACAGTAACAATGAAACTATGGCAGCGTTATAATTAAATTTCAAGGGAAAACATTGAGACTCTTCTGAAATCCCGAGGCCGGGATTATCTATTCTGGAAAGGCCTGCCGGAAGAGATCCGTCTTGACAGCCTTTTTAAAGCCGTCTAGAGATGTCAATTGACGGATTTCGTCTGGCAGGCCGTTCCACAATCTGGGGGCGACAACAGAAAAAGCCCTCTGGGAGGTAGCCGAAAGCCTAGATTTTTGAGGCTGCAGCGAATTCCTCCCAGAGGACCGGAGTGCGCAGGGAGGATTGTAAGGGAGGAGGTGGTCACTGAGATAGTTTGGGCCTAAGCCATTTAGGGCTTTAAAGGTGATAACCAACACTTTGTACTGGGCCTGGAAACTAATAGGCAGCCAGTGGAGGGACCTCAATACCAGAGTAATGTGGTCCCTCCTTGATGTTCCTGACACTACTCTGGCTGCCATATTCTGTACTAATTGCAATTTCCAGACCAAGCACAAAGGTAGCCTCATGTAGAGCGCATAACAGAAATCAAGACGTGAGGTTACCAGTGCGTGTACAACAGTCTCGAGGTCCTTTACTTCCAGAAAAGGGTACAGCCGGCGTATCAGCCGAAGCTGATAACAGGCGCTCCTGACTGTCGCGTTTCCCTGATTTGTCATCAGGAGCAATGAGTCGAGGAGTACCCCCAGACTGCGAACACAGTCACTGTGTGACCCCATCCAGGACTGGAGGTTTCAACCCGATTCTTGGTTTCAGGGCCGCTACCATAAGCACCTCCATCTTGTCTGGATTCAGTTTCAATCTGTTTTTCCTCATCCAGCCCATTACTGCCAGAAGACATTCACTGAGAGAAGAGACACCATTGGAATTCGAGGCCCATGAGCAAGACACGGAGAAATAGATTTGGGTGTCATCAGCATACTGATAACACCCATCCCCATGACTCCGAATGATCTCACCCAGTGCTTCATATAGATGTTAAATAACATCAGGGACAGGATAGCACCTTATGGCACCCCACAGGTGAGCTCTCTTTTACTCGAATAACTGTCCCCGAGCAGTACCCTCTGGGACCTGCCCAAGAGGAAGGACCGGAACCACTGCAATGCAGTGCCTCCAATACCTAACTCCCTCAGGCGGTCCAAGAGGATGCCGTGGTCTATCATGTCAAAAGCCGCTGAGAGGTCTAGGAGCACCAACAGGTTCACACTACCCCTGTCGATGCTCAGATGCAGATCGCCAGTCAAGGCAACCATGGCAGTCTCAACCCCAAAGCCTGTCCTGAAGCCGGTTTGAAATGGGTCTAGATAATCGGTTTCATGAAATTAGAGGAAGGATTAGTTTTAAAACTGACAACATCTTAATCTTCTCTTTGAGTAATAAGACATCAGCTTTTCTGAAGACCACTTTTTCCTTCTTGAAAGATGCCCCTTTATCCACACATTTCCCTCTTTTAAACCCTCCTCTTTCTCCTGTTTCCAACAATATCCACCAACAAAATGAGATACTGTAATGTTTTCAATGGACAATGTATCTTATTTGTAACATTCCTGGAATATATAAGGGTGTTTCTGGAATTGAAAGTCTATTGACTAAAAAGACAGAGATAAGGCTGACAGATAGTTTTCTCACTCAGGTTCTGGAATAGGTTGAGCGCCCCCACACCAAAGGATCAGGTCTCAAGTTTTGGGATCAATAGTAATCCAGCATTATTACTAGAGTGGACTCTTCAGCAAAAAGCACCTTTTACTAGTTCCAGAAGATGTTTCAATTGTGGCCATACCTGAACAGGTCGCCTATCTATGTATTTTAATCCACTGTTGTTGTTGTTGTTTATCAACACCAATTGTATGTAGAACTGACCCATTAAGATGAAAAAGACTTTTTGTCACAAATAATTTAGGTCCCATTCATTTCATTGGGTCTAATCTGGGCAGTGCTAACACTAGATTTAGCCCTCTGGCAGGATTTTTAAGAACTAGTGATATAAATTTTAATTTAATTTAATTTTAACAAGACATGTCATTTTGGATTTTTGTTCTGTGAACTACCTAGAGAACATTGTTATCGGACAAGGTATACAATTATTATAAATTAAATAATAAAATAATTCTGCAACCAATATAGCACAGGTGTTTTCAACAAACACCTCTATTTGTTAATATGTGGCCTCTGAGATATTGTTGGACTTCAGTTCCTATTATTCTGTATCAATGTCTATGATGGATACAGCTGATGGGAACTGCAGTCTAACAATATTTGGAGGGAAACACGTTGCTCAGTCCCGCAATACAGCATTGAAGTCAGAGCAACCATTGACAAATGTTCAAAATGTATTACAAATAAGGTCATTTGGGGCTTCTAGTCATGCTGAAAAGTCTTTCCAGATGACATACTTCAGGTGCAATGCTTAAGCTCCAACATTTTCCTTGTCTGTGATATGATACTGCCTCAACATAAGTTCTTAAACAGGTTCGAAGCTTCAGAAGTGGAGTGAGGCTCAGTTATTGTTGGGAACGCAGAGAGGAGGGCTTCCTCCCTTTATAGATTGGCCTTTTCCACTAAAATATCCTGCAATCAAAAAAGGACACTAGATAGGTTTTCATTTTCATAAGTGTCTGTGTGCCTTCAAGTCACCTATCAGTTCATAAGATGACCTCCTAGAACAGTACAGGAAGAAAACTACTCAAACAGCTTTAGTTATATGCTGTAACATTTTTAGAAATTATACAACCATTCACCACAGCTGCCCAAGTCAGACATGAGACAGAGAAACCCTGAGAGGTGGGAATTCAGAAATGAGATTGTAACCTTCTGTATCTGCTCCTTTTAAAGTTTCAGGCTACAGTTGCTCATGTATTTACCTGGGGATTTTACTGGACTTCCTTCTCAGTAGACATGTCAAAGACTGGACTGTCTGTTTACACATGGACTCTCACACAATCCAAACCCTCCTTCCAACTCTTCCTTACAATTTGGCTTAGAATGGCACTGGTGACAGCTCACGTCTAATCCATCCACACAAAGGTAAACCACAGATGGACATGAGATAGACAGACTGAGATAGACAGTGATATCAGATCACCTCCACTTTGCTTGCATGTAAAAGTGTAGAAAGTGCAAGAGAAAAATCTGTTATTGATCAAATACTGGATGTATAAAAGTAGCGGGGAAATTTTGATAGACAAAGCGTCCATATAGGGTAAAAAAAAATTCCAAAGGAATCCTAAAACATTAAGATCTACATAAAATAACCCTGTAGGTGGCTCTTTTTGACATAGGATTAACTGGTTAAATGTTTAGACTTGTAGGGATTCAGAATCTACACTGTGGTGAAAGTCCCGTCATAATAATCCGCCCTTTGTTGCTGTATGCCTTCAAGTCATTTTCAAGTTATGGCGATCCTAAGGCAAACCTATCATGGGATTTTCTTGGCAAGATTTGTTCAGTGGAAGCTTGCCATTTCCTTCCCCTGAGGCTGAGAGTGTGAGACTTGCCCTAAGTCACACAGTGGGTTTCATGGCTAAGAAGGGAACACTCAACTATTACATTTGCTGGCTCTCACACTGCAGACTAATCCACCCTACAGACTGACTAATCCAGAAAGATTCCTGATCATGTTTAGTGAGGTTTCTGTCGCCTTGGCAGAGGTTCATTTAAAATGTTGAGAATCTTCAAGAGAAAGAGATACCCAAGAAACTAAAACAATTCCTCTTAGGTACTCTCTTGTCTCTGGTAGGGCCCAACCTGATCCCTGATTCTGGAGTGATTTAGAGTTATGAAATCATCAGGAAGAAAAACACGCACCTTTACCTGAAAGTTGCCCTGGGACAACACTGGCTTCTATCATTTAACAAGGACTATCCTAGAGCAAATGGGAGACTGCGGTTCCTACTCTACAACAGGTCTTCCTCAAGACAAGAGGAAAAACCCAACTTGGTACATCCATTAGTATAAGAAAGAATAATTCCCATTCCCAAACAGAACACTCAATTCCAACTAGCTGTAGCACTGAGAACTGCAGACACAAAAGGGGGGGGGGGGGGAAACTCCATTGACTACCAGAATGAGAGTCAAATGTCCACTTAAAGCTTATTCCCTTGTTCTGTTGCCAACCCCTTTTCTTTATTTCTGTCCATTCTCTATTCCTTTGTGTTTGCTGTTGTGAACTGCCCTCAAGTTGACCCCGACTCATGGCAACTCTGTTTTAAGATGAGGCGTCTCCAAGACTCCCTGGTCTCCATTTCTCTGCAAATTACGACCTATGACCGCCAAGAATATCCATCTGACATGTGGTCTTCTTTAATTCTGCTGCCTTCTACCTTTCATAACATTATTGTCTTTTCAAACGATTCATACCTTCTCATGATACGATCAAAGTATGACAGTCTTAGTTTTGCCATCTTGGTCTCCAGGGAGAGGTCCAGCTTGATCTGTTTTAGAACCCATTGGTCTGTCTTTTTTGGCTGTACATGGTATCCTCAGCACTCTTCTCCATTCAAATGAGTTAATTTTCTTCCTATCTGCTTTCTCCACTGACCAGCGCTCACATCCATACATGATGCTGGGGAATACAATGGTTTGGATGACTCTTAACTTTAGTGCTCAATTGCTTATCCTTACATTTTAGGATCTTATCTAATTCCTTCACAGATGCTCTTTCCACTCCTAGGCTCCTTCTGATTTCTTGGCTGCAATCTCCATCCTGATCAATGTTTGACCCAAGGTATGGGAACTCTTTAATTATTTTGATTTCCTCCCAATCTAGGTAGAAGTGATGTAGATCCCCCGCGGTCATTCAATGGATTCTGTCAATCCTGATTTGATCTCTTTTTTCCCCTATAATATAGACAAAAGATGCTTCCTAAGCCAGTAAAGTCACGAAATACTGACAGGGAGTCAAGCGACGTCCCAGCTGCTCACATGGACCTTTATCACCGTGGCTTACTGTATCTCATTGGACGGAGAGACCTACTGACTACAGAAGACAACCAAAGAAGAGGACAGTTCTAATTACCTTAAGAAAGGCAATTACACATCTCCTCCTCAAGAAGCTGTCTCTGAATCAGGATAATCTCAGTAATTACTGTCCAACGGCCAATTTTCCCTTCTTCAACATTGTGCTTAAATAAGTGGTTGCTTGACATTCATGAAAGTTGCTTTTTTAAAAAAAATCAAACTGTAAACATCCCCTGGAGCACCATTGCCCATGATTACAAAACACAGAAATTATGGCTTAACCATACCTAGAAAAGGCTGTCCAGGAAAATTCTGTTCATGGGACAACTCTCAGTCAGATGCTTCACAAAGCTGGGCTTTAAAGAAAAGTAGTGAGGAAAAAGGCAGTGGTGAAGCACACTTACATAAAAGTCCTTTGGAATTTGCAAAAGGGTCCGTGGGAAACACAGCAGATATGAAAAATGTTCTCCAATCTGATGAGACATTTTGTCCTTACTACAAAATGCTATGTGTGGTGCAAAGGCAACTGTATTCCTTGCCCTGAGGATATCCCCATAATGAAGGATGGACCATGAGTTGGCAGCCCATGTAGTAGGAATGTTTTTCCTTGGCAGGGACTGGAAAATGGGTTAGGACTGAGAACAAAATAGAGAGAACCACATGCTGGGCAAATAGTTTTCCCCTCACCGTTAGAAGCATCAAAACTAAATCTATGGGTGTCTGTAATCTTTAATAAAATTTGATTGTTCAAATATTTATCCATTTTCCCAGATGAAACATTATTCATAAGAGATAGAGAGCATTTATAGCAAATCTTCCTCTATCTG
The DNA here is from genome assembly GCA_034509955.1 of Urosaurus nigricauda. NCBI lineage: Eukaryota > Metazoa > Chordata > Lepidosauria > Squamata > Phrynosomatidae > Urosaurus > Urosaurus nigricauda. Next base: position 156,895,112 of record JAOEGL010000003.1, read on the forward strand.
AAATTATATTTTTCCAATCTAGGATCTTTAAAATCACCTTCATTTCTCTAAATTTACTCACTTCATAAGATAACCATCTTCATGGTTTATCTGCATACTAAAAATATTTATGCCTCACAAATTTCATTTACTTTTCAGTCTCTGTATCAAAATGCCTTGTATAACAGCCTTACTTGCATCCCAAACCGTTCTTGCATCCATTTCTTTATTTAGATTATCAAAAAATTCTTACAAAGATTTTTTTTCACCTTATTAAGAATTCTCTCATCTTGTAATAAGGTTTCACAGTCTCCAAAAAAAAATGTCTGTTTTCCGTTATGTTAGAAATAAAGGATACTAGATTATGATTTTAAAAAGTTTAATAAAGCATCCATTTTTATAAGTTAATTTCAAATTATCCTGCAAATAGAATCAATCCTAGACTACATCTGCACAGGAGAAATACATTTAAAAAAGAACTGGAATGTCTCAGAATGGCCCAGAGCCCAAGACCTCAGTATGACTGAGAATATGTATTATAATCTGAAAGCTGGTGTTCACCAATTGTCTCCATCCAAAAAGACAAAGCTTGAGTAATACTGCCAAGAATGGACAAAAAATGCAAGATACTGATATGCGAAGCTGATTGAAATATACCCAAGAAGACTTGCAGCAAGTTCTAGTTTGTTTTTGTTTACTTAAATTTTGTGCCACAATAAAAATCTTGCATTTTCATAGCACTGAGTATCTTGTATAGATCAAGTGATAATTATGGCAACTAAATCCCGTTATGTTCTACACAACAAAAGTCAAAGGGGTGTATGTGAATAATGCTGGAAGACTCTATAATAACATCATGTTTCTTGTTTTTATTAGTATAACTATGAAAATCCACCACAACAAATATTTCTAGAATTATTTCTGTAAATGTTCTTTGCTCTATCACCATGGACACATTGTTTTTCAGGTCACAACTGCCTTTACAGCCGCATTGTACTATTTTCTAGATCTGTTACAGAAGCTTGTGGAAGAACTGTCATGGGTGGTTATAACATACATAAAGTTCCTTTCATTCCCTCTCATTCTTGAAAAATACTTACCATATATACTCAACTATAAGTCGACCTCATGTATGAGTCAAGGGCAGGTTTTGGGGCCAAAGTTTTCTTTATAACCCATGTATAAGTCGAGAGTGAAACTTAGGGGCATGTAACAAAGGATGCAAAGGATGAAAGAAAGAAAAAATGGTGCCAAAGCACACTGCTGTTTTCCCACCCAAACATTAAAGGCCAGAAGTTGTGCTTCTTTTAGTTTCTTCTGGGATGGACTAAGCTCTTGCCTTTTGCCACTCTATTCAGAGAAGGGGATGGTTCCTTTTTTGATAAGAGTTAAGGTACAGTACTTACATTGACCCATGGATAAACTGACCCAAGTTTTAGGGGTCAATTTTTTGACTACAATTTCTAGATTTATTCATGAGTATATACAGTAACATTTGTACCCCACGCTATGGCATTTCATAGCAGAAGATATTACAGACACTTGTTCAAGATGAACAAAAGATGGAAAAGTCAGAAAATACCTGGCAATTATATTCACTGATTGTTATTTCAAATGGAGTATCATTCAAAACTCATAAAGCTATTTCAGCAGCTGCAGCGAGAAGAGCCAGTAATTTAAAGAAAATATACCAATCTTTTCCAAATCTTGGAATTTGTATCCAAACCACAAATGGTAGGTGTATATAGTAACAGTTTGGGCAGCTCTGTAACACATGACTGCTGAAAATTCCAGGACTTTTGCAGCCCTCTTTTCTTTGGACTTGTATAGAAATATGTCTTGTTTGACACTATCACACAAAAACAAAGCAGGACAAACAGATCACTTTCATCTCCTGCTAGGACAGCGTCAATGGAATGGGCTATTTGAACCATCAAAACATCAGCATCCCTACTAGTTTGAAAAACTGTAAAGCCCTTGTCTTTCAAATACAATGTAAGTATACCAATGAATTGCTGTTTGTTTGATTATCATGAAAGGAATTCTTGTTCGTTGCTCCATAGTTTTATTCCATAAATGAAGGCACTTTCTCAATCAGCTCTTCTAGATCTGCTGGTATGTGCCATGTCCTGGACTCAGAGTCAGTTTGTACATTCGCTGAATGCTATTGAAGTGCCCAAGTCATATCACAGTTCGAATATTATTATATGATGGATGAATATGATTTTGTTCAACCATTGGATCCTATGTAGAAGAGCTTCACCATTCAACATAAATATCAAACCACTCTCTAGCTCCTGCCTTCCAAAGGCAGGAAGGTGCAGAACATGAGATGAACTAGTTAGTTAATCCCACTTTCCCAAACTCACTGGATTCTCCAATTGATGCTGAAGGTAAAAAATATGTTTTAGCAAATTTGGTTCTTAGAATTCATTAGGGTGGGTTTCTTTCCCTCCTTCCTGTTCAGTAAAACAAGTAGGCCTGCTGCTTGGAGTTGACGTATTGGTACTGGGGGAAACGCATCACTTATTAGGCAGGCTAATCTGAAAGCTAGAAAAGAGGAGAGGAAGGAGGAGACCGAAAGAAACAAGAGAAAGGGAACTTTGAGGAGTCTGGATTAGTAAAGCAGAAGAACAATGAAGAATGGAAAAGAAGAAAAAACATGGGCCTAGGAATGGGATTGGGAGGAGCGATGAAGGTGCTGAGGAATTTTAGAATGTCAAGACTTTAGGCCCAAAAGGATGTCCTCCTTCTCCAGGATATGTCCTTCTTTCCAACCTTCTATGCAGGAGGAATTTCAAAATATCCTCCATCTTGAAGCTTTCTATTAGTGTTTCTAGGTTTTATTTGGTAATGTGCTACTTTTTTCTTGAATGCCCCACATTTTGCAGTGCCTTATCCTCCTTTGTAGTTATGACATCTGGTCACCTTGCCCCTGTTCCACGCAGACTTTTATAGAAGGAAAGCATTTGGGGTCTTTCAGGGATACATTATAAGTCTCTTCAGTAACTTGTTCTCCTCTGTTGACTATATTCTAGATAGGATTCTACTGTATAGTGTTATACAATCTTGTACAATAGTGTAGTTTGTTAACAATCTTGTACATTCTTATTTGGGGAGGTGGAATGAATCCCTTTCAACAATCTTAACTGTCGCACACACAGTGCTATGTATTTGGATAACCAGGGTCCAGACAGACTGTAGAAATGATCCAGTTTGAGACCACTTTAACTGCCCTGGCTCGGTGCTAGGAACTCATGGGAACTGTAGTTTCTTGTGATACCAGAGCTCTCTGACAAAGAAGGCTAAATGTCTCACAAAACTAGCATTCCCAGAATTCCCTAGCATTGAGCCAGGGCAGCTAAAGCGGTCTCAAACTGGATCATTCCTGCCGTGTATTTTGGATCTAAGTGAAACATCCCTTCCCCATTACTTTCTCTTGGCTTCTACCACTCTCTCCACCACTTCCCTCATTCTGCTTTTAACCCCCCTTCTTTTTACTCACCTCCTTTTAATTCTACAATTAAGGTAGGATGGGAGATGAGCTGAGTAAGTTTGTTAGATCTGACAATTTAAACCCAAGACTGAAACAAGAATGTTTTTCAACCCTATCTTTTTAGTATGGAGGAGTGAGGGTTCTTTGAGGTTTCTCAGCTAACCTGTATCTGTTTGGAGGTCTTCCTTGTCACTTTCTGGTTATCTAAGCTCCCAACACATGAATAACCCTATTGCTCAAACAGACAGAGTTACTGTAACATCAACACTTAAGTATGCTTATGTAGGCTTTGGGTTTTTTGGGGTTTTTTTTTGTAACTTTCGTAAATATAACTTCATACATATTGAACAATTACCAAGGAAAGTTAAAGAAGAAAGTGCAAAAGCAGGCGTTATGTTGAACATAAAGAAAACAAAAATAATGACCGCAGAATATTTACATAAATTTATCTTATTTTTCTTTAATTTTTTTCAAATATATATCTCTTACAAAAACATGATGATAGAGGCATACATAATCCATAATACATTTGGGGAAAAAAAAAGTTAAATATAGGATTTCTAGTGTATCTTAGTGAATATTAACACCAGAATAATAAAAAATATCCCTTCCTCTACCCTCTCCTATCCCATGCTAGCTTGGTCATACTTAAATTTCTTGCTTTTTGAATATTTGTCTTTGTCTGATATTTGTCTTCCTCATATCACAAATTAAAAAAATGTATTTTCTTCTTTCTAGAACGAGACTGCGTAATCTCTCTTACTCTATTAACAATAGAACTGTTATTTCTTAACAGTAAGTTAGAAGAAGTTTGATTACTTTGTTAATCCGTGCTAAACCATTTCTTTTTTATTCTCTATTTGCTATAACTACTATAGTCAATATAGTCCATATCGATCTATTCTATTAATAATTACATAATATATTCTACCTTATTAATAACATACCAATTATCTTATATCTCTATGTAACAGATGAGCAAAGAAGGGAAACATGCTTCTTTAATCCTTATATTTTGTTTCCCAACTCTCATTTGTTCTTAATAATCCCCTGCATATATGTCATTTTTATGAGTTAGTCCATGTTTTTCCACAAAAACTTATCAAACGTTTCCACAGCTCTGTTTCATTTTGTTGGTTTCTCTCTTCATCTCGAAGTTGGGTTGTCATAGTATCCATCTCTACAGCATCTAACGCTTTTGTTAGCCATTTGTCATATATCGATTTCCTCACTTTTCCCCCAATTTTTGGCAATTACCATTCTCGCTATGGTTACTAAGTACAATATCAATTTTAGATTCTTCCTTAATACTTTATCTTCTACAATATTTAATAAAAATATTTCAGGTATCGGTTTAATATTTATTTCATAAATTTCCCTTATAATCTTATGGATTTCCTTCCAAAATTTCTTTATAACGGGACAGGTCCAACACATGTGATAAAAGGAACCATATTGTTTGTTACATCTCCAACATAAGAGCTGTTCAACAGTGGCATGCACTCCCTCAAAGTGTGGCGGAGTCTCCTTCTTTGGAGGTCTTTAAGCAGAGGCTGGATGGCCATTTGTTTGGATGCTTTGATTGAGAGTTTCTGCATGGCAGGGGGTTGGACTGGATGGCCCTTGGGGTCCCTTCCAATTCTATGATTTTATAACTGTTTGTGCTCACCCTAAAAGCTGGATGGATGAGAGAATGGGTGGGTGTATCCAGAATGGATTAAGTGCACACATTTTGTCACTCTATGCACAGAACGGAATCACAGAATCATAGAGTTGGAAGAGACCGCAAGGGCCACCCAGTCCAACCCCCTGCCATACAGGAACTCCCAATCAAAGCATCCCTGACAGATGGCCATCCAGCCTCTGCTTAAAGACCTCCAAGGAAGGAGACTCCACCACCCTCCAAGGGAATGTGTTCCACTGTCCTAATGTTGAGGTGGAATCTCTTTTCCTGCAGTTTGTAGCCACTGTTCCGCATTCTAGTCTCTGGAGCAGCAGAAAACAAGCTCGCTCCCTCCTCAATATGACATCCCTGCATCTCACACCAGTTGGAAAAAAAACCACTTTTGCCAATAGTCTCAAAAATTTGATCAGGAAGGCTTTAAACTGAGTTATGTAGGGGAGGGAGACAGTATTCTGGAAGGCAAAAGGGCTGGAGAAAATAGACAAACTGACACAGAGGGAACAAAGCAAACAGTGCAAGGACCCAACAGTGGGAGGCAAAAAAAAAAATTGCAAAGGCAGCAAGTGAAGGGGATCCATGGTTTTCGATGTCTCTACACTAATGCACAGTGAATGGGAAATAAACAGGATGAACTTGAACTCCTAGCACAACAAGAGAAATATGATATAATAGGCATCACTGAAACCTGGTGGGATGAATCTCATGATTGGAATGTAGAAATAAAGGGGTATAAACTTTTTAAGAGAAACAGGCCAAACAGGAAAGGAGGAGGAATAGCATTTTATGTGAGGAATCTCTTCACCAGTGAAGAGATTCAAGACATCAGTACTGGAGTCCAAGTGGAGAGCATCTGGATAAAAATTAAAGGGGAGGGAAACAACAGGGATGTTACTGTGGGACTCTATTACAGACCCCCAAGTCAGACGGAGGAATTGGATGATGCCTTTCTAGAACAGATAATCACACACTCAGAAAGGAGAGATGTAGTAATGATGGGGGCCTTCAACTATCCTGATATTTGCTGGAAGTCAAACTCAGTCAAATCCTCAAGGTCTAGCAAATTCCTCACTTGCCTTGAAAATAGTTTCATTGTCCAAACGGTGGAAGAGGCAACAAGGGGATCAGCTATTTTAGATCTGATCTTCACCAACAGGGAAGACCTAGTTGATGGAGTGCAAATGGTTGGATCCTTAAGTGGGAGTGATCATGTTCTCCTGGAATTTATTATACAGTGGAAAGCATAAGCCAGGCATAGTCAGACACGCATTCTAAAAATTCGGAAAGCTGATTTTAGTAAACTTAGAGAAATATTGGGGGTGATCCCATGGTCAGGAATACTAAAAGAGAATGGAATTCAAGACAGATGGGGGTTTCTCAAAAAGGAGATACTAAAGACACCATTTCAAACCGTTCCAGTGAGAAAGAAAAATGGGAATTGTCTCAAGAAGCCAGGATGGATGACTAAGGAACTTTCAAGTGAGCTAAGTTTTAAACGGGACATGTATAAAAAATGGAAAAATGGGGAAATCACTAAAGAGGAATTCAAACAAATAGCCAGCACGTGTAGGGGTAAAGTCAGAGAAGCTAAAGCACAGAACAAACTCAGGCTTGCTGGAGAGGTTAAGAATAAAAAGGGCTTTTTTGGGTATGTCTGAAGCAAAAGGAAGAAGAAGGAAACGGTAGGGCCACTGCGTGGAGAAGATGGCAAAATGCTAACAGGGGACAGAGAAAAGGCAGAATTGCTCAACACCTTCTTTGCTTCAGTCTTCTCAGAAAAGGCAAAGGGTGTTCAACCTGAGCATAATGGAACAGAGGAAAGAATAGGGGAATTTCAGCACAGAATAAGCAAAGATCTCCCCAAATGGTCTTCAGCTTTTGATTTTTAAATGTCGATTTTAATGTTACTAACAATATGTCAACAAATTCTTTCTGCATCCCTTAATATCTACTTGCATTTGTTTTACCAAAGTTTGTGTTCCTTTGGTTTTCATTTCAGCAAGAGGTCAGTTTTCTAAAGGTAGCCTTTCTGCCATCAATTGACACCACTTGCTCCTCACGCATTTTGTAATTGCACGCATAATAGCTGAGCTTTTACTATAGGTCCTGAATAACCTCTAAACATTCTGAAGAGATTCAGTCCCCTTGATGTACCCTTTCAAGTTCCTTTGTACCACTCTCCTTAGTTTAGGGTTTTCCTTTGGTGACATTAATGTGGCTGTACAAGACTTTGACATGTGCCCACTCGCATACTAAACGTGATAGTACCATAGTCATTGTTTCCAATCAGTTCTGCAATACACTTTGCACTGTATCCTTGGCACCATTTCGGATAAAGTTCATGGTTCCCTCTCTTCTGGTTAGTGCCAGGACAACCAGTTCTACTATAAACAGATATTTTGACGATGGTCTACCTCTTTGTTGTAGCCTGAACACACATTTTACCCAGTTTATGTAAGGGTAACTAAGGTAACCCTTAGCCACAACAGCTTGTTTTGAATGCTTCCTTAATTTTCATTCTCCATTTCAAGGTCACCCTGAGCGTTTTAGTCAAGCAGGCAACAGGATGTACCCACATTACTGCACTGGCACTGTTTCCCATTGAAATTCTGTGCAAGAGTCTTCTCCATGTGAAATTTTTAGTTTGACTCTATGTCCCCCCTTCAACATAAAGAATGACACCACCAGTAGCATGTCCTTCCCTGTCCTTCATTTAGTTTGTACCTACCACAGACCCTTTCAAGTCATCACCAGATACAAGCTCTCTTTATTCCATCGGGTTTCTGTTATGCTTACTATAGCTATTGTCTTGCTTTAAAACCAACTAATACAGTTTTCCTTTATTGGCCCAGAGGCTTCTAGTATTATCATATAAAGTCTGTCATAATGTAATTTCCTCTAAAGGTACCTAGTACGTATCACCTTGGTCTCTAGGACTAGCTCTCATGTCTCAATGCACAACTTTTCCTACACAGTTCCTATCTGCACAATTTGAATCGTTCCTTAGAGATAATAGCCCCAAATGAGATATTCTCCAGCCCTTTGGTTTTCCATTAGGAATGGAACAGGGTAGCCCAAGGTAAGGTGTTGTGTCCTTGTCATAGAACGCTGAACCTAGACAGTCATATTTTTATTTCATTACTTGCTGTTCATCAAAACAGCTAACAGTATAAGTCATATAAGCTTAAAAATAATGAAGCAAAAACTTATAGTTGAAATCTTCTCACTAAGGAATGATCTGATCAGGACTTATATAAAAGTGTCTGGCCAGTTGTTACCTTCACAATTAACAGTTGCTTACACAGATACACAACTCACCTGATCTTTGCTGCCTGTTTTCTACTTCTATTTTATTACTTATGGGAACTTTTCTCATCACGGCATAACTATTATTAGCCTCATGAGAGTTCTCAACATTAAAAGGTTTACTAACATACACTGCTTCATAACGGGGAAATACTATTAACACCAAAAAGGCATGCAGAGTATATATACCGGTACACACACACACACACACAAAACCATCATTGTGAAATAGCCAATACATTGCCTGTTTCTCCCCAGCTACAGATTCCATTCCCACCCACAAGCTACACTAATCTTTCAGATAAAGTAAACATTTCACTTCCTCCTGAAACTTAACAAGTAGCAGAGTGAACAAATATCCCGCATAGCCACGTGTTACAACTACGTTCTTTCTAGATTCTGTACTAGATTAATTGTGACCTTGCATTATAATTCTATGCCTCCTAGCAAAAAAAAGAAGTGATCATCTTGTACACTTTAATGCCAAAAGTGTCTGCTAAGGCCTACTTATTCCACAAGGAGAAGCAGAGGGATAGCAAGCAGAGTGCTTAGCAAACCACAATGGAATTCATTATTAGTTACTAGCATATTAAAAAACTCTTTATCTGCCAATGTCTAGTTCTAGCATTGTTTCTTATTTCTTCACAGTCCAATAATTACATCCAGATCCCAGGACAGGCTCCCAGGCTGTATTTACACACACACATATTAGACTGGTCCTCAACTTTAGCTGTTCTTGTCTATCTTGCATGCATTAATTACATCTGCATGTCAAGAATTAAGACGTAAGATTCACCAGAGAGCATCTTGGGATTAAGAACCCTTATTATCACACACCTAGCTACATAACATCACTGGTCAATGTTACAGGATAGACTGAATCAGGAAGAATTTCTCTGTAAGCCACACAGCATACTTGATCCCCTAGGAGGGGAGCACACACATTTACTGTCGTTCGGAAGAAATCTCTGAAACGTTCCCTCTAAACGTAGGATATTGCACATTTCAAAAAGACATTTTCCCAAGCCAATCGGTCTCCTTTTCAGCATCTTCGGTGCAGAACCATGTCAGCTGCATCACCTTCGCACGAAAACGCTTTCCCGAGGACAGCAATTGACTCCAGCGATATTTTTTCAGTACTTACAAGCTGCCTGTGCTCTGTCCATCTCTTCCTCCTCCCAGCTGGATGTCTGCATTTAGGAAATCCTTCCTTCCCTCCTCTGCATCCGTCTCTCTCGCTTTCAAGCAGGTCTACTTAGAAAGATGACATCATTGCTACAGACATGCACCTGATTTTTCTCAGGGAACTGCCCCTCCTCCAACAAGCAGGTCATTTTTTTTAAAGTGACAGTCAAAGGCTGCCTTTGCCAGTGTGCTCGGAGCATTGCAGAACACGCTCCCAGAATCGTTCAGTTTTTGTGCCTCCCTGCTCCGCTTCACCCAGCACGGATAAGAATTGTCCTCTCGAAAAACCGACAGCAAAGAAATGTCATTTGCCGTGCAAAGCAGCTCGGCATTCACAACTCTTCCCCAGCAAGCAACCTTTAAAAAAAGACCCTTCTGTTTAATCCCATCGTTTTGCAACTAACACATGCAAGATATAAAAGATGGAGTCTTTCTAGAACATTTTTAACTTCAAATGTGTACTCTGTCCTTTGCCTTACATTCATTATAAAATCCCCTTTTCCCAATTCTACTACCTTTACAATATTTTATAAATATAATATAAATATGAATGGAATATGAAAATGAAATATGGGCACAATTCAGCAAACATATAAAACAATGACAACGAGGTTTTTTCTGTCTGCTTTGGACTAACTTGCATTCAGGTTTTCAATTGCTACCAATGATAACAGCTGAATATTTGTAGTTTCAGGTAAGGCCTCGATTCAGTTCTCAGGGCCATGTCTGCAAGCTACCCCACCCTAAATCTGCAGGCTATGTCCCTCTGCCTACTCTCAGGATGGGAAAGAAAATGACTGTGGAGGGACTGGGATTTGCAGTTCTTTGGGACACCAGAGCTCTCCGACAGTAAATGTCTCATAAAACTAAAAATCCCAGAATTCTGTAGCATTGAGCCATGGCAGTTAAAGTCAAACCCAATTATTTCTGCATTACTGATAGTGCATTTCCTAATACTATACACATTTCCTAATACTATACGCATTCATTCTCAATATCTCTTTCTGCTTTGGAGTACATGAGTTTTATTTTATGCACTTTTGCTTCTAAATATATTCTCCAAGAGTGCGTTCGCACTTCGTTTAAGGTGTCATCTCTTTTTTGATACACTCAAAGTAGTGCATATGGCTCACCTCCTCTTCACTTGATCATTACAACAACCCTACGAGGCAGATCTAGCTGAAAGGTGTGATTACCTCAAGGTCACATAGTGTGGGTGTCTGTGTGTAGATTAAAATTTGGTTCTTCCAATCCCAGTCTAACACCTGAACTATGACATCACACAGTCTTGCAATTATATGACAACAGACTGACAAAACAAGTGGTCTACATGTTCCCAGTGCAATATGACATTCCACAGTACCACATGCAAGTGCATTAGAAGATACTGAAGAAAGCAAAATAAAATATCTGAAATATATCCATCACCAACCTAACCTTGATACCAACTAAAATCGAGAAATAAATTCACAAGCTTCATTATATGTGCAAAATGACACCGTATTGCCAAGAATGATATGACCATGATCATTCACCTGTTTAATAGCTAAACTCCAAAGGAGACTCTACCACTCTCCAAGGGAGTGTGTTCCACTGTCAAACAGCTCTTACTGTCAGGAAGTTTCTCCTAATGTTTAGGATCTCTTTTTCTGTAGCTTGCATCCATTGTTCTGTGTCCTATTCTCTGGAGCAGCAGAAAACAAGCTTGCTCCATCCTCAATATGACATCCCTTCAAATACTTAAACAGGGCTGTCATATCACCTCTTAGCCTTCTCTTCTCCAAGATGAAGTGGGCCATTGCTGAGGACCCTTTAGGTTCAGCTGGGCAACCAATTACAAATCCATTTCACAGCTGCATTGTCCAGCCCACCTTTTACTAGCTTATTTGCAAGAACCTCATGGGGAACCTTGTCAAAGGCCTTACTGAAATCAAGATTACTTTGGAATAGATTTGTTTAAAAGTAGGATGGGGGTTAATTAATGGTGAATCATTCATTTCCATATTAACCCAATGTATATTCTGATCTTTTCTAATTAGATGTTAAATTTGGCTAAGTTGGAAGGCTGCAAAGTACAGTTCAAGATCAGGCATCACTAAACCCCCTTTTTTGGAAGAGAAATACCAAGTGCATTTCCTGAACCTGGGTCTCTTGTGGTTGAAAGCAAACGTATTAATAAGATCTTAAAAAGTAAAGGTATTCCCTGTTGACAAGGCTGTCAAGTCATGTCCGACCATAGGGGTCGGTGATCATCTCCATTACTAAGCCGAAGAGCCAGTGGTATCAGAGACTACTCTGTGATCATGTGGCCAGCAAGACTGCACAGAATGCTGTTTACCTTCCCACTGGAGTGGTACCTATTTATCCACTTGCATTTGCATGCTTTCGAACTGCTAGATAGGCAGAAGCTGGGACTAGTGACAGGAGCTCACCCCATCAGGCGGCACCCAGGCCTCGAACTGAAAACCTGTCGATCTTGCAATCACCAGAGTGGGCATCTTAACCACTTGAGCCAAGTTTAAATTTTGCCTGGGGTGGGTTGAGCAAAATAGTTTGGAATAGAAAAGATAGTTGAAGGACAATGAACATTTCAATGAGAGCTATTCTGCCTAAAATAGTTTCAAGTCCTTCCATTCTAGTGTTTTAAAGACTAGCAATTTAGTTACTTTATTGTAATTTCTGGCGATTAGTTGATTAGTAATTTCTGGCAATTAGTTGACAGGTCTTTTGTAATTGTGATTCCCAGGTTAGTGAATCCTGAAGGTTTTTTGAATGTAAAGTTGATCTTCATAAGTGATATTAAGACACATCAATTTAGATTTTGAATAATTAATCCTAAAATCTGCTATCAGAGGAGTTTAGTATGGTGTGCAAGGCAGGGAAGGATAGTTCAGGTTTTCCTAAGAAGATAATCACATCAACTGCAAAGAGATTTAGTTTGTGAGTTTCCCCTCCTACTTTAGGTCCCCCAGTGCTAATATTTTCTCTGACTGATGTGGCTAAGAGTTCGACTGCAATAGCAAATAACAAAAGGGACAAGAGGTTCCTCTTTGTAGCTTGAAGGTAGAAGAGTTTATTCTGTTGACCATCACGATAGTCTCTGAATCTGTGTATAAATTTTCAAGTGTAGCAATGAACTTGTAATAAATTCATCCTTTCCAACAATCCTTTCACTCTGTCAAAAGCCTTCTGAGCATATAAAGATATGAGAGTCACTGGAGTTTTAGATTTTGAGGCATGACGTATTATGTTTAGAACATGCCTGATGGTATCAAGCCGTCTTCTGTTTGGCATGAATCCAGTTTGGTCAATAGAAATATGGTCAGTGATAAAAGTGTTAAGTCTATTCGCTATAACTGAGGTAAATAATTTTGCATCTTGATTTATTAATGCAATCGGTCAAAATGCAAAGGTGCGAGGGTGTCAGTCATTTGGGGGTGGGATTGGGACAATCTGGATGAAGATGTAATCCTTGTGAAATTACCTCATTAAATAAGTCTTGTACGTGTGGGGCAATTTTGTCATAGCATATCTTATAAAATTATCCTATGAATCCGTCCAATCTGGGAGATTTCCTGGGTTTAAGGTTCTGAATTGTTTGCTTTATTTCAATGAGGTAGGGTGGTTGAGTAGAGAAGTATGTGATTCCTTGTTTTTCAAAATTTTAAGAGAATCAAAGAAACCATTACGGTTTTTCTAGAGAGTCAGTTCCTCAGCATAAAGTTCGGAATAGAAATCTCAAACTGATATACTATGTCAGCTTCAGAAGTTTTGATATTACAATTTGAGGAAGTGATTCCTGTAACAATTCTCCTTTCTGTTTTCTATTTTGACAATCCGACTAATAATTTAGAGTTCTTCTTCTTCTTTTTACAAAAGTAGGCTTTTGTGTACTGCAGTTTAGTTTGAATGGCATGTAGATCCAATTCTTCAATTTGAGACTTTTTCTCTAATAAGGTTTTTAATATGTCTGTGTTTGGGGTCTTTTTGTGAGAGCTTGATAAAAACTCGATTTCTTTGACCGTAAATAAAATTCATTCATTCAAACTTGATTTCTTTAATCAATTCTCAGTGCGTCTTAAATTTTCCTTTGCTTAGATTCCTTCTGTATAAATAGGCCTGTAAGCACTGCTTTCAGTGCGTCCCACAATAGTGCCTCAGAAATGTCTTTAGATCTGTTTTCTAAATAGAGAATCTCTATAGTTTTCTCTATTTTTTAAAAAGGGTCATGCTGCATAAGTGGTGGAGTAAATCACCACAATTTTGAAGCCTGGGAATGTCCTTCTGGTGCCCAGTCTAGTGTTATTGGCAAATGGTCTGAATATAGAATCGGGTTAATTGTGGAATCTAAAGTTTTATCTAGTAGGGATTTAGAGACAAAGAAAATGGTCAATTTGAGAATATGTTTTATGAGCTGTTATTTATTTTATTTATAGTGAAATCCTTCTCTATAGAGTGCCAAGTATACCAAGGATCAAGTAGCCTCACATCACGTATTATCTGTGCTAAAGGTGTTGGACCAAATGATTTAGGAGGTTTTGACCTATTGAGATGAAGAGTGCAAAACTTTATTAGAGTCACTTACTAGCACCATGGATCCAACAGCCACTTTCTTAAGATGAGGCAAAAAAAGCTTACATAAATTGGTGTGTTGGGTGCATAAACAGTGCCCAGAGTGTAAGGCTGGCCAATTTTTTCTCCTGCTAATATTAGATAGCACCCTGTAGCATCCTGAAATTCGTTGTTTACCATGAAAGGGCATGATTTGTCTAGGAGAATTATTACTTCTTTAGTTTTCTCTGTGCCCGAAACTACATATTGGTTTCCAAACAGATTTTTTTTTTTAATGGGGTCAGATCCCTTGTGGTGTGTTTCTTAGAGCAATAAGAAATTTGGGTATAATTGCTTGACCTGTTTTACCCCCCCCTTTTTTTTTTTTTTTTGCTAAGTATAGGCCCTTAACATTATAGGAAATGATTCTCAGGAATGTAATGTGACACTATATTGCATTGTATAGAAAGATTGGAATTCCTGTTTTTCCATATCCTTTTTCAATTTGTGGATTAACATTTCAGGATCTAAAGCATTCAGAATTGCCCCATATGACTGCCTTACAAATTTTTCCTAACAGTGCAGTGCAGCTAAAAAGACCAATGCAATTTTAGGTGCATCAATAGAAGTATAGCGTCTAGATCAAGGGAAGTAATAGTGCCACTCTATTCTGCTTTGGTCAGGCCCCACCTGGAATACTGTGTCCAGTGGCGCGTGTCAAAAGGAGGGCGACTAAAATGGTGAAAGGTCTGGAAACTGTGCCATATCAGGAACGACTTAGAGAGCTGGGGATGTTTAGCCTGGAAAAGAGAAGGTTAAGAGGTGATATGATAGCCCTGTTCAAATATTTGAAGGGATGTCATATTGAGGAGGGAGCAAGCTTGTTTTCTGGTGCTCCAGAGACTAGAACACGGAGCAATGGATGCAAACTGGAGGAAAAGAGAGTCCACCTCAACATTAGGAGGAACGTCCTGACCGTAAGGGCTGTTTGACAGTGGAACACACTCCTTCGGAGTGTAGTGGAGTCTCCTTCCTTAGAGGTCTTTAAGCAGAGGCTGGATGGCCATCTGTCGGGGATGCTTTGATTTGGAGTTCCTGCATGGCAGGGGGTTGGACTTGATGGCCCTTGTGGTCTCTTCCAACTCTGTGATTCTATGATTTTCCCTAAATACATTAAAAATATTCATGAGATGTAAATAAAACAATAATATAAGAACACATGTAACTTTAACAACAAACTAAGAACAATATCATAGCCAATAGGAGTGGAAAACAGGTATCTCCCTGTTCTCCCGATCAGATTTTAATTTTCTGGTTTCCTCTTGAGGAATGGGGGCAAACAACATCTCTTTGTAGTGGGATATTGTTGGCCCATCCTATGATTAATGTTTTTATAAATATGTAGTAAAGGTAGTCCCTTGACATGAATGCCTAATCGTAAGCAACTGTAGAGAGCAGTGCTCATCTCCGTTTTTAAGCCAAAGAGCCAGTGTTGTCCGAGGGCTGCTCTGGTGGTCATGGGGCCAGCATGACTGCACCGAATGCTGTTACTTACCCACTTAAGTGGTACCTCTCTACTTGTATTTGCATGCTTTCAAATTGCTAGGTTGGCAGAAGCTGGGACTAGTGACAGGAGCTCACCCCATCATGCAGCACTGGGGCCTCAAACTGCCAAACTTCTAATCTTCCGATCATCAGAAATTGCCATCTTTAACTACTAAGCCACCACTTCCCATATGAAGTACACATGTAGTAAATATGTAAATGTTTGCATAGGTAAATTTAAATTTACTTAAATAAGCATTTGTGTAAATATTTATTTAAATATTTTAATAAGTAAATATGTAGTAAAGGGCAAGAAATATTAAGATGTAAACTTTTAAACGTAAATTGTAACACAATAGCTATTTTACCATCTCTATATTAAAATAGAGTCAGTAATATTGTAAATAAGAAATAGATCAGTTCACAGTCTGCAAAGTAGCGGGTGAGCTAAAGTGCCAGTCAAATGCCGTTATTCGGGACTGAATTACTGCCATTTAGTGTCTGAGGATCATGAACAAAGATGGCAGACGAAAGTGACAGTAGTGCGGGAACACAAGATCTAAAATGGTGACTGCAGGGGTGTCATAGGGGCCTGTTCTGTTACCTGAAGATGTTTCACTGAGTCAAGTAAGATTACCACTAGCAGCTCCCAGGGGACTTCAAGGCACTCACAATGAAGCTATGAGGCTAGTCTTGTTATTTTTGTCTTTTCTGTTCTGCATTGTCTGCCATTGTTTTTCTTCAGAGCTGTCATTTTCAGGAATCTCACTGGGTTTAATTAGCTGATCATTTCTTTCAATGTCAAATAAATGTCTCCAGGATTTGTCTAATTTGTGATCTGGACCGTACCTCTGTGAAAGACAATGAGTTTAAAGGGGAACCTTAACTGAATTTTATTCCCTTGGAGAGTGAAATACTTGTGAAAGTTAAAGGACTGTCTTTTCTGTATCGTCTCCATTGAAACGTCTTGGTAGACTGCCACTTTTTGCAGCTCCTAGTTTAGTTCTGTGACTCGCGCCAAAGTGCTCAAGACTAAGGTTTTCTTTGGAAAACTTGAAAAATGCATAACATCTCTCTGAGCTTTGTTGGCAGGCTGTCGCAGCGTGAAGGAGCAATACCGTGCATTCTATGTTGGATGGTGATAGATCTAACTCAGGGTTTATTTTATTGATCCATTTAAGTATTGAAACTGGCAAGGAAGTGGGAGACACCGATTCTGGAATTCCTTTCAGACAAATGTTTAATCTTCTCTCGCAGTTTGCCAGATCTTCAACTTATTTTGTAGCTGAGAGGTTGTCTCTTCTATCTTACAAATCCTCTTTTCATGATGGGATTCCTGATGGAAAGTGGTGTTAGCCATTTCTTCTATATTCTGGATTCTGTTTGAGATCGCAGAGATTTTCAGACTAAGTGGCCATAAAGCAAGCAACAAGTCTCTTTGTAAGTCTCTAACCAGGTTTTCATGCAACTTTTCCAAAAGATCTCAAAATGAAAGGTCTGACACAGTAGTGGTGATCAAGTTTTCCCAGTCTTACTTGCCTTGTTTGGACCCCACAGCATTTTGGCAGTTGTCAGAGCTTGTACATCTAACTATGTTTTTGCTTCTTTTACGGACATGCAACAGTCCATAAAGGGTTGATCTGCTGCCCTTTTTAGTTTGGATGTCAATACCCACAGTTGTGTTACGTCTTTCAATTGAAATTCCTGCTTTTATGTAGAATTAATCATCGGGACCGAGGTAAGCTCACTGATTATGTGTCCGCCATGCTTGACAGTTAGCCACACACCCCATTTCCCAAAATTTTCATTAAACCATCTACCCATCAATAGGAAACTTCCTTCAGTAGCTTTAGGCTTTGAATCCACCAAAGTTCTTCTTGTATTCTGAGAAGGTTATGATGATTAAGGATGTTCAGTCTTTGATCTTGTACCTGAAGCCAATTTGACAGCTGTCAAGTTCTTTAAATCCACTTTCTGACTGTAGTCAATCCTCTTGACCACTGTGGGCTGCTGCAATTCAGTTCTTTCCCTTCTCCTTTTAATATAGCCTTTCCTTTGGAAGTACTTTCTTGTACTTGCAGTTTTTAGCCTAACTGCATGGATGTTTCTAAGCGCTAAGTAAACAACATTCCTTTGTTTATTAACCCCTTCCACGCTGGTTATTTGCTGTGCAATTCCACGCATATTATAGAGATAAAAATCTTCCATTACTAAGATAGCTACCTTAAAGTGTGAAATGTGAAGGATAGTCTCTCTTCTTGTTATCAAGAGATCTTTAAATAGATTTCCAATTTCCAAGTTTCTTGAGCAAGGTCCACTGTGGTCTCCTCTTTCCAGCCTGAGACTGTTTACTCACTTTTTAATGTTCCAGAAGTGTAGGTGATGGAGTAAATGCAGGCTTCTTAGTTATCACTATGTTGATGGTAACCCTTTAAGAAAGTTGCATCTGCAATGTTTAGTCCACAAAAAGGGTGGTGAGTGATGGTCCCACAATCTCCTTTGCTCCATCCAGGATAGGATAACAATTTCTATTTTCCCTGTCATTAAGAATGAGAACTGGACTCAGTTAGACTGCGTTCACACTGGAGAAATAAACCGGTTTAAGTGCCATGGCTCAATGCTGTGAAATTCTGGGAATTGTAGTTTGTTGTGGGCCCAGAGCGGAGGTATAGGCCTATCAATCCCTTGGATATCATATGTTGTTCCTTGATTTTCCACTATCGAGCTGTTCATGTGGAACTTGGGCTATGGTCTACATTATTAATAGATGCACAGCATATAACTTGTTGGCTGTACCTATAAAAATGGCAAGTACCTGTAATTCACAATACTGTATTAGGAATGCAAAATTGTCTACTGTAAAGGAGTTTGGGTGAACCTTTATTCTAGATTCAGCTCTAAGTACAGTTTCGCTTGAAATATACACTGGTAGCTAGAACAAATAGAAAATTTGAAAGCAAAGGTAACTATCTCTTCTCTCCTAATGGAGCATGGCACATGGGGAACCATACAAACAAATGTTTCATATAGTTCTATGCATGAGTTTGCCACATTTCATACTTTTTAACACAAAGTTCTCAACTGCAGATATAATTGCTCTACTACAAGAATAAGGTAATAGCATTACTTATTTCAGTGAAAGGAACTGGATATCTAGAAACCTTCCAGGATTTCACACCTTTGCTTATCCACAGAAGACTAAATTCAACTAGTGCATATTCGAGTAGTACCACAAAAGCTATCTAAGTTATATCTGCAAGAGTTCAGTTCCTTGACAATTTGAACAAGGCCAAATATTTATTACAAAATACAAACATTAGAAAAGCACCCACATTCACCTTAGGGCTCTTTATAAAATAAATTGTAGATGGTGTCATTTACTATTACTTTTTACACCAAAAGCATGCTAAATAGCTTTGCCCCGGAAACAAAATGTCACACAATGCAGAACAAGGGGCCCTTTTTGTCTTGGTTTCCCAATCACAATCAATAGCTAAAGACATCAACACATTTCATTCAATTCCATCAACATTCCACTTTGTAAAAACAAAGGGCCTTGCTCTTCACAACAACAGCCTAGGACATTTTGTACTGCTGCAAAATGGATGAAATGGTAGAGTACGATTACAGCTTTCATTAGTTTATATAAATCTACTCTTCAGTTTAAAATACTACGCAAATAGGAATCCTCATTAGACCAGTGTACAGAGAAGAATGACAAGCAATGAGTGACCTGGCTACACTTCAGTTCAGAGTACAGTGGTCCCCCGGGATACGAAGCCCCCGGGGAACGAAATCCCCGGGAGCCGAAACCGCTGGGACCGCCAAAATGCCCCCAGGATCCAAATAAAACCCCGGGGTATGAAAGGTAAAAACCGCGCGGCCCCTTTAAATCGGCCACGCGGTCCGTCCCTTAAAGCAGTCCCCCAGGAAACGAATATTTCCGGGTTACGAAAGGTAATCCGGAACGGATTACCTTCGTAACCCAGGGGACCACTGTATAAATACTTATCTTTCCCCAATAGTAACTATTGAGTTATGCAGAATTCACAGCAAACATCACAGGCTGAGTTCGGACTACAGAAATAATTCGATTTGACACCGCACTGGATTATTCCAGAGTGCAGATGTTTCAGTTGTCAAATAAGACTATGCCCAACTTCCTCCATTCCCAACTCTCTCTGTATATATACACACACCGCACACCATTGAAGCTGGGAGGCCTGGAACTGAGAGACCATCCTAGACTCTCAGACTTTGCCCAGAAATGTAACTTTGGAAAGTGGCTAATAATATCCAATGCAGTGGGATTCAGGAAGAGCTTTAACAAGAGTTTTACGATGGAATACAATGGCCCATTTTAGATTGGCAAAAAGAGGTGTGTTGAAGGCTGCATGAAAGCCCAGCCTTTAGATGAGAAAAAGGGAAAGTGTGCCATGAAAACACTATTTTGGCATTTTAAGGGAGAAGAAGTGCTTTAAAAAGGAGCTGGCCCATTTTAGATTGGCAAAAAGAGGTGTGTTGATGGCTGCATGAAAGCCCAGCCTTTAGATGAGAAAAAGGGAAAGTGTGCCATGAAAACACTATTTTTGAGTTTTAAGGGAGAAGAAGTGCCTTTAAAAAGTAGTTTGATTTCCCCACTACTTTTTTAAAAAGGGAGCAACATTGCTATTGCATCTAAAGGCTAAGGTGTAGTTGCACGGTTAAATGGGGCTCTGTCTCTTTAAAGCGCCCATTTAAAGGCAGCGATACAGGTGCGGATCATAATGGATCGTGGGTTGGGAGCATGCGTGGTGTGGACTTCACTTCTAATTAAAACGCTCAATGCCCTGCAGGTGTAAAAGCTGGGGTTTATCCGCGAAGTTTTTTAAAGCTCCCAAATCCTAGCTCTACTCCTAATCCGAACCCTAGACATGCGCAGGAGGGACTCTGGGATGCCGTTACTGTTATTCTACTGTGGATAATATGTCAATTCATTCACAAAATAAAGGGGTTCATTCATGATGCACCAGTGCAACGGCACAGTTTAAAAAGGCGGAGGAAACGCAATGATAATTTGACGGATCCTCATAAGTATACATTTGTCCTGCGCAACTGCGCAGGTTTTCCGGCTGCCGGCTGTGAACTGCGCAATTGCGCAGTTCCCAGCCAGCAATGATAATTTGACTGTATGGTGTAACTGCGTTTGTGCAGTTCGCAAACCTGCGCAGTTGCGCAGCACAAATGTATACTTACGTGGATCCGTCAAATTATCATTGCGGCTCCTCTGCCTTTTTAAACTGTGCCGTTGCACTGGTGCATCATGAATGAACCCCTTTATTTTGTGAATGAATTGACATGTTATCCACAGTAGAATAACAGTAACGGCATCCCAGAGTCCCTACTGTGCATGTCTAGGGTTCGGATTAGGGGTGGAGCTAGGGTTTGGGAGCTTTAAAAAACTTCGTGGATAAACCCTAGCTTTTACACCTGCAGGGCATTGAGGAATTGCGTAGTTCGCAGCCGGCAAGGAAAAAAATTTTTTCAGGTTCACCGCGGCTAAAAGCCGCGTTCATTGCCGCCCATGTAGCTGCTCCGCCTGTGTTTGTAGTGTTCTGACAGCTTCCCATGTAGCTGCTGAGCCACAGAAAAGACCTCAGATAAGTCGTTCCCACACCCCTCAGTCTAGCTGCCCTGTACTTTTTAAATGCACACCTGGGGCTTGCAGTCTAGCTGCTAAGCATTAAGGAAAGTGCAACTTCATGTCACACTTTCCTGCCAATCTAAAAAGCCCCAATGGGTACTTTGGAATGCTGTGCTTCTGAAGGGAGGCATGAATCACCCCCTTTCCCACCCAACCAATCTCCCTCAGGTCTTTTTGATAAACCAGGAAAAACACTGATCTAGCACACGTGTGGTGGATCTTACCTCTCCATGAATTGCCACTTTGTTCCTTGCCTAAGGCCCAGCCAGGATGGATCCAAGAAATAAAAATAATTTTCTGTGTTTAATTTCAACTAAAATAGGAATCACTCTATGGAGTATTGAAAATACAGGCTAACACATTCAGACCTGAAGCAGCGTCTGGAGCAGCTATACAAAAACTGCACACACTTCCTTGTGCATCTCCTTCTAGGCAAGCACTGACAACAGCAGAATGCTTTTTTGAGGCTTCAAAAAAAGCTAGCAAGCCACTTGAGACCAAAAGACAGAAACCGAGCCACATCCATTGTCAGACTGGCAGGATGGAAAGCAGGAGCAGCACCAACATGAAGAGTGGGAAAGTAGACAAAGATTTCTTATGTAATTATTCACACAATAGTATTCAAATTTGTTAGATGCCCAATAATCCTTACCTAATGCTCCCCAGCCTCTCTGCAGGAATAGACCATCCTGAAGAGTGTCAGCTGTGATACAAGAGGAGGAGAGAATCCAGCAGGTGCAAGAATAGAACAGAGGCACCTTGTTTGAGTGGAGCTTAAAAATTCAGGTCCAGATAAAAGCAAACTGCCAATAGAAAAGGGTATCATGGTCTACCACTAAATTCTGCCCAGCTGTTACAAGTAGTTATAATGGGGGGTGTTAATATATTTTGGTCATAACTGTTTTGCTTACTCTGTCTTTTAAAATAAGCTTGAAATGAAATCATCCCATGATTCTATCTTTCTTTTAGACAACATTGAGATCTGATTAGATTCCAATAAGCTCAACCAAGTTGTGGATAAAACAGCACAGTTGAAAGGCTCTCTTGATACAAAGCAAGAAATTATCACTCACACAGGTTGCTATGATATTGAGTCAAATGTGATTCTATTCAAAAACACATTACATTTTTAGTTGTTATTTAGTAGTTTGAGTCGAGCCATTCTACAGGAACTGTGCATTCATTTCTCAGTTAATGAGAGCAGTCAGCTCCCACCTAATAGTTTTAAGATAACAACGGGCATGACCATATGGTTGGGTTTATATGGTGATCTCAAGGATTTCTCACAGCAATCTTCGCTGCATAAGAAACTGTTACTATATTTATCTGTCAGTCTCCCAACATCAAAAGTGGGAATCTTTGTTGCTCATTACACAGGTTATTTGTTCAGTATTCCACTCTGTTAAAGATTTGGGATGGAGGTGCATCTGGGTGGGTCAAGGGACTGGAAACTGGATAGGCTGCTTTTTAGCAGATTAATGCAAGACTGTGGTTTTATTTGTGAAATAAAATTGTTCAACAGGTGTACGAAATGAATTGGTAGTCTCAACACCAACATAATGTTATCACAATTATTAGATTGTTGGGAAAAGTGGGTAAATTGAAATTTAACAGGGCTGTTGCACCTCCTCCAAAAATGGCAAAGTTCTAGTACATTATGCAAAGCATGGGTTCTGCTATCGGTCTCTTAATTTAAAAAACAAGAAACAAATCCATTTAAAAGAAATGGAAATCATGTGGCTCTTCTGATATTATCAGACTGAAGTTTCCATCATATGTTACCAGTGGCACTGCTAGCTAAGGATACTTTGATTTACAGTCCAACATCATCTAGAAGGCCATATACCTCCCATGTCAGTCTGAAAGGGATAAAGGGATCATGGGCATTTTATTTCTTGCTTACTATACTCCTGTCTTCCATGAAACATAAACAGATGTTTATTGGGTTTTCTCTCTTCCATAGCTCCTGAGAAACACTATACGGTGTACTCTTCCAGGACACAAGTAAGACAAGGTAGCCCCACACACCTGACCTCTAAAACCATTTTATTGTTACATACATTTAATACTCTAGACTATTTGGTCCCAAGGACCTCCCATCTCCAGACAATTTATAAAAGATTACAATAGAGCATCATATAAATATTGTTGTTGTTGTTGCTGTGTGCCTTCAAGTTGTTTCTGACTTATGGCAACCCTGAGGCAACCCTATCATTGGGTTTTCTTAGCATGATTTCTTCAGAGGTGGTTTCCACTGTCTTCCTCTGAAGGTGAGAGCATATGACTCACCCAAGGTCTCCCAGTGAGTTTCATGGGAGAGAGAGGAATCAAACCCTGTCTCCAGAGTCACAGACCACCACCCAAACCACTATGCCATGCTAGGACCATTTAAAATGCATATAAACTAACTACTGTATATATACTTGTGCCTAAGTCTAGACATTTTAGTGATAAAATTGATCCAGAAAAACTGGATCAATTTATCCATGGGTCAAAGTAAGTACTATACTTTAATTCTTATCAAAAAAAGGACCCATCCCCTTCTCTGAATAGAGTAGTGAAAGGTGAGAGCTTAATCCATCTCAGGAAAACCTAAAAGAAGCACTGCCCCCCCCCTTGCTCTGTCCACCGCAGCACTACTTCTGACCTTTTTGAATGCCCAGGCCAGAATATGGCAACGATGGCAACTCTTTAGTGACTCCTCTCAAAGAAGCAACCTCTGAACGATGCGACTAAGACATCTGTGTATGCTTGTCGCCTTTTTGGGGTTACAATCAGGCAAAGTTATTGCATTAAAGTTAAACGTTATAATCACTGTTAACACAGTCACCATTTTTCTTTGCTTTACCTTTTTATTCTTTTTGAAATAAGTATGTTTTCTTAGCCTTATCTGTTCCTGTTTGCCCACTCCTCATGTTGCACAGTACCATAATTCCCTCCTCAACCATCTAGCCTTTAGGGTGAGCACAAACAGTAATGCCTGCTGGATTTTGTATGTTCTTTGGCACCATTTTCCTTTGCTTCGTCCTTTACATCCTTTGTTATATGCCCCTAAATTTTATCCTTGACTTATCCAAGGGTCATATCAAAATTCTTAAAACTCGCCCTGGACTTCTACTTAAGGTTGCCTTATAGTTGCGTATATACAGTAAATAAAAAGCAGCAAAGCCATTTCAGTCAATATCAGAGGTTTTCCTAATGAAAAATGGATCTCTTGTTCCAGGCCCTGCAGTTCCAACCTATAGGGAATGCTGCCATTCACCCTGGCCTGTTCCCCCAGTTATCCTCTTTCCTAGATTGAGTTTCTGGGCTTCAAAGTGACCCATAAGTGTGAACTAGTTTGCTTATCAGCTTTGAGTTTTTTATGGTAAGCATAACAACCCCTTGATTCAAGGTGAAGGTAGGCAGTATGTGTCAGAGTTAACAAAATAACAAGAGAATTAATGTAGCGTATTATATCCTGAAGAACAGTAAATGCTTTAACAAGTTACAGTACTTAGTTGCAACCATATAATGATATTCAACCTGAATTATGTCAGATCTTACTCTCAATCAATTCAGGCAACCAGTACACATTCACTCCCCAATGATTTGTCCAGCTGTCAACTCCCAACTGTCACTCCTGTTCCAATCTGTTTTTTTATACTTTTTGATCCTTGGCAGACCCCCTTCACAGTGTCTCTGAACCGCAAATGGCCGCCTTGAAACCAAATCTGCATAGTACCTCCTTCATAGTCAGGTTTTCATTGCTCAAGTCAGTGAAGTTGTGACCTTCCACGGCTGTGATGCCCCAAAGTAAGAAACCCTCTTCCTTGTGTACACTGCTTCATTTCTGAAGACTGGGAAAGAAAGAACGAGAAGGTATGAATTGAACGGAGGGTGTGGTATAGGGAGAATATGGTAGGAGCAGGTGCCAGTACCAAAGAAGCCCCATAGCTGATCAATACAGCTGACAAGATGTTATTGAGGAAGAAGGGACTTCTAATGTCTCCTATTTTTTGCTTATAGCACCTGCATCAAGCATGGTTGTCAAGCACATTTATTTAAGACTGTATTTGGGACAGCACAAGGGGAAGAATAACTTCCTAGATTTCTGCAGTAAGGTGTATACCAACAGCTGAACTGAGATGTCAGCTCTACACAGACCGTCCTATTGACTATTCCATTGACTGTCTTGTTTCTTGTCTTAGTAATCGTTTTAATGATCTTAATTGTATATTATTACAGTTATTGTTCTGACTGTACTTATTGGTGTTGATCTGGGGTTAAGGAGGGAGGGGGATTGTGGGATTTGATTCTATTGTATTGTATGGATTTTATTGATGTAAGCCACCTCAATCTTGTTGGAGAGGCAGGATAGAAATAATAATAATAATAATAATAATAATAATAATAATAATATACTTAAACTACATTCCTTTCACCCAGTGGTTCTCAACCTTTGGTCCTCTAGTTTTTTGAGACTTCCACTCCCAGAATTCCTGAACAATCAGCATACTGACTGGGACTTCTGGGAATTGAAGTCCAAAACATCTGGAGGCCGAAAGGTTGAGAACCACAGCTTTAACCAGTCACTGATCTTCTTTCTAACAGACAGTTAAGAGTCCAGCTTTCAATAACTGACCTGACCTTTGCCTTACTTGCACTTTGACTGAACTAATGCCAGCTGGGGATGGCCGCGTAAATCTACTTATTGAATTACTGTTTCTGCGGTGAGTTCTGATTAAACTAATAGTCAAGTACCATATTCCTTGAGTGAGCTAACTATAGCACTGTTTTTTTTAAAAGCCTTGCGTTATTTGCTTTGTAAATGAATCCCTTTCAGCTAAAGTAACAATTGTGATTCATCAGGTTAAAGTTAAAGGTATTGCAGAATTAACTAATTTAGATTTTTCAAGACTAAGGTAGTCATACTATTTTATGTCATCAACTTCATGATTTGTTGAATTGATTAAAATGCTTTTTGATGGTGCTGACTGAAATTTGAATTTTATTGGACTGAAATAGTCTCTTTGATGACTGAACTGTTTGAACTATTTGAATAATTGACCACAGGCTCGAAAAGGTAAAGGGGGAAAACAGAGGTATTTATCTGTATTATTCTTCTTGTGAAGAATAAGCGGAAGCGTGAGGTCCCATGGATAATGGTTTGGCTGTGAAAACAAAATGCTGGCCTAGCTAGGCCTTTCTTCCATCCTAGCATGGCTTTTATATTGTCTCTCTTCTAAAATGGCAACGTACCAAAGGAAATAGCCAAAACGTCCATGGCATAGAACTAACCTGGGAAACATTTTTTAATCTTTCAATTCTCATTTCAAAACAGACTACCGTTTGGTCTTCCACTCCGTTTAAATCCAGATCAGCCCTGAGTAGAGAAAGCACCTTGAAAATTATACACAAGTGGTATTTGACGCCAGTGAAGCTAGCCAGAATGGTTAAATATGTTTCCTCCAAATGTTGGCATGGCTGTAATGATAATGGCACATTTCTACACATGTGGCTAGACTGCCCCAAAATAAACAATTTTGACAATTTGTACTTGAACAAATTTCATTGATTACCAACCAATAAGTTGGTAATTAGATCCAGAAATGCTTTTATTATCAATATATGTGGACACAAACCCAAATTTGAAACATAAAAACCTCATAGATTTCTTCATTACAACAGCCTGTGTAGAAACTGCCAGATGCTGGAAAACAGGGGATGTATTTTTAGATATGTGATGGAAAAAAGTATGGGACCTATGGTTACACAAAAAGCTATCTGACAGAATGGCAAGTCACGCAGGACAACCAAAATTAGGAACTTTCATAGACAAACAGTTCCCACTCATTGACTTTGTAAACAAAGACAGAAACAAGAGAAGACAACCTCCACCTCATCTGAACCTTTGGTTGGACATTCTGAACTAGATTTACACAAAGACAGCACTGGACTCCAGTTTATTGTGCTTTATTGTTGTGACATAGTTGTTTACTTATAATAATAACAACTAAATTTTAAAAAAATAAATACCTCCAAAGAAGGAGACTCCACCACATAAATAATGACACTCTACGATATGAGGGGCCTTTTAAATCATCTGGATTAGTTAAGTGAATTTATTAACTAATGAAATGTTGCACTCAACAAATAATGACATGAGGTCTCCTACAGGAAGAGTTAACAATTCTGATAGCCAATTGCTTTTTGTTAACTGTAAACATCAGATGTGAAAGTGCTACTCTTGAAATTTTCAAGGATTATGCCTGTAGACCTCCAATAATCTGATCTCCTGTATCCTGGTACAGTATATCAACCCCAGATATCCCTCCTGCTCCTTCCCCAGAGGTGTGCCTTCCACACAGAGCTTCAAGTTGTGATCCCCACAAAGTAGCAGTAACGCTCACAAAATTTAAGCAGGGTCACAAATGTGCAAGCTCCTTTTTGCCACAACCTCTCCCTGAGCCCACGTGCTCTAACTCACTGCTCCAGTGAGTCATTCTGTCCCAAAATGGCACCACGGACAGGTAGGCAAAGAGCAGGAAACACCACCATACAAAGTGATCAGTGAGGTTTTTAAGGGATCCTGAAAAGAGAAGTTTCATACAACCCTCATCCTCACCTTGGTCCTAAAGGCCACCAGTTCTTCTTGTCTTTCTTGTAGTCTGTACAGCCCCTTAGTCTATCCATCTGATGTATGGTCTTCCTCTCTTTCTAATGCCCTCCACCCTTCCGAGCATTATTGTCTTTTCTAGTGAGACATGCTGTTGCCAAAATACGACAGCCTCAATTTAGTCATCTTGGCTTCTGAGGAGAGTTCAGATCTGATTTGTTCTTTGACACATTTGCCAATTTTTTTGGCCACTGACGGCATCTGCAAAACTCTCCTCCAGCACATCTGAAATGAGTTGATTTTCCTTTCTGTCAGCTCCCTTCACTGTCCATAAATACTCTATATAAATGAAGACTCAAAGTACCACTCTACATATGTCTACTCTGAAATAAGTCTTGCTTCCAATGAGTTTACTGTCACCTAAGGGGCTGCAATTCTATTCAAAGTCTCATTGGAAGTAAGACCAACAGCACTCAATGGTAGACACATATTGCATTATTAAGCTCTTTTCACTGGATCACCAAAACCATGTGCTACCTGCAAATTTTAAGAGCATTTTTGGCTTATTTTAGAACAATAATCCTTACTTTCAGAGCAGCATGCATTATCATATTCCAGAAAGGAGAGGGTGAAATAAATCTATAAGGAAAAGTCACATATTAGAAAAGAACAAACATGGCTGGTGGAGGGAGGTTAATATAAAAGGAAATGAATCTTCTATGTGTATGAAAGTTAGTGTAGTGAACTGAAATCAAAAGAATATTTATTAATCAGTATGCTTCCCTCACCTTTGCTACAACAGACTAACATGGCTACCCCTTTGGCTAGTTTCTACCTACGGTATATATTTTTCCCATTGATGAAGAATCCTGATACCAGTGCTGTTTTCTTTTTTTTTAAACTTATTTTAATACAGAAGCATAGACCCCCCCCCAAAGAAAAGAAAAGATAGTGAACATCAAAATATGGAAAAGCTTGAAACAACGTAATTTCTGACATTAACAAAAGATCTTACCAATACTATTTTCATAGACTCCCAAAACTGAAGCTCAACCAATGAGCATCTAGCCTTCCTTCTGCCATAATGCATCAGCCTCCATAACACCATACACAAAAAGACCACTGATTAATTCAAACTAGCATTCACATTTCAAGTATATGCAATTTTGCTTTGCTGAACAATATCCATAAGGTTTTACTGAACATAATCTATGCAAATATGATGCAAAAGTATTACACTAACTTTCTTGGACAGGTAGAATATACAGTCGTGCCACTTACCAGTGCCACCTGTTCTTGACCTAAAGTTTTTGCCACTTTCCTGAATACTAGTCCCAGTTCTAAATTTAATTATTCTGAATTAGCATTTGGAATTCAGTTTTACCTTCCTTCAGTGTAACAGAATTATTATCACACACACAGAGAGAGAGAGACACACACACACAAAATCAACTCTAAATTATATTCAAACAGAAATTTCAGCTATAATTAATCATAGAGAGCTTTAGCATAAAAATCAGTTTTCCTATCACCTTATTATTCACATGCTGGATTTCACACGCATGTATACTTGTGTGGTGTGTGCATAAAACACTCCATCTGATTTCCCTGAAAGAGACATAACAGTTGTTCAATACAGTCCACAAAATGTATTAGCCTGCCTGCTCACCCATACCTGATCATCTGTGACACATGCAGTCATGCAGCACAATCCTATGCATGGAAATAAGTCCCACTGTGTTCAACGGGGCTTACCCACTGAATGTGAAGGCTGAAAAATAGGGAGAGCCAATTCGGTCAATTGAAAAAACCTTCTGTTCCTTACGTCAAAAACAATGAGATGAATAGCCTCTGATTGTTGACAATTGCTCATTTGATCAACTTTGTACTCTGGTGTTGTTTATCATTTTTTTAAAAAAAAATAGGCCACATTTGTACCAATTAAAATATTAAAATTTGATACGTTACTTAGTTACTTAGCCAGGGTTTCTTAAGATATTGGAAAATGGATAAAATACCAGTATACATGGAATGGTTGGAGATAGAAATGGAATTTGCATTCTAAGATAAATGAACTAATTTGGTTAAAGGGAACACAATACAGTCCTTTTTTAAAATGCGGAACCCTTTTATGGATTTTGTAAACCAAAGAAGAGGGGGTATTTGTATGACAGGCTTAAGCAGAAGTCACTCTTTTCAGGATTGAAACACTTTGGGTAGTGAAATGTGTTAGGATGTATTAACAATGAGAAGAAGGAAAAAGGAGTAATTTAGGATAGTATTTAGGTTACAAGAAGAGAAGTGGGAAGTTTTGTTTTTTAAGGGGGGAAGAGCAGGTAGGGAATAATGGGGATATTGTATTGAGGGTTTTTTGTGTGTCTGTCTGTTTATGGGTTTATTGTGTTTACATCTAGTGTCTTATTGTGTTATATTGTTTTGAATAGTGAATAAAAAATATTTTATTAAAAATCTATCTTAAACGAAAGCAAATTCTTAAAACAGTTTATGTGAAGTGCATATTTACACATGTAACCAACCTTCCAAATCTTTACTTTTTATCTCCCATTTCTTCCAAAGAGCTCAGGGCAGGATACATGGTCATCCTCCCTATGGTTATGAATGCAATAACCCTATAAGGTAGGCTAGATTGGAAGATCATGACTGGTCCAGCATTACTCAAAGAGTTTCATGGCCCAGTTGGGATTTGAATCTGGGTAAATGTCCAACACTCTAACGGACATTTCCTATGCCAGTTGTTGGTTACATAGTGACGCAAAGCAATTAATTCATCCACATTATCTTCTCTGCAGACTAACAGAACTGCACAGTTCTTCTAGTCTACTGGATGAGCTGGCAGTGTCCCATTTGCACAATGTTTCTAATGCAAGAATGAGTGGCAGAATTTTTTAAAAGATTCCCCCAGCCTTGCTCTCATCAGTTTTTACCCTATTGATTACATACTGGTATGGTACCACATCTGAAAAATGCTGTAAAAGAATAAACTAGTACACCTGTTGATGGGAGGGACCCCCACATGCTGTTATTTCAGACTAGAGTCCAGCAAACTGAACCGGTATCCGACAGGAAAGAGAAGTTTTGCCTCAAAGAACAACGGAAGCATCCTTATTCCCCAATGCCTCAGCTCAATGAATAGGAAGAGGCTGGAATCTACTGTGAGGCAGTCCATCCTCAGAAAACAGGCATCTCAGAAATCACTGCCGGAAAAAAGGAAAAAGCTAGCTATCCTCCTGCCAGCTCCTGGAAGAGAAGCTGACTAAGCGACCCCACTTGGAATCAGGCAACATCCCAGACAAAGAGCTGATTGTAGATGCAGAACAACTTGTGGTACTGGCAAGTATCACACTGCCGCTTTCTTGGGTGAATGTGGGAGCCGTCACCGTATCAGATTTAGCAGAATCCACCTACACCAGGACGATTTCATTCTGTACTATGAAGCGACGTCTTCCAGTCTAGCAGTTTATTAAGCAAGTTTGTAAGTCAAGTACAAAAATGTTTTGACAGTTGTAAATCAAAAATCTTCACACCCCTGTCATTTTACTTCCTTCCAACAGTAGCACCTTGATGCTATGTGCCACTTCTTTCTTACATACCATCTTGTGTATGTCCCAGATTTTAGCTACCTTTTAACTCTAGCGCAAAGACAAGCTGTCACATGCATCTCTTATTATTCACAATTATTAAAAAGCCGCAATTGCTCTGCTTAATATCCAAATCCCACAATGCTTACAAAAGGGCAGCCTGCAGGCCACACGTACCACCTCACATCATTTTTGCAGGACACAACCCAAACCCAAATTTCTCTGAAAATGCAATTCTGCAATTTAGTGGGGACAGGGACCCCAAAACAAATGAGAAGCACACTTCTGGCTGCTTCCATTTAGGATTTTTCATTCTCTTTCCACATTTTTGCAGCTGCTGGGGCCTGCAGCATATACAGGAGGAAGAAAATTGACCCCACAATCCAGTGAACTTGCCCATCCTTGTCTTCCAACACCTTACTAGTAACTGATACGGCTTTCAGTGGGTTATCCAAGGTCTCGAAAAAATATTCCTAATAATTAATAATAATCAAGATATTCGTAATCATCAAGTGGGGGGGGGAACAGACAGGCAAAATAAACTGGCTTTCAGCCGCTTTGAAGGTGAGGTGCTTAGATAATGCATGTGTCAAAAACGGCTGGAAATTGGACTGAAGCCACACTAAAGGGCTAAAAAAACAGAGTAAAAAGAAGCTGGTATAGTCCGACTCTTTTAAAGATTGTAAGGGCAGGGTGGACAGCTCCTGAATATTATCATGCTGCTACTCCAGTGACAGATGTAACAGTACACTTGTCCCTCCGTATTTGCTAGGATTAGGGGCACAAGACCCAGGCCACACGTACCACCTCACATCATTTTTGCAGGACACAACCCAAACCCAAATTTCTCTGAAAATGCAATTCTGCAATTTAGTGGGGACAGGGACCCCAAAACAAATGAGAAGCACACTTCTGGCTGCTTCCATTTAGGATTTTTCATTCTCTTTCCACATTTTTGCAGCTGCTGGGGCCTGCAGCATATACAGGAGGAAGAAAATTGACCCCACAATCCAGTGAACTTGCCCATCCTTGTCTTCCAACACCTTACTAGTAACTGATACGGCTTTCAGTGGGTTATCCAAGGTCTCGAGAAAATATTCCTAATAATTAATAATAATCAAGATATTCGTAATCATCAAGTGGGGGGGGGGGAACAGACAGGCAAAATAAACTGGCTTTCAGCCGCTTTGAAGGTGAGGTGCTTAGATAATGCATGTGTCAAAAACGGCTGGAAATTGGACTGAAGCCACACTAAAGGGCTAAAAAAACAGAGTAAAAAGAAGCTGGTATAGTCCGACTCTTTTAAAGATTGTAAGGGCAGGGTGGACAGCTCCTGAATATTATCATGCTGCTACTCCAGTGACAGATGTAACAGTACACTTGTCCCTCCGTATTTGCTAGGATTAGGGGCACAAGACCCCCCGTGAATATGGAAAAAACGCATATAACAAAAACACCATGTTTTTAACCTGAGAGGACACCTCTCTAGGAATCTCTAGGTCCTCCAGTGCAACTCTGTGGTCAACATCTGCCAGACACTGACCATAGAACTGCGCTGGAGGAGCTACAAATGTCTAACGGAGTCTTCTCTCTAGGAATCTCTAGGTCTTTCAGGGCAACCTTTGGTTTAAATTGATCATAGAGTTGTGTTGGAGGACCTAGATATTCCTAGAGAGAACAAATCAATCAAATCTGTGAACAATCAAATCCACAAATATCAAATCCACAAATATGGAGGGACGAGTGTAATTCCAAAAAGTGAAGGATACCTATCAACTGATAGTATTGTCCTCTGGCGCTACAATAAGCTACCACTCCCAGGATTCCCTAGCACTGAGTCAGGAGAGTTAAAGTGGTCTCAAACTGGATTATTTCTGCAGTGTGTTTTGGACTCTAGTTGTCACTACAGATCTCTTGCATTCAGAAGCCTCCAGTCAGATTCGAAGGCTCCATTCAGACAGGGGGAATAACCCGGTTTGGCACCGCTTTCATTGCCTCGGCTCAAGGCTATGGAATTCTGGGAGTTGGAGTTTGTTGTGGGGCCCAGAGCGGAGCAGAGCTCCGCTCTGGGCCCCACAACAAACTCCAACTCCCAGAATTCCATAGCCTTGAGCTGAAGCAATGAAAGCGGTGCCAAACCGGGTTATTCCCCCAGTGTAGATGCAACCTAAATAGGCAAAGGAACCTGCATAACACAGTTGCTGACATGCCAGAGAGCTGTCATTTCAAAACATTCCTGCCAACATCTACTAGAAACCAGCCGAAACCTAATGACATCATAAATAATGTAGCTTTAAAATTTAGATAACCTACTCACCATTACAACCCACACTGTTAAATCTTTGATGCCATTACAGGTAACTACTGTATATAACTTTTTTGCTCAGCGGAGGGCCTTACATAAACCCTCCGAAAGCTAAGCAGAAACTCTGGGAATTTGGTGAGCTGCTCTTAAAACTAGTGGAAAAAGTCCAGTGGTAAGTAACGCCCATCCTGCAGACAGAGGATGTTCATTACAAAGCAGTCTTGGGCACTTGTGTGGGAATATTCATCTCTGAAATCAAAGTTGTGAAAACAACTGCGGACTCAATCTGTAGTTTACAGATTCTTCATCTCTGTAGAAGTTTAGGGCAGGACAGAAAACGAGGAAAAGAGAGCTGGAAAGGGCCAAGATCCTTCAGAAAGGAGAAAGCAAGTCTTTGGACAATGCTTAAATCATAGAATCGTAGAGTTGGAAGAGACCCCAAGGGCCATCCAGTCCAACCCCCTGCCATGCAGGAACTCTCCATCAAAGCATCCCCAAAAGATGGCCATCCAGCCTCTGCTTAAAGACCTCCAAGGAAGGAGACTCCACCACACTCCTATCCTATTGGTGTAGTAAACTTCACAAAATGCAGGAAGCATATATGTGTGTGTGTGTATGTGTGTATACATATATATGTATGTGTGGGTATATATGCATTTTATGAAGTCTGCTGTGGTCTACCATGACAATACAAGCGTTTCCCAAAGACTTGCTTTCTAGCTCCATTCTGAAGGGTCTTAGATTGTTCCTGATCACTTTTCAAGTGTATGTATAATTTACATCTTTATATCTAAACACACACACACATATGTATGTCTGTATATACACACACATATATGTTTAGCTATAAATGTGTATATATATAAATATACATACACACACACACACACATATATATCTATGTATATATATATATATATATATGTTTGTGCGTGTGTGTATATTTATGTGTGTGTAAACACACACATATATGTATATGTATATATATATATATGTGTGTGTGTGTATGTATATTTATGTGTGTGTATACACACACATATATGTATATGTGTATATCTGTGTGTGTGTATACACACACACATATGTGTATGTATATTTGTGTGTGTATTTATGTGTTTGTGTGTATGTATATGTATGTATATATATGTGTGTGTGTGTGTACACACAGATATATATTATATACACATGTATGTATGTGTGTGTACACACACACATATATATGCATATGTACCTGTATATGTGTGTGTATATATATATAGAGAGAGAGATGTGTGTATATAGACACATACATATGAGTGTATATATGTGTGTGTGTTTGTTTGTGTGTATATATATATACACACACACACACACACACACAGATGTATATGTATGTGCATTTGTGTATATACACACACACACCCATATATATCTATATCTATAGATATACAGATAGATAGATGTGTGGGTGTGCCCCACAACCTAATCTGGGCCCCACAATAAACTCCAACTCCCAGAATTCCATAGCAGTGAGCCAGACAGAGAGTTAAAGCGGTACCAAACCGGGTTATCCCTCCAGTGTGGACGCAGCCAGGACTCACCCTCCGCTTCCTCTCAGGACTAGGAGCCCCTCAGCAACAGCAGCCAGAGCCTCCCCGCCGCCGAGCATCCTCCTCCTCCTCCGGGTCTCGCCCTCCTCTCCTCCTCCCTCCGAGGCGCTGCTGCTGCTATAGCTACGGGGAGCCAAGGCAACCGCATCTCGCGAGAACTCGAGATACGGGAGGGAAAAACGCGAGACTTTCTCCCTGATTCAGGGAGTGAGATGGTGGGGGGGGGGAATATGGAAGGCGGGACCAAGTCTCGCGAGAACAGCCCAGAGGGAGGCCACTGGGATCCATCTGAACGGGATTTCAGAGAGCTTGGTTGAACAGTGGTGGTCCTCAAATGATGCTCTCTAAGGGGTTTTTTTGGACTCCATCTCCCAGAATCCCAGGCTATTGGCCAACATGGCTGAGGCTTCTGGGAGATGGAGTCCAAAATCTTTTAAAAGGCACAGTTTGGGGTACTGTAATACCACAGTATGTAGCAGTGGTCTCTAAACTGTGCTCTCTAAGGGGATTATTTTGGACTCCATCTCCCAGAATCCCTGGCTATTGGCCAACATGGCTGAGGCTTCTGGGAGATGGAGTCCAAAATCTCTTAAAAGGCACAGTTTGGGGTACTATAATACCACAGTATGTAGCCGTGGTCTCTAAACTGTGCTCTCTAAGGGGATTATTTTGGACTCCATCTCCCAGAATCCCTGGCTATTGGCCAACATGGCTGAGGCTTCTGGGAAATGGAGTCCAAAATTATCTTAAAGGGCACAGTTAGGGGGAACCACTGGTTTGGAGGAATTAAGGCCTTCACTGCTTCTGTACCCTTAACCTGCATTGAGGCTGCAGGAATACCTCTGCCAGGCCTCAATGCTGTGGGGTTCAGGGGTTTTGTGGCTTTGGTGCCACCCAACACAGCCTTGAGTCCCTATATTGGGAGAAAGGCAGGATATAAGAAAGTAAAACAATAACAACAACAACAGCAGCAGCACATGACACTTCCCAGAATCCCCTAACATTGAACCAGGGCAGCTAAAGTGGTGTCAAGCCGCCGGATTATTTTCTGCAGCCTAGGCCTAAGGCGATGGTCCAAGTCACACTGCAGAAATAATCCAGTTCGTGACCGCTTTAACTGCCTTGGATCAACGCTAGGGGAATCCTGGGAACTGTAGTTAGTTGTGGCAACAGAGCTCTCTCTGACAGAGAAAGCTAACCGTCTCACAAAACTACAGTTCCCAGGATTCCAGAGCACTGAGCCGGGGCAGTTAGTATCCCCTGGGATTTGGTTCCATTAGGACACATACACACCATGGATTCCAAAATGTGCAAACACTCAAGCCCCAATACAATGGCATAGGAGTTTATCACATGGGAGGAATTTCTCTCAATTTTGAATGGAGCCAATTCGAATTCACATAAATTTGCTAGTTTAGCAAATTTACGTGAATTCTAATTGCGTTCTGAATGTGTTCAGAATGACTTCCCATTTCCCAAAAATGACACACACCCCCACTGCCCGAAATTGCGTGAGATACTCTAATAAGCAATTACGTGAAACCCCATGATTGCATTCGGATTGCCATTGCATTATAACCCCAAATTCCGTTGTATGATAAACTCCCTTGTGAAATGATAGATTTCAAAGCTATAGCTGTGTTAGTCTGTAGAATAAGTATTTAGAGAGAGGAGTTTATCATACAACGGAATTTGGGGGTATAATGCAATGGCAATCCGAACGCAATCATGGGGTTTCACGTTATTGCGTATGAGTGTATCTCACACAATTTCAGGCATTGGGAAGTCATTCTGAACTCAATCATGGGGTTTCACATAATTGTGTATTAGAGTATCTCATGCAATTTTGGGCAATGGGGGGTCATTTTCGGGAAATGGGAAGTCATTCTGAACACATTCCGAATGCAATCAGATTTCACGTAAACCGTAATTGCGAATTGGCTCCATTTGCAATTGAGATAAATTCCTCCCATGTGATAAACTCCAGAGATCTTGTAGCACCTTTGAGACTAACATAAAGAAAGAAGTGGGCAGCAGGAGCTTTCCTAAGACTAAAGCCTTCTTCCTCAGATGCAGTTGGATATTAAAATAATGATGATAATGATAATGCAGAGAGAGATCTTGTAGCACCTTTGGGTCTCACTGAAAGAAAGAAGGTGGCAGCAAGAGCTTTCCTAGACTTCAGTCTGCTTCTTCAGATGCAGTAGGATATAATAATACTAATACTAATACTAATAATAATGTAGAGGAAGATCTTTAAGCACCTTTGAGACTCACTGAAAGAAAGAGGTTGGCAGCAGGAGCTTTCCTAAAGTCTTCTTCCTCGGTTGCATATTGTGAAATGGTTCCCTTATATAAAATGGCAAATTCAAGGTTTGCTTTTTGGAATTTGTACTATCCTGAATCCATCAACAAATAAATCTGTGAATACATAAAAAGCTGGCTGTATATGAATATATGAATGTTACTATACCAGCCAGTGTGGTGTAGTGGTTTGAGGGATGAGTTATGACTCTAGAGACCAGGATTTGATTCCCAGCTCAGCTATGAAACCTGTTGGGTGACCTTAAGCAAGTCACACTCTCTCAGCCTCCTCAGGGGAAGGCAGTGTCAAACCCCCTCTGAAGAAATCTTGCTAAGAAAGCCCTATTATAGGTTTTCTTTAGGGTCTCCATAAGTCTTGAAGTCACGCAAAAACATCACACCTCAGTTTACAAGTTAGATATGTTCCTGGGCATTACTTCTTTTACAGAAAAGTTGGTACCAGAGACAGAAATAACATGGAAAGCATGGGGAAAGGGTCTTACACTACTCAAACAAAAAAAGATAATTTCAACATATTTCACCAGACTTTTTGCTCAAAAATACCAATATGCCAATCTATGTAAACTAAAACAGATAGGTCAGGTAAGACTTCCAATGTTGTTGAGTGTCTACAAGTTGTTTTCAATTTATGGCAACCTGAAAGCAAATCTAATATGGGGTTTTCTCGGCAAGAATTGTTCAAGAGTATTTGTCTTTGCTGAGTGTGTGTGACTTGCCCAAGGTCACCCAGCAGGTTTCCATGGCTGAGCAGTGATTCGAACCCTGGTCTCCGAGGGTCCTAGCCCAGCACTCAAACCACTGCACCACGCTGGCTTATGATGAGGAAGTTCAATATTTCCATGTGCTGATCCCTTCCTTCTTCTGAGCCTATGGGAGAGCTGCAATTTGAGAAATTTTGAGAAATTGGAGAGGGAAGAGGGAGGAAAAGTAGGAGACCTCCTAGAAAGTCTGTAGTACCTGTCCCAAAGCAACTTACAAAAGTCAGAGCCAAGCGCAAACAATACAAAGTACATACATACACGCATCCGTTCCAAGATAATCTTCTTGCCCTGAGGCCTGCAGAATGGGAGTTAAAGACTGAGATCTACAAATCCTAAATTAAAATGCTGAGCATGTAATATTTCTAAAAGATGATCTATCCAACAAACCATTCATCCCTTGATAGATTCCCATCACAGGTGATGAAATTCTGGAAAATTTTCTGTTTCTCTCCTGCTGTCAATGGTATTCTGTCTTGTGATACACTTGCCTTGAGAAATAATGTAACTGATTTATTGTTTTTCCTTTTTTATAGAGTACCAATGTTGTTTTTTATCCTGTGTGTATGTTCTTGTTGTACGGTTATACTTGTTTGTTTGTTTTTTAAATTCAAAAATATTAATTTTTTAAGGCTTGTTTAAAACTAGCGTATCTTACATTGTTGTTCTTAATACAGGTAAGTATCTTCATGTCAATCTCGACCTATGGATACACTATGAATGAGAGACGGGGAGGATGGTGGGACAGAGAGAAAGGCCTTCCCAGTAGATCTCAGAGCACAAACTGGTTTGTAAAGGAGAATATGGTCCTTCAAATAACCTGAGCTACATAGCACTTTAAAGGTCATAACCAGCACTGAACGCTGCCTGGAAATGAACCAACAGCCAGTGGAGCTGTTGCAGCAAAAGAGCCCTGTAGCTAGTACCCATTAGTAATTGTAACCACTGCATTTTACAGTAAAACATCGTTTTGCTTTCCATATTTGTTGACAGATTTTACGTACTTAGAACGAGAGTGGATTCTGTCTTTGAAGACTGGAGCAGTTCTATTGGTATGCCATCTGTTTCTGGTGATTTATCCTAGTGCTCTGAGTGCAGTTTTCACTTCACTTTCTAAAACTGGGTTCATCTTCACATAGTTCATCTTCAAATTAATATTTCATCCACTTGTCTTTTTTTTTTCATGTATTGTTTCCATCTTCTTTTTATTTCATCTTGGTCATGCATTGTGTTTCCATGTTGCTCGTAGAGCATACCCGCTTTTGTTGGGATACTAGGGTTCAAATCCCTGCTTGGCCATGGAAACCCATGGGGTGACCTTTAACAAGCCACACTCTCTCAGCCTCAGAGGAAGGCAAAGGCAAGCCTCCTATGAAAAATCTTGCTAGGAAACCCTCATAATGGGGTCCCGTTAGGGTTGCCATAAGTTGGAAATGACTTGAAGACACACAACGGTTATTTATTAGTGGATAAATAATCAGAAAACCTACAGAGGGCAGCGCAAGCTCCATTCAAATACCTTTGGCTTATTCTTGCCTTCACAAGAGTAAGAATTTTCCCAGTGCTATCCCTGTATTATGTTTAAAAAGCAGAGTAAGTTAGCAAAAGAAAAGAAAATGACAAAGGAAAAAGCAGATTTTTCAAGTATTTTCTTTTCTTCATCACACTCATTTCTCTCCACATTTGTGCATTGACCCATTAAGGAGGAGAAGACTCCAAGGAGAGGATGCCTCCAGGTTCTCTGGGGGGAATCCAAAATAATTAAGACAAATATTGAGGAAGGAGAAACACAAGGAAGCTCTGAGTCTGCATTTGCTTGAGGGTTATTGGAAGATGTTTGTCTGTTTACAGTAGAATGTGGAAGTAATTACTCATCCAGTAGGCACTGTGGAATTTGACTCAGGCAGTGTGTTAATATTCAGTGTAATTGAATTTGTGTGGCATCTCTGAGCAGATCTGCTAAAATCCTTGCAGAGCTTGTGGGTGTCTCATAGATTTACTATATTTTTCTTTCTTTAACTAGTCATACTAATTAATAAGAATAATATTTCCTATAGCTATAGCTGTTCTTGGCATACTGGCAGGACCAGCCTATTTTCACAGCAGAAAATATCCATGTCAAGGTGCATGGTATCCAAAGCTACTCGAGTTGCTTTAGGACATAAGGTAGAAAATCTCCATGTCTCTAGTGATAGCAAAAATAATAAAATAAATAACCAAGCATTTGCTGCCTTTTCATGATCCTGAGGCAGTTGCCTTACCCTGACTAATAGCGGGGCTGGCCCTGCAGACCAACCAAATAATCATAAGATCTTATGTAAAACTGTTCTTTTAATACTTACCAGACTATCTTAACCAACAACAGAAATAGCATCTGAGACAAAATGTAGGCCTCTGACTTTTCTTCCTGTGTGATTTTTAGCATCTTTGCTTGTTGAAGCTTTGAAATCAGACATGATGTATTTTGTGCGTTTTCGTTGGTCCAGTCAAGATATCACTGGACTCTTTCAGACGTGAGAAATTGGAAGTATAATCCAAGGGCAATCCAAACGCAATCCTGGGGTTTCACGTTATTGCAAATTAATTCTTCTCACGCAAATTCGGGCAAAAGGGAAGTCACTCCGAATGCAATCATGGGTTTCACGTTATTGCGAATTTAAGCTTCTCACGCGATTTCGGGCAAGGGGGGGTTATTTTCGAGTAATGGGAAGTAATTACGAATGCCTTCTGAACAGAGCAAGCGAATTTACATGAATCCACATTGGCTCCATTCGGAATTGGGAGAAATTCCTCCCATTTGAAAGAGTCCACTGTTTTGTGGATTCTGTTGTACTCATATGTATGTAACTTCTGTGAGTGTGGCTGATACCTGGACCAGAGGTAGGACCTCTGTTGCAATACTGCTTGCTGCAGTTATTACATCCAAGCACTGTCATAATGTCTTTTATAATGTGAGTGAACAGAGGCAGCTCAATAAATGTTGGTGTCTGAAGCAAAGAACAGGAGGGCAACCTCCATGTATGGAGCACTGTTCTGGGACCACAAAAAAAACACAATTCCCAAAAAAGCATAGCCTTGAGCCAGGACAGTTAAAGGGGTGTCAAACCCATATAGATGGGGATATGGGCAGACAGGTTTACTTTTAAATATGATATAAAGGAGAGACTTCAGTCTCAGCATGGTGAAAATAATAATTTATTCCAGAAATGGACCTTGTGTATTTTGGCCAAGAACCATTGATGCAGCCGTTTCCAGGGGCTGCTAAAACAGAAAATGAGACAAGTGACTTATGACAACCCTAAGGTGAACCTATCATAGGAGTTTATCAGACGATGGAAATTGGAAGTATAATGCAATGGCAATCTGAACGCAATCATGGGATTTTACGTTATTTTGTATTAAAGCATCTCACGCAATTTCGGGCAATGGGCAGTCATTTTTGGGTAATGCGAAGTCATTCTGAACGCATTCCAAATGCAACTTGAATTCACGTAAATTCGTTAAACTAGCAAATTCATGTGAATTCGAATTGGCTCCAATTTACTCCATTCGAAATAAAGAGAAATTCCTCCCGTCTGATAGACTCTATAGGATTTTCTTGGCAAATTCTTCAGAGTGGGTTTGCCATTGCCATCCTTTGAAAGTGAGAGAGTGTGACTTGCCTAAGGTCACCCAATTAATTTTTTTATGCTTGAGCAGGGAATCCAACCCTGATCTCCAAAGTCATACTCCAGTGTCAACCCACAACACACTGGCTCTCACAATAAAGTACAGTACTTTAAAAAAAGGTGTGAGCTGAACATATTCAGAAGTTACTTGTGCACATAGTGCCTTATGCCAGCTTATACAAAAATGCAATTTAAAAAAAAATAGAGAATTAAAATGTACATATGTAAGGCAGGAAGCTATATAAAGGGTGATTCAAAAAGAATTTTGCAGAAGTAAAGGTGTTCTTACTCGATTTGCACCATTCTTTTTAAATC
This sequence comes from Urosaurus nigricauda, assembly GCA_034509955.1. Taxonomy (NCBI): domain Eukaryota; kingdom Metazoa; phylum Chordata; class Lepidosauria; order Squamata; family Phrynosomatidae; genus Urosaurus; species Urosaurus nigricauda. The sequence continues at coordinate 156,937,695 of JAOEGL010000003.1, forward strand.
ATTCTATGCTTTAAAAGTGTTTATAAATCCGCCATCATGAATTTTACAAACCTGTTTTCATTAGATTCAAAGTAAGAGGTGGAATATTACCATTTTACATTTTAAAACTTTGTACATTAAGGCCATAATAGTTAAGCACCAGAGGAAAAAAATTAGAGAATATATATTAAATCAGGATGTAAAAGAAAATGAGAAGTCATGTCCAGTTCTCCCCTCCAAAGGGAGTTCCAAGTCTCAATATCCATCCATTTGTCACTTACCGTTTTGGGAAGAAAGTTTCTCTCCTACATCCTGAGACTCAGATAAGTAGATTAACATGTATTACAGTGAAAAGCCTTTGTCCAGTCTAAAACAGGTCAGAAGAGGTAGAATTTAACCTCTAGATGAGCTCTTGTGGGGAGGAGCATTATAATCATATTGTGCACTTTCCATATCTGTAAAACAGGCCTGCCAAGATGTGCATGTGTAGGTTTTAAAATGGAACTTCTTTGACTATTTGGCTGAGGACAGGAGGGTTACCTGGGAAAGCCTCTCTAGTCAATTCCTGTAGCTTGTACCATACTGAATCCCATTATCCTCCATCAACAGGCTTGTTAAATATTGGAACTCAACTGAGGCTGCTTCCACACTGGGGAAATAACCCGGTTTGGCACCGCTTTAATTGCCTTGGCTCAAGGCTCTGAAATTCTGGGAGTTGGAGTATGTTGTGGGATCCAGAGTGGAGCTCTGCTTATGAAATGAACTTATGAAATGCACAAGCTTCAGCACTCCTGACAGTCTTTTAAAAAGAACCCAGATTCAAAGATAGTTGGTTCTAGGATTGTGGTCAAGGAGTGGTAATTTCTGTCATCTCTAAAATGTACCATTTCCAAAATCCTTTCCGTGCACACTGTAATTCTCCAAAACTACCCCGCCTTTTCTGAAGTGTATGAATTAGGGAGAATAGATTGTCTTTGCTTATGAACCTCTTTCTTTCTCTCATCTCTCTCTCCTCTTAGGAACTCTTGAAGTGTCACTTTGCTTAACTCCAAACAATTGTCCCCTTCCTTGTTTCAAAGTTAACATTTCTTCCTTTCAAAGGAACTCTATTAGGGAACTTTTTGTATTCATATAGCTGTCATTTATGAGGTTCTACCATAGTATTTACTATTCCCCCCAGTGCAATTATTGCAGATATCTTGATTGTTGTATGTTCAATAAAATTCTCCTTTTAGAGAGATCTATGTGAATGTGGGATATTGATTCTAACTTCCCTAAGGCATGCTGTTGGTTAAGGTGACTAGATCATGTACATTTAGAACATGTATGAGTTAGTTCATATACTCTGGTAACAATCAGTAGTGCTAGGAGGAATAGAAATACCAGAAGTTACATGCTACAAGAAGTTTCAAGTTACAAGCCACATTAATTGGCTAAACATTAGTCATTAAAAAAAAGGTGGCTAGGTGAAAAAACAGATATTCATGCTTAAATGATGTGGTTAGTACACACAATTGAGAAAAAGAAAAAGAAAATATGTTGTCCTCATTCAAGCCAGAAGATTTAAACCTATTGGTGAATTATTTTGTTCACCATTAGAATTCAAGGATGGCCACTTTGCAAATTGCTGCTTCTTTGCACTTTTAAGTAGGTGACCTGAGTAGCACAGTTGTTTTAAATCTGCACGGCTTCAAAAGCCGGTCCATTTGGTATCTTATGTGTAACCCATCTGGTTGCAGGTACCAGTCTGTATCTCCCAGAATATCTTGTATCTTTGCTAATCTTGGATTGTGGCAAGAGTTGTGTGGCAATTGTGTGTACTTTGCTATGAGTTTCCCTAATGTAGTCATAAGCAGTTTCACTCTGTCTGCAAATTCTCTCCGAGAATTCAGATGATTTCAGGAAAGCAGGCTATAAATATTTCAGATAAATAAATTGTAAACATCAAAAAATACTATAGAAACTGGACTTCATTCTTTTCAGATGCTTTATTTGTTTTTACCAACAACAGGACAGGGTCAGACTCAGTGCAGAGCAGGCAGGCAGCATTTTGTTATCTTTAAACACCCTACAGCCCTCTTTTTTGTGGTTGTCTTGGAAGGTGAATACATAAGCCATTTATCTCTTCCTCTCTCGTTTTTTTCTTTCTCTCCCTCCTTCCCCCCCCCCCTCTCTCTCCCTACCTTACGTCAGTGCTTTCCTTCTCCTACCTCTGATATGGAAACATACCACAGCAAAGATATATTAGAACCTAGTGGGACTTCGACTGTTTTAAAAGGATAAGTACAAAGTATTGCTGAATTTCCTCCCCAGCTTCGTGTAACAGACTTGCAAGTGGACAGCTATGATGGAAAGGAGGGGGAGAGTTTCTATAATTCTTCAGTTTCACCGGCCATTGGCACATTCACCTCAATGGTGTATTCATTAGGCTCTCCTGATCCCAGCCAGGGTACTGGGGTCCTGTTGAAAGACGGTCTGTTGGTGACTTCTTGATTATACACAATGACTGGTTCGGGTACCAAAGGACCAGCATCAAATTCAGGCATTTGGAAGGTCATCAGCTTGGCTGCCTTCTCATATCCCCCATAAGGCACTGCAGTCCTAGGGGGAAGTAGAATGAGACATCAAGGTTTATGGAAATTAGAGCTTCAGCACCGGGGACAGCTGTCTTGCCAACCCAGTTATACATGTCACTCTGACAAAATTAGCCAAACTTGTACTGTATTAATGATGACGAGCCTTAATTTAATTGCTATATATATATCAAAGGAAAATGGATATTTCAGTCTGTCAGGTAGGAGGGAGAAGCATTCAGGTATTATGTTTGGACTGGAGACGCTGTGGCCAGACAAAAAAAAATTAAGCACCCCTTCCATCCCCTCCTCCAAAGTAAAGAATCTATTGCCAGACTATAGCTCACAGAATGTTCATGGCCATAATGTTTTGTCCTGCTTCAGGAAACTATGAATTAATCAGTTAATTAAATTTGTCATTTCCAACTTATGGTGAATCCATCACAGGGTTTTTTTGGCAAGATTTTGTCAGAGAGTTTTTTTCCATTGCCTTCTCCTGGCCATGTTAGCAAATCAAAAGTTATTGTTTTATTTTTAAAAGAGAGTTAGTTGTGTCAAGTGGGGAGCAAGGAAAACTTACTTTTCTAGGTAATACCTGCCAGAAACCCCCCACCCCAGCCAAAATGGCTACAGAAGCTGTACAAACAAATGATCTTCCTAGACTTTGGTCAAGTAACATGTCAGGTCAAACTTGCCAATGCCTTCTAAATAGTTACAAGAGGATGCACCTATCCAGACTTAATTATGAGTGGATGTAAGGTGGGTTAGCTAACCCACCTGTATATCAACATACAACCTGCAATTGTACAGTCTGCTTGTGTCCCTCAAGTATTTGTGTCAGAACAGCCCTCAAAATGAATTTTCACCTGCTCACAAACAAACAAACACATTTGGTCTCCTTTATCCACAAATTCTTTATCCATGGATTTAAAATAAAGTATTTAAAAAAAGTCTCAATTCCAACTAGCAAACCTTGATTTTGCCTTTTTATATAAGGGATGCCATTTTAATATGCCATTGTATTTAATGGGACTTGAGCACCTACTGATTTTTGTATCGGTGTGTGTGTGTGTAACCAAACCCCCAATGGATCCCAAGGATTGTAAAATAATAACATAGATCCAAGGGTGTTTACACATTAGCTATATAACTTAAACTTGCCACCATTTGCTCACTTTATGCAGAGATTTTAAGAGATGTGATTATCTCATATTGCACCTCGGCATTCTCCAGATTGTCCTGCTGTCTCTTCTTCAGACCTGATCACTTGCAATTTTTTAAACTTAAACTAATACTGCAATTGCATTTTAACAGGTGTGGGCTGGCGAAGCATTATTGAGGCTTTTCGGGATTACTGTTATCTTTAATTAGAATCATCTTCATTGCAGCAGCTTCTAACTCTTACAGCTTCCCGGTCAGCTCAGGGTGCATTTCATGATGAATTGCCCCTTGATTGCACCATGATATCGGAAATGAGAGGAAGCCAGGAACTAAAGTTTCCCAGTCAAAATTTGAAACTAATTGTGGGGCAATTGAAAAGCAATTCATAACTAATGTTGTACTATGCTGGACCAGAATCAAATGGAAGATGAAGCTGTGAAAGAAACTTTTAATTAAAGTTGCAGGGCACATCTACTGAATGGGATTAACTTCTGAGTAAACACTATCGAATGATTTTTGGCCTTGGAGAGAGGCGTAGCCAACCCTTACGGCATTATACAACTATGGAGTTTATCACACAAAGGGAACTGGAAGTATAATCCAATGGCAATCTGAATGCAATCATGGAGTTTCGCGTGATTGCGTGAAAGCTGATGGGACACATTTTCGGGCAAAGGGAAGTCCTTCTGAACGCAATCGTGGGGTTTCATGTTATTGCGTGAGAAACTATCACACGCAATTTTGGGCACTGGGAGGCAATTTCGGGCAGTTCTGAATGCAATGTGGCGTCAATATGCAATCATGTAAATTCGCTGAACTAGCGAATTTACTCAATTCCGAACTGGCCTCACTTCCATTTCTTTCGAAATAGAGAGAAATTCCTCCCATATGATAAACTTCTATGAGGTGAAATCTCCGCTCTAATGTTGCCTCCAACTGACTGCAGAAAAGTAATCTCTCAAAGTACTGAAGGACTTTCTGTGGAAGCACTCTCTCAGACCTCCTCAGCCCACAATGACTCCCAATCACTTTCTGCATCCCTTATTCTGTACTCCATATATAATCTGGATATCCAAATACACCATAATTCTTACCGTTGCTGATGTTTTACAACCAAACATAGATCTATGCTAAGCACACACACACACACACACACACACACACAGATGTTATTGTTGTGTGCTTTCAAGTCATTTCCAACTTGGCGTGACCCTACTGTGAAACTACCATGGGGTTTTCTTGGCAAGATTTGTTCAGAGGAGGTTTGCCATTGCCTTCCCCTGAGGCTGACTTGTCATCCGGTGGGTTTCATGGCTGAGCGGGAAATTATACCCTTGTCTCCAGAGTCGTAGTCTAATACACAAACCATTACGCCACTATTAGTCCACATACACACACACGCAGAAACACATACACACATGTCTACTCAGAAGAAAATTTCAGTGCAGGAGCTTCCAGGTATATAAAGCACCAGAACCTGGAAACACCTAGGGAAAAAGGGTCATTGGCATAGAACTCACAGCAAAATGCTGCAATTTGGCAGTGAGTCCCTAGTTTAAAGGAACATATATTTGGAAAGAAATAAAAGATGCAGAAATTGATCAGTGTGCCTTGCTTCAGGACCAAAGCTGGTCTTAGCTCAGTGCACGTTTGTCAATGTTCAATGCATAAGAGCCGACACAGCTTCTCTGCTACCCAAAGAGATTGTCTACCTCCATTAGAGAGGCTCCTCCTTAATGTAAAAGTTTTATTCTCTTTCTTCAAGACAGTGAACATAAGCTTCAGGACAAATCAGTATGCACATATCCTAGGCCATCATATCCTTTGGCAGCCTCTACTAGAGCCTACCAAGTGTTGTCTCTTACCTGTTGAAAGATTTGTAATGGCTAAGTTCTGCTTTCGTGCCATAAGACAAGAGGTCAATTTTGAAACTACTTTTCTCTTGTGGGGTAAGGCCCAGAGCTCTTTCCCATGGAGAGATGTAGGTCTTAAAAATGGAAACATGTTTCCCATTCCCACTTTTGTTGTCACCTGTAATACAAGGAAACAGGGGGGAAAAACACATGAAAACAAGGTCCTTGAGGAAATGAATGCTATGAAGAATCAAGCGGAAGCTAACAGCAAATTTGCTTCTTCAAGAAGGAAACCCAACCTCTGAGCCCAGAATAAATTATGCAAGTGAATTTCCATAACACATACATTATTTATTTGGACTGCTACATTATACTGTTTTCCACACAATTCAGGATATTTTAACAAACATTTAACAAAGACCAGGACAACAGAGGTTCAGATGACTATGAAAAGGAATGGGTCTGAGATTAATATGAGTAGAAAGATAGAAAAACAGGCTAAGAGGACCAGGGAGAGATGCAGGTTTTAAACAAACTAAAAGGTTTTTTTAACATCCCACAGTTATTCAAAGTCACCTGAGACTTCAGCAACACATGAAAATCAGCCAAAACATGCTCCAATTTGTCCTCCACAGAATATGCATTATTGATTTTTCAAAACAGCAAACTTTCAGCCATTATAGCTGACTAGACATGTGCTTTACTTGCTATAGGTTCAGGAAACAAAGCCCTGGTCAGGATTTTCAAAAGCACTTCTGTACTCTTTATAGTTTACTAATCAATGTGGAAATCCTTTTGATGCAAAGTTTGGGTCTCTGAACCAGATAAATGGCTTTTGACAGTTTACAATAATCTGTTTCATCTAAATGCATATTGATCAATACTGAGCCCCATCTAAAATATAGCCATTTTTCCATGAAATTTTAAAATGTGTTAATTTTATGTAGTCAGAAGAACAAGTCTGTTGTTGAGAAAAGATAGAAATAGATATAGCTGTATTTGTCCTTGACTCAAATCGGACATGGGGGTGACAAGGGATCAGTTTGTATTTTACAGTATTTTAATGCATTTTTATTGTTGTAACCCGACCAGATTCCTAGTGATTGGGCGGCTATAAATAAATCTATTATTATTATTATTATTATTACCACCACAAGTGAATTTTTAAAAGTTGTCAGAGGCATTTTAATTTTAGAGAAAGCACAGGATTTAACACTGTTTCTTTCTCATTCGGAATGCATTAGTCAGTCTGTGAAGGCCACATCATAGGCAAGACTCATTAGAAAAGACAATACTGTAATGCTAGGAAAAGTTGAGGGAAGTAGAAAGAGAGGAAGAATGTACACTAGATGGAAGGTTATGGGAATGAATCTGCAACACCTAAGCAGGGCAGTGGAGGATAAGAGGTCTTGGAAGTGTCTCATCCACAGGGTCGCCATGAGTTGAGGCCAGCTCTAGGAGAGTTAACAACGATATCCTAGAATAAAGGTAGGCAAAGTGCATCCCTCCAAATGTTTTTGGACTACAGATCCCATTATTACTAGTCAGCATAGCCAATAGTGAGGATTGCTAGGGAATTTATCAGATGGGAGGAATTTCTCTTTATTTCGAATGGAGCCAATTTTAGCGAATTTACGTGAATTCCAATTGCTTTCGGAATGCATTCAGAATGACTTCCCATTACCTGAAAATGACTGCCCATTGCCTGAAATTGCATGAGTTGCTTTAATACAAAATAACGTAAAACCCATGATTGCGTTCGGAATGACTTCCCTTTTGCCCAAAATTGCGTGAGATACTTTAATACGTAATAACGTGAAACCCCATGATTGCGTTCGGATAGCCATTAGATTATACTTCCAATTTCCATCATCTGATAAACTCCTAGGAAAAGAAATTTATCAACATTTGAAGGGATACACGTCACCCACCCTGGCCTAGGCCCTAACATCTTTCTTTACAGAAAGTGGTATACTCTTTGCATGTAGATACTTACCTTGTCCACCAGTGGTGTTACTTCCTCCACTGTCCACTCCTCCCCCTGTGTTGGCAGATCCCTCCGTGTGACCAGTTCCAGTTCCAGTTCCAGTTCCTCCAGCTCCACCTTTGCTCCCAGGCTTTGGAGGAGGGGGAGGGGGATACTGTAGCTTATTGGATCCATATGGTCCTACTGTTACACCACTCACCATTCTCCCACCACTCTGGGAATAACCATGAGAATCAACTCCATAGTGTCCCCCAGATGGGATGAATCTCTGGAAATGATCCTGGAAGGGAGAGAGGAGAGGGTGAGGTGGAGGGGAAGGAGGGAAGGAAAGGAGGAGAGAGATGTGATGTGATTCGCAAACTAAGCTTCCACACTTCTCTTTCCACCCACTAAAATTCTTCTTGGACTTTTTTTGTACTCAGGAGCAGCAATGACAATAGGAAAGTATTTCCATGGGTGGTTTGGTAAATAAGAATTACTCTAGTAAGAATTACAGCTGCTTTGGTAGATTTGTGTATGTTTTGAGAACTAGGTGAGTAGGAGGAGGTATTCTCAGTGTTAAAGCTGGAAATGAAGCAATCCTGGAGTTCTAGCAGGTAGTAAAGATAAAACTGAGGCTCAAACTATGGAGTTTATCACATGGGAGGAATTTCTCTCAATTGTGAATGGAGCCAATTCGCAATTACGTGAATTCTCTAGTTAACCAATTTACGTGAAATCTGATTGCATTCGAAATGCATTCAGAATGACTTCCCATTTCTCGAAAATGACCCCCCATTGCCTGAAATTACATGAGATACTCTAATGCACAATTATGTAAAACCCCATGATTGCATTCGGAATGACTTCCCATTGTCCAAAATTGCACGAGATACACTCATTCGCAATAACGTGAAACCCCATGATGGCGTTCGGATTGCCATTGCATTATACCCCCAAATCCCATCGTATGATAAACTCCTAGGTCATCAGGCCTGTTTCTTTCAAAGCAAATCTGTCTTGTACACACATGGAGCAAAGCAGGAGTGGAGTCCACTGTGAAGAATAAAAAGATGGAGAAGCTGGATCCACGATTTACCTCCTGACAGTCCATCATTAGCACTCGTACCCCTAGAGCCAGCCCTGGAAGTGTGTCAGGTGGGGGAAAGTGGAAAGGGGAAATGAGAGAGCATGTGTTTTACACACGCAAAGTCTTGCTGGCATCTCCAGGCTTCTGCACCCCCTGCCCTGTCAGCGAGTGGTACAAAAGATTCTTCCCTGAGGCCCAGTTTTTCTGTAAGGTGAGACAGGCCAATAATCTGATATGATCTGCACTGCAGAAATAATGCTTTAACTGCCATGACTCCATGCTATGGAACCCTGGGGTCGGTCATTTGTTGTGGCACCAGAGCTCTCTGATAGAGAAAGCTAAATATCTCCGAAACCTACAACTCCCAGAATCTCATACCATTGAGCCATGGCCAAAGTGGTGTCAAACTGAATTATTTCTGCAGCACAAATTTGACCATGGTTAAAAGTGCCTGGGGGAAAAACTGTGAAGCTATAAGCTAGTTCTTTTTAAAATAGGCTGCTGCCTTGCTTCATTTACTAAATTGTGCCCTTGACATTGTCCTCCACTCATAAATTATCTCTCTGTTTTCTCACGTCTTCTGTCTTAATTTCCATACTGGGGAACCTCTGTGAAAGAAGTGTCTTCTCATGAATTTATGTGTGGACAGTTTTTACAAGTCCTGTATATGAGGTGTGTGAGAGTGAGAAAGAGAGAGATTGTAATGTTTCAAGTCCATTTATTGGCCATCAGTTTTAGCTGTCAATGCTCTGTGTGGATTTTTTGAAGGGCTCTGATCAGACCATCTCTAATGCAAGGCAGGGGAGGGCAAGCTCCAACATGCCTCAGTTAATACATGTTGAATTGGGTTAAAAGGCTGGCAGTAGGAATAACAGAATTGCAGACAAAACAAAAGAAACCTTTCTCATCACCAATGACTAATGATTCAGAACTGAATGTAAAGAACATGGGATGCCAGATTGTTTTTGGTGAGGGAGAGGAAGAGATCCCAAAATTTCCTGTGACACGCTCAAAAAAGTGTCAAAATTTTTCATCATGAAGCCAAGCAATATGTGCACACTTTAAGGACTTTATCACATGGGGAAAAGTGACAGGAGCATAGTGGGATGCTCCTGTCACTATTACACTAGTGAGCTAAGATTATCAGATGACGTCGTGTGACATCGCCATGATCCCATCATTATCGGGTGAATAAAGAGGAACTCTAGTACCGCTTTTCATTCATGCTCCTTTCATTTCCTTCTAGCTTCTTTCTGGCTTGAAGAATGGCAAATAAAGAATATATACAAAGAATGTAGAGCAAAGGGGTGCAACACATAGAATACTGGGTATGGACATGAAGGGATTCAAGCTAGGATTATTGCTAAACTATGATATTAACATGGATATTTGGCCAAGATTCCACCCTTATGTTCTTCATGCTTTGAGGACAGCATAAAAAGCCCAGAACATCCTGATAGCTCTCTTAACTCACCATCTAACAAATAAACATTTAAATCAGGGGTGGCCAAAATGTGCTCCATGGCCGTGTGCGGCCCCCAGGACCATTTCTGTGGCTGCAAGGAACCCCCAGATGTCAAAAGCAATTTCTGCAAAACTATTTTTGGCAAAAATTCCTAGTAAGCCCCAAGTCTCCCAAAATGTCTTTTAGGGCATGTGGGTCACATTTCCACCAAATTTTTTTCCATGCCCCACCCCGCAAATTTAGGTCCTCTTTTGAAATAGGAAGTGATCAGAAAATTATTTCTGCCTGCTGTTAAAGGACAGGAAGGCCCCAAAACTTGGTGGAAATGCTTCTGATCTCCCCTAGAGTGCATTTGAGACTTCCTGTTGTTGTTGTGTCATCATCATTATCATGATCATTATTGTAGGAGCAGGTGTGGTGGAAAAGTGTGGTCCTCCAAGGTCTCCTTCCACATCTGGCCACACTTGCTTTAAACAAAGTCTATGTTTTTTGTTTCTTAATCCAGCATACTATCATAGGGGAAGGGGAGTGGTAGCTACAGAAGGAATGATAAACAAATAGACAGAGCAAAGTAATTTCCACTACACAAGAGCGATCAAGCAGCATGCACCAGCATGCTGTTTGTAGCCATGCAGCCTGGGGTTCCCACAGTTGCTTGGCTTACTGGGTTAGATGATTCCAGCTGATGTCTACACCACCTACCAGTCCAGTTTGATGACTTATCTTTAAAAAAAAATTATGTTTTCCAAACAATCACATAACAAGTCAGAAAATGTTGGTGAACTCAGACACTGATGAACAAACTAGATAACGACATTACATGCAATTTCATTTAATGTGCAGATTTTTTTAAAAATATGAACAGCAGCCCTCCAGAGAACATTTGATAATTATCAGAATTCCCAACAGACGTGGAGGAACTAGTTAACTCTTTCTTCCCCTGCTAGAGTTCTAAGGAAAATCCTTCTTCTGAAGCAGGTATTTGCTTTGGGGGGGGGGGGGGGGGAACCTAATTAGTGCTAGTTGGAGATTTTTCTCCCAACACAGATAGCATTAGATGGAGGGATTTTCCTCAGGACTGTAACAGGGAAGGAATAGGCAAGTCTGCCTTCCCCACCTTTTTGTGGTCTAGACAGTTCTCTCTCTCTATCTCTCACACACACACCCTCATGCTACAATATTCATTTTTAAAATCTGTACATTAAATGCAAAGAAGCAATTAGTGCCACTTCTTGTTTGGCCCGGAGGTTAATTGATGTGGGGCTCCCAGGATTTTCCCAGCCAGAGACTGGTCAAGTCCATACATTGATGTTTTGAGTGCTGTCAGATCAACCACTAGGGACGTTATCACACGGGAGGAATTTCTCTCAATTTCGAAAGAAATGAAAGTGGGGCCAGTTCAGAATTGAGTGAATTCGCTAGTTCAGCGAATTTACGTGATTGCGTATTGACGCCTCATCGCATTTGGAACTTCCCGAAATTGCCTCCCAGTGCCCGAAATTGCGTGTGATAGTTTCTCACACAATAACATGAAACCTCACAATTGCATTTGGAAGGATTTCCCATTGCCCGAAAATGTGTGTGATCAGCTTTCACACAATAACATGGAATCCCATGATTGCATACAGATTGCCATTGGATTTGAAGGAAATAGCAGTTAGGCTGCTCCTGAAAAAACCCTCCCTTGACCCCCTGGATATGAAGAACTACAGGCCAGTCTCTTTATTACCATTTCTGAGCAAGGTGATTGAGAGATCAGTTGCTCTTTAACTCCAAGCTGTTGGAGTTGGATGAAACCGATGAATTGGATGAAACTGATGATCTAGATCCATTTCAAACTGGCTTAAGGATAGGATTTGGAGTTGAGACTGCCATAGTTACTCTGACTGATGACCTTCATCTAGGCATCAACAGGGGTAATGTGACCCTGTTGGTGTTACTAGACCTTTCAACGGCTTTTGACACAATAGACCATCACATCCTTAAATCGCCTGAGAGAGCTAGGGATTGGAGGCACTGCATTGCAGTGGTTCTGTTCCTTCCTCTCGGGGAGGTTCCAGAAGGTGGTGCTCGGGGACAGTTGCTCTGCAAGAAAAGAGCTTAATTGTGGCGTCCCACAAGGCGCCATCCTGTCCCCAGTGCTTTTCAACATATATATGAAGCTGCTGGGACACCCAGATATATTTCTCCATGCCCCGGTCCTCAGCTCTGACTTCAGATGGCGTCTCTCCTCTCAACGACTGTCTTAGGGCAGTAATGGACTGGATGAGGGAAAACAAATTGAATGCAGACAAAATGGAGGTACTTACAGTTTCAGCCCCAAACCCAGGTATTGGGATACAACCTCCAGTCCTGGAAGGGGTCACACTCCCTTCAAAGAACTGTGTTCACAGTCTAGGGGTGCTCCTAGATCCGTCACTTCACATGACAAATCAGGTGAATGCAATGTTCAGGAGTGCCTGTTATCAGCTTCGGCTGAAATGCCAGTTGCGCCCTTTCCTGGAAGTCAGGGACCTTGAGACATACACTGGTAACCTCATGCCTTGATTTCTGTAATGCACTCTACATGGGTCTACCCTCATGCTTGGTCCAGAAACTAGTTCAGAACATGGCAGCCAGACTGGTCTCTGGTACACCCAGAAGAGAACATATAACACAGATCCTAAGATCACGTCATTGGCTGCCCATTAGTTTCCGGGCCCAGTACAAGGTGTTGGTTATCACCTTTAAAGCCCTAAATGGCTTGGGTCCAACCTATCTTCAGGACCGCCTCCTTCCCTATAATCCTCCCTGAACACTCAGATCCTCAGGGAAGAACTTGCTACAGCCTTGGAAAACAAGGCTGTCCATGACCTCCCAAAAGACCTTCTCAGCTGTTGCACCCAGACTGTGGAATGGCCTGCCGGATGAGATCCGTCATATTACCACCTTAAATAGCTTTTTAAAAGCTGTAAAGGCGGATCTTTTCCGGGAGGCCTTTCCTGAATAGTCTCTTCGGTTATCAAAAGAACTTTAAGAACTCTGACTGCACTTCAGTCACAGTCTATAGTTTGTGCTGTTACTGTTGTTGTTTTGTGTGTATGTTTTTTCCCTAAAGTATGTTTTAATTCTTATATTGTTTAATGGTATTTTAAGAGGGGGGATTGAGGGGTCTGAATGTATGATTTTAATCTTTGTAAGATGCCCAGATTGAATTTTGTAGAGGGGCGGGATATAATAATAATAATAATAATAATAATAATAATATAATAAATTAATAATAATAATAATAATAATTTATTTCTAGTCCGCCCCTCTGAACAAGCAATCGGGGCGGATTACAACAAGAGTTAAAAACAGTTACAGTTAAAATATCCCATCCTTTCCCTTACCACCCCCCTTAAAAAAGAATTAAATCACAATACAGTTAAAACATAGAATAGCTAAAATAGGCAATAAAAAGCAGCAGCAGAGAAAACGGACCTAAGGCCTAGGTCATCTAGGAATAAGGTACAAGGGAAGGAAAGCTGGAAAAAAGACGATTCTAGGGCCTAAGGTTAGGCTCAGGATTGGAGCTGGGTGATATTCACATTCTCTGGGAAGGCCTTTTGATAAAAGAGAGTGTGAATTGCTTATGGTCACCCAGTGGGTTTCCATGGGCTGAGCAGGGATTTATGCCCTCGTCCCCAGAGTTGTAGTTCAACACTCAGAACTCTATATCACACAACTTGCAACTAACAGCAGATAAATAATCAAGGAAAGCATTATTCATATATTTCCCCCATATCATAGGAATAATGTAATTTTTGTTTTGAAAACATGACAATGCTTGATAATAAGAATATTAATCAGCTAAAATCACCACACTATCCTTATTACCTTACTAAATTACCCCCACTGTAATGCAGACACAGTGACTGTAGCTATATCAAATTGTTGGTGACATCTTTTTTCTGCTTAGGTTCTGTGGATCTAGCCTTTTTGACAATGGAATACCATGCAGATTTGTTAAAAGGCTCAAAATAAAATTGGAGAAAACCCCAAACACTCCATCTATGTATATTAAAATAAATGTACTACAGGCCACAAGGCAATGGTAATAGTCTGTGTGGTGCAAACTGCTACTGTCATACTCCAGTAAAGAATCACAATGTGAGTAAGCATAGCAGGCAGACACGTGCATTGGCCAGATTTAATGCTTGGCTACCTTATGTTTTTTGGTAATGTTCAGATGCACAAAACATAGTACAAGGAAAATCCCTTATATATGTACCAGTCTTGGAAATGGTTATTCTGAGGTTTGGGGTCCTGATGGCCCATATGTCTGGAAAAGCCCAGATTCAGCAAAGATAGGAAATACTCAACCCCCCCACCCCCCAAAAAAATCCTGTCTCCAAAATCTAATGTGCGTCAAGCCCTATAAACCCTTGGACTAATCTGGGAAAGAAATTACATCAAGCAACCTTGCAGATTTTTTTAAAAACCAGAAATATCATCAGGACAATCTGATCAGTGGAGTATTCTTCCATGTTGTTGTTCTGTGCCTTCAAGTTGTTTCTACCTTATGGCAACCCTAAGACAAAATATATCATGTGGTTTTCTTGATCAGATTTTTTGAAAGAAGTTTGCCATTACCTGCCTCTGAGGTGGAGAGTGTGTAATATGCTTAAGGTCACCATGTGGTTTCCATGGCAAGGGGGATCTGAACCCGTATCTCCCAGAGTCCTAGCCCAGCACTCAAACCACTTGTTCTTTGGATGTCCCATTACTTAAAAACAACACAGCTACCTGCATAAGCTTTTGCAGACTTGAGCCTGCTTCTTCAGATGCACCACCAAACCACCACAAAATTCCCAAATGCATCTGAGAAAGCAGGCTCAAGTCTATGAAAGTTCATGCTACCAAAACCTGTCTTTCAGTTAGTTTCAAAGGTGCTGCAAGCTGATTTTCCAGACGAACATGGCTATGTGTTTGAGTGCAAATAATGCAACAATTAATCAGGTTCCAGATTTTTAAAATGTGATTACAGAATTGTACCCAAAAGATCTGGGCTTGACCACCGCTGTTTGCATCAATATCTAAAGGAAAACGCAAAATTACATGTTGTTTTGAAGGGTTAAGCACTTTGCCTGCCTGCTACATGCAGCAATGAAAAGCTTTCCGGGCTGTAAACAGGCTTCCAATGCCAGCTGTTCAGTCAGCTAAATATAGGGAAGAAGTAGTGAAAAACCCACCAGGCTGAGTGTAGAATTATCTAACGCTCTGCTCAATGTATTCGGCGGCAGTCGCCAGGGCTTCGCAGCAGGTCATCCAATCTGCAGTCTGGGCACTGAGCCACCAGCAAACTAAACTGACTGAGCTCTAGGGAATCTCCCTCTCTCCACCCACCCCTGTCCTTTGCCTCTGTAAATTTCTAATTTTAAAAAGGAGGACGAATTTCCCTTGAATGATAAGAAATTCATGAGGGTGAAGAAAAGCCCTGTAAAAGGGGCTTCATCTCCAATACTTTGAGCTATAGGTATTGGCTGGTGGAGCTGTGCATGCTCTGACATTAAGCAGGGAACCACAGAGTGGCACAAGTGTAAACTGAAATCAGGGGTTGGTGTCCGATGGGAGAGGCAAGCCATTTTGAATGGAAAACATGTGCTGATGATGCCTACACCTGCAGGTGGAAATCGTCCACCATTACAACCTACATGACATTTCTCTAGTTTAAATAAATTGCAGAGATGGAGGACATCCAGTCCCAGCAAGCTTCTAGTCTTTCTATCATTCACACCTGCTTCCTCATCTGCCAGGCTGAGGTCCCTGCCTGCGGCAGTTCCATAGAAATGCACTTGTACATGTGTTGGTCATCATGTGCCAGAAGAATCTGTGTTTACCCAGCACCAGAAGAATTTGCAGAAGCAGCCATCTTCTACAAGGGACAGTAACATGGCCACAACCATAATATATCCCTTGAAATGCTGTGCTGGCTATATTCACAAAACAGCTTGCACACGCTACATAGGCATTACCTTATAAACTGGTGGGGTTTAGTGCGATTTCTAGTACACCACATTCAATAAAATATTTTCAATATATTTGCACTGTTACATACAACCTGGGACAGAACCATCTTCCATTTCAGTATGGAGACTGTTGTCTTCAGCCAAATGGAGAAGGAAGATAGGAAAACAGGATTGACCATGGGATGTGAGTGGATTAGGGCAAGCAAGAGGAAACAGTTCTGTCTAGTACTGATCTAACTTAGGCTTCTTATTGGTATCAGCATTTTTAGTAAAGCTCAGACACAAAATTTACAGTTGTGTAATCAGGATGTCCACCACCACCAAACACTGGTAAAACACACAGTTCCAGAAGCATGAAATCTAGGTGTTGCCCCTGATGGTTTCACTAGCAGTGGCTCCTCATGGGAAGTTGTTGTGTTGTTGTGTGCCTGCAAATTGTTTCTGACTTATAGCGACCCTATCACCAGGTTTTCTTGGCTAAATTTGTTGGGGGGGGGGGGAGATGGCATTGCCTTCCTCTGAGGCTGAGAGCATGTGACTTGCCTAAGGTGGGTTTTCATGGCTGGGCACTGATCCAAACCCTGGACTCCCAGGGTTCTAGTCCAGCACTCAAACCACTGCACCATGCTCGCTCATGATGAGAAAGCTCAATATTTCCATGTGCTGATCACTTCCTTCTTCTGAGTCCTTGTCAGAGCTACAATTTGAGAAATTTTGAGAACGGGGAGGGAAGAGGGAGGAAGGGTAGGAGACCACCTAGAAAGTCTATAGTAACTATTCCAAAGCAGCTTACAAAAGTAAGAGCCAAGCACAAATAATAAAAATTACATGCATACATTCCAAGACAATGTTCTTGCTCTGAGACGTGAAGAATGTGAGTTAAGGACTGAGATCTAGAAATCCTAAGTCAAAACACTCTTTCAGGATAGGAGCTGTGACTTCAGCAGAGGCTTATGGGATCCCCATGAGAAAATCATGAAGCTTGTTAAATGGAAATCTCGGGCATATGTGGGATACATCCGTCCTGGTTTGAATGTCACCGTAAAACTTCTCTGCTCAGTTACAGGAATGCAGCGGTCAAATATGGCAAGTGGAGGATCATCAGAGAAAGGACACAGGGGATACAGCATGGAAAGAGGACATCTGCGGCAAATGGTAAACATAGTGGGGTGGAATTTTGAGACATCTGGATTGTGGACACAGGCCATTGGATTCTGCTGTGATGGGATAGAATGGGTGGGATGTGCTGCTGGGGCAAGGGGCACATCAGGAGGACTGTCAGACAGTAAGCATTGCAGGAGATATTGGCGCCCGGCAGGCAGGATCAGGATATCAGGCTTATTACAGCGGCAGAGGTGTGCTGGAGTCACAACGGCAACCTACAGGCCATGGACTGGAACATTATCCTTTGCTGGCTGGACACACAGTTTGTGGGACTCAGGGCTCAGACTCTGTAACTCTTGGATACAGGGGGAAGGGAGATATTATTTTTGCTTGTTGGTTGCAACTAAGGAGATTGGTGGAAGGCAGGCAAGGCTTCTGCCAACCTTCTGCCAACCCTCATCAACTGCAACCAACAAGCAGAAAAAAAGCTCTCCCCCGCCCCCCCGTCAAAAGTGGCCCACCTTTTTTGGCAGCAGCATGAGCCTGGATCCAGGACATCATTCACCAAGTGGTAATGTACTAGGGTCCTGTTATAGGACTTGGGGGTTGTGGTTACCCAGGCAGGGACAGACACCTTTCCAGCACTCCCTGGCAACATGTTCACACTGGGTTTCAGCCTAGGTGGATCCTTGACCTGTATTCCCAGTAGTCCAGCATCAGGCCTGAGTTGGGGTCATCGATCAATATATGGGTTGGTCTATGCCTGGATTTGGATCCATGAGCTTGCCAACCCTGTTTTCAGCTGTAATCAAGAATGTTGTGACCTATTTTTCTCCAGCTATATTGTTTGTATGTTTATTGGGACCATTGCACCTCACCCTTGGCCAAGTAAAAGGGCTGCAAAACTCACCGTGCAAGCTGCTTTGCTGGATGGAGTGGGAGCAATGGCAGTGGTCCTCCTCCCCTGCTGTCATCGGTGTCTTCTTCCCACAGTGCTGCACGCCAGCTGCACTGCCTGGAATCTTTGAAGCTTCCTCCAAATAGCTTGAACCTTTCTCAAAAGATTATAAGGCAGAGGATGTCTCATCCTTTTCCTGTCCTTGTCCTGTCCTTCCTGTGTGGTTGCGGGAAGGACTTTCATGTGTTGTTGCTCTTATCCGGACATTGTCCCATCTGGAAAGCGCGATTGACCCTGATCGTGTGAAAGACTTTGCGCTTATCACATTGTCCCTTCGTTGAAGTGGAATTGTCCTGGCATTTTGTATTAAAGGGAGTTCATGTGAATACAATCCCACTTCAATGACAGGATAAGCACAGCATTTCTGAAACACTTTCGCATGATTGGGACAAAGGCAGGAGAAGGATGGGAGAGCAATCCACTTCGCTCCCGACCTCATCCCATCCCCGGTCTGATAATCTCCATTGGCTTTTGCACCCTGGCCAGAGGAAACTGCTGTAGGCTTCACTCTGGTCGCGTGAGGGGCTATTTAAACAGCTGCCTGCTTGCCTGTATGCAAGTCCTCCTTTGGGCAGTGTCCCACCTGTCCACTCTCTTTCCTTGCCTATTGGCAGGAACTTTTTTTCCTAGGGATTGGCTTGGGGCACTGGGGGTGTTTGTATACTGTACATTGTTCCTGGTGGTTTATTTTGTTACAACTGCAGAGGGGCAGTGGCATGGATCCTGGATCTGGGACACCATTCACCAGTGTCCACTAGGCATTGGTAATGTGTGGGAGTCCTCTTATGGGACTTGGTGAGTGTGGTATAGAAAGGGGTCACCCAGGTGGGGGTGGAGGGCTTTCCAGCACTCCCCAGTGACAGCCACCACACCAGCCCAGGTGGATCCTTGATCTGTCATCCCAGTGATTGAGCACTAGGCTGGAGTAGGGCTCATTGATCAACATGCGGGTTGGTCGATGCCTGGATCCAGACCATGCACTCTGACCAAGCCTGTTTTCAGCTATAATCAATAAAGTTGTGGCCTATTTTTCTTCAGCTATGTTGTTTGTATGGTTATTGGGAGCACTGCACCTTGCCTTTGGCCAAGTAAGTGAAGACTTATTAAATGCAGGCAGTCAATAGCAGTTGCTGGTGGAAATACAAGTGAGAAGCATTCTTTGCTTGAGCCCATAAGCATCTAGTTGATCACTGTGCAAAAAGAGTGCTGACTAAAGGCCTTGCGTCTGATTCGGCAGGGCTCTTCTTCTGTTCAGTTTTTTTGGGCCACCTTGCAGTACTGAGGGGGGGATTAACACAAAGTGGGGCCAAAGAATAGTGGGCAGAGCAGGATGTATGTCTTACCTCTTCTGGACATTTTCTCGTGAAGCATGCAAAACCCAGCTCAGGCTTATGTGTGTCCACTCAGGGATAAATCCCAGTACAAAAGCTGCAAAGCAGAGCTCATTTCCATGCAACAAGCGCTTCTCAGCCTGCAAAGCAGAGGTTAGTTTTATATGCAACAGCTTTTTAGACTGCAAACTAGAGCACTTCCTTGCAGGGACTTCCTAGTCTTTGAATACCTTATATCTTAAAACTTAAAACAGCAGAAAGAACTTGCAGGTAGACAAGGAAATATACTTCCATAGGCCATATCCAGAGGTTCTCTACCCCTAGCATATAAACTTATTCAGTAGTTACAGGTTCTGGTAAGTTACACAGAGATTAGATAGACTTTTCAATTTTGACTGTGCATCAATGTTCTACCATAGAAATCTTTAGCTTTCAAATGCCTGTGAAAGAAGCAAATGGTGACATGGGAGATGAGATGTCAGTCAATGTCTCCTTAGGTTATAGGACAGAATTAGACTGCAATCACAAATCTGAAATAGAAATGGTTTGGGATATTTTCAAGGCAGAAAATCAAGATAGCTTCATCTTTACTATCATGATGGTAAAAATAGAGGAGCACATTGCATCTTTTCTTGCCTCAAATATGCTGACCACCACAACCTGCCTAATAATGCGGTTGACCTGATCTGGAAACTCAGATGAAGGTAGAGAAAAATCTAGCCAACCTAGCCAGTAGCAGCATGTTGCTATGCGTGTCTGTTGAGAAGTAAGCTGCATTGAGTTTATGGGACTTACTCCTAAGGAAGCATGCACAGAACTGAAAACTATGGCATGTAGATGGAGCAGCTGAGACATGCTCCAGCAAAGTTCATTATATGCCTGTGATTTCAGAGAGAAGTGTCCTGGCTTTGTCTACGGCTGCTGACCTATGAGATATTTAAAAGCACAGGTTCTTCATTTGAAGATGTTTAGTCTTTATGTGCTGGGACATGGTTTCCACATTTTAGCAAGATGGTTAATAGTGTAGACTTGAAGGTTTGTTTGTAAACTATAGTTTATAGTAGCATTATCAAGAATGTTGCCCATACTACTATAGTGCTAATTTTAAAAAAATACTGGAAAAAAAAACCTTTCTGGTTGCCACCACCATACCTTAATCTTAGGGGATGGCAAGCTGAATCCAAAATAATTAGGCATTTTATTGAATTTTAATTTAGTTTAATTTAATTTAAACCAAAATATAAAAAAGCATCCGAGGAAGTAGACTGAAGTCTATGAAAGCTCATGCTGCCAACTTCTTTCTTTCAGTTAGTCTCAAAGGTGCTACAAGATCTCTCTACAAAAATAAATCAGTTGAGGAAGGGAGAATATATCCTCTGTAAACGAATTAAAAAGTGAGCCTATGATGGGAAAAAGTGACTGGAATCCTTTTGGTTAGTCCTCACTAGAACAGACCCATTGAACCAATTGCTGCATGGTGAGTCAATATGTTGGTAAATGCAGTTGATTCAATGGCTCTGCTCTAGTTAGGACTAACAATTGAATTTAGGCCAGTACCTCCATCTAAACATGAAGCCTTGTGGGACTTTAGCCTTTTGAAAACCTATTTCATTAGGAGAAAAATTTTGAGTTACAGAGGATTTATGTTCATCTGGCGGTAGAATTAGATCAGGAGATTTTAAAACAGAATAATTTATAGATTAATTAGGAGTTTTAGGAAAATATAACTGTGTAAAAAAATCAGGAACTACCTCATTAATGGCTCTAACTTTTTCACCTTTTACATTTTTAATGGTGATGAATCATTTTTTAACCTTTGTTTTTCTTAAAAAATGAACTAACATTTTAGAATTGCATTGATCATGTTCATACGTAGTTATTTGTAGTAATTCTGACACTTTGAAGACAAGGATTAATAAAAAAGTCATATTTCTGTGTGATTATAATGACTGATCCCCTAGTTACCTCCATTAACCACATTGTAAAAATGACAGTGAATGGAAAGGGAATTTTTAAAAAATACACTGTATTATCACATTATTGAGTTACAGTAAAATTTGTATATTATTATTGTTATTAGTATTACAAATCCGTGGATAAGGAGGGCCAACTGTACTATTAATATTAGTATCACCCTACCTCCCCCCCCCCCCGGTACTGGGAGTTGAACAAAACTAATAATGTATACAGAATAAAGTTCACATCACTAAAAACACTAAAGCATTTTAAAACAATACCTATTTTAAAAACAACCACCATAGACAATTCTTGTTGTTGTGTGCCTTCAAGTTGTTTCCAACTTATGGCAGCCCTAAGGCAATCCTATCATGGGGTTTTCTTGGCAAGGTTTGCTCAGAGGAACTTTGCCATTGCCTTCCCCTGAGTCTGAGAGAGTGTAACTTGCCCAGGGCCACCCAGTGTGTTTCCATGGCCGGGCCGGGGTTTGAACCTTGGTCTCCTAGTATCCTAACCATATTGCCATAGACAGTGTAGAACATTATTAAATGCTCTTTCTCCATGAATTCTCAATTCTCAAAGGCCCGTTGAAATAAAAAAGACTGCCTGCTGCTGAAAGGATAAGTGGGTCCCAGTGTAGCCTCTCAATGAAAGGAATCCCAGAGCTGGGTGAAGCCACTGTCCTTTCCCATGTTCCTACCAGTTGTTGTTGTTGTTGTTGTGTACCTACAAGTCATTTATGACTTATGGAAACCCTAAGGTCAACCTATCATGGGATTTTCTTGGCAAGATTTGTTCAGATGAGGTTAGCCATTGCCTTTCCCTGAGGATGACAGCATACTTGCCATGGTCACCAAGAGGGTTTCATGGCCAAGCTGGGAATCGAACCTTGGTCTCTAGGAGTTTTTCACCAATAATCAATCCACTGTGCCATTCTGGCTCTCATTTCACTAGATGTACCTTGATATTGTTGTTAATTGTGATCAAGTTGACTTCAGTTTATGGTGGTCCTATGATTGAGAGGCCTCCAAGTCACCAAGCTTGACTCTGGCTTGCATCCTTCCAAGATCGCTAAAATGAGTACCCAGATTGTTGGGGGCAAATTAGCTTACAGTTGTAAACCACTTAGACACTCCTTAGGCAGTATGAAGCAGTATATAAATGAAGCTTGTTTTATGTTTGTTTAGAGTAACAAAATGCAGCCTTGCCTGACCCCCTTGCCAATTGGAAACCATTCTATTTCTCCATATTCTGTCCTAACAATCCTAACACTCTTGTCCTAAATACAGATTATTCATCAGGACAAACAAATGTTGTGGAACATCTATTTCTTTAAGAGCAATCCATAGTTTTTCATGATCTAAACAATCAAAGGTTTTCCTATAATCTGTCACAACTAGCCCAGTGCAGGATTCGGAGGAGGTCATGGCTACTCAGGGGCAGGAGCAATCTGAGGCCATGCCAGGTCCCAGTTCTGCCCTGCCAGATCCCAGCTCTGTTCCTCCAATCCCAGTGATTGAGGATCAGCAAGACCTGAGCTCTATGGGATCTCCTCTAGAGGCTCAGCAACCTAGGGTTGCTCCAGAGGAAGAACAAAGCATGCAGGTCCCTTCCTTCAGCCAAAGGAGTGCTGAAAAGGCTTGCTTATGGAGATCTAAGAGACTGGCAGACAAGCATGCTGCAGATAAGGAACAGCTGGGATAAGGGAGGTCTTGCTGATTTAAGGCACCTGGAGAATTGCAGATCCATCATACTGGGTGCAGTTGGCGCTGGCTCCTAGACTCTTGTGCTTCTTGAACCTTTGCTGGAATTAAACCTACGACCCTGGAATGGACTTGACTACTCCAAATCTTCTGGCTCCCCTGACCTTGGCTTGTTCTGACCTCTGTGACTTCTGGTATCCTGACCTTGGCTTTCATTTGTGGTTTTCTACTTTCAGACTCTTGAAAGGTCTGTAGACTGCTAGCTGCCTACTTGGCTTCCCTCGCTGAGCCATTCCTATCAGCGTTTGTTTGTGGGTGGGTGCTGGCAGCATTTCTGGACAGAATCTATGAAGCCTGTCTGGTTTTCTTTTAATTTTGTTTTTGTTTTTTTGGTGCACATCAATATCCAAGGTATGTTTGCAATATGATCCCTCTTGCTTCTTCCTTTCCTGAACCCAGCTTATACAGCTGATTTTCCCACTCTATATATCATAAAATTCATTCTTGTACAATTTAGAGCATCAGTTTGTTTCCATGGGAAATTAATGTAATGGTCCTATGGTTACCACAATCCCTGTTGTCCCCTTTCTTGGTGGTTGGAATGCATACTGAATGTTTCCAATCTGTGGGCCTTTCTTTTGTTTTCCATGTTTGTTGACAGATTTTAGATTATGTCTGTATCTTGCAGCAGTTCTGCTGACATGTCATCTGTTCCTGGTGATTTATTTCTCCCAAGTGCTCCAAGCGCAGCTTCCATTTCACTTGCTAAGATTTGAGGCTCATCTTCATATAGTTCTTACTTGAATTAATCTGTCATCCTTTCATCTCTTTTATATAGTTCTACTGTGTATTGTTTCCATCATATTTTTATTTCTACTTGATCATATAAAGTTGGTCATAGTACACTTCCGCTCTTGGTTTAAATTTCCCTTTGAATAGTTGGATCATGTGGAAGAGGTCTCTTGTTCTTCCTTTTTTTTGATGTTACATTTTCCCCCCTCTAAATTGATTATGATAGTAGTTCTCTATGTCCAGGGCACAAGTCATTGAACTGTTGTATTAATAGTCTGACTCTGTTTCTCTCACCTTTTGCTTCTCATCTGTCCTTAACTGCTTGAAAAGTTTCATATGTTATCCACTGAGGCTTCTCCCTTTTTTTTTTTTTTTTTTTGACCACAGATAGTGTCTTTCTGACAATGTCTCTAGCTTCACTCCAGAATTCTTCTGGCTCCTGGTCAATTAGGCTTGATAATGCAAATATATTTTTTTCATATTATCTTTAAATTGTATAGTTCTTTGGGGTTTATTTTAGCATGATGGTTAGTTTGGTGTTCTTCTTTAGCCATACTCTAGTTTTTGATATTAGTAGTTCATGGTCTGCATCCCAACCTGTTCCTTGTCTTATTTTTGCAGAGAGAATAAAGATTCTTTATCTTCTGCTTCTAATTATGTTGATTTCTATATGGGCTATCAGGTGCTGTCCATTTATATCATGTGCCTGATATACCAATGTTTAATTTAACTGATAATTTGCTATTTTAATTTTTTTAAAAAAATTGAAAGAACAAATCTTAAAAGTTGGTCAGTTTTCACTGCCAATCAACTTACACCTCACTAGTTTGAATGAATGTGATTTGAATGAACCCACGGGGCTACCATAATGTGGAGAAACACACACTCAACTAGGACAGTGGGACACTGGAGCGGACTTGGGACAAACATTCCCTGCTGTCTCCCCCATTCTCCTTAGTCTTTTGTATTATGTTCAATGAAGCCAGTGGCAACAAGGGAGACGTTTGATTGGAATTCCATCTCAAACCCCCTGGGGGTGCGTGCACCCAGGTTGCAAATTCCTGCTCTACTGCAAGCTGTCTGGTGATGAGAAAGTTAAAATAACATATGTGGGTTCTGAATTACTGTATTGGGGTTTGTTCTTTAGTTGCATCTTTACTGTTTCAAGCAACAAAACAGATGGTCTAAATTTAGAGTCTTCTTTCTCCTGCCAATGGCTATACTTGGGTTTCTTCTGATCAAAAGGAGGCTGATTAACATGCCTGAGTTCCTAGCAAAGTTCCTAACCCTAAACAAATAGGAGCAATTTTACATTTACAGTGGAGACAGAGTCACATCTGACACCTCATATTTTTCTATTTATCTGCATAGCAATCTGTTTGATATGTGCTTTCACTTTCAGACTTAAAAAGAGCAAAAACTAGAGAGCATCCATGAAATCAATGGGAGAAAACGGGAGTAGAGGAGATCATAAATTAAAATCCTTGGATCCTTTAGGCATAAGTGAAGAAGTGAACTATCTCCCACACATATAAAAGTTTTTCAGAGTTTATAATCTTAAACTCCTAAAAATTGCTGAAATGAGAAAGTTAACTATCTCACACTCTTGCAGAGTTTTCAGACAATCCCACTAAACCCTCCTTTACTACTAGTTCCCTATGGCTGTTAAAACCATCTTTCTTAAAATTAATTGACTTTGGTTTCCTGTTTTCTGTTCATTCATTTGCCGTAATTATGTGTGCAATCATTTTATAATTTGTTTTAACAATTCTACGTTAGCATCTAATTCCTTCTTCATTGTGAGGTTCAAACCTGAAAAACATTCCCCAGTTTATAATGAATAGTTCTAGGTCACTTCTTGTTGGGAAAAGCGGGATTCCCTGGGCCTAAAATGACAAGAAAGAGGTGTTGGGGAGCTTTTAGGGGCAAAATTTTTTAATTTTGTTCAGGGGGTACAACAAGAGAGTGTGGCCCTCCAAGTTCACCAGGAGGAGAGCAATGCAGCCTCCTAGCCCCCAACAATTGCCTAAATAACCTGCCATACTAATACCTGCTTTTCCCATTGGTTATTTTTCTGGTTGGCATTTTAAGGCTATCTAATCTGGACTTCTGTATCCCCCATTAAGCCTAGTCTATTTCCAAAGATTCTCTTCCCTTTTTTAGCAAATGGAGCTTATCTGTGCTCAGATCAACACGCTTCTAGGAACACCAGCTGTACAATGAGACTCCCACTATAACATGATTTTCATAAGCCAATCCAATACTGGTAGATGGTATATTGTGAGGAGATAACAAGCAGAACATAAAGTGATGATCATCCCATGTTGTTTCTCCCCAACATCTTGTATCTAGAAATAAACTAGATCTAAACAAGTAGGCTCTACTTGCAAGTGCCCAGTGATGGACCAATCTATTATAGATCCAGTTGGATCCAAGAGTCACAAAAATAAAAAGAGATAAGAGCTAACTAAAGTAGAAGCAAGTAAGCAATGACTGTGGGGAGTAAAATGTCTATCAGAGGCTGCTTCTCCAATTGGGAATAGGTACTGTGCACTTGATGCAGAAATAAATTAGGAGCATTTTTTGCAAATTAAACCTTTTTTTGTTTGTTTGTTTCCGTAGGTATTTTCCATGCCAGAAGCTTTTGTACACCTGCGGCTACAGTGAGCCCTAAATTACAAAGCTGCACGTCTACTACATTGTGTCTTGAAATGTTTAATTTTGACATGCTTTCGGTTTCCTTAAACTGGTATGAATTAACCCAAACAGCCTGGCTACAGGGCACAGTCTGCCTCGATGCTTTTGTTTCCATTTGAGAAGTCAACTTGTCAGCAACCTCGCATTAAAATCTCAACAGTGGCAAATTTCCTGACGCCACAAGACACATTGGCTATCTTCAGTTCCAGCATTTCACTCTGTGCTTTAAGAGAAACAGGCAATGAAAAACGATCCACTTTAGGGAGATGGGACTGTCAGGCATCTCAAGGCCCTGACGTCACTGAGGAAGGCGGGGGACCTGCTAAGCTAAGAGGATGCCTTGAGCTCCTTTTGGTGTGTCCTACAGGGAATGATTGAGACCACCATGTGTGTTTCTATTTCCACCTCCCTGATGAAGAGCTTCCCAAAATGCTTACTGTCTGTGTTATTGACAACATGTCTGGGGTTACAGCTACTCTCCTTAACTACTTCAGGACCCTTGAAAAGCAAACTTTCGCTTGTATCCAGGGATATTAATCCTTTTCTTGTGTACAGTACAAAATGCAATAATTATTCAGTTATTACAGGACCATGCAGTGTCTTTTCACAAGAAGAGATGTCAAGAAAGCACAGTGCCTCATTTGTAGTTGTTGGGAAAATGCCATCACACCCTACTCTACAAATACTGTATGGGACGGAGGTTAGAATGCTGGATCAGGACTGAAAAAACCTCAGTTCAGATTCTTACTCAGCTGTAAAATTCACTGCATGATCTTTGAGCCCTCACTACTTCACACCCTGAAGTACATCATAGGAGTGCTGTGAGGATAGCAGTGGCAGAAGGAACTATGCACACAGCCTTAAACTGAGGGAAAGATGGGATACCGTTTAATGAAATAAATAAAATAACAAACACGTTATTCACACATTATGGATACCTGATGGCCACATTTTGTGACACAACTGATGGTAAATATTATCCCTTTCCCTAAGCCATTCAAAATATTTTTAAAAGTTTTTAAAAGTTTTTTTTTAAGTTTTAAAGTTTTTAAAAACATCTGCCAAGCGTAAACCTTACTGTGTTAACAGGATTTATCCATTAGTGTTAGTGTGCAGAGGACTGGACTCTAAGGCTTTCATGGCCAGAAGTGGAGGACCACCTCAGCTTCTAAATGTTGATCTAAAAATAAATGTTTGCACACCAGTCTATGGAGGGAAATCAGTAGTTATGTCTTTTGCCCTGTGTGCACTGCTAACAATGTCTGTGTGGTGCTGAGAATATTGACTCTAGCCCTGGAGCAGGATCAAGCCACCCTCTTACTTGTGCCAGTTGCCAACAAAGTTGCGGGCTTGGTTTTTGCTGAACTGACGGTGGGGACCCTGCTGTTTGTTTGTTTATTTTGATCCCTTTCCTCTACTATGGAAACCAAAGCAGCATACGGCACAAATTAAAACAAAACACTGCTCAGTCAATTTATAACGCAAAGTTAAACAACAAATGAAAAAAATCCTGTTAAAACACTAATTTAAAATAGGGTTTAAATCATAGTAATGAAAATGAAATATCCATCCTTACATAAATAATAATAAAAATACTAATATTCTCCAACAAATAGTTAACAGCTAATGGCCTATTTAAACAAAAGTGGTCTTTGCTTGTCAGGTGTCCATAAGTTTTCCCCTCTCCTAACAGAACTTGGAAAATTTACTTTCTTGACTTACAATGTCTCCAATTCCCCCAGACAGCATAATTAGTGTCCAAGATGGCTGTTCCATTCCCAAAAGAAAACCTGTCAAGATCCTGCTAATGTATGAAATGGCTGGTTGTTCCCTGGCTCTTCCATCTGAGTGACTCTTCAACTGCTTTGCTCTCTCAGCCACACAGTTTCCTATAGATTAAGACACACACACACACCCGGTCGGGGCTGAAGAGGTTTCTTGTGTTGCTTTTGATACCTACAAAACGTTTTTAGAATGAACATATATATGGCTAATGCTGACATGCTCATTCATTACTGTAGGAGTGTAAAGAGACAGTTCTAACAGTAGCCCACAAGGGAGTCAGAAATCTGAATTTTGCAGCTAGGGAGTTTATCACACGGGAGGAATTTCTCCCAATTTCGAATGGAGCCAATTCGAATTCACATGAATTCACTAGTTTAGTGAATTTACGTGAAATCTGATTGCATCCAGAATGACTTCCCATTTCCAGAAAATGACCCCACCCCCCCATTGCCCAAAATTGTGTGAGATATTCTAATACGCAATTACATGAAACCCCATGATTGCGTTCGGAATGACTTCCCATTGCCTGAAATTGTGTGAGATACACTCATTCGCAATAACGGGCAACCCCATGATTGCGTTCTGAGTGCCATTGCATTATACCCCCAAATTCCATCGTATGATAAACTCCTAGGTTAGAAAGGCTGGCTTCTCCTAGAAGAAGGATGCACAAGAATGCAGGGGAGGGCATTAGGCAAATACTGTTTGTATTACCTTTATAGTCTCTTTATATTTTCTAAGGGGATGGGGTTGCTTGATCTCTATGCACAATTTGTATATTTTGATATAAATATAAATCACACACACACAAAAAATGCCACAAGCCTCCTTTCCTCACAAGGAAATAGCCCCAAATAGCAGCTGCCCCTGAAACTTCCAACTTCTAGGAGAAATGAGTAAAACAATATTCTTCCAAAAATCTCCTCCAGCACATGTATGAAGAAATAGTATAGTTTTTGCCTCATTTGTCAGAGGAGGTACAAGCAGTCCTTACCCCAGGACAAGAAACTCTCAGTTAAGGACTACCCAAATGAACTTGCGAACAGGATTCTAAATCTGGATTTACCACATCTGAGTTGCATTTATGGCATATGACTTACTCCCTAAATAAACAAGCTGGTGGTTAAATATGCATGCAGGTGAATTTTACCAGATCTGACCTTGTTCATCATAGACAGGGCACATTATTTTCCCAATTCCTGAATATCTGCACATCTTTATCCTATGGCTGAGCAACCTCCCCATTCTTTGCCATGCAACCTTTATGATAATTTTGGAGCTGAAGAACGTATTGGAAAGTATTGGAAATCTACCAGCCCAAACAGTTTGGCAAACACAGTTTTCTGAACAGATTCAACGTGTGTTTTGTCTAGCCCTTGGGCTGAGTGCTTAATCCTAGAGTGAAGTCAGAAGCCCAGGAGAGTGGCAGGCTGCAGAAGGAAGCCTATTTTTGCCTCCTGTGATGACTGATCAAAACTGGGAGAAAAAGTACAGAAATATGTTCCTCTTTTCAGTTGTACCCACCTGCTCCTCACAATGGTACCTAATCCTGGCTCTGTGTCCTAATCATTTTCTCTTTGTATATGCATATTCTTTCTAAGAGTAACATCACAGAACTGTTTATCCATTCCCCCTGTTGCCGTGGTCAGAATGGAAATGTGAAACCCACCATGCAGTCCATTTCTGTGTTTCTATACCTACCACAGAATTGTCAGTGAAAACATCTGGGTTGTTCTCATATATGAATTTCTCTACCCGCAGCTGGCGGAGTTTAAACATCTTGGATCCCTTGTTGGTGAGGAGAGAGAGTTCTTCTAGCATCACATCCCTGGGGATGCTGATCTTCTTCCCCAGGTTCAGCTTGGACCCTTCCTGTGGCATGGCTAAAGATGAACAATAAGAATTACGTTACAACTATAGGAACCTATACTTCAGTTTCTTAATTCAACACTAGTGCAATCAGAACAGCTCAATTTCTGGTTGGTTTTTAGGCTGAATCTACCTTGGTAATCCTAGTGGATGGTTGGTTTTCTTATGCTACAAGAAAGAGAGAGGACATGCAACCTTATTAGGTTTCCTTGACCTTTGATAACCATCAACCATGATACCTTACTGAGTTACCTTGCCTGGAAGCACAGTAGACCTGGTCCTTTCTGGATAGGCACTTCCAAAAGGTGGTGCTTGGGAATTATGGTTCCATCCTATGTCCTTTGATATGAGGTGCCTCAGGGATCTATCTTGTCCACTATGTTTTTTTCAGCCCTAGATGAGATGACTTGGGAAGTAATCTGGGGCTTTGGGCTGAAGTGTTACCAGTTATAGGATGATATGGTTCTACTATCTACCTCTTGTTTCCATCAACTAATCCCAAAGAAGGAATGGAAATACCGAACTGGTGTTTTGGAAGCTTTTCTGTTTTAGATAGCATAAAGATGACACATAAGCCAAGTGAGATAGAAGTGTTCTTGGTTTGGAGTTCTGTTGATATGGATGGAGGTATGCAACCTGTTTTGAATGGGCTTGTACCTGCCCAGAGGAATCAGGTTTGGAGTTGTGGGTTCTTCTGGACCCCTTGTTCTCTGTGATATGCAGGTGACATCAGTGGCTTGGAGTGTATTTTAGCAACTTCACATGGCTCACAAACCATTGCTGTTTTTGAAAGAAATAACTATCTTGGTTACCTATACAGATTACATCCAAACTGGACTACTGTTATGCTCTCTACAAGGGACAGCTTTTAAAAACAACTTAGAAAAAATGCAGCTGTATAAACATGGTCATGAGATTACTATCTGCAGGAAGTGATTACTAATTTTATGCCAGTTATATTTATTACCAATTTATGTGCTCAATCTGAAGTCTTAATTCTAATACTTATATTCTATAAGAGTCTGGAATCAGGTAACTAAAAAGGCTTCCTGCACCCATATGAACCTGAGCCTTGCGATTAGTTTTCAAGACCTTTCTGCTTGACTCATCATTAATAAAGATCTGATTAATTGGTTCCAGGGACATTTTGGTTGCAGTTGTGCAAGCAGGGACATTTTGGTTGCAGTTGTCCACCAAGCCTTGTTTCTCCCTGATTTTAAATAAATTACAACATTCTTTTATTTTGTAAAAATATACATGACTTTCAAAAGAGACGTGGTGGCTCAGCAGTTAAGAAGCTGAATCTGACAACCACCAGGTCTCCAGGTCAGCAGTTTGAGGCCCAAGTGCCACCCAAAGGAGTGCGCTCCCATCACTAGTCCCAGCTTCTTCCAACCTAACAGTTTGAAAGGATGTAAAAAGTGCAAGTAGATACATAGGTACCATTTTGGTGGGATGGCAACAGCATTCCATGCAGTCATGCTGACCACATGACTCACAATGTCGTCTTTGACAACACTGGCCTTCGGCTTAGTAATGGAGATGAGCACTGCCCCCTACAGTTGGACACGACAATTATGTCAAAAGGGGACACCTTTACCTTTTAGACTTCCAGCTCTCATGTACACATTTTGTTATGACTGATCTGGCATTTATGTAATTGTCATTGTATTATTATTTTACTTTTCTTATTAAAACAAAAAAATTAGACAAGATAGAAATGGCTTAACCAACCAAGCAATCAATCTGAATGCCACCATCCTATCAAATCACCAATGGAGCCTGTTAAAAAGCTTCAGTTTTGCCCTATGAAAATCTCTAAAGATCCCACATTACGTATAAGAATTATGTCTAGGAGTGTGACCAGAAAAAAGAAGCAATACTATATCAAAAGTAGTTTTTAATGATCTTCAAGCACATTTACACTGAGGGGAAAAAACAACAACAGATGACAAGCATTCAGTTTTAACTGTTCCTTCCTCCACAAATGTACATTGCTTTCTCAGTTGTGCATGACTGGTGGAGATGCTGGATGTGAGGCAGAGTGCAGGGGCAGTGAATTGAGTAAAGCACTATTAGAAAGCAAGACAATGGGCAGAGTGTACAAAAAGGTGCTGAAGCAGTGATACTGGCATCAAACAAGACATGGGCCCAAAACAGATGGGCCAAAAGGGCCACCACTGGGTCACATTGGGGGCATGGCCTTTACATGACAGATGCCTCAAATGCAGCCAGAAGTTGCACTGAACCTGCCCCAACCTGGAAGAGCTGAACTTAAAAGAAGCAGAAAAAAAAATCTGCTACTTTTTGGCGGCCAAGTTTAGGACCATGACAGTGACCTTTTGGGCTGTCGGCTTCACACCATGGTTGTGGACTAAGAACAGTTGAAAGGGGGGGGGGGATCACCAAAAGTTGGCAATGTAGGAGGGAAAGAAGAAGGTGAGCATTAGATTCAGGGTATAAGAAGAAAGGGTGCAACAAGGAGAGAGGATGATAAATGGAGGGGAGGAGCCCTGGTGGCGCAGTGGTTCAATGCTGGTATTGCAGTCAGAAGGTTGTGAGTTCAATCCCAGGCAGGACTCTAAGGTTCATTCAGTCTTCCATCATTTCATAGGTTGGTAAAATGAGTACCCAGCTTGTAGGGGGCAATTGGTTTACACATTGTAAAACACTTAGGGTTTCCACTTCACTGATAAGCGGTGTAGATATGTACTTGCTATTGCTATTGTTGAGATGGATAGAAGCTGAGGGCTAGAGGGAAGGAGAATGGAGCAGGGTTATGGAAACTACCTCCAGTCAGGCCCAAGGTGGTGGAGGAAGAGGAGCAGGTATTGGCAGCCAGGAGGATATTCTACTTCGACTGGGAATACATCCAGGGAAGGGAAGTCCTTACAGTGGAAAAACTGAACTGTACAACATGCGGTTGCTTTCAGTTAGCCTTGAGGCAACATTCATATTTGTGACATTTATCAACTCTGTGCGTCAAGTAGTTCTGTTAAATTTTCAACACTTCCAAACTTTTTCCCCATTCATCCTGGTACATCACTCTTATATCCAGCAACACATCACCGACAGTTATAAACAGTTCTCTCTCAGTTGACCAAAAACAAAGAAATAAAAAATCATTCAGATTACATCAACAAAATAAGCAGTGTTTTGGAGAAGCAATAATACTTGCAAGAGCATCGAGGAAGCCCTAAGACTAAAATTCCTGTATGCCATCCTGTTGCCCTCAGTACATTGTTCTGTGGGGTGGAGATTTTGACCAGGACCAGGTCCACTTCAACATTTGCAGGTAAAATTGCTTCTATTTTAATTTAGATATCACATTTTATACAGCCAAAGATTAATGCAGCTAGGACATCACCGGTTGTAATTGTTGTTGTTATTGTTTTAATTTGTGCAACCTGAGGATGTCAACAAACTAATCGGAGACCTTCTGTATGTGTCCTGGATCCTTGTGTATCCTTTCTCCTGAAATCTGCCAAAGCTGGCCTTGAAATTATAGACCTCAGAGATAATCAGTGTTTCTCAGAAGGGGTGTTCACACATTATATCCAACACAAATATACTCTATGTATATGTGTGTGTGTGTATACATACAGAATTTTTAAATCTATACACTGTATTACTTATTCATGAGAGCCAATATGGTGTAGTGGTTTGAATGCTGAGAGACCAGAGACCAAATGTTTCCAGGAAAACACCATCTTAGGGTCATCATATGACACAAACAACAGCACACAACAACACAGTAGTTATTTACACATAAAATACAGTACGGTAAACAGATTGCTGATTTGTACACTTGTGCAGTTGTTCTGTGATGCTTGCATGGGACTGTCCTCTCTGGAAAAAATACTAGTTCCACCCAAACCATTATAAATATAATATTTAACTGTATAGAGATGTTCATGTTATTTTCTCTGCTCATCAAAATCCATGTTGTTTAATGTTGGGAATCAAATAAAAGGATAAGAAGTGGGAGAAAAGTGAGATATAAATTAAATAGGAAAATTAAATAAATAAAAAAATAAATGAAATATCCTTTTGTTATGGTTTGCACTGGTGCGGCGTCTTTTTTGGGGAAGTGCTGTGACACTAACATGCCACCCTTTAGGTCCAAATACAGAGGTATTTGGGGTAAAGGACTTCTGGGGGGTTTTCTGGGTGCCGTGGCAATGAGCCCCCCCATTTTTCATTCATTTGAAGGATTTTTAAAATATGGTTTTCAAGCAAATATTTCCTAAAAACCATACGATTTGCTTATAAAAAAGACACTGGGAGGCTTTGGAAGACTGGGGGGGGGGGGGGCACACTACAAAGCTGGGGCCCAGGGGCCAGATGCTATCCACAACTCTGCTTTGGAATATGAATAGGCAACAGGTTCCATCTTTTCCCTTTGCTTTTCCGTATGAAATCCATAGGAAAATATTCTTGATTCCAGACTAAAGTATCCACAATATGCTGATGACAAGCAGCTCTTTTTCTAGGGGCATTGTAGAACTTCTTGAACTGTCACCTGGAGGCAGGTTTGGTTTTGATTAGGGTGAACAAGCTGAAAATGCATTCAGAAAATGTGGAGTGAAGGTTACCAGGGGCAGAGATGCAACTGGCGTTGGATGGGGTTGGTCTCGCCATGAAGGATTACATTCACAAATATGTGTGTGTGCTGATAGTTTGCCCCATTGAACCTTGTCTAGAGAGCAAGCCAAAGGATTTCCAAAGCTACCAAACCCTGCTGCTTCTCATGGCATATTGTGAAACAACTTCAGTTGTATATATGAACTTGCAGAGGATTTAGCTATTGTTTCCTCATCTGGAGTCTAATTGCAAAGTAACAATTCAGAAATTCCAATGATTTAAGCAACATCTTCCCTCCTGAACTGGGCTTACACACTGATCAGATCATCAGTGCTATTTTGTTTGGTTGAAGGGTTTAACCTTTATATCCACACTTGGTACTAAACATCTGCATCAATTTTAGCGCTGTTCCTTGCAATTGTGTTTCCACAGCAATTCATGTCCTAGGCTGCAACTAAATTACACAAGTTAAGTACTACTTCTTCAAACAATACTAATGTAGTATGTCATCCAAAGTATTACTGTTAATTTACTACACAGAAACAGTGATTTAAGGATGGTTTGTGTAAGTTGTTTGCTACACAAATACACTCCTGCATGACCTGGCAATAAGTCAAGGAACCAGACGTTCCAAATATGGCCATTGTCTTTATTTTCTGGTCAAGGAAAAACATCTGTATTCTTTCCCAATGTTTTCAGGGTCAGTGTAAATCTGGAATTGTAGCTTCTGCTGTAGTTCTAATTGAAACCAAAAATTTTACATCAATAGCAATAAAGGTGCCTGTATTTTTCCCAAGGGCAGAGCTACCCAGAACATTTTTCAGCACCCTACCCAGACCCCTCTTCTGCTTTAATCTCTGTAGCACCATTTTACACATGCAAAGCAAATACAGAAGACAAACTACATGCACCTGATCATCATGTGCAGTTGGCCATTTAGTAAGTCATTTGACTCTTTGGACTTCTTGACATGCCTGGTAGATTTTTCTATACAGGCCATGTTTTGCCCACCATAGTCTTCCTCTACATCTATGTGCTTTGTCAAGTGATATGTACTGTAATACTGCACAGTGTGTCAAACTGACTTTCCTCTTCATGACGAAGAACGTCTACATTCTCAATATGCCAATCTACAGACAATCCAAGCTTCCTGAGATTAAATATTGTGATAGGAGTTTGTGTCTTACCTTCTTGGGTTAGTTCTAAAATGAGTTTAGTAGGTTTTCTCTTCTTGTGGGGAGCTGGGGTTCCTGCAAGAGGCATGCTGTTCGAGGGATTTTCTGCATGAGAATGGAATGGTGGAAATGAATTCTAGTTCATGTTAGACAGAAAGCTGTTGCCTGCCTCTTTAATTACAAGAGCATGCAAAAGTTCTTTTTGTTCTCTTCCCTTACTGGTATACATAGAAAAGTTGCCATCTAACTACATCTCTTGAGACAAGAGCATAATCCACATAGATGCTAATAGAATCCTTCTCTATCTCTCCAAACAAATGCAGCCCAAATAAACTCCAGGGATACCTAAGAATGAACTATCACACTATGCAATTAAAGGCATTCCATTCTCTCTGGATGTTTTGCAATTTTGATCACTTTCTTTTAATTTTTTTTATTTTTCTATATACATAAAATAACAATATATAACAGTCAATATATTATAACATCATAACAGTAGTGACAAATTGATTCTTCATATATCTTCATCTTCATCAATTTTGATCACTTTCAAAATCTTCCCACTATCAATAGGAATTGCCTGATTTGTACTCAGCTTCTGAAGACATACAGGATTTGCTGAAATCCACTTGCTGTCGCTGGCATACAGGAGAATCAGTTCAGTGCAGAGGAATATATTTGAAGATGTTTGTATCTGGATGCTATGAAAATTTATTTGCTTGGAATTGTTATTGTTTATCTTTGGGTTCTTGAAACTACTAGCCAAATATTGCAATGGCTTAATACTATTAAAGTCAATCATCACACTCAAGTAGTGTTAAAGCAAAAATAATAGTGTGACATTATTGCACTAGGGATTCAAAGGAAGGTGAGGCCATGAATAATTATTAGTCATGATGATTATTCTGTACTTCCCTTTTCAGAGGCAGTTTGCCTCTAAAGAGAAACTAAGCTGGAGCTTTTGCTTAGAGGAATGGAATCAGAGACTTGGCTGGAGAGGAGCTAGCAGCCAGTAGCTTTCCTATATACCCTGTTTCCCTGAAAATAAGATATCCTTAGAAAATAAGACCTAGTAGAGGTTTTGCTGAATTGCTAAATATAATGCCTCACCCGCAAGTAAGACCTAGCAAAGTTTTTGTATATAAATATATATGCAGTATCTAATAAATACAAATTTTTTTGTTCAATAATAAATGTTAGTCATGGAAAAATAAGACATCCGCTGAAAATAAGACCTAGCACATCTTCAGGAGCAAAAAATAAGACACTGTCTTATTTTCGGGGAAACACGGTAGCTCCCAGGGCCTGGAGTTTGGAAAACAGTGGTGTTAATTGTGGGTGTTTGAGGGGGAAGCCTAGTTTCAGCGCATACTGAAAACTACTGAACATGGACAATAAGGGAGCTGCTGCAATAACCTGCAACAGCTGTGGGATATTTGTGTTCTTGTCAATGGATGTGAGGAACTTCACCTGCACCAAGTACAAACTGGTAGCCCTGTTGGAAGAGAAGGTCCAGCAGCTGGAGGCCTGGGTATGTACACTTCAGCATATTAGGGAGCAAGAGGCTTTGGATGGGGATGTTCCAGAATAGTCTGGATGGGAAATACGCATAGGACGTTTCTCTGGAGGAGGTCAGTTCCCATACACAGGAGGAAGCAAGTACATTTCTATACCGCTTATCAGTGCACTTAAGCACTCCCTAAGCAGCTTACAGTGTGTAAGCTAATTGTCCCCAACAAGCTGGGTACTCATTTTAGTGACCAACGGAAGGATGCAAGGCTGAGAGGACTCTGGAGCCCTTGGGATCGAACTTACAAACTTGTAGCTATAGTATAGGCATTTAACCACTGTGCCCCCAAGGGTTCCCATAGGTAGACAGTTGGAGAAATGTGACACACAGAAATAAGGAAGATAGGGATCGTTCTGCAGGCTTGCAGCTACAGAACCAATTTGAAGCTCTCTCCCTTATCAGGGATGAGGAGTCCTCAGGGAAAGTGCAGGAGACCTTGTTAGAATCAGCACAGGGAATAGCTGCTTCTAAGCCTCGGAGGAGGTGTGTAGTGTTTGTGAGGGACTCCTTGCTGAGAGGTACAGAATCAGTGATTTGTGGGCCTGGCAAGATGTCTCAGGAGATGTGTTGTTTCCCTGGGGCAAAAATCTATGATGTGACAGTAAAACTGACAAGACTTGTCAAGCCTGCCGATTCTTCCTTTTGGTCCATGTTGGAACCAATGATACTGCAAGGCACAGCCTTCAGAATATCATAAGGGATTATGAGGCTCTGGGAAGGAAGCTGAAAGAGATGGATGCACAGGTTGTCATTCCATCAGTTCTCCCAGATGACGGACATAGTCCAGGTAGGGAGAGGAGAATAGCGGATGTGAATAACTGGCTCCACAGATCAGTGGCTTCACTAGGGTAGGCATCACCTGGTGCAATAACTCATGGTATCACCCCCACATTGACCTCCTCCCTTCCCACACCTTATGAAATATTTAGTAACAGTTTTTGTACTACTGTTACCCATTAATCATAATTCCTACATATGACTGAATGTCATGATAATAGTTGTGATATAAAACAACTAGCGATTAAATTACAATATCATACACACAGCCTCAGCGGATTTACATAATCATAGTTACCTTTGGTTGAAGTGAAAATTTTGTAAAAGGTGATGTTTTAAAGAAAAAATTTAAAGGAATGTTTTTAATTATTATTTTTTAAAAATATATATTTTTGAAAAGAACTAGGATCGCCCCCTTCTCCTCTCACTGAGCCTCAGTCCACTCACCCCATCTCTTCAGCATTTTAATGGGACAAAGGTGAATGCTACAGCTTGTTTCTGCCCAAAAGGAGATGTTTGAGGAGCAGTAGTGTCACTCCCCCTTATGATGTCACCTGCTACAGTCTGCACCTCACACCCCTGTAGTGATGCCACTGCCACAGATGCTGCTGCCAAGAATTCTTGGACCATAGCCTGAGGTTTCAGGAGGAGGGGACTTTTGGCAAAGGATGTGTTGCACCTTACAATGGTTCACAGAAATATTTTTGCCAATAATCTCAAAAATTTGATCAGGAGGGCTTTAAACTGAGTTATGAGGGGGAAGGAGACAGTATTCTAGAGGGCAAGAGTTCATCAAGGGCTGGAGAGAATGGCCGTAGAGAGAACAAGGCAAATAGTGCAAGGACCCAACAATTGGAAAGAATTTTTTTTTTTTACATAGGCAGCAAGGATCTATGGTCTTAGATGTCTCTACACTAATGCACAGTGCATGAGAAATAAACAAGATGAACTTGAACTCCTAGCACAGCAAAGCAAATGCAATATAATAGGCATCCCTGAAACATGGTGGGATTGCTCTCATGATTGGAATGTAGTAATAGAGAGTTATAATATTTTTAAGAGAAATAAGCCAAACAGGATAGGAGGAGGAGTAGCATTATATGTTTGGGATATTACACCTATGAAGAGATCCAGGTTTCAAATCCCAGAAGCCAGGTGGAGATCATCTTGATAAAAATTAAAGGGGAGAGAAACAACAGGGATGTTATTGTGGGAGTTTGTTACAGACCTGGAAGTCAGACTGAGAAGTTGGATTATGACTTTCTAGAACAGATGACCACACACTCAGAAAGAAAAGATGTAGTAGTGATCGGTGATTTCAACTATCTTGATATTTGCTGGAAGTCAAACTCAGCCAAGAGTTTAAGGTCCAGCAAATTCTTCACTTGTGTGGCAGACAATTTCATTTTCCAAAAGGTGGAAGAGGCAACAAGTGAATCAACTGTTTTAGATCTGATGCTAATCAACAGGGATGATCTGGTTTATAGGGTAGATGTGGCGGGATCCTTCGATGGGAGTGATCATGTTCTCCTGGAATTTGTTATACAGTGGAAAGGAGAAGCCAAGCATAGCCAGACACTCATTCTAGACTTTAGTAAAGCTGATTTCAGTAAACTTAGGGCCGAAACAGATGCCCCGTTTAGTCCCACTTGGCTCTGGCTTAAGGGCGTGGGGGTTACATGGGTCACACCTTCAAGCCAGACAGAAGCTGGCCGGCTTGTTGTTTAGATACCACTTTCCCCAGAGCCAGCTTTTTGGGAGGAAAACATGGCTCTTTGGGACATAATCTGGCTGGATTGGGGCCAGGTATCTGTTTGCCCTGGCCCCATTCCAGCCTAAAAGGGGCAGGAGTGATCCTGTTGTCAGGAACAGTAAAAGAGAAAGGATTTTCTCAAAGAAGAGATACTGAATACACAATTTCAAACAGTTTCAATGAGGAGGAAAAATGGGATGGATGACTAAAGACGTTTCACCCGTGATAAATTTTAAAAGGGACATGTATGAGAAATAGAAAAAGGGGGAAATTGCCAAAGTGCAATTGAAACAAAGTCACACTGTCTCCATACAGTCACACTGACTACACCATACTCTACATCAGCATATTCCACTGCTGTCAATAAGTGCTTCCTAATGTTTAGGTGGAATCTTGTTTTCTGTAGTTTGAATCTATTGCTGTAGGTACTGTTCTCTGAAGCATCAGAAGACAAGCTTGCTGCACCCTCAGTATGACATTCCTTCAAATATTTAAACATGGCTATCATGTCTCCTCTTAACCTTCTCTTCTCCGGCTAAACATACCCATATCTCTAGGCCACTGCAACAGCACTCCACTTAAGATTTCCCTCTAGTTTGAAGCACAGTCATTAACAATGACTCTTTGCATTTCCAATAAGTTATGGATCAATCTGACAGAGTTCCTATCAATTCCAAATTTAATACAACAGTGAAATCACTATGCCACGTGGGACAGATGAATTAATATATCAGTGTTGCAGGAGCTTCCAGACATTACTTGAGAGCAACTGTCTAGCTTTTGAGAATTCCTACAGAATAAGTGAGGTGTTGGAAAATTAGAGGTGGATTCATGTTGTAAATATATTGAACAAGGGAAATAAAAGGAGGATCTAAGAAACTACAGCTAATAATCCTGATACCAGTTGTAAATAATACATTGATTGGTAGGAGTCAAGATGGGCTTTTGAGGAATAAGTCATAGTGAGACCAGATAGTGAGACTCTTTCTTTCATAGTGTTATAAGTGTTGGTAGGTCACAGAAATGCTATGAAATGTGTGTCTTAATTTCTGAAAAGTATTTAACAACATTTCCTATTTTTACTAATGATAAAATGAAGACTGAGAGATGCATTTCTTAGCTGATTTCATTGCTGTATAAACAATTATACTGAACATATGTTATCTAATGGCTGACTATTGTCTTAAAGGGAGAACTTGAGCTGAATGCAACAATGCTCTGTTTGTTTGTTTTTTTACTAATGTTATTTATTGTTTTTATAAATTATTTGGTTGAGGGTATAGAAGAAGGATGGATAACACATGGCCCATGAACCAAAAACAGCCTTCCCAACAGATCTTTAAAAAACTTTCTACACATTATAGAATCATAGAATCATAAAATCATAGAAGTGAAAGAGACCACAAGGGCCATCCAGTCCAACCCCCTACCATGCAGGAACTCTAAATCAAAGCATCCCCGACAGATGGCCATCCAGCCTCTGTTTAAAGACCTCCAAAGAAGGAGACTCCACCACTCTCTGAGGAAGTGTTTTCCACTGTCAAACAGTTCTTACTGTTAGGAAGTTCCTCCTAATGTTGAGGTAGAATCTCTTTTCCTGTAGTTTGCATCCATTGTTCCGGGTCCTAGTCTCTGGAGCAGCAGAAAACAAGCTTACTCCCTCCTCAATATGACATCCCTTCAAATATTTAAAAAGGGCTATCATATCACCTCTTAACCTTCTCTTCTCCAGACTAAACATCCCCAGCTCCCAAAGGCGTTCCTCATAGGGCACAGTTTCCAGACCCTTCACCATTTTAGTCACCCTCCTTTGGATCCGCTCCAGTTTCTCCACATCCTTTTTGAATTGTGGTGCCCAGAACTGGACACAGTATTCCAGGTGGGGCCTGACCAAAGCAGAATAGAGTGGCACTATTACTTCCCTTGATCTAGACACTATACTTCTATTGATGCAGCCTAAAATTGCATTGGCCTTTTTAGCTGCCACATCGCACTGTTGTCTCATGTTCAACTTGTGGTCTACTTGGACTCCTAGATCCCTTTCATATGTAGTCTCCTTTCACCCAGGTGTCCCCCATTTTATATCTATGCATTTCATTTTTCCACCCTAAGTGTGGTACCTTACATCTGTGGATATAGTGGACCAACTGTAAAATTCTACTGCCTTAAATTTTTTGACATAATCTCACTATCATTACTGGCCTTGACAATGTTCCATACCATAAAGAATGCATTTTTGTGAATTTCTAATAAATCTGCCTATTTTTTCACCAGGGCATGATCCACCAAAAATGTCTTCTACTCATGTCTCTATGAATGGTATGCTCTTGTACAAACCCCATTTTGTATTTCTATGTGGCATGGGCAGTGTAATCTCCCAGCAGATTATAGATCAAAGTGTCGCATGACTCTTTTCTAGCAGGGAAAGATATTAGTTTATATATGTATTTTAAAAAACCTTCCCCCTATAGTCTTTTTTTTTTTTTTTTTTAGAAAACACATCTATTTTTGTTTCTCTTTCAGTCTGGATATTTTTTTGAGCTGAAGCAAAGTGCTGCCATGTTGTTGGCTTGCCAGTCCTAGCAGATCTAGCCAGCATCGCAGTAAGAAGGTATGTTGGGAACTGCAGTACCATAACATCTGGGGAGCTGCACTTTCACTACTCTCAATCTAAAGTTCTACGTGAATCTTCTTTATTCAGGTCCACTGAACCAGTGGTACTTCTGTCAGTATTGACTGGGCGAAATTTACACTAACTGTGACTAAATGTAGGTTTTGGGCCTCTGTATTCATTTAATTTATTTTTATCCATTCTGATTATTTTCATTTTTCCTTCTTTATCTTCTCTGTACAATTCAACTTGAATTGATCTTTGGGTGCATTACATACTGTATTAGGATTATTATAATAATGTATAATTTGTTAACTCAAATGCCATTTAAGG
Source organism: Urosaurus nigricauda (assembly GCA_034509955.1). Classification (NCBI taxonomy): domain Eukaryota; kingdom Metazoa; phylum Chordata; class Lepidosauria; order Squamata; family Phrynosomatidae; genus Urosaurus; species Urosaurus nigricauda. The sequence goes on from JAOEGL010000003.1 coordinate 156,980,770, forward strand.
CTAATGCATGCTGTGGGGGAAATGGGGTAATGAAGATGCAACAAGTCCTTGTAGCTGTCAGACAACTTTATAGCATTCCATAATCTGAATTAGTGAGTAGCATTTTCTTCTGAATCCTTTGTCTGGCAACTGAAAATGTCCCCACCCCCAACCATCATTTGCCGGACTAATTTCTTTAAAATTGTAGCAGTACTGAAGAAGAATCTTTGAAACAGGAAAATATCTGGAATTCGTGTCCACTTTGTTTCATCCTTACTTATGTCATCAGTATCTTAGTATCATCTTTGAGTTTCTGAGTTGCTGTTGTTTCTGTTTGACATTTTGCAGCAAAATAGATCACACACATTTAAATATTTTGATATTGTTTCTGTATTCTTCTTTTCATACTGGTGTATGTAATTGTGTATTCTGTCAGTGTTTTTGTGCTCCTTAAATGTTTGTATGGCCTTGGGTTTTTTGCATCATGATTTTATAATTGCAGGTTGAGTCGCCCTTATTCCAAAATCTGAAATATTCCAAAACCCAGTTGCTGTTTTTCATGGATAGCTGAAAAGGTAGCACCTTTGCTTTCTGATGGTTTAATGTACACAGTGTACACTTTGTTTCATGCACAAAAGTATTAAAATATTGTGTAAAACAGTAGCATCATTAGGGTTGGTGTCACCCAGTGCAGTAATTCATACATCACTGAACGTATTGGCAGCAGCTGTGACATAAACAACTATTAAAATTAAAATTATAATCTTAAATTGCAATATCATATACACAGCCTAAGTGTATTTACATGAACATAGTTTGATGTGGTTAAATTGAAAATTTGGTATGAAGTGCTGTTTTTAAAGAAACTTTAAAAATAATTTTTAAATTAAAAAAAATGTTTTTACATTTAAAACAAAACAAAACTCTAAGGCCTCTCTCCTCTCACTCACACCATCAATTCCACTGAGATTCAGCATTTTAAAGGGATGCAGGTGAACATCACAAGCTGTTTCTGCCAAAAGGCAGATTTTGGGGGGGGGGGGGGGTCCTGGTGTCACCCTTTGGACTCTTTCAAACGGGGAGGAATTTCTCCCAACTCCGAATGGAGCCAATGCGGATTTATGTAAATTCGCTTGTTTAGCGAATTTACATGAACCCCTGCTCCGTTCGGAATTACTTCCCATTACCCGAAATTAACCCCCTCCTGCCCGAATTTGCATGCGAAGCTTTAATTCGCAATAAGGTAAAACCCATGATTGCATTCGAATTGGCTTCCCTCCTGCCCGAATTTGCATGTGAAGAGTTAATTTGCAATAACCTAAAACCCATGATTGCATTCGAATTGACCTTAAATTATACTTCCAATTTAGCCTTGTATAAAAGAGTCCTCTGACAGTCACCTGGTGCAATCTGTACTCCCAACACCCCCCTTGTGATGCGCCTGGTATAAAATTATCTTCAGGTGATGTTTATAAGATGTATATGAAACATAAATGAATGAATTTCATGTTTCGACCTGGGTCCCCTCTCCAAGATATTTCATTATGTACATATATGCAAATACAGGTATTCAAAATCGAAAAAAAGTTCTGAAATCCCAAACACCTGTGGTCCCAAGCATTTCAAATAAAGGAGACTCAACCTATATATAATTTGCAGTTGTGTGCTTTTATAGCATTTTAGGGGTGAAACAGATGGGCAGGAAAAAGTGGCTTGAAGCTGCCTTTTCTGAAGCCACATTGAAACCCCACCAACCGCACCACCGCTTCCCAAGGCAGCTGGAGGGCTCATGTCATGACCACATTGACATGGCCTCAAGCCAGGAAGAAGCGGGAAAAGCTGCTTCTTTTTGAAATGCCTTTTCTCTGTATGAGGATACTTTTCTGCTGGCTTCAAGGCATGTGTCGTCTAAACGCCCCACCTTCAAGCCAGCTTGAAAGCATCTCTTTTTGCCTGTCTGTTTAGCCCCTTAGTTGTTTAGTGCTGAGTAAATGCTATAGGATTGCACTGTAGGTGGGGATTTTGTTCCTTTAAAATTTTGCTTTTATGTCCTTTCATTTCTGCAATGACTTGGAACTTCAAATGTTTTCCTGCTACAACTCCATGGTGTACATTATGAGGAAATATTTTGGGGAGCAGTGCATTACTACACACAGAGAGGTGCATTACTGCACGAAGGTTTTAACCTTGGGTCCGCTACACACACATGTAGGTTTGAACATTGGAATATGACTCTGGACAGCAGGGTTCGTATCCCCGCTTGGTCCATGGAAACTAACTGAAAGACCTTGGGCAAGTCACACTCTTTCAGCTTCAAATGAAGGCAAAGGTAAACCCTTCTGAACAAATCTTGCCAAGACAACCTCATGATAGGTTTGTCTTAGGGATGCCAGGAGTCAGAAACAATATGAAAGCATACAACAAAAGACAAATCAGATTTGTGCCAGGAAGGTAGTGATCAGAATTAACTGCATTTTTACTATTCACTTTGAAAGCACATATGAAGGGCTACCAGTTTGATCAGGAAACAGGTGTTGAGGAAGAGAGTATTTTGAATTATTCTCTTCTTTGCAAGTTTATATTTTCTGGTCCATTTTGCAGACTTTTCTCTGCATTCTTTCATTTATGACTTATATAAAATGTAATGTCTAGTCCTATTTTTCTTTATGTACAAATTGTTGCTTTGTAGGCCCTTTCTTCCCCAGGCAATGCCTTTGTTAACTGTAGATAAAGCCTTTTTTAAAATGAAATATGAAGATCTTAAGACCTCTACCTTGTCTTAGTGGTTCTATGTGGGAATAGGAAGTATTTTTAGAGAAAGCTGCCTTGGAGGTTCCAGGCTTTACTTTCTTACCTAATAACCTATATTTAGCATCCAGAATATCTCTCTGACATTTCCCTATGTCACTGGTACCTACACTTTTACAGATCCCTTAGCTCTGATCCCTATAAGGCTGCCTAGATATCTGAAGACTTTGGCCAGCTTCAGCTTGGAGGCAATTCTCCCTGTAGTCCTTCCAGCCATTGCAAGCCAAATGTTCCATATTTTCCATGTTTATGTCCCATTTGAGAGTGTGCCCCCTTCCCCTTCATGGTTATAAGAGTATATTCATGGAGGTTTCAGTACAATATAAAGGGGTATTTCCTCCACTTGAAGTAAGAAAAATACTGCCCAAAATTTAATGAGCCTCAGAAAAGGTTACGAATCCTCCTCCCATGTTCCTCAGAATCTCATCAATGTATAATGGTGTTTAACGTTTTCCTTTTCATTTGAGCCTTTTCCAGCTCAGACATTTTCAGCTTAGTACATTGTATTTTGTCTTTCAACGCTAAGAGTTTTGGCACCACAACATACTTAAAACAGTGGATGTGGATATGGATATATTCAAATATGTTGGACATTTGTACAAGTCAGGTGGGGGCAGTGAACACCTGATCCTTGTTTCTATCTCCCAAATGCTGATCTTGGCATGTTGAGGATTATTGATCGTATTTAAGGCTGAGAATGATAGCCACTGGACTTCCAGTTTTACGTGTACAATTTTGTTCAAGAGATTTTGCCAAATTTCAGCCACAGCAAAATAGGTTGGACATCTCTGACGAGATGTACAGACAGAATTTAGACGTCCATGAAACTGATTGCTCCTTCTATTTAAAGCAGAAGGAAAAATCGACTACTGTAGCTGGACATCTAAATTCTGTTGTTTCTGCCATCTGTTCTCCAGACCCTGATTAGAAGTACAGAACTACAGGCATTACACTGAGAGGATTTGTGAAATGTATCAATTACAAACAAGATTTTGCTTTCATTATCCTTAGATTTCAAGGGCAAAGGACAGTATTATTCTTGTCTCGTAAGACAAACACAAAATTTCACAGTAATTTCTGATCCAAGCCCAAGAAGAGTTCAGGCTGGGTTAGAGCCCTTCCATCCAAAATTAAACCATTATTATAGTACTTTCATTCTATCTGGAGCAGTTTAAGAGATGAGATATGAAGGCTGACCTTTAGTGTTACCTTAGCCAGAGCAAATGAGGTCCCTGCAGTTAAACAAAATACCTTCTGCTTATATCATTCAGAAGACAGTCCATATATATGTTCAGTAAGCAGAAAATGTACTGGGGGGAAAAAACAGGGAGAGCTACACACTGAATACTGTAACCATTGTAAAAGTCTATTTCTGAGGGACGACAATTGTACAATACATTACTCATAAATTATTGGTGTCTAGTGCTTCCTTTCTAAGCAAGAAGCCTCTGGTGCAGCAGTGAGATCTGGAACCATACAGTTACGATGAGTATCCATATATTATGTATCCAGAAATCAAGGATACAACATGGGTCCGTAAAATTCACTGTATGAATTAATTCTCAGGAATCTGGGCAGCTGCTCTGGATGTAGACAAGAGGGACTGAATTGATTGAACCGTCTAATTTATAAGACTGTATGTACAGCACTGTGTAAATTTACAGAGCTATATAAATAAAGGTTAATAATAATAATAATAATAATAATAATAATAAGGCTTCTTGCTGTGCTAGTGGTATACATTAGTAGGCAGGAGAATACAGGAGGGAGCATCGTCTTGTGAGAGATATCAAGAGGTAAGCCCAAGGGGAAGAACTGATTTATTTTTACATTCAGTATGGCCAAGAAAGAAATGAGACAGCTGGAAGCTTTCCCAAAAGCCCTGGGCCATAGCATAGAAATGCTGACGCTTTCAACACTGGCAGTGAAAATTTTGAGGTGAAAATCTCACTTCAAGAAAACGAGCTCTTGGGAAATCCCTGTAACATGGCATTTCCATGATCTTGCCTTTTTAGCATAGGAAAAGTGCTCCAGTTGATTTAAAGGATAGTACTTTAAACTGGGAAAACATTTAGACCAAGTCCATAGAGAAAAACACTTCTTTCTACTCCCTTTGAGCGCTCCCAGGGTCAGACTAGATGCTGTTTAAAAACATGACTTGTAATAAGCAGCTATCTCTTTTTCTTATTTATTCTAGAGTCATTGCAGGGGACCTAATCTAGGCTGTGTGTCCAGCTTGGGGGGCGGGTATAACAAAGTAGTTTTTTGCGGTCACTGTAGCCATCCAGGGGTCAGGCTATATCACAATTTTTATTGCCAGTGTACACTGACAATACACTGTCCAGCTGATACATTTCAAGATGCCCCCCATTTGGAACTTGGACCACGGTATGTGTGTGTGTGGCAGGTCAAGGGGCTAAAGCCACCCAATGTATCTCCTTGAGAGAAAGGCTAAAAATTGGGATCCCTGTTATTATTCTAGTATAAAGAAAAGCCAGGAAGGGGGTTGCGTTTGCTCGCCATCTCTTTAAGGCATTATCTGTTTTGACCCTCCACCTGTTTTGCCTTCTTATTCTCTCTCCCACCAACAGGTGACCTGCAGTAGTGCCATGTGGATTCTCCGCAGTTGTTCCTTTCTCCCCCTTAAAGTCTTTCTTTTCTCATTACCTTTCCTCACTCACCATCACAACTCGGGGGGACTCACCTTAGGCACACATACACAGGCCACTCCACGGAGCCTCCAGCAGCAAGAATAAGGGTCGGTGTCTCCGGTCCTCCTTTGGGTGATTTTGCCGGAGGCTCAATAGCTCTTGACCCCCCTGACTATCAGGGCCCCCCCACACACTCCCTGCTCAGGGTCTGCACAGCACAAAGTGCTGATGTGGAGTGCTGTGAATTTGACTCTTGGAGACTCTGCTCACACAGGCATCCTGGAGTTATTAATAGTCAATGGGATCTCAGAGTCCAAGGGTCTCAGATAGCACCAGCACAGAGAAGACTGGGAAGGGGGAAAAGTGCATCTCAGCACTCCTGCAGCAGCTACCTTGACCTGAGGCCAGATGCCAAGAAGAGGCTGGGTCTCTTCTTTACCTCCTCCCTCCAACAGTGGTCTCTTTTGCATGGAAGTCTTTGCAACTGGGTAAGGATCGCATAAATTATGTATATTTTACTCTGTGCAGTCATGATCATCTAGGTACCTCAATTTATTATTCTATCATTTGAGATTGATACTCTAATTAGTTTATGTGTGAAGCAGAAACGAAATACAAAGGAGGAATGGGGAAAATGTGGTAGCACCTTTCAGACTAACTAGATTTTATATTAGTACCTGTATTAGCTTTACAACTAAACACTAAACCTAGAATTGTCTAAGTCATTGTATTCCCCATCACTACATATAGATGCAAGAGTTGGGCAGTGAAGAAAGCAAATTAGAGGAAAATCATCTCATTTGAGACAGGTGCTGGAGTGGAGTGCTGAGGATACCAAGGACAGCCCAAAAGGCAAACAAATGGATCCTTGAGCAGATAAAGCCAGAAATTTCCCTGGAAGCCAAGAGTCATGAGAAGGCACGACCCAGACAATAATATTAGGAAGAGAGAAAGACCACACATCAGATGGACAGATTCAATCTGGGAAAATCAGAGGCCTGAAATTACAGGACTCAAGCAGAGCAGTGGAGGATGGACGTCTTGGAGATGTTTCATCCACAGGGTTGCCATGAGTCAGGGATGACTTGAGTTCAGTTAACAACAACGAGCTTTCATGGATATAAACACACTTCTTTGGATGCAGTACTTCAGATGCAGTAAACAGACACTTTACATTTCAGTTTGCAACCTTTTATGAAGATGAATATGTATTTGTGGCACTCAAGAAAAATATTTTTAAATTTACTGATTTTTTTTTAAAGAAAAGGTTTAAATTTCCTCTCTATTTCCTCTCTATTTTGAAAACATCTAAGTGTATATTGTAAACTAAGTCATGAACTGGTCCAGATAAAATTGGATTGAGCTTCGAAGTGTTACTTTTTGGACTACAGTTTCTAGAATCCCCAGACAGCATTACCAAAATAAGAAAAATGTGAAAGGGATCTAGGAGTCCAAGTAGACCACAAGTTGAATATGAGTCAACAGTGTGATGCAGCAGCTAAAAAGGCCAATGCAATTTTAGGCTGCATCAATAGAAGTATAGTGTCTAGATCAAGGGAAGTAATAGTGCCACTCTATTCTGCTTTGGTCAGGCCCCACCTGGAATACTGTGTCCAGTTTTGGGCACCACAATTCAAAAAAGATGTGGAGAAACTGGAGCATGTCCAAAGGAGGGCAACTAAGATGTGAAGGGTCTGAAAACCATGCCCTATGAGGAACGACTTAGGGAGCTGGGGATGTTTAGCCTGGAGAAGAGAAAGTTAAGAGGTGATATGATAGCCCTGTTTAAATATTTGAAGGGATGTCATATTGAGGAGGGAGCAAGCTTTTTTTCTGCTGCTCCAGAGACTACAACGCGGAACAATGGATGCAAACTGCAAGAAAGCGATTCCACCTCAACATTAGAAGGAACTTCCTGACAGTAAGGGCTGTTCGACAGTGGAACACATTCCGGAGTGTAGAGGAGTCTCCTCCTTAGAGGTCATTAAGCAGAGGTTTGATGGCCAATTGTCAGGGATGCTTTGATTGGGAGTTCCTGCATCGGAGGGGGTTGGACTGGATGGCCCTTGTGGTCTCTTCCAACTCTATGATTCTATTCTATTCTATGAAAAACAAAAGAAACGTAAATTTTCTAAGCTCTGGACTGTGGGTATTGAAAGGAACATAGGAAAACAAGGGACTAGAGACACTGGACATAGCAGGCAGACAATACAAAGGCCTTTATCACATGGGGAAAGTTGGGGTTTAAAAGGCATTTTTCCGAGACATTTGCATGATAGCAGCAAAGATTTTCCCACGGTGTCATGATTAGAAACGACTCATCCTGGGAAGAACCCATGAATGATTTGCTGCTGGAGCATTCCTGGTTCTTTCCAGGATAAGTCCTCTCTAAACTTGATGTGTAGGAAAATCTTTGCTGCAATCATGCAATGTCCTGAGAAAATGCCTTTTTAAACCCCCGATTTTCCCTCATGTGATAAAAGTCCCATGCTACAAAATGGAACATTATAGAAGTAGAGAGGGGAAAGGGAAAAACTCTGGGAGAATTGCTTAGTGTGAGGTGCTGTCAATATGTCTTTGCAGAACATTGAAAAAGAGTTTGGTTTTGGTTTTTTGGACCATAACTCCAAAATTCACCCTGCTAGTGGCATAGCCACTGGGAGATATTTCAAACTGTGCCTTTAGGTACTGTAATTCCACTCACCAAAGCAGCCCATTGGTTTCCTCTGCTCTAGAAAGACTATTAAGGATTCTATGTCAATCTAGGAATTTGCCTGAGCAAGAGCCCTCTCCAGCGTGCCTGTCTGGCTCCCCAGATTTTGTCTTTGGCTCCCTGCTTCCAGCACCTAGAACTTCAATGTGTAACTTCCAAAGGTCCATTGATAACCCTGGCATAATTTTGGACTCTTTCACATGGGAGGAATTTCTCCCAACTTTGAATGGAGCCAACGCGAATTCACATGAATTCGCTAGTTTAGTGAATTCACGTGAATCCCCATTGCGTTCGGAAGGCGTTCGGAATGACTTCCCATTACCCGAAAATAACCCCCCTTGCCCGAAATTGCGTGAGAAGCTTTAATTCGCAATAACGTTAAACTCATGATTGCATTCTGAGTGACTTCCCTTTTGCCCGAAATTGCGTCAGAAGCTCTAATTCACAGTAACGTGAAACCCCACGATTGCATTTGGATTGCCCTTGGATTATACTTCCAATTTCCCATGTCTGAAAGAGTCCTGTGAGAGCATAAAATAAGGGTAAGGCACCTTCGGTCCATGTGCCTTGTTGCCACTCTACATGCAGGATTTAAATCCAAAGTACGAGTGTACACAATTTATTTTGTTTAAATCTAATGTTGTTTTTTTAAAAACAAAACAAAGCTGAAGAGTTTGTAGGAAAAAGGGGGTTTTTTTGCAGACAGACAGTTCTTTGGTGTGTGGGTATTATAAGGTTATTATTGCAAAACTTTTTTAAAAAAGACTTATGAACACCTGTGATTCTTTGCAAGTAATGTTTGGATACACATGGAGTTCTGAAAATTGCGGGCCCTTTCATACAGAAGTGAGTGATGCACCACTGCAGATGCCTGCTTAGCAAAATGGGCCATTTGTTTTCTACAAGGAATGTCTGGCATTCCTTCCAAGTTCTGGTTTGATGTCATACAAAAAAAGAGCACCAACATTTCAAGGGACTGGTCTTACTTCACACCAGTATCCAGAGCTAGGAAAGGTCACCTTTCTGGACTACAGTGTGAAGTTCCTTGCAGTAACATATTTAGGCCCTAACAGTTTATCTTCACCATGGCTCCACTGTGGGAGAATCTCTTGGTTTATATTGCCATGCATTTCAATAGAGTCACATTCATACCCATAGCATCATTTTCTGAGTTCAGCTTCTGGCTTCTCTCATTATGAAAGGTGATACAGTAACTCTCCTGCTCTGCCTATGAATCTCAATGTACTCTCCCCAGGCCAGCAGAAGCTATTTTCTCTCTCCTTGTCTATATATACAAACCTCGAGGGAATGCACGTTGTGGATTGTATGTGGCACTCTACTTGTAAATCTCCAGCACTTAGTGTTTTGTGTGTGTTTCAGAGGACAGACTTTGCCAGCTTATCAGTGATGCTGGACTTAATAGAAGCAGTATAAAATACACATTACTTGGTACCTCCTCATATATCCAAAGGCACATACACTGGCACACCCAACCCTAGACATTTGTCTCAGCTCATATTCTTGCAGGATTGGATTGAGATCATGGCCAACAAGACTGCAATAGTGAGCGGTTGCCAGTGCATCCTGTCCTAAGTTTTTAGTTGCTGGTGCTGTTTGTCACAGGGTTATATTCCTTAAGTCCACCAGCTTCAGCTTTTTTAGAACAGAGTTATAACAAACTAATTGAAACAAGATATTTTTACACAAATTATCATAGTTTGATAAAGGAACCTGAACCAATATTTGATTTTCTTGTCATCAAAGTATGTGTATATTCATATTACCAAGGAATTGTTTAAGATGAGGAGTAGATGGTGTCTACATCAAGTTTCATACGAATGCTATCACACTTTGGATGTTATTAAAAGAAATTAAAGGCACTTTTATATATTTATTTGTTGTGTTATAATCCCGTCTTCCCTCCAAGCAGCTCAAGTCTGTGTGCAATGTGTCCCTCCTCACTTCCTTTGATAACAGCCCTATGGGATAGATTACATTGAGAGATTACAGCTGGTTCAAAGTCACTCAAGTAGACCATTATTCCCCTGTAAAAGAATAATCCAAGAATCCAGCAATTCTGTATTGGAAGTATAAGGATACCATGATGTACAATTCATTCAAATCAATCTATTGTATTTATTTAATTTCCTCATCTTAAGGAAACTGAATTCATTGAAGTTTACTTGAAGCTTAGTTTTATTCGGGCATGCTCCGCTCTGAGATCCACCATGGTTTAGTGGTTTGACTACAGTTCTGGAGAACAGGGTTCAAATACCTGCTTGGCTATAGAAGCGCACTGGATGACCTTGGGCAAGTCATACTCTCTCAGCCTCAGAGGAAGGCAAAGGCATCCCCCTCTGAACTCATCTTGCCAAGAAAATTCCATGATAAGGTTGCATTAGGGTCGCCATAAATCAGAAATGACAGAAATGAGACAACAACAAATGCTCTCATCCACAGGCTAAATGAGAAACCTTATCAGACGAGGGTTTTTGCAGCCCCAATCCAGAGTCACTCTGCATCCATCCAAGTGAATTCACATGAATGTGCATTGAATTATCACAAGTGAATCCTGTTACTATGAAGCCATTCCAAAGCCAATCTAAAGTCAATCCAAAGCCACCACAGAATTCAGTGAATGCTCATTGAATGATCACACATGAATGCTGTTATTACGAAGCCATTCCAAAACCAATCCAAAGCCAAAAGTCACCCCAGGATTCGGTGAATTCAGTAACAATTGAATTCACAGAAATCAATTCCAAGGTCACTTCAGATTCAATCCGAATCAGTCTGGTGTGATAAGGTCCTATGACTTATTAGTGATTTCATCTTCTCCCTTCTCAGCTGCTCAATCTGCTTCTGCTTGGAACCTGGAAGCGACAGAATATAGCCAGGCAGTCTGTATGCACATGCCAAAGAGAGACTCTAACTCTCCCTTTTCCCATTTTCGTTGATGGAATGTTTAGGGGGGAAATCCACTAGTTTTAAAGTAGGGAAGAAGGAGATGGGAGATGGGAGATAGGAGATGGGAGAAGGGAGAAAGAGATGGGACCGCTCCCAGATTATGGAGTGGCCTGCCTGGTAAGATCTGTTGCATCACCAATTTATACAACTTTTAAAAAGCTGTTAAGATGGATCTCTTCTGGCATACCTTTCCTGAATAGACAACCGGCCACAGAAAAAGTCGAACCTTTTATACCTGTTATACCCTTGACTTCTGCCACAGCCGCTCTTGTTTCTTATTTTAAAATATGTTTTAAATTATGAACAGTTTAATTGTATTTGGGGGAGGGCAGGATATTGGGATAAGGGATTGTATATTTTAATGTTTAAGCCATCCTGGTTGTGTTACACAGAGAGGCAGGATACAAATTCTATTTATTTATTTATTTATTTGAAATGAGCTTCAGGCTCATGTCCCCAGATATGGGATATTTGGTATCTTGTTCTTGGACAAGTTTTCCAGTCTTCAAATATAAGGGGCACCTGGCAAGCCTACTTATGAGGGGGTATCCAAAAGTTTTAATGATCACCTTTTAAAAAAATTGACAGAAAGTTTGTTTTGATTTGTAGTTGTTAACATATTTCTATGTAGTCACTATCTAGATTTATACATTTTTCCCAGCGTATCTTGACCCTCCAAAAACCTGATATTGTAGAAGTCTGCAGACTGCGCCTTACAAAGGGGTATCGTAAAGTAATAATTATCACCCGGAAGTTATTATGGCATATCGATGAAATTTTGTCAGTGCCATCATTGATCCCTAAGTGCATGTTGCTGAGAAAATCAGCTCATTGCGTCCTTTATTTTTGTGTCTGGATCTGCCAGAAGTGACTAAAGTGTAAAATCCTTGTCAGGTGCAATCCGCAGGCTTCTACAATATCAAGTATTCGGAAGATCAAGATATGCTGGGAAAAATGTATAAATCTAGATAGTGACTACACAGACATAAGTTAACAACTACATTTCTGTCAATTTTTTTAAAGGTGATCATTAAAACTTTTGGATACCCCCTCATACATTGGAGCTTACATGTTATTGTGTGTTAGGCTGCTATGGAAGGCACAGGAGAGAAAGTAAAACAAATATAATGCTGGTCAGGGCAAATCTTAAGGACTTAAGGTGTTTTTTTTTAAAGAGTGGGAATATCCTTGTATATTTAAAAATATAAGCTGTCCAATTTATGGGCTAGTAAGGTAAAGGTATTCCCTGGTGACAAGGTTGTTAAGTCATGTCCGACCATAGCAGGTGGTGCTTATCTCTGTTATTAAGCCAAAGAGCCAGCATTGTCAGAGACTACTTTGTGATCATGTGGCCAGCATGACTTCACAAAATGCTGTTTACCTTTCCACCAAAGTGGTACCTATTTATTTACTTGCATTTACATGCTTTCGAACTGCTAGGTTGGCAGAAGCTGGGACTAGTGATTGGAACTCACCCCATCATGTGGCTATTTATGGGCTACATCATGGATAATGTATTCCATCAGCCTTGCTCTGTACTTGCTGAGGAAGGCTGGAAAAAGAGCTTTTATTCAGGACATCATCTAGTCAGGGCTACATAATAGGTGATGGCTATTGTTTCTCTTTATTGTAATGTGTCCTTATTGTTTGAATTGTATTGTTTTGTTTTTGCTTGAATTGTATTGTCTTTGTTTGAATATAGTGGAGTTAGCTGCCTTGGGTGACCTTTTTTACAAAAAGGTGGCATAAAGATTTAATAAATAATATGCCCATTTAATTATTCTCCTCAGAATGGGTTTAGACGCCCCATCCACCCGCTATGCCACCTGGGTTGTGTAAAGACCAACAGCACAACCAGTTACAGGTTTTTGAATACATAAGAGAGAGAATACCATCTGCTACAACCTTTCAAATTAGCTGAAACCCAGAGACAATATTTTCATTTCCCTGGACTGGAATGACAGATATTATACTTCCAGGTTTCTGTTGAGGAAATGAGGGAAAATCTGGTTACCCATAAAATTGGCATGGACACATTCTGCGTGATTTTGTTCCCCCGGAAGTGCAGAATGAAATGATGCTCACTTGGGAGTACTGACTTGGAGGCTTTTAGAAAAGCAGCAATTGTATTTTTTAAGTACAGTGGCCCCCCGGCTTACGAATCCCCCGGGGAACGAAATCCCCGGGGTGCGAAACCGGCGGGACCGCAAAAATTCCCCCGGGATCCGAAGGATCCCCCGGGGAATGAAACGGAAAAACCGCGCGGCCCCTTTAAATCGGCCGCGCGGTCCGTGGGAAATAGCGGTCCCCCGGGATGCGGTCATTTCCGGGTTACAAAAGGTAATCCAGAACGGATTACCTTCGTAACCCGGGGGACCACTGTACCCTAAAAAGACAGAAGGTGTTCTCGGTTTGTTATCAATGCAAGCAGCAATTTCTGAATACCTAAATAAGAAGTACAGACTCACCATATAATGGGCTACATCCAGAATTAATCATACCTAAGAGTACGTTCATTGAAATTAAACCCAAATATGTATAATTATATCTAAGTTATAGGATAATTATATCTATATCTAGAAGAGGAACATACTACAAGACCAAGAAGACATAAAAAGATATTGGCTGCAATACAGAGAAGAGCTGTACAGAATAGATGACAAAATGAATGACAGATGAATGAAGAAAGTGAGGTGGAAGCTGCAATAAGAGAAAATGGGAAGAATAAATCTTCCCAAAAATAGATGATATCTCGATTGAACTGCTACAATTCACACAGATAGTTAAGTTTATCGCACAGGACTGGCTGGAGTGGTACAAAAGGGGCTGGGGAAGGAATGGGATGAGTGAGGGATGAGTGAGGAACATATTTTACTGCACACAGGAAGTCCCCATTCAGTTCCGTTCTGTTCCGTTCCGTTTCCCATCCATCCGGGAGGAGGAGATTTTTGAGAACTGTTCAGTTCTCAAAAGTCTCCTCCTCTGGGGGGGATGGGGAACAGAAGGGAACGGAATGGAATGGGGACTTCCTGTGTGCAGTAAAATGCGTCCCTCACTCGTTCCGTTCCTTTCCTGGCCCCTTTTGTACCGTTCCAGGAGCCCTGTGTGATAAAGTACAGTATCAACTCCAGTATTAACTAAAACATGCCAACCAATTTGGAAAACAAAACAGGCTGAAACTGTTCAATATACCTGTTGTTGTTGTTGTGTGTTTTCAAGTAGTTTCCAAATTATGGTGACCTTAGGGCAAACCTATCATGGGTTTTTATTTGTAAGTTTTTTTTTCAGAGGGGGTTTTGCATTGCCATCCTTGAGGCTGAGAGAGTGTCAGTTGCCCAAGGTCACCTAGTGGATTTCCATGGCTGAGCCGGGATATACATTGCCACCCACAATAAGGGAGACACAAAAGACTACAGCAACCATGGGACCATAGCATTAATTTCCCACACAAGCAAAATTATGGTAACAGTTCTGCAACTTCAATCATATATGAAGAGAAAAATCTCAGAGGTGAAAGTGGGGTTCAGGAAAGGCAGAGGCACTAGGGGCCATATAGCAAACATATGATGAATAATGGAATGCAACAAGAAATTAAAGAAGAAAATCAGCATGTGCTTTATAGACTAATGCAAAGCCTTTAACTGCATAGATTATGAAAAGCTATGTAAAGTTCTTAAAGACCTGGGAGTGCCACTACATTTGATAGTGCTTAGCACAAGAGATCACTGTTAGAATAGAATAGGGAGAAGCAGAATGGTTCCCAATTTGCAAGGAGTCAGGAAAGGCTACATATTATCACTCTTATTTGTTCAACTTATGTGCTGCAAATATCACACGAAGAGCAGGTTTAGACTTAGAAGAAAGAGGAGTAAGAACAGGAGGAAGGAACATTAATAATCTAAGATATGTGGGTGGCACCATACTACTATCAGAAAACATAACAGACTTGGAGCAATTACTAAGGAAAGTCAAGCAAGAAAGTGCAAATGCAGGCTTGCTCCTGAACATAAAGAAAACAAAGATTATGACCACAGAGGATCTACATAAATTCAACCTAGACAAAGAGGACATTGGAGATTTTAAAATAGGGGGAAAAGCTGAGAGTAAAAGGCGTGCTCCTGGCATAATCATATGATTATGAAGATTTTCAAATGATGTTGCTCTCATCCAGGACTTTCCCATGAATCGTTTGTTGCTGGAGCATTCCTGGATCTTCAACAGATAAGTCCTGGATGAGAGCAATATGTCTGAAAATCTTCAGCACCATCACATGGTTATGCTGGGAGTATGCCTTTTACTCCTGGCTTTTTCCCCCCAACCAAAAAATTCCATTGAGATAAAGACATCCTGTATCATGTATCAAACATTGATCAGAATGGAAACTGCAGTCAAGAAGTAAGAAGATTATGAATGGGAAGGGCAGCTAGAACTACACAAGATCCTAAACAACAAAGATATAGAACTGAACACTAAACTTAAGATCATCCAAGCCATTATATTTCCCATCACTATCTACAAATGTGAGAGTGAGAATGTTACAAGAATGAAAGGCTATTACCAGAAAATGTGCTAGTGTGAAGGACTGCAGCCTGCTGCTCTCTTTCTTCCTGTTGCAACCTAAATAGATTTATAGTAGTGACCCCTAAGCTAGCCTGTCTTCAGATCTAGTGAAAGATGTCCCACCATTAGCATTGAAGACAGATTCAAAGGCCAACCTTAGGCCTTGTCTGCACTGGCCCGGATGCTCTGGTGGCAGTTGTCCAAACCTGCCCCTGTTACCTGCACCTCTTTTCCTATGCCATGGCAGCTGTCTGCACAGCTGTACCACTGGGCCACCTGGCATGTCTGTGACACTTGTCAGTGACATTTGACACATGTCAGTGACACTTCAGGTTGCTCACTTCTGAAGTGAGAATGAGGAAACAAGTGAGGAACACAAAGTTGGGTGCCTTGTTCTGACCTCAGAATGAATGGCCCATGGCAGCGGTGGATGCACCAGGTAGCTTAGTGGAACATCTGTGCAGAAAGCTACCATTGCATGAAAATTCCCAGAAGATCTGGCGCAACAGGTATATTATTTTAATGTGTTTTAAGGCTGTAATTCCCCTGTTCTAGTACTGAACATGCTGGATGTCATCTAGACTGCTTATATCAAAAGCAAGGTTTTGGATGTGTGTTGTCCAAAGAGGCCAAGGTCAGAACAGGGGGGAAATGGACCTATTGGTCTATGCAGACAAGGCCCTAGTTAGCCTTTGTATGTAGAATGGTAAGGAACACTTTATACACATAGGCAGAGGCAATACAGCCAGAGTGGTATAGTGGTTTGAGTTTTGGACTACAACTCTGGAGATCAGGGTTCAAATCCCAGCTCGAATCCATGCAAACCCACTGGGTGACCTAGGTCAAGTCACACTTGCTGAGTCTCAGAGGAAGGCAATGGCAAAACCCATCTGAAGAAATTTGCCCATGAGAGGGTTACCATAAGTTGGAAATGACTTGAAGGCACAACAACAATAAGAGTTGTTATTCTTGTTTTCAGGTAATATTTGTTCTTCTTATAGTTTAAATGTCTGTAATGCACCCCAACACCATCTTCAGCAGAAACTAAGGAGACATTATTTCCTAAGTACAGGTTGAGTCTCCCTTATCCCAAATATTTGGGACCAGAAATGTTTTGGATTTTGGAATATTTGCATATACCGTATATAATGGGATATCCTGGAGATGATATCCTGGAAATGAGACCTAAGTCTAAATGTGAAATTCATTTATGCTTCCTATAAACCTTAGACACATAGACTGAAAGTAACTTTATACACTATATTCTTTAATAATTTTGTGCATGAAACAAAGTTTGTGTACACTGAATCAAAAGAAAGCAAGGGTGTCAGCCACCTATGTGGACAATTTTGAATTTTGGAATTTTTTAGATCTCAGAATTTCAAATAAAGGAGATTCAACCTGTAGTGATTTGCACGAGGAATTAATTAATAAGAGCTACCTATTCTGTCAAGTGGAAGTGTTGCTACACAGCAGGAAGCATGGGCTGCAAAACTGACTTCCACAAGTCCCTAGTTCCCAGAGACAAGAATCAGTGTTCAGCTTGCATCCTTTCAGATAATGTGGCACAGAGTAATTGCCAGATGTGGCTTGATGTCAAGTCCAAAGGGCAGAAGATTAGGAGAGGATTTCATAAGTCTGCTATAATGTTTTAAATCCTCCCAACTTAACACTATAGCAGGTGAATGTTCAAGTCCTACTAGCAATGGGAAGCCCAGTTATGCCATCTAGTGACTAAGGGCATGTATGCCTTACTTTCCAGTTAACAGAGGGACCAGTCTGTGTAGAGTAGGAGACATTTTCACAGTCAGATATTTAGCTTGCTTTATAAAAAGCACCTTGCAGTCGTGAAGAAATCCACTTGGGGAATACACAGTAGGCTTTCTGTCCAAAGCCATCCAGCCCAAAGCAACACTGGCTAAACACAGTCCCATGCTCGAAGTCTTTTCAGTGTATAGTAAAGTTTACTGGTAAACTATTGTGGTAGAGTAAAATTTTGTATGTAATTCAGTTTATTTTCCTTAAAAACATCTACTATCAACGACATCCTAGAGGGTTTTCTTTTAGTTTAGCAAGAGGAGAAATTAAAGAACATGTGACTGAAGAAATTTGGAACCTTTTTATTGTTTATGTTATTCATAGGGTTAAAACCCCATCTAATCAAACGTCTTTCTGGAAAAGTGCATTTTGAAGATTGGAGATAATGTCCAAAATGGATATGGATATACAACCATCGATCAGTATTTTGAAAATAAGCTATATCCACGGCAATTGTCATAACTATATTTGTTAAGGTATTGGAAAAGATTGTAATGGAAAACTGAATAACATTATAAAAAAGCAAATATTTAAAAAGCAAAAAGGTTTTGCACAAGTGCTCCTAGAAACAGGAGATCTATTAGAGCCTGCTTCTGGTGCCAGTGTCAGAATCTTGCAAAGCAAATCACCAGTCCTTGAATACAGCAGCTGTGGAAGGTTTGACTCCTTTTGAATTGGGAGGACACAAGGAAGAGGGTATTTGGGGCAGCAGTGGCAAACTTTCAAGAAGCATTCTGTTAATGACTTGGATCCTACACAATTACTTCTCCCTGGAAACAAAAGCAGCATTATAGTCTCGTGACAGCCCTTTGAGGTATGCTACATGTAGGATACAGAGCCCTTTTGCACTAACACAATTACGACACTATGATTTTAGTTTAACTGCCATGGATGTATGCTATGGAATCTTGTAGTTTGTAGTCACCAATGGGCGGGGGAAGAGGTGGCATGGTGTAGTGATTTTTGTGGGAATTGTACTCGGACGAGGGTTCAAATCCCTGCTAAATCCATGGAAACCCATTGGGTGACCTTGGGCAAGTCACACTTTCTCAGCCTCAGAGGAAAGCAATGGCATAGGCCCTCTGTAAAATCTTGCCAAGAAAACCCCATGAAAAGTTCACTTTAGGGTCAGCATAAGTCAGAAATGATCTATTGGTACACAAGAACAAAAAGGTACTAGAACTCTCTGGCTGAGAATTCGAAATACCATGCTCATTCCTAAACAGTACACCCATAGTTTGAAGGGTAAAAAGGGCCATAATGATCAAAACAATCTAAATATATGTGGGAGATGATGTTTAAACTTACTTACAATGCCGTTCTTTTTCTGTTTACATAGCAGTTAAGTGCCACTAGGTTCAATGAGATTACTCTCAGGCAAATGTGCAAAATGATTGCAATCCTTTTCCCCTGCTCCATTTTTCTGATTGAAATTGCCTCCCTGACCCTGATGCCATTGAAGGGGAAAAATTAGCATGCCTCTTCCTTCTTCTCTGCAGGGCTATTAGCAGCATTGTAAGGCAATGAGGCCAGTGGTGCAACAGGGAAAGAATCAATGACTGTAACACCAGTACCATTACTCCTCTCAACATTGGAGCCCCCTTCAGCTGTTTGTATGTTTTCTTTTTCTCTTTTTCATTTGAAGGATTCAGTAACAGATCCTCATATCTATTCTGGCTCTCAGGGGTTAAGCTAAATGCTCACCTCATGTTAGAAAGATTTCCAGACATATGCAAGAGGCAGAGTTGGTGGAGAAACTTTGTACAGCTGAGGAATAAGACATAGGACTTTGGACTTTATCGCATTCACTTTTTTTTACCATTTTGGGGACGGGAATGGGACATCCACAAAAAAGTCCTGTTCCGACACCTGTACCTTGTTCAGTGCCGCCAGGCGGTATTTTGTCTGGACGGAAGTCTTCCAACCAGAACATATACAGTGGTCCCCCGGGTTACGAATACCCCGGGGTACGAAAGAGCCGGGGCCGCAAAAACGGCCCCGGCTTACGAATAAAACCCCGGGATCCGGAAAAAAAACAGCGTGGCCCCTTAAAATTTGCCGCGTGGTCCGTCAAACAAAGCGGTCCCCCGGGTTATGAAAATTTCCAGGTTACGAAAAGTAATCCGGAACGGATTACTTTCGTAACCCGGGGGACCACTGTAATGCTTCTTGGCACTGAACAGGGACGGGTGCTGGAGCAGGACCTTTTTGTGGACGCTTGCGTGTGCGGTAAAATCCATTCATGCGCGCCCCCGAGATTTGCATTTTCATCCCCAAAACGGTAAAAAAAGTGAATGCGATAAGGTCCTTTATTACACCAGCTTCCCCCACCCTCATAATTGTATTAGTGAGTCTGAAAACATTGAGTATCACTCTTTTCTTCAATTGCATGAGCGTGCTACTTTGGTAATGCATAGTCCCTTTTGCAATGGTTCTGTAACCCTGCCTTCCATGCTTTTGTGTGTGCCTTTGCTGAGATTGTTTCACTCTGTTTCTTTCAGTTTTGTTATTTTTATTTTTACTGTAATTATGCAATCACAGCAAAAATAAAATCATACCCCCCTCCCAAAAAGGCACGGCGTAACAACCTCAGACGGCTTGAGAATGGTGAGGGAGAGAGTGGAGAGGAGGAGAATCATGCCTGCCACATGACTGCCCTCAACTTCTGTGGAAAGGATCTATTGCAATGGAAATATAACTAATGGAATAGGAGCAATATTAGGAACCTATTAATGGGCTGTCCCTGTCAATGAAAAGGTGTGCTACAGAAACAAAGGAAATGCAAAGCAGCAATGGAATAGACATGATGTTGTGTGATAACTACTGACCAGATATGTTTATAACTTGCTTTAATTCCAATTTATGGTCTTGTGTGAAGTCCATAGTTTTACTACAATAGTACAGAGATAAATGGGCAATTGGTGGAATGGGCTGAGCTGGGCCTGGGATGGAAGGAGATAATACCAGGCCGTAAGGAAAAGTTTTGTGCACTCAAAGCAATGAGAGAAGTGAATCATTATGGCAACATTACACCTAAACAGAAGAAGTGTGGTGGAGAGTAAATTACAGTGGTCCCCCGGGTTACGAATACCCCGGGGTACGAAAGAGCCGGGGCCGGAAAAACGGCCCCGGCTTGCGAAAAAAAACCCGGGTTCCAAAAAAAAAAAAGAAAAGAAAAGAAAAGTGCTGGCCCTTTAAATCTGCCGTGTGGCGCTACAAAGAAAGCGGTCCCCCGGGTTACGAAGATTTCCGGGTTACGAAAGGTAAGCCAGAACGGATTACTTTCGTAACCCGGGGGACCACTGTATGTAGCTTATGTGTGGGATGCGCTTTCCACTTTTAAATCTTTGCATCCTCAATAACACAATTCAGGAAAGTTCTTGCCTATGTGATACCTGCCTATGCTTTTTTAACAAGCAGGAGATCACGTAACAGCATGTTAAATAGACTTTACATGTGCTGTCTAAACAGCTTCTTCTCCAAGAAGACAGTTTAGCATACACCTAGTCAAAGATATCTTTGAATTTTGCAATGAAATCAGTCTCATGCCATCTAAATAGTAGATAAGTAGAAGAGCAATTCCTCCATGACAACACCATCTGGCCTAAGAGAGAGTGAAAGGGCAGGCCAACTCCATCGGGCTTGTCCTAGATTAAGAAGCAGAGCCCTCCCTCCAGACCATCTGCCTTGGTCCAGGCGTCAGAGGGAGAGAAGAAATGCTGGACCTGATCCCCTTCCCCACCGCTTTCCCCTTCTCCTTTTGTGTCGTGTCTTTTTAGATTGTAAGTCTGAGGGCAGGGAACCATCTAATTAAAAATAATAATTGTAAGCTGCTCTGATAGCCTTTAGGGCTGAAGAGAGGGGTATAAATAATAAATATTATTATTAAATGTAATAGCACTGGTCAAGCACAAAGATGTTGGGCGTCATACAGGATAAGCACCTGAGCATGAAAAAGGTGATGAAGGCAGAAGTTAAAGTGCATATCAGAAATTTATTCTTCAGCACAAGTAGTTGTAAAGTGTCCTTTTAACTTCAAAAGTAAAATCAACATATAACAGAACAAATCTATAACTTCTCCAGAAGTGCAGCCCTGCATGGGGGAGGATGTAACTGCTGGGAAATACTTCTTTTGGATGTGAAATACTCATACCAGAAGCAAAAGAGGTGCCAGTCCCACAACAAATGACAAAAGATCTAACAAAGAACAACACAGTGAAGAATAACTGATAACTGATGTTTCCCACTCAGTCACATGTGCCTTTGAGAATGGTGGAAGGCTTCAACAAAAGCGTCTCCAAAGCATTCCAACTTTATTTTGCATTTGAGATCCTCTTACTGCTTCTTGAGGTGTTAGACTGGATCTGGATCATAATTGCCTTAGTAGGGACAGTCACATGGAACAATTCCCAGCAAGATTCGTTGGATCCATTTCTCTAGTCTCGTAGTTTGTGCTCAGTCTTCTTCCACTTTGGTTATTCCACTCCATAATTTCACACCTGTTCTCACTACAGACAACTATGAAGCAGTACACCTACCATTCTATGGTTCCAAGCATCCTGTTTCAAAATTGGCCCCACGTGCGTCCTGTCTGAAATCTGCCTATCCAGTGTAAGGAGCCATTTCGCCCTCAGGTGCTGCACAGCAAGTCATTCATCTCATGGTTATGTTGTCACTGTATCGCTGCAGTACCATATCTGCCAAACGTCTTGCAGGCAGAAATACAGATGCTGAACACACACAGGCACTTTGGCGTCAGCAGCTGAGAGTTTGAATTCCACAGCACAACAGTAGGTCCCAAGGACCAACATTCCTGCAAGGTCTAAACAGCAAAACATGGGAAACGATGGGAGGTTATGCCCTGAATAATCTGTTTGACCTTGATTCCCCCCCCCCCCCCAAATATAAAATGTGGATATGAAAACTGCCCACAAAAACTCATTGTCCTATCAAAACATTTCATCTGTCTCACTGTGGAGTAGGAATGGATTTTCCCCCCTCCAGGCTGTCAATCTATATTTCATGTTTTCTTTCTGCATTCACTCCTTCACCTTCTGTATTTTGAACCACAGCTTCACCACCTGTTTAAAGGTCAAGTTCTCATTACAGACAAATGAGTCAAGACTGGAAGGTGAAGGGCAGAAAGGCCTTTTCAAAGCCTCTTCTTCTAAAATCCTTGTTCCAAACTCTTCCCGAGATATTCTAATATTTTCAGGCTGATATCCAACAGCTTTTTTTCATACAAGTTCTTTCCACCCTTCCTTCTCAGATAATATGATTTGTCACAACATAACACAGGGCTGCAAAACTGAGGGTCATAAACCTTTTTGTTTAAAAAGTATGCTGGTTTTACAGGAATTTGGCATGCTGTTTCCAAAAACAACCTCAGATTTGCTCCATCAAGTACAATGTTTAAACAAATTTCTTTGATGTTTCTGTGCTGTAATATGGGAGTGAATGAATTTATCGGGGAAAGTATTATAGAGTAAGGAAGGGGTTAAAGTCTCCTTACAGACTTTCAAAACATTTTAATTCACCATGAAACACAAAAATCTGTTCAAAAGCACTAAAAGAAATTGCACTGGAACATCAGTATTCACACTTAATCAAAACTGACTAACAACTGAATTGATAAAAATCTTGAATGTGTGAAAGATCTATGTTTGTTTTTCAAATTCAACGCCCCAAAATACATTAACAACTGGTACAATATTGAAAAAAAGGTTTTTTTCCATTGCAGGCTTGTGTAATTAGCCGCAGTCAGTCTTCCTTCCAGAGAATCGAACCATGCCCCCCTCTCCAATTTCCACAGTTGCTATATGGTTGCATCTGCACTGAAGAAATAATTCAGGTTGACACCACTTCAATTGCCATGGCTCAATTGCTATGGAATTCTGGGAACTTGAGTTTGTTGTGTCACCAGAGCTTTTGACAGAGAAGGCTAAATGTCTAAAAAAATAAAATAAATAACAACCACCTACAATCCCCAGAATTCCATAACATTGAGTCATGGCAGTTAAAGTGTCAATGGATCATGTCTGCAGTGTAGATGCAGCTGTCTATAATATGGAGAATGGCTTGAAGACACCGCCCAGAAGGTACATATCCCCCACAATCTTTTGGTCTTAACACATACCAAATTTCTGAAATTGGGCTAATTTACACTCCAACTTTTGATCTGAAGTCTGAGTGTTTGAGTATAAAATTGTCAGTTCTGAGTACTGGGATAGTCAGGCAACAATGCTTGGAAAAGCTGTTGGAATTTAAAGCCTTTATCATTTAGGCTACACCTTTGAGGCTATGTGAGAGACATGGAGAGGAGACTATTGGCTCCAAAAAAGGGGTCAGGAATATTTTGATCTCTGTGTGCACATGTGCATTTAAACTTTAAAATTTAAGTTGAAATTTTGCCTTGGAGTGCCTGTAGCTTTCTCCTATAACCAACAGGGAGTTTGAGAATCAATAACTCTCAGCTGTAATTTGAGTGTTATGTTACTGACAGAAGTAGATGCTTTTATGCTAAGATCAGGAAAGGATTAGTCCTCTGCTTCCATGGACACAGGCAAGAACAGTGGCCATTTCACTGCATGTATGTCATGGAAAGTCAGTGTTCAACTCAACTATTTTTTGCTTGGACATCAGTACAATAACAAAGCATGAATTTGTACAGACAATGATCAAGATAAGCCAGGAAAAATCAAATTCATGTGGACATAACCTATATACTGTACTACGGACTATTAAATGAATTTCCCTGCATTATATTTTGATTGATCAATAAATATGTGTGTGAAAGAAGATTAATAAATATCATATAATCCCTCCACCACTTGTAGCCACACTTAGACACTTATGCACGGGTTATCTGGAGAGAAAACAAAAGGTATCACAGAGGTTAAAAATGTGTTCTCTTGTATGGCCATCACATGGCTCTGAGGAAACCCCAAATACGGCCAGAGTGGGACTTTTTCGCATAGTCCATCACCCCAATGCCTCCTCCACCACTTTGGATGGATCTATCCATTCTTTCTCTTTCTCCACTAGTTTCCATTGAATTGGGAGAGTGCAAATAGTGAGCCTATGGTATCACTCCCCCTTCTACTTTGTTGGTGACTACAGTGACTTGTCACATGTTGAACCCAGCACCAGAGGCACGCATGAAAATTCTTTTCCTTTGGTTTCCAAAGCCCTTATGCACTTGCTCTCATATCCCTCCCACTCCATCCCACTTAACTTTCTTATTCTAGCAAGAGACTAATGCCGCCCCTTGCATTCCAAAATTCATTGGTCCACACTTAGGTCTTCCTTTCATATGAAGGTTCTCTGGACATCCAGTATCTCCTCTGACGCATCCACAAAGGAATCGTTCAGTCTCTGTTCTAAGTAAATGCTCTAGGTAAAAGTCAATTTTCCTCCTGCTGTAAGAGATAGGGGCCAAGTGTCTCCTGGGCTGTATTTGAAGGTCAGGAGCTTATTGTTAAATCTGTGCCACTTTCATCTCTTATTTTTACATCATACTGCTTTTTGGCTTTAGCAATCTAGTCTCTGGTGCTGCTGCTTAAAGTGGACAGTGAGGGGGGGGGGTGTGGCCAGGTAACCTTTCCTTTCATTAAGAGGAAATTTGTACCACTTGTCCTATTTAATTAAATATGAAATCATATGTTCACTAAAATAATTCAGAGGTTTTCTCTCAAACTTATCTGTTGCAATCACCATGCTGTACAAAAAAATCTGAAGCATGGTCTTTTGAAAGATATATTATTAGTCATGCTCGTATTTGCCTCAAAATACTAAAGTGTGGACAGTGATATGACCAAGGACAAAAGGGGAATATTTGTTCATTCTTCCCTGAAAATCAGAATGCAGTTTTTTTGTACCCACTCATCCACACTGACCTAGGAAATTCACTTTGTTGTCATCGTTGTTGTTGCGTGCCTTCAAGTCATTTCTGATTTATGGCGACTCAAAGGTAGTTTTTTTGGCAAGATTTGTTTGCCCTTGCCTTGCCCTGAGACTGAGAGCATGTTGCTTGACCACCCAGTGAGTTTCATGGCTGACTGGGGAACTGAACCCTTGTTTCCAGAGTTGTATCCCTTGGCAAAAATGGGCTTTGGAGTACATGCTGTAGCTCTGCCCTTAGTTAAGACAAGGCAAACGCTAAGGGTGTTGGACCGTGCCAACATCCACTGTGATCTGAAAACACACCTTAGCATGAATCGGGGTGGGGGAGCCATTCTTTAGGGAAACTTGCCTTCCAGGACTGGCTACTTTGCTGAGGTACACATAAAGGACTTCCAAAACCACACCACACCACCGTTTCAAAGTTATTGGTGCAGTCTATGAACCAGCAGGTTACAATAAGCAGATGCTGAGGATTAACCAAAGGTTTCATTGTTCTTTTTGCTTTTTCCTCTTTCACTGGCTTGCCAGTCCCTTATCACTACACCCATGGCGCTCTAGGTTTAAAGAGGGTAACTGGGGATTGAAGAAGGTGCTGTTTCTAAAGTACTTCAGAAATAAAAGGCACTTACATATCCTATACCACAGTGCTGTTCTAAGGGTGCTTATGAATCTTTGGCCTTACCCTGCTGGACAAATAACTTCAAACTGTTAAATCCCTTGGAAATGATGCAAGTCCAAAAGGATGGGGCAGGGGATGAGGGTAAGATTCAGGATGAAAAGCTTTTTGCCACTTAATTAGCTTCACTGTCCTGGTTTCCAGAAATCCATTTTAAAAGGGAGAAAGATCGGAGACCCAAAGGTAATTTCTTTATCTAAATCCTTGCCTTGTGCCTGTAGGTGATTTCTCACATTATGAGAAGTGAACCTGGACTTGCCACCAAGCAGACGCTCAGCAGTATGACGGGTAAGAAACAAGGGTTTTTAAACTTGATTGCTGTACTCACACTTTTTAGATGTTAACTAGAGGGTGGGGAATCTTATATGTATACCTAAAGAGTGTAATGTTAGGAGAGGCCCTGTGGTGGAAACAGGGAAGAGCAATTCCTGATTTAATGGTGACTAGAGCCTGGTCTCCAAACATGTGCCTGCATCCCAGTTTGGGCTGCTGAAAACCTAGGCCTAGCTACCTGGAAACTGGAGGATGAGGCAGGATGACTGGGGGAAGCCACTCTGCATGCCTCGCTGAGTTCAGGAGAACTTTGATATTGGGGGGCAGCCACCGGAAAGGGCCCTGGGGAGACAGGGGTGGAAGCAGAGGTCATTTCTGTTCTCCACAGTGGCTCATCCAAGGTGGTGGCAGAGCGAGGAGCCAGGACTGTAGGGGCCAGGCTACTTGAAGTTGGCATTGGGGCAGGGGTGGAGAAGCGACGGATCTCATAGGTCCTCGCTGTTTTCATGGGTGTTTGTTTGGCTGGGGTGAAAGATAAGCTAGACTGCTGGCCTGTCTGGGTTGTGCAGGACTGAGCACCACCACCAGAGCCTGAAGTATCCCCAAAACAGAACATGGCAGAATTTAGCTGGTATGGCTGGTGCCTGAGGAAGTCAATAGCCTTGATCCCTGACTTCTGATTAGGTGGCTTTTTAACTTTACTTTCTGCCTTGCTTCCTTGAGATTTGCTGGCTGCCAAGGGGTAAAATGGGGAATGCAGTGGGTTGTAAGCTATGGGAGGTGGAGCACGGATATTTGGGGAATATTTCCAAGAGGAAGGCAGGGAAGGAGCTGGGGATGGGGTTCTGGGCTTTGGGACTGAGGATGGTGCTGCCTCCACTACAAACTTGTCCATGCGGCTTTGTCGCCTTGCAAAAAGCTCTGCCCCTTTCCCCTTCAAATGGGGCATGTCATGTGTAGGGGAGGACCCATTCACCAATGATGGCTGGGGCTTAGGGGCTACTGGAGGTGGAGTCTTAAACCTCCGGGCTGAAGCCTGCATGAAGTTGCAAGCCTCCGCTCCCAGACTGAGGACATCTTCCTCAGGCCCAGACTCAAATCCAGCCCCATGGTGGTCTCCCTTTGGCTTTTCATCAAGGTTCTGTACAAGGGACAGTAACTCTGGATTAGGAGAATTCTTTTTCTTTTCCTCCACAGACTTGAACATGGGCTTCTTGCTGCTCCTTCGACGGGCCTCCTGCAGGATTCCTGTTCTGGGAGCTGGAAATGCTACCCTCTGCTCCCTGGAGGCAAAGGGCTCAGAGGCAGGCCTTGGAACTGTTGGCGCAATGGCAGGGAAAGGCTGAGTGGTGGGTTGACCAAGCTGCTGTGAGCTGGGGCTAAGATACAAAGTAGAAGCCGTTGTCTCTTGGGGTTGTGAAGGCAAGGATGGTGGTGATGTAGCAGTGACCACACCTGCAGCTGGCTTAGAGGGAGTTGAAAGGTATATGGAAGCTGTGGAGGTTCTGGCTGTGCTGGGTTTAGTTTCTGCTGTATTCCTGAATCCTGTTGGTTGCACTGATGAGGGGGTGGTTGGGATATACAGAGACACAGATGTGCTTGCTGGCCCATTAGGCTGCATTGCCGATGGTGTGGGAGGAAGCACCGTGGTCCCAGGAGAGAAAAGAGGCATGGATGTTCTCTGACCACCCAGACTCTCACTGCTATTCTTTGGCACTGATGGTCTGAACACAACTGAGGAAGTTACAGGGCGCTGCCCAGACAACCCGGGTGTGAAAGGGCGGGCAGACCGGTTGAAGAAGCTTGGGGTACTTGGAGAAACATGGGCACCTCCTCCAAAGATGCCAGAGGGAGACTGGAGCTGAGCAGGGCTAGGGGATGGCAACTGGCTGGAGACTTGTACAGATTCTAAATGGACACTCAGTGGCGCCTTTTCTGCCCTTTGTGGAGTAGGTACTTCCTCACTCCCCACTCTCTGTGTTGGCAGGACAGCTGAGGCTGGATGTTGTTCTTCTGACTTCTGTGTGGGCACATTTTCCAAAGTATGTTTACCAGCTTTCTGTCTCTGCTGCTCAAACAACTGGGCTCCCCTTCCTGAGGCTTCACTGAGGCCTTGCTGAGGCTGGGCCTGCTCATCTGCAGAATGCCCCTTGGGCTTCTCAATATCGAGGTAAGAAGTGTCCCAGTCAGAGTGGTTTGTTAAGCTCCTGGCATCAGAGAAACCTTCCTCATCAAATTCAGACTCACTGGTTGGGAAGACACCATCCTCTTCATCATAGCAACGGTCTTCGTCAACACTTCCGAAACTGACAAGGGTGTACTTCTTAGCTCTCTGTCTGCGCTTTTTGAACATCAAGACACCCTTGGAATGGGGATTGGGTGCATCTGTCAGCAGGGATGCAATGGTTCGGCATTTGGTTTTGGCTTCTTTCACATTTTTTTCTTGCATACTCTCACTGCGATGAAGCTCTGCAAAGAACAAGAAAGAAACAAACTCAGGACTGCAACTGGAAGCCTGGCTGGAAAGCATGGCACGGGTTTTTATATTTTCTACCGTTTATGTGATAGAAGTGCCCCTTGTCGGTGCTCTTCACCATCCTATTAACCATCCCCAGTGCTGTGCCATACATTCATCTAGTGAGGCAACATAGGCACTTCAGACTGGCCAGAAACAAATGTTTTGCCATAAGCTCTTTATAGCCTTTCTCAAAATGTGTGAGTGTGAAGTGTGAGCAGGACTTAACAAACACTGAGGTAATAATTCCTCATTGATGGTGATGATAGCACCAAGACAATTTCATGGGACTTACAGCCCTGGTCTAGACAAGCACAGATGATGAGCAGAACCCCGGGTGGTGGAAAGAAAGCTGCCTGCAGGTGGAATAGCTCCCTGTCTATCAGACAGAAAGGCTGGAGCAAAACCATCCTGCTGTTGTGCTATGCTAATGATTTTGCTTGCTTTATTTATTTATTAAACTTTAGGAAGCAGTCATGAAAGTGATCAGCCACTTGTATTCTTAAATAGTACAGTTTTTTCCAGTTTGCTGTACATCTATACCACTTCATTCCTACCTCATTTTCTACATCTCCTCTACCTCAGCATGCAGAAGGAGGAAGTGAAATGAAAGAAGAGATCAAGAGCACACAGCAACACAAAGGCAAGCTGTAAGGATGAAGCACATGGGAGCCACTTGGAAGCATATAGTAGGGCAGCTCATTAGATTATATAAGGGCTAAACAGACAGGCAAAAAGAGGTGCTCTCAGGCTGGTGTGAAGGCGTGGCATTTAGATGACACATGCCTTGAAGTCAGGAAGAAAGTGCCCTCTTGGCGCCTTATGCAGAGAAAAGCCGTTTCAAAAAGAAGCAGCTTTTTTTCCACTTCTTCCTGGCTTAAAGCCATGTCATATAGTCATGACATGAGCACTCCAGCTACCTTGGCAGCTGGTGATGCGGTTTGTGGGGTTTCAATGTGGCTTTAAAAAAGGCAGCTTCAAGCCACTTTTTCCTGTGCATCTGTGGCCTGGTACAGACAGCCCTTTTGGGCCATCCCCGGGGCGTGAGTAGGCCTGGGGAGCGCACAGCATCTGCACAATCTCCAGCCCTAGCATGTATAGACTGCGCCATGATTGCATTGTGCCGTCCACACGCAAGCACGCAGATAATAATAATAATAATAATAATAATTATTATTATTATAACCTGTCCCTCTGAGCGAGCAATCGGGGTGGGGTACAACTTTTAAACACAAGTACAATTAAAAATGTTACATCCCAATCCCTCCTCCCACCCCTTAAAATAAGATTAAACTTAAAAAATGATGTCATGGTACGCGTTGCGTTCAGACGGCACGGCACGTGCCTGACATCATCATGCTGTAGGAGGGTGACTATGGCGCTCTTTCTGCGGTGCAAGAACGAGCTGTAAAATGGAGCTCCTTCTTAGCGCTTGCGTCCTTGGCGTGGCCTTCACATGGCCAGGCCAAGGAGGCCGAGGGGAAAGGGGCCACAGTGGCGGCCCCTTTCTCCCCTTTGGAGCAATGACCATGGTGGGGGGCAGTGGGTGCCCAGAGCGCCCGCTGCACCCGGCTTCAGGCCACAGAGAAGTGGTGGATTGGGGCCGCAAGGGCTGCCGATGAGGCAGCTCAGGCCTTTTGGGTGGTCTGTAAAGCCCCTGTTTCTCCCCATAGACTGCTTTCTTCTCCAGCAGATAAACTGAGGACAGTAGTGCTCAATGAAATTGTCCATTTAATTTTTCTTGGCATTTCAGTTGATGCATCAGAGGAGTTTATCACACGGGAGGAATTTCTCCCAATTTCGAATTGAGTCAATTCAAATTCACGTAAATTCACTAGTTTAGTGAATTTACGTGAAATCTAATTGCGTTCGGAATGCATTCAGAATGACTTCCCATTTCCCGAAAATGACCCCCCATTGCCCGAAATTGCGTGAGATACTCTTATACGCATTAACGTAAAACCTATGATTGCGTTTGGAATGACTTCCCTTTTGCCCAAAATTGTGTGAGATACACTCATACGCAATTACGTGAAACCCCATGATTGCGTTCAGATTGCCATTGCATTATACCCCCAAATTCCGTCATATGATAAACTCCAGAGCTGACAACAGTAAAACATTTTTCACCCATGAGATTCAAATGGTATTTTAAGGGAGAGAAATGCAAGCCAGCTCCAACAGGCCTTGCCTGAAAGGAAGAAGAGCCCTCCCTCCAGTACATCTGCCTTGTTCCAGGCCTCTGAGGAAGAGAAGATCTGCTGGACTTCCCCCCTTCCCCACAACCATTCCCCTTTCCTTTTGTGTCTTGTCTTTTTAGATTGTAAGCCTGAGGGCAGGGAAATGTCTAATTAACAAATTGTAAGCCGCTCTGATAGCCTTGGCTGAAAAGCGGAATAAATTATAATTATAATTATAATTATTATTAGATTTAAATTGTGTCTTAAAGAAAACCACAGGCCCAGGTCTCAAATATCCTCCAAGTTTTTGCTAATATTCAGTCCAACTTGTTCATTCAATCCATAGTTTCACTGAAAGGCTCTCCTTCTTCTCTTGTTCCATCCATATCAGAGGCACAACCACTTAAGATATACTCTGGCTCAGCAATATTATCAGTTCCACCCTGACGCACAATGAAGATCAGGTAAGAGGCATGCAGCTTCTCAGGAAAAGGAGACACTGAAGGTACAAGCAGGCCCCTGTACACCTTTTTAAAATATCCTATCAAGTAAGAGTTGAAACCAAGCTCAATGGTCTGTGTTCATGCAGAACCCCATGGGCTCCTAGCTAGTAGGGCTTGTTGCTTACTATTTGTATTCTTAACTTGACCCTGCCTTTGGTTGTTAACTTAGAGTAAGGTAAAAAAGTGTGAGCCAATGAAACAATAGAAAACCAAATGAATTAACAGAATTAAAAGTTTCCAACTGTAATCCCATGCGCCTTAGACTTGTGACTCGTCAATCACTACTGTGCTCTTAGCATACAAGATGAAAAAGAAAGAAAGAAGAATTGGAAGGTCAGCCCTCTTTTACCTTCCTTTTTAAAATTAGACGATAATAATAACTTTAACAACAGTAGTAGCAGCAGCCATCATCATCCTGGGATAGAGTTGGAGATGGAAATGGAGACAAAATCAAAATTCTCATGCAAGCCTGAGATCTTCTACTTTTAGGAACAACATAACTCCACTAACCTAAGGACCATTGTGACATGCAGTATCCTGACACCCACAGCAACCAGTCAGGTACTTTCAGGAAGCTGAAATCCAGGCAGAGCATGAAGGCAACAGACCTTCCACAATGCTTGCCCCTTCAGCAACTGGCATTTAGAGGCATACTGGCTTTTTCAACGTTAAGTTTCCCTTTACTTTTAGAGCCATCTAAATTGCATTTTGGGACAGTGATTTCCTTCAACTGATTACTCAGTTTTGGAAAATGTGCCTCCTTCTATCTGCCCCAAATCTGCAACTATAAAGATGATGAGGTGCTGTCATAACATGAAGAAAGTTTAAAGCTCCCTCATATTTTTCATAATTACTCCTCATGTCCAACTTCCTACTGCCAAAAATCTAAAACAGATTTTGTTCTTTAAAAAAAAATCAGTTTCCTGCCTTCCAACACAAGCCATCTGACAATAACAGAAAGCCCATACAAACTGGCTTGTGAGAAAGGAGCCTTGCGAAACTTTGGCACAGAAAGGAAAGTGGTACCTGCATATGGTTGGTCCAAGCTCTTGAAAGCACCATCCAGTCCTGGAGAAAAGGGCATGTCACATACCCCTTTTAACTCACAGCAATCCATAAAGAGACACAGAGGAGTAGCAGAACAGCTCCCTTCTGGAGCAGAACCAAAACCTTAACAGAGCCCAGGCCCTTTGATTGCAACTCCACCGGCCTTTTAAAGCTTCTCTTTTGTCTCCACTGGCATGGCATTGCTGCTGAGACTCATGAGGTAACGCTCTCTATTTTTAACCCCCCCATCATCACTATACTGTGTGATGGACATTGTCAACTGTCAAACACTTGCTCCACTCCCTATCTTCTTCTCATAGTTGGAGTTTAAAATAAGACAACATGTCCCACACCACAAATGTTTCCATGCTTATGAAGAGAAAGGGTGACTCTCGGAGGCACTAAGGATGAAGACATGATAGACAACACATGGTGATCTTTTCCAACAGCTAGGAATGCTCAGACACTTTTCTGGCACAGTCATTTGTAAAGTGTAACATCAGTATGTTATTTTCCAAAAACTAGGCAAACCACTCACTAGCTTCCATCCCAGCTGGTGTATTTGCGCAAAGTATGGTATACATACATGTAAAGAATGGTATACATATCTTTTCTGCACTCAGTCATATCATTCTCATGTCTGTGCAGTTCAAACCTAAACTGTAGGTAGGATGGAGGATTTTTTATCTTCCATGAAAGTGTGAGCACCACTTTCCCACTGTATCTCTTCATGCTTTGTGGGTGCAAATCACTATTCTCACAGCTTGGGTCCAAATCTCACAGCCTATTTCATGCCCTCAAGTGAAGTGTGGAAAGGTGTAGGCTGGGATGATTCAGCTCCCCTCACCTTTATACATATTTTATATTAAAATCAGGCACACATTGCTTTAATTATCATAAATAAATAAATATGTCTGCCCCATCACAACTGGGAAGGCCATCTGTAATTGGCCTATTGAAATTAAAAAGTGGTTTATTTCCCATTTGGGGTCTATTCTTTGTAGGTGTGATCTATGGCTATAACTAGATTGCTAAGAAAATGATTGTTTTTCATGCTGTCATCATAACTCTCCTTTCCATAAGAGCTATAGTCAAGCAAGAAATATTTTTGGGGGGTTGGGGGCAGTTCGGAAATATGAACTGGCATTGATACTACCATGTGAAATCCTCAATGAAGGAAAATTATCAAATGGCTACTTATTAGCTAAATAATGAGGAGACCCAGGTGTACCTTATTATTGCATGTTAGAATTATGCTACTAGTATAGTGTAAGGATTTTAATACACGTTCTCCTATAGTAAGATCAGCTAGTTTCTCCACTATGGAGATTACAGCATGTGGTGCTAGTGATGGAACTGAAGAAAACTTACAACTTATGATTCCTCTCCTTTTCTCACAACTTCATCACTTATCCATTGCTGATTCGTTGTCATAGCATTATTTTTGCACAATTTTGCATTAATGAGATATCCATCTATAACTGCCAGTATTGCTACCTTCATATGATTGCACACATGCAAATTCTAGTGCTTCAATAGTGTTATCGCACAGTCAAAATGATAGGAGTAGGCATGTCATGAACATTTCTCCCTGCTTCTGTTATGTCAGAAGTCTTCCTGTTTAGTGAAGAAAAAGGGTGGTTTTGCCAAATTTGGTGAAACGTTAATTTCCTTATTTTTATATATATATTTCTGGTAATTATCAAAGTCCAGATAATAAGAGTTTGAGTTGCAATAAGCGGATTCCAAAATTAAAACAACAGCACAGAACTCAAGAACAGTGATTCACCAAAAATGAGTTGTCCAAAGAATCTTGTGATTACAGGTTTGATCTCATCATTATGAGATTTTGGAAGAAAATAATAATTTTTTTTAAAATTTATGTGCTAACCAAGAAGAAAAGGGGATGGAGGCTGGCATCAAGTGTGTTGTTTGGAAAACAGAGATTGAAACAAGGACCACTGTGCTATTAAAAGGTAATGCAGAAATAAGTGCATTAGTAGCATTATTGCTACTTCTGTAGTCATGTTAAAGAAATTGCGTGATTACAGCGTGTGATTACTCATGGAGTAAGCATAAAGCTGAGCAGGTCTGTAAATTTTCTTTTTGTGAACCACCCAACAGCAACTACACCTTTTGGTATGTGAGGTGGGTTCATAGCACTCCCAATCTCAGCATAAGGTCTAAACCAGTGATTCCCAAAGTGGGTGGTACACTCCCCAGGGGGTGGTGAAAATATCCAAGGGGACAATGAGGAGGAAAGGGGGCAACGGGGGGGGGGGGCAGTGGCTTGAAGCGGTGTGGGGAAAGCATGTCTCCGGGGAAGTAGGGGGAGGAGTATCTTCTTTGAAAGAGTCCTTCACTTCTCTCAGAACTGAGTACCCAGATTGTTGGGGGGCAAATAGCTTACAATTGTAAACCGCTTAGACACTCCTTAAGGGTATGAAGCGGTATATAAATGAAGCTGTTTGTTTTGTTTGAGTCCTTTCTCACTGGGGAAAAAAGTAATAAGGTGACTGTGCCCGTCTCCATCCTGGTGAAGAAGGATTGAGAGTCCTTTCCACTTGGTCACCTTGGGAGCAGCAACCAAGCAGCCATTCGAGTAGCAACCAAGGAGCCTCTGGCCCACATCAGCCTTTGCTACAAGATCAGCACGGGCGAGAGGCTGCATGGTTACTGCTCAGCCAGCTGCTCAGTTGCTGTTCCCAGGTGACTGGGTGCAAAGGAAGCAGCAACAGAACAGCCGGTCAAGCAGTGACCAAGAAGCCTCTTGCATGTTCCGACCTTTGCTCGGTTGCTGCTCCCAAAGTGAGTGGGTACAAAGAAAGTAGTGACTGAGCAACTGGTTGAACAGCAACTGGGAAACCTCTTGCCTCTTCCAGTCATTGCCTTTCCCTGTGTGGCTGCTCAGCCAGCTGCTTGGTTGCTGCTTTCAAGATGACCAGCTGCCCAGCTTGACTGGCTGCTTGGGCACTGCTGCCTTTGCACCAGGTCACCCTGGGAGCAGACTTTAAATCAAACTCAGTGGATGAAAAGGAGAGGTGGTGTATGAGCAATAGGTTAATTCCCCTCATGGGTGTAAATAATAAATAACCTTGATAGAATGGCATAATTCTATGAATCTTTCTTTACATCAACCAGAGATTTAGCTACACCACAGCACAGGAATCATGCAAATAACTTCAAAAGCTGAGTTATTTATTGAACAGAGTGAACTGGAAAGGTCTGGCCATGCCAGTGGAAATTCACTGCAATCGATGGAAACTTAGCAGGTATTCCTGCATTAGCAAAGGTCCTCTAATGAAGGCTGAAGGAGATTTGTCCAGCTTCTTTCTTTCTCTCATGACTAGTGTAGGCACAGAAACAAAAAGAGTTAAGGGAGCCTAATCTCTCCCCCCCCCCCCAGTGTTTATGTTACTGTACTAGATTTTTACTGGTGGGAAACACTTGAACAGTGATGCTGATCAATTTGATTTATGCCCCACCATTATACAAAGGAATACAGTAGCCGTTGGTAGCATCCATATCTAGGGGCATGTGTTTTTGTCTAAAATTTAAAATGACCTATCCAAAATAAGTTCAGAATCTTAGAGTAAAGCCTGGAGCAGATTCACTAACCCACTGATGTCACATTCAGGGCAGAAATGTTAACTTTCATACTGTACTCCACAATTATTTTAGAAAACTTTTCAAGTCCTGTAAACGGTATAAGCATGAATTAGCATAGCTGAGAACTTGGATAGGTTATTGATTTTAGTCTGATTAGGCAAGCATGTGATTGCATTTTTTTAAAAAAAAAAACATGGAAATATGAATGAACTTAACATGGACTACATCATGTCATATTAGTTGTATCCCATTCGAATCCATACGTATCATCTGTAAAGAGAAACTGATGCACTATGGCAAGAATATATTCTGAATATAGCCAAAGTTGAGTGCACATTGGCAGGCAAAGCAATTTTTCCATGACTGATGTCATAGTTAACAGACAGTCAGATATAAGAAGTTAGATGTTGAGAGCAGCTGTTGATTCTTTATACATGGAAGGAGTTACTGTGTTTTAAATATCAGTCAGTTAAAAGGTTCTTTTGGATTTCAAAGTATTTCTCAACCCATTCAAAGGCAAAAGATACTTTATGGAACAATGCTCATCAGTCTATCCAATGTCCCCAATGTGTCAAGTACAGGATTGGCTGGTTTAATCATTGGTTTAAACTGAACAACTAATACATGCACGTGTGCGTGCGCACACACACACACACATATTTAGAGTATGAGAGAGATGTTATTCTTTTTTAAGTCTGGCTATTATTACTATTTTCTAGTCATCTTACAGGAACAGCAATGACTGTTTGCAAAAAATTAATTAATGCCCCCCAAAATGGCTTTTTTGTGTTTTTAATAAATGTTCCCCCACCATCACCACTACCCACCCTGTGCAGGGACCACATTTTTGTTTATTGCCTACAAATGTCTCTTTGTTTCTTAGAAACTCTCTGTGAATGAACTGTCAGCCAATTGCCTGTGGGCCAGCACTGATTCAGGGAGCACCATTATGGAGATTATCACACAGAGGCAAGATGTCATTGTCCCGTCCCTGTCCCATCCTTTCTGCACAATCTAGGGAAGGACTTTCATACATTATTGTTCCAACCAGAAAACACGAGTGACAGTGACCATGTGAAAGCATTTCAAATGACATTGCACTGATCCTGTCATTGTCCCATCATTGAAGTGGCATTGCCCTGGAATTTTGAATTAATGGGAGTTCACGTTAATGCAGTGTCACTTCAATAACAGGATAATGACAGGATCAGCATGTATGATATGAAAGACTTTCATGTGACACACATACACACCAGACAGGATAAGGACAGGAGAACGATTCTGACCTTGTCCCATCTGAGTGTGATAATCTCCTATCAGTGGCACTGTTAGACAGCACACATGTGGATGATAGACCTAAATTGGAAATCTCTGAAAAAAATTGATGCTTCCTTGATGATTGCTCCAGATTCATCAACCAGGATTAAAATTGAATGTATGATAAATGCTGAGCCTTTAGCACCCCAGATGCCCCAAGCATCTGAATAGAAATAAGCCGTTTCTCACTCCAATGTCACTTTTGTTTAGAGTAAGAGAGGCACTCCAGTTCATTCTGATCCTACCCTCCTTACAAATTGAATAGGATGGCTCATGTGTTCTCTTTCCTTTATTTTGTGTTCCTAACTGTGGCAAAGTCTGAAAGAGCTCATTGTGGAAAAGCAAAGCCTGGCTTGCACTGTGGAGTGCAGCCAAAGCAAAAATCTTGGGAAGTGTGTCGTTTGAAAACATGATTTACTACATTTCCCCCTCAGCCAACCTAAACTGAGATCATGCACAAGTGATAATAATCCTTGTGCATGATCTCCATATCCTCCAGGGCAAATTCCTTGCAAACCAATATATCATTTGTGTATGGATGGTGCCCTTAAATCTTTAATACATGTTCAATAATTTTTGTATAGAGATAAAAGTTTGTAAAACTCACCCCCTTTTGGAACAAAAAGAACAAATATGTTAATTTTCAGAAATTTAACTTGCCATAATTGTGGCAGGATCAGTATATTGCAGATATCATGAAACAGATCAACCATGGGTGCATCTGAACGGTAGAAATAATTCAGTATGATGCCACTTTAAGTGTTGTAGCTCCATTTTATGGAATCCTGACTTTGTAGTTTTACAAGGTCTTTAGCCTTCTCTGCCAAAGGAGTGCTGGTGCTTCACAAAAACAAAAACAAAAACTACAGATCTCAGGATTCTGTAGAATGGAGCCATAGGAGTTAAAGTAGTGTCAAACCACACTATTGCTATAATGTAATTGAACCCTAGTTAGGTTCAATTTCAAGGCTTAGCTCAATGAATATTACATTTATAAACAACAGCATTTTGATAGTTATATTACTCATCCTAGATAAAAGGTATTCCTCCAGTATACTTTCAGAAGGCAATATTGGTGGTAACTTTTTCATATTTTTACACATAGGTAAAGTCCTCCGAAGTAGACTTTTATTGATTTAAGATAATGTGTCTGTGTGTGCCTTCATGTCACCTGTTGACTTATGGTAACCCACTGAAATTCATAGTAGGACACCATGTCAAATTAACCCCTTTTGTTAATTCAATAAAAATAAAGAAAAATATGTTTTTACTTTCGTAAAAAGTCCTTTTTGTTTTGTTTTGTTTTGTTAAACTTTACATTTTGCCAAAAGTTGAAGACAACAAACAGCTTCATTTATATACCCCTTCATACTGCCTAAACAGCGTCTAAGCAGTTTACAACTGTAAGCTATTTGCCCCCAATAATCTGGGTACTCATTTTAGCGATCTCGAAAGGATGCAAGCCTGAGTCAAGCTTGAGCCCTTTTGCTGGTATTGAACTCACAATCTTACAGTTTTGAGTGAGTGGCTGCAGTACAGGCATTTAACCACTGCGCCACCATGTTAACCATTGAATTTTGTACAGTGGTCCCCCGGGTTACGAATCCCCCGGGATACGAAAACCCCGGGATCCGAAAGAGCCGGGGCCGGAAAAACGGCCCCAGTTTCCGAAAAAAAACCCGGGTTAAGAAAGAAAAGCGGCGCGAAATTCAAATCGCGCCAAGTCTTTTCCTATACTTACAGTGGTCCCCCGGTTTCCCAATATTTTCGGGTTATGAAAGGGGTGCTGGAACGGATTACTTTCGTAACCCAGGGGACCACTGTATTTTAAAAAATGGGGATTGTAGAATCTTAGAATCAAAGCTGTGTGGCCTGCACACTTATTTCAAGGGGATACAACACATGGCTGTGGGCTCTTCTTGCCTATTTTAAGGTGGGTGGCCCTGACACTGAATTTTGGAGTGTAGGGATGAGGAAAAATACACAATTTTTGCTGCAAGCAAGCACAGGATATCAGCCCCAATGTATCCTCTCATTAATCATAGGTGTAACCATGGGGTGTACAGTTCCAAAGGTCCAGATACCATTTCTGCGTTCCTCCAGACCTCATCGGGCGCACTAAAAAAACCCAAAAAACATAGGTCAGAGTTTTGTTTGTTTGCTTCAGTTTTTTGGTAAAAGCTGCTTTGGCCTTTTAAAATAGCCAGTTATACCTTCCATAGAGGTTTCAAGATAGGGTAGTTGGGGGAATTGGTATGGAGGGTGTTGGGGGTCCCAATGTGGGCCCTGAAAGGCAGGATGCACCTGCATACCATACATTGCCCAACCCTTTGTAACCTGAAACCTGAAAGGTTGGTACGCTTTAGTCCATTTTAGTACCTGTCTCTTTCACTACTTTTTGCATTCTGATCATCCAGACCTCATTACTTCAACACCATCATCATTCTCCTTCTTTCTTCCCCAAGCCCAGTTTAGGTGGTGTAATATTTTGCTTGATCAAGAAAGATTTGAAGAAGAATCTGGAAGAAAGTTTATCCAAGTTTTGTCCATCTTTGGTAAAAGTGCCCAATTGTGGGTTCTGAATAATTTTTTTACAGATAAGCATTATCGTTATAGGAAAACAAATGTCTGTGTGAAGCGTATGGGAAGGGCAGGTGGGGAAGGAGTTGTCCGTGTGTGCCTAAACAAATTTGCATTGTCTTAATCAATTTCAGTTGCTTTTTTCTACACTGAAATGTTCTATGTATAAGAAATTAATACATGTACAAAAATGTAACACACTATATCCGCTCCTGTAGTATGGATTGCTCCATAGCATTAAATATATTGGTTACCTACTTCTAGTGTTGCAATAGTGTTATTGCAAAGTCGACCCTTTAGGTCTCTGTACTCAATAATTGGGCTTTTCTGAGGTCCTTCTGCCTATACTGACACTGCCTGTGAAAATAAGCCATGATGCAAGGCATTGCTCACCCACTGCTAGGACTCTCAGATGGAAGAGAACAGCTGGGCATGCCTTGCTCAGCATTTGCCTCATGTCTGTGCATTATTCAAAAGAGAAAAATAGACTCGATCTAAGGTGACTGAAACTCCGGACAGGTCATCGAGCAAATTAAATCACTCAACTGGGATTTCAGTTCATTAGTGGTGGCGGTGCTGTTTTTAAAACTGGTTTCAACTTTTAGGTGTATTTTTAAGGAGAAGGATTCCACTCTAAACCAGTAAGCATTTCTCAAAGAAGTAACAGAATCTACTTTCTGCCCTAAAAGTTAGATATTCCATGCCTGATTGAGGCAGAGACACCAGAGGCAATGCTAATGGCATCTAGTTAACAGCCCCCTCTTTTGTAAAGTCTACCAACTCTTAAGAATACTGTTACACCATGGTTAATAAGGGTGGGCCGGGTGGTACCATAGTTGCATTTGGGTAAAATGATGTGTGGTTTATACACTTATTTCACAGGGATTCAACACATTTGTCATTCACACTACAAAAAAATTGTTTTTTGAGACAAATCATTGAAGTGATTTAGCACTGAAGAGACGTTCACACTATTCAAGCCGTGATAAAACCTACCTGTTTCAATTTAATCTACTTGGCATTCACATTAATCAATGGACTGATTCAACATGGAGTCGCATCACAGGGGTGACCACGCCACAGGAACCAAATCAAATTGACAGCGCATTCACACTTGCACTGAATCAATTCACTTCCCTAACCAGTTTTAAGGTGGAGCTGAAAACCTTATTGTTTAGGGAAGCGTTCTCAGGGAACTTGTGATTGTCATCTGGCTGTCTGATATCGTTTGATGTGACTTGCTTTTATGTCTGTTGTTTTAACTTGTCTTTCCTTCCCTTTGTAATTTTATCTAATTGTTACTATCATAGAGTGTACGCATCCAGCAGGCTTTTATATATTTCTTAAGTTTCACCAATTTTGTACAGCGCTGAGTATAATTACAGCGCTTTAGAAATAAAGTTTAATAACAATAATAATAATAATAATAATAATTTCAAAAGAAGCAGAGAATGCCATGGATTCAGAAGAACCAGTTTAACTGGGTTTAATGCTGCGCCTCCCCATCAAACCACACCAGAAATTCAGCGCAAGTGTGAACAAGGGCCCTTTAAACCAGTTCAGATCGGTTTGAAAACCAGGTTATTGGCCCAGGTGGTTGGCCCTGAAACTGAATTTTGCAGTGTATTGATGATGAAAAATACACAATTTTTGCTATAAGGTACACACTACAATCTGAAACTATTTAGCATTGGAATTCTCGTTTCATTACTGTGTGCTTTCAAGTCATTTCCAACTTAAGGCAACACTAAGGTGAGCCTATCATGGGGTTTTCTTGGCAAGATTTGTTCAGAGAGGTTTGCTATTGCCTTGCTCTGAGGCTGAGAGCTTGTGACTTGCCCAAGGTCACTCACTCGGTTTCATGGCCAAGCTGGGAATTGAACCCTGGTCTGTAGTTGTAGTCCAGCACTTAAACCACTACACCATACTGGTTCCAGAATTCTCCTAGAAAAGCTAATTATTCTGAAAACAAGATGTACATTCCCATCTTGTGTGGCTTGTTTTAAAGGAAAGCTGAGGGGGTTAGCCAGTGTATTGCCAAGTTTTAGCAGTGCAGTGATGGTGTGCAATTTTTCTTTTTTAAAAAAGCAGATGGGGCATGTGCTTCTTGTTTATAAGATGATTAATACTGTACTTCCAAGGGCCTTACATGAATCATAATGGTTATGAAAATAAGGCAGACACTTCTCATGTGACTTGTTTTATAAGGAAAATTGTGGTTCCTCTTGTTTCAGAAGGAAAATTGAGGTTCTGCCCACAGTAGGTTTGGTACGAGGCACTGCTCCCTAAGGCACAAATACCCATCCCTATCTTAGAATGAGTTTTGGCCATAGAAAAGGCATTTTACCTAGAGTCAAATCCACTGCACAACAACCCTACGTATATGTGTATAGTCTATTGAACAAAACGACACTTAATTACAAGGGAAATGCACAGCAATAGAGAAGGAATAGGATATTCGGTGGGATCACAAATACAACAACACAGAGTTAGAGCTTGATCCCAATAACATCCCTAACACACCCATTTCCACTCAGATTGTAGGAGGGAAACCGGAGGCACATTAACTGAAAGATCAAACCTGGAAAGCTGACTGGAGGAGACAGATAGAAAAGGATGGTCAAATCATCACAGTATTACACAGCATCAACCCATGGCACACCTCCCAACATGTACTCCTAAAAGATGCACCTTTAAAAGCAGGAACTTGTGAAAACCTGTGCTCCAGTTTCACAACGCTATATAGTATGGAAAGACATAAAGCCACCGAAGTTGTTCTTTAATTTTGACAGCAGCTGTTTCCCACAGCTGGATAAGACTGTGGCCCCTCTGTGTTAGGAGTAGGCCAATAAAGTCCCTTGACCTGAAGAGGCCTGTGCCTGCACTGAAGCATTCCCTTGCACTTGCATTTGTCTAGTCTAGGGACTCTTTCTCACAGCAAAAAGTGACAGGAACATAGCAGGATGCTCCCATCACTATCACACATTTGCTTGAAGATTATCAGATGACGTCGCGCAATGTTGCCATAATTGCAGCATTATCCCATGAATAAAGAGTAATTTTACCACTGCTTTTCATTCCCAGGACATTCCTGTGAATGAAAAGAGGTGCTAAAATTACTCTTTATTCATGGGATAATGCTGCGATTATGGTGATGTCATCTGATAATCTTCAA
The DNA here is from genome assembly GCA_034509955.1 of Urosaurus nigricauda. NCBI lineage: Eukaryota > Metazoa > Chordata > Lepidosauria > Squamata > Phrynosomatidae > Urosaurus > Urosaurus nigricauda. Next base: position 157,024,043 of record JAOEGL010000003.1, read on the forward strand.
GCAACTGAGCGATAATGATGGGAGCATGTCACTATTCTTCTGCCACTTTTCACCATGTGAAAGAGTCCTAGCAGTAACATGTTGGATAGAAAAACGGAATAAAGGGAAATACATAAAGTTTAATGCCACAAAATGCAAAAAAAGAGGATTGGAGGTGTCTCTGATCCCTACCAAAAATCTGGTTTGACCCTGGTTTGCTGTGACATCTGGGCACATGCGTGGGTATTCAGTAGCCAATGAACTCGCTGAAAGTATTGCTTGTGTATTTTAAGAGCATTTGAATTAGCAATTAATTACAATACCAAAAATATCTTAAGGCACCAACTGGACTTTAGATAGTGCTTCGTTTTAAAAATATTGGAGTATTTTAGATAACTTTAATTGCCAAAGATACAGAATACATTCAGCTATACAAAAGAAGGCAAATGTGAAGAACTTCAGGTGCCTTTTATTAATTATATTGATGTTTCATACTGTTAATAAAATTAAGAAACATTGGAGTGGTTAGTCCCAAACAAAGAAGATCTATTGAATCGGGGGAATTTACTCTTGTTAGGATTAACAATTGATTTAGGAAGAAGCAGCACCCCATCCCAGCTTGTCTGTCCTTCCTCATTAATACCTTCTCCAGTCTTGACTACACTGTGATGTTGCTAATCCACATTTGTGCCCTTTTTCATTTGTGAAATGTTAGGGTATGGAAAACTGGTTGAATCATCAATCAGAGACAGCAGGGGGCAATTGGACGTGACAGAGGCTACAGGGAGCACCTTCACTAGGTTGAGCCTCCAAACCAGAGATTAATTCCCCCCTTGTTGTAACTTTGGAGTTGATCATATGACGGAATTTGGGGGTATAATGCAATGGCAATCCGAACACAATCATGGGGTTTTATGTTATTGCAAATGAATGCATCTCACGCAGTTTCGGGCAATGGGAAGTCATTCTGAAGGCAATCATGGGTTTCATGTAATTGCATATTAGAGTATCTCACGTAATTTCGGGCAATGGGGGGCGGTCATTTTCGGGAAATGGAAAGTCATTCTGAACACATTCCGAATGCAATCAGATTTCACATAAATTCACTAAACTAGCGAATTCACGTAATGGCGAATTGGCTCCATTCACAATTGAGAGAAATTCCTTCCATGTGATAAACTCCATTGTGTATATAAAGCATATGATTCCTGTCGGAAAAACACTTGTAAAGTACAACTGCAACAATATTGACTCTCATTTTTCTTGTTTTACTGTGAGGTCTAAAAGTCTTAAGGTCTTATCCTCACTAGCCAGAAAACTCTGAGGGTGCCCTCGGAGTGTTCTGGCCTTGAATTTCCCTCAAATTCTCACCTCACTCTCTCTCTCTTTTGCTGCTGGTTTTTGGCTTTCACAGCAAACGATAGATGAGCTGCCTTCCTATGCAGTCCCTGTTCATCACCCAGTGCCACTGCTGAAGGCAGAACAAGGCATCCGATCATCTTATCAATGCAGGGTGCCTTGTTCTGACCTCAAAGTGATTTGCACCTACAGTGAAGGCAGTCGCTGCTGTAAATGCAAAGAGCTGAAAACTGGCAGCAAAAGATGAGTTATTTAAATGGGGTTAGGGGGAAGAAGCCCCAAATCGGGTGTGGGTGTCAAGAAAACAGTCCAGACCCAAGTCAGGGTTTTGACCCTGCGTCTTGTAATCATGAACCAGTGATCCCAGGGGAATTTGGGGCAAATCTCCCATGTAGAAAAGCCTTAATTATACACTAATCTTATCTGTCCCGCTCATCTTGCTGCATCACTGAGCTGAATTACTGGGCTGAAATAACAATCCTGTCCTGGGCCATTTTTTCCAAACCTCTTTGCAAAGATCATTTACCAAGGAAGGACAACTGCCTACAGGCCATGAGATCACCTCAGCAATCTGCCAGGAACACAACTCTCAGTTGGAGGTCATCCCAGAAGCAAGACCATAAGGTATTTGGCAGCAAAAAACAGAAGTGCAGAGAGGACACAGGGGCCTAGATTTTCAGCTGTTAAAGCTTTTCTGGACTTATTTATTAAATACATTGATATCCTGCCTTTCCTCTAGTTTCCTCCAATACATCCCTCCCTTCGTCCCCACTTAACCCTCATAGAAACCCTAAAGGTAACTTAGGTGGAGATATAGCAATGGGTCTACGGTCACTCAGTGAGCCTCATGGCTGAGTAGGGATTTGATCTCAGAGCTCCCAAGTCCAGCGCTATAACTTTACCACACAAGCCAGTTGTGGAACCTAATCCTGAATCTAATCCTTGGTTCTGATATATCAGTTACATAGTAAGCACTGTTTTCGATAAAAAATATTTCAACATTTATGAAATTTTTGCCTTGAATTATTTTTAATCGTGTGTACATTTCCCATTTTTGTGTTTGATACTCCTTACTCCTGTCTCCAAATACAATTTTGATGGGTGAAATTATGCGCCAGGTAAACTGCAGGCAAAACATCTGTGGAGGAGACTCATGACTTACATATTAATGGGAATGTGGAATTACAACCAGAGTTGTTTCTGCTTCTCAAAATGATGTGTTCTGTACCAAGAAAAAAAACTGAACAGCAAACATAAACACTAGCGATATATCAAAAAGACTTACTGGCTTGCTTGGCTTTCTCTGCATAGCTGGTGGTCAGATCTTCATCTATAGGGTGCTCCACAGGCCCTATCATAGGGATAAGATGTCTTTCTGCTCGAATGGTCTTAGTTGCATGCGGTAGAAGCATGGCCTCTGGAGAAGGCTCTCTGTCTTCAGGTAAAGGGGGCTGGAGCAAAGATTCACTCTCTGAGAAAGGGGTGTCAGTACGACTTCCTGGCTGGCAGACAATCTCTCTCTTGGCCACCCCACTGAGACCTTCTCCTCCAGCTTGTGTTACCACCTCAGGGGTGCTGTCATACCCACTCTGCTCTGAGAGAGACACTTCATCCTGTGTCTCACCCACTTTATTGTTCACTCCCTCTGGAGGAGAACGGGGTCCCTTTTTGCGAGCTCTCCGGTGCTTTTCCTGGGCAATGTTGTCAGCGTCACTGTCAGTCTCGGCATAGTAGGCTTCACTATCTGGAGGGGATGTTAGGATTTCCAAGTGTTGTTGTTTCTGGGGCTGCGGCTCAGCTTCTGGAACTGCACTGGGACTTATTGGTTCAGCACTACGCACCTGAGAAGCCTGGTTAAGTGGAGACGTTGGAGACACCACTTGCAGCTGCCTGGGAGAAGGGGAGCATAGGAGTCTCACATCAGACTGGCCACCAGTAGTCACCCTGAGAAAGAGCAAAAAGAGAATTAAAAGGATTTGGGTCAATTAAAAAAGATGAAAAAAGACAGATCAAATCCTTCTTCCCCTAATAGCCAACTAGATGTCTATGGGAAGCTCTCAAGCAGAGGAACATGGGTGCAACAGCATCCTCTTGCTTATGTTTCCAGGGGCATCTAAGGCTGCATTTATAGGGCTGAGTTTATATTTAGTGCTTGCCTGTACATACAGAACAAATTGGATTTTGGTGCTCAGATTTTGGATTTTAGCTTTTGTGACATTCAAAGATATAAATGTACACCTCAGTTAACAAAGTAAGTATGTTCATGGGTACTACTTCTGCAACAAAATTTGGTACCAGAGAGAGAAATGACATGGAAAAAATTGGGATAGGTTTTTACACCAGAAAAAAAACAACAAAATACTGTGTTCCCCCGAAAATAAGACAGTGTCTTATATTAATTTTTGCTCCCAAAGATGTGCTAGGTCTTATTTTCAGGGGATGTCTTATTTTTCCAGGAAGAAGAATTCACATTTATTGTTGAACAAAAAACAAACAAACATTTATTGTATACTGTATATATATTTGTATTCAAAAACTTTGCTAGCTCTTACTTTTGGGGGAGGCCTTATATTTAGCAATTCAGCAAAACCTTTACTAGGTCTTATTTTCAGGGGATGTCTTATTTTTGAGGAAATAGGACATGCACACATGAAATTAAACAATCAGGTCAGCTTTGCATAAGTAAACAAAAACATTGTGAACCTTCTAGACATGACTTGAAAGTTTCTTTCAAAATATATCAAGTGATTAGCTTTTTTTTTTCTTTGACCAGTCTCTACTTTTCCTTAGGTTTCCATTGTTGTGGACTTACATCCTTATCACACTGCAAACAAACCTGGCAGGCAGTGAAAGAAAAACATTTTTTCTGTTTCTGCCTACACATAACATCAAAGCACTTTCATTCTCTTCCAGTTGTAAAAGCGTGGGAGCGGGTCATAAAAGCATCTCTTTTGCCAAGCTGGAAAAATCCATTGGCAAAGGGGATCTTTATGCCTCTGTCCCACGCTTTTGTGACCAGAAGAAAATGGATATGCTTCAATAGTTTTTTTGTGGAGCTTTCGGGCTATGTGGCCGTGTTCTAGAAGAGTTCCTTTCTGACGTTTCGGCAGCATCTGTGGCTGGCATCTTCAGACAATGATAGCCTGGAAAAGGATTGGATATATATATCCAGGCTATCATTCTCTGAAGATGCCAGCCACAGATGCTGCCGAAACATCAGAAAGGAACTATTCTAGAACATGGCCCCATAGCCCGAAAGCTCCACAAAAAACTATGGATGCTGGTCATGAAAGCCTTTGACTCCACGATGTGCTTCAACATCACGCAGAGACAGAAACAGAAAAAATGTTTCTCTTTTACTGCGTGCTGGGTTTGTTTGCAATGCAACAAGGTTTTTAGAATCTATGCTTTAACATGCTGGGATTAGCTGATGAGGCAGCCTTATTTGCTCCCTCATTTTCTTTATGTTTTGTAGATCACCCATGCTCAGTAAGTGAATTTATAGGCAACTGTTGTATACTTTGCCTGTTTAGGCAGGTATGCACAGGTATGGAAGTACTGGGTAGAGGAGTAGGTTTATTGCTTGAGAAAAGAAAACTGAAGCTAAGCAGGAGATTAGTGGCTTTTCCCATCCCTTACAACATTCCATTATAGCACTTCCATTCTCTTCCCGAGAGAGTCAGTTGTAAAAGCGTGCCTTTTGTCAAATGGATTTTTCCAGCACAACAAAAGGAACACTTTTATTACCATCTCCCTTGGGAAGAGGGCAGACATGCTACAACAGTATGCAGAGAGGAGAAACCCGCTACTCTCCCACTCCATTCTGGCTTTCTTTTCTCAAGTGATAAAGCTCTAGGATTCTTCTCCAACTCAAGCTTTATTGCATTGTTTAATGCAGACATGCTGCTGCAATCTGAATCTGAACATATCTGTTTGTCCAGTTCACCTCCTCCATCCTCCCAATGTTGATGCTGCTAAAAATAACTTCCAGCAAAAAAAGAGCACGAGGATGAAATGACGGGGCTAGAAGGAGCTTGATTTTCCTGACCCTCGATCATCTTGGTTGCTCTTTTCTGAACACAATCAAGCTTGTCGATATCCTTCTCAAATTATGGTGCCCAGAACTGGACACAGTATTCTACATGGGGTTTGGTCAAAGCAGAATAGAGTGGGCCCTTGTTAACCACTGAAGTCCCATTAAATACAATGGCAAGTCAAATGGTGTCCCTTATATAAAATGGCAAAATCAAGGTTTGCTTTTTAGAATTTATATATATTTTTAATATTTTCAAACCACGGATGCTTGAATCTTCAGATAAAAAATCCATGGATAAGGAGGGCCAACTGTACTGCTTCACTCAATCAGGACACTATACTCTTGCATTGACATTTTGAACTGCTGCACCACACTGTTGATGAATACCAATGTAATTAGTAATGTATTAATACTAATGCAACTTTGGTGAAGTGCAGAGGGGAACTTATTCAGTTGGTGTGGACACCACCAGGCTTGTCATGTGCAACCTGTATGCTGGTGCAGTCAGCACAGCCATTATTCCAGTTGATCCACTACCCGGGCTCAACAAGCCAGACAAGAGAACCTTAAAATGAGCCTTGGACTTTTTGTCTGATGTGGCGTTGGGGGAAAACTAAACCAGAGCAGTGGCTTAATCTGCGTTCACATACCACAAAAAATAAATCACAGAGGAAAGATGTGGGAGCACCAGTCCTTTGATCGTAGCCAGAAAGTCACTGTGCTTTCAGGCTCACTGCTTCTTTGTCACATAGAACTGAGAGAATACGTTCTGTGCTAACAATCTGCAACCACAGGTGAATACATATAAGCATTTTTATTGTACAAGAGGTCAATAACTGGTGCAAAAATCAGAAGAGCAGATTTGAAAATTAATTAAACTAATACCGAACAGTATAAATTGGAAGATTAATTCATTGTAAATAAAGGAATGAAAGTATTCAATGAAATTGTTTGATTTGTTGAATTAACCTTAATTAACTAGTTACTTAAATGTTGGTCTTCAGAGCACTGTGGAATTTTCTGATTAAAAGCTGAGGTATCTAACAAGCCCATTATTCACTGATCCTACCTTACCGCACTGCTTGTTTATTTGAATTTCTTAACCTTGTACTTTAAAGTTAATGAACTGAAGTAAAGTTTGTCCAAAGTGGTAGAGCATGTCTTGCATGCAGGAGCCGGGGTCCCAAGTTCAATCTATGGCCAACCCTGCGCTAAGGTTTATGTTCAGCTCTTGGCTCTATAGACTAGATTGACTAAAGTGTGTAAAGGAATATGCCCTAGGAATTTAAGAATTTCTCTTCTGGAGCATTTGGAAAAAAATGGTTTATTAGCAGTGGATGCACCAGCTTTATTAGGATTGGATGCTTACTCACTTACTTGTGAGTATGCCTAACTGAACTGAATGGGAATTACTGCTGAGTAGATAAGGAGGAAGGCCTGGGTTAGCATGCTGGATTTCTTGGCTTCAAACGAATAGCTCCGACCTTACAAAAACTATCAGAGCATGTGACTCATTGATGCAGGAGGTGAGTGGAAGACAGTGTGGGCAACTGAGAGACAGACAGAAACATGCCCCTTCCTCCATGTATCACCAGCATTCATGTGAAAGCACCAAGCATTCGCATAAGCTGTCAGTATACACACACACATATATAAAAACGGGTGTGCAAAACACCAATTTGTGTGTGAATAAACCAATGCCCATGCCTCAGAACAGGTGTGCAAAATGCCAATTTGCATGTGAATAAACCGATGCCAGTATGAACTTTCCGTTTTTAATCCGGGGTACAAATTGGAGTATATGGCAGTATGAATGACTCCTCAATCCCTTTGTTTGTGCTTTAGTCTCTGGAGCAGCAGAAAAAAAGCTCACTCGATCTTCTACATTATATCCCTTCAGATATTTAAAGATGGTTATCATGTCACCCCCAATTTTCTCTTCTCCAGCCTAAACATACCCAATTCCCTAAATCAGTTCTCTTAAGGCTTGGTTTCCAGACCTTTGATAACCTTGATCACCCTTCTCTGTACACATTCCAGTTTCTAGATATCCTTCTTGAACTATAGTGCCTAGAACTGGAAACAGTACTCCAGGTGAGGTCTGACCAAAGCAGAATAGGAGTTGAACTACTACTTACTTTGACTTGGACACTATACTCTTACTGATACAGTCTAGAACTGCATTGGCTTTTTTGTCCAACAGATCACACTGCACAGAGTTTAGCCTGTGGTCTATTAAGACTTCAGATCCTTTTCACTTGTACAGCTTTCACACCAATTATCACCCATCCTCTACTGGTGGATTTCATTTATCCTACTTAGATGTACATTTATCTTACATTTATCTTAAATTATCTTACATTTATCGCTGTTGAAATTCATTTTGTTAGTTTTGGTCCATCTTTCCAATCTGCTGAAATCATTTTAAATTCTGATTCTGTCTTCTTGGATATTTGCTATTTCTCCTAATTTGGTGTCATCTGCAAATCTGATAAGTATGCTTTCTATTCCATCAGCTTTTATACTTATAAGTAAATCTTGTAAACATTTTGAACACACCAGAGGGAGACCCTAAAGCATCTCACTTGTCACTTCTCTCCAGGGTGAAGAGGAACCATAACTGAGCATTCCCTGGGCATGGTCTAGCAATTACAAATCCACCTAAAAGTAATACTATCTAGGCCATAGTTCACCAGCTTGCCTGCATGAATATCATCGGGGATGTTGTCAAAATCCTTATTGAAATCAAGATACATGAATTTACAGCACTTCCTTAATCTACTAAATTTGTACATTTTATCCAAAAAGGAAATCAGATGAATTTGGCATGACTTGTTTCCAGAAACCCATGCTGGCTCTTAGTAATCAAAGCATTCCTTTCTAAGTGTGCAGAGACTGACTGTTTAATTATCCATTCTAGAACTTTTCCTGATGGCAGCGTCAAGCTGTTTAGTATTTGTCTGGATCCTCTTTTCCCACCTTTTTGAAGATGGAGGCGATATTCACTTTCATCTAGTCTTCTGTTCTTCAAGAATTCTCAAAGATGATCTCAAAAACTCCCCCACTTCCACTCATTACTAAGACCCCCATCTATCTCTACGTAGTCAAATATGTAGAGTGGTAATACTAGGCTTCACATCCAAAAGGCCTGATATTCTCATGGGTGTATGAGGATCTTTTGCTAAGTAAACAGATCACCCACCCAACCACACATTCATTCCTGCCAAGACCCCATTTTCTTGCAGGCAGATCAGAACAAACCAATCAGCACATGTGATGCATTTCTTCCTGTGCTATTAAAAATGCAGCAAAAACTCAAAAGTAGCCTTAATGTGAGCCTTCCATGGCATTATATCTCTGTTCTTCTGAATGTATGGAATCTAGGGCAGACACTGTCATGAATTATTTGGTTATTTATATATTTATATCCCACTCCCCCCACCCCCACCAAATTGAGACTCAAAGCAGCTTAAAATTAAAATAGCAGTGAAGAAGACTAAAGTATCTGAACTCTGGATTCATCACAAGATGTTAATAATTTCCAGGAGAAAGAGGGTGACCAGTACAGAAGTATTATTCTATAAGGACTAAAATATATATTTTTTTTTAAAAAAAAGAAAACTTAGCTATGTTGATCATATAATGAGAAATAGAAAAATATAGATTGTTAGAGTTAATTATTCATGGGAAAATATATTGAGAAGGGGAAAATTTCTTGGCTAAAAAAATTCAGAGAATGGTTTCGATACTTTTCTTTTGGATGATCATGTGCAGAGACAACTGAGTCATGATGATACCCAACCTGAGAAGCAGCAGAGCAGCTAGGTTTCCAAAGGAGTGATTTTCAAAAGCTTTTTTTTAAAAAAATTATAAAATATTTGTTTAAGTCACTCTTTCAGGATACCTTCTGAGAACTGAAAAATATTGCTGAGAAAGGGCTTCTCTTTGTAGTTATCAGGCTGCTTATTCTCAAAGAAAGTTTGTTTTATATATTTAAACATTACCAGCTATCCTATTTTGGAGTGTAATGTAATTGCACAAAATAATCTTATAGTAGTTTCAAAGGAAATAAAGTCACCATCAACTCACAGCATGCTGCAGAGAGCGTTACGGATTGGGAGCACGAATGATCGTGTTACACTGCTCCTATTTAAAAGTGATGCCAAGCAAGCAAGAGCTTCCTCCATGCAGCATTCTACATTTAAACTGGGTTCTGAACTACTGTACATGCACTATTAAACATGCCAGTGCAGCATCTGCTCAGGCCACAAATTCCTTGTATGCTAACACTGCACAGGCAAGGCAAGATGACTAGGGTTTAAAATGGACCCTTGGAGGAAGGCATGAGAAAGCTGATCTCACATGTCCAACATCCTCTTTAAAACAAGCCACTAAAAAACAAAGCACGTCTCAGCTTAGAGAATATCCGAATAGCAGACTGCATGGAAGTCTCATATAAGCCCTTCTGATAGTTACTGATTTATTGATTTTACAGAAACATATATGTAATAAGATAAGACAGTTCTGCTTCAGGACATAGATCCTGTAGTTCCAACAAACAGTCTCTTCAGTTTGATAAATCTATATATTCTGAGGCTGAAATGTGAGCATAGAAAAGAAGTAGAAACAGCCCTCCATATCCATGGATTCAAGCATCCACAGCTTCAAAATATTTTTTTATAAAACTAAATTTTAAAAAGCAAACCATGATTTTGCCATTTTATATAAGGGATAGCATTTTACTATCTATTATATTTAATGGGACTTGTACATCCACGGATTTTGGTATCTACCATGGCAGATAGCAAGGGCCCACTGGGAAGTGTTTATGAAGTTACATATGACTACATTGAAAACTTCATGAAAAGCAGTGTGTGCTGCCTTGGGCTAAGATAAATTAAAAAGCCTTTAATTCACACAGCTCAATAAAGCAAGGAAATAATGCATCTTTCATTCAACCTGTCTCAACAGCTATTCCAACCATTACCTTTTAACAACAATGCTGAGGAGACCATTGGAAGAGTCAATGAGTTGCATGGCAGTGGCATGGGAAAGGCCAGCACATGGTCTCCCGTTGATTGAGACTAGTTCATCATTTTCCCACAGTCCTCCACGACAGGCTTTACTTCTTTTGCGGATCTATGGAGGGAAAGAAGAAAGGGTAGTGAGAAAAGAAGATTGGAATGGCAAAGGATTTCCACAGATGGGCACTTTCCAAGGGGGTGGCCATGTTCCTGTGCTGCAGAAAAAACAGAAAAGAGCCCTTTGGCCCATCAAAGACTATCAAATGTATGATGGCATCTGAGCTTTCATGAACATTAGCCAGGCTTATCAAATGAGTTTTTGGTTACAGTGAAATCCAATACAGGCCTCCTCAATTGTAAGTCCCATTGAATTCAATAGGACCTAATCTCAGGTAAATGAGTACATGATTTCAGATTTGTTTTGTTTGTCTTTCCCATACAAAAAAATATATGCTTAGATAGAACTTTTGGAAGGACAACTGTCATCAAGCCTAAGTTCTCTTTGGTGTACTCAGGACACACATCATAAAATCTCCCTTTGAAATGGCTGCATGTACTGCTCAATACTAAGATATTCTGAATGATATTATGCTGTCCAACATGTTTGTAGACTGAAAGGTGGAATCATTTGGAAAAGAGACAAGGAGATCTTGGGGAAGAGGATGTGTTTGGGTTTGAGATCAATGGAAATTCAGTTTACTGTTACTAATTCAGTGGCTATCTAGAAACTTGAAGTTTTCCAAGCCTTTGAAATATTCCTTAGATATTCAGGCGTGTGAATTACAATCTAACAGAGGGTTTGCTTTCTTCACCTCTATCCAAAGTAGAAGTAATAGCAGGAAAAGAAAATGCTTACTAAGTAATCTTACTAAGTTTTGCTTTCATCCAATTTATCTGACAAAAAATATTTTAGCTATTCAACACAGAAAACTATCATACACTCATCTCAGGAAGGATAATTATGGAAGTATGAAATAGCTGTGATAATGACAGAGACAATAGCATGCTATGTAAAAGAAAAAGTTGAGTCCAAGAGTGTGAACAACAGAAAATATGTCTCCTGCCACATGGTGGAACAACATAACAGCCAACTGTCATTCAGAATTGCATTATTAATCCTAAGATTCTATAAACAGAATCCATTTCTAAATGGAATTTGAAAACTTTCAGTTTAGTAAGAGTGGGAGGAGGAAGTGGAAGAAGTAGGAGGAGAAGGTTGTACTACTACTGTACTAAATGAACACAGTACTGTACTAGGCTTGTTTCCATTTCTTATAATATCCTGCTTCTGGAGCATCAGTCACAATCACAAGTGGTGAAAAGAGTAACATGTTCTTTTGCTTACACAAAACGAATCCTTTAGAATTCAAAGATATAGCCATGTTAGTCTATAGAATCAGTATGTAGAGAGATCTTGTAGCACCTTTGAGACTAACTGAAAGAAAGGAATTGGGAAAAAGAGCTTTCGGAGACTAAAGTTCCTCAGATGCATTTGGCCAAAGTTAGAGCTTCGACAGACCAGCATAAAAGGCCAGCATCGGGGCAGAGTGGGGGTGTGCCATACGAACAATGCATGCCCTGACTCTGCCCCATGCCGGTGTGATGCCGCATACCCCACCACATGATGGGGAGTGTGTGTCACAGGGCTTCTCTGCTGCTGCATCCTGATGATGCAGTGCCAAAGGAGCATCGAAATGCCACGGTGCCGGAAGCTATGGCACCCTTTCCAAGGAGACTTTGTGTTTGATCTGTTCTATGACCCATTTGTCTGTCTTTTCAGCCCTCCACTGTACAATCAGTACTCTTCTCTAGCACCATATCTCAAATGAGTTGATTATGGAGCTTATCCCATGGGGAAATAAGCCTGCTTACCTCTAACAGTACAGATGTGAGAGCTGGACAGTAAAGAAAGAAGACAGAAATATAGGAGCTTATCCTGTGGGGAAATAAGCCGGGCTACCTCTTCTGGCTTCAATTCTGAATCCAGGATGCCCCTGGATATTATAACTAAATTGCCACCGATCCAGCCAAGATTCTGCTGCTGCCCACATACATCCCAGGTCAAAGCCTTGCTCAGCCGGCCATTTTTTGAAATTGGAAGCTCCCCGACTTAGAAAAAGTGCAAGCTGAGTGAGGCTTTGACCTGGGATGCATCTGGCGGTGACATCATGGCTACATCAGTGGCAATTTAGTTAAAATAACATCTGGGGGCATCCCGGATCCAGAATTGAAGCCGGAAGAGGTAGCCCGGCTTATTTCTTCATAGGATAAGCTCCTATATTTCTGTCTTCCTTCTTTACTGTCCAGCTCTCACATCTGTACTGTTAGTACACCCTGCATATCCCACTCTTTTGGCATCTCCATATTTCATATCTGGAGATAGCACATTCATGAGAGATTGATGACTTTTCAGGAACAATAGGAGAAAAGGAGTGTGACCCAAAGCATGTGCATATCCAAGTAATAAGACAATGAATTCTAAATGGGTGTACTAATCGCTTCTTCCCTCTGACAAGTCACCTGCATTTCCTCTTTCACCCTGAAACAAAGGATCTCCTTGTATCTAAAGCAGTAAGCCAACCTCCCTGCCTACCCCCTATTGTGTTCCCAGCCAAACCTCCCTCCGTTCATCGTGAGGATATCACCGTTTTTGCCACACTAAAATTAAAGCCATCAACATTTCTCTGGGTAACAGCAAATGGTTATGGGGAATACAATGATCTGGATGATCCTAATTTAAGTATGCAGTATTAAGTCTTTGCATTTCAGGATCTTATATGTTTCTTTCATAGCCACCCTTTCCAGTCCAAGGTTTCTTCTGATTTCTTGACTGCGGTTTCCACTCTGATTAATGTTTGATCTAAGGTATGGGAACTCTTTGACTATACCTATTTTGTTGTTGTCTAGGATGGATTCATGTCTCCACACTGCCCATGTTATAACAGTTTGATCCATTTTGATAGCCATGGTTCCATCCTATTGAATTCTGGAATTTGTAATTTGATGGGGAGACGGGGCACCAGTTTTATGTTCTAAGGGGAATTCTTTAGAACACATTAAAGGGAACTTTAGAGCACCAGTATACTACAATGATACACCAAAAAGCCTATTGTTCTAGACTAATTATTACATCATGAAGAATTGAATCACATTTTGCCAACGATTACCAAAATTATGCCGCAACAGACCAATAAGCTAATACAGAAAGACACTATCTTTCCCAAAGACAAATAGCACTTTTCATATAGATGTCTTCAAGATAGAGAAGTCAACATTTTTAGTCAGACATTGTTGTGGTGTGAAGACTCAAAGTAATCAAGCAGACTCAGGAGTAATCAAGCAGAAACAGTTAGTATGAGATGTTTTCAACTGCTTCATTAAAGTTTTCTGTCTCAATCTTTTTTTATTTATTTTTATTGAACTAAAAAAAATCAACACACAAACACAATATGTGTGTGTGTGTGTTTGTCTGTCTAAAATCAGCATATATGCTACAGACAAAACCTAACAAATCTAACAACTAAACACCTAATTATAAACAAACCCTATTGACTTTCACTTCCCTAATTGATGGCCACATCCTTCTGTTAGCTGCACTTCCTTTTGGTTGTAGTATATATTGTAAACAAATTCAGTTCATTTTATAAAATCTAAAACTCATGTATATCCAAAATGTTCCAAAAAGAGAAAGAAATGTTTCCCAGTTTTGGGGGGGGGGGGGGGGGTGAAGTAGTCAAGGATCTCTGCTTGATCAAAATTGTCAACGTGTCCATTTCAGCAAATTCAACTATCTTGCTCAGCCAATCTTCTTGCATTGTGCTTCCTTCTATCTCTGAGCATAAAGTTTTCTTTTAGCCAGTGGCATCTCTGGGTCATGGGGTTCATTGGGGAGACAACTGCTGCAGGGCCATTTGGGGTCCAGCATGGCTGCACCTGTGCCAAACCCCAAACAAAAAGCATTGCCCCCCCCCCAACATCTGCTGTTTGAGGGGGTAGTGCTGCAGCCTCTGGAAGGCACTGCCCACCCCCAAGCATCAGCTACTGCTTGAGGGGGCAGTACTGAAGCTTCTGGCTGCTGAGCAAGTGAGAGAAGGATGCAACACTTCTGTCACTCAACCAGCAGCTACAAGAGTCCCCAGGTGTACTGCCCCACCAGATGTATACCCCTTTCTAGGGTGTCACCCAGTGCCATCCACACCCCCGCAACCCCTAGTGACACCATAATCATATGCTGAAAGTGCTTCTATATGTCTCATTCATTTGTTCATCCAAGATTACAAGGCAAAAAGTTTCTGGTTTCTGGTTTCAAGTGTATTTTTACTTTGAAAATGTCCTCCAGCATTTTGTAAATGTTGTGAAGTCCAATATTTCTGAGTTTCATCACATGTCCTCCATATAATCAGAAAGTCCCAACCTTCTGTTTACATTTCCCAAACTCATTTGAATTAGTTTTAATTATTTCCCTTAGATGCATGGTGCATTTGAGGATGTAAAGCAAACCTAATGGTCTCTTTCACACAATTAGTCTCAAAGGTGCTACAAGATCCATTTCTATATTCATACAAGTAAAATAAGCATTCTAAATCTGATTATGCACTATTTAGGACATTGGAAATTTTTCCTGATTTTTTCTCCAATAACTTTTCCTGGAAAACCCAAGTTACTGGAGCTCACCCCTTTAAACATGGGTGCAGAAGAGAGAGAGCAGCTCCTGAAAGCTTATTTAAAGGTTGTATGGATATGCCATCCGCATATTGATAACCAAAGCTACAGATGATCCCCTTCCAAACGTGTTACTAACATCCATACATTAAGCATTTCCTGTCCTTACTTGTTCACTGGCAGTGAATTAAAGTGAAGAAATGTAGGTTGAAAACCACAGCCAAGCAATGTAGAAAGTGGGGCACCATCAAACACTTGACTTGATCATCAACAGCCCCACAGATCATTCCTTCCACCAGATGGAGCATGAGTGCCAGACAGACTAGCATTGTCTTCTGCCAGAAAAATTACTATAAATCAGAACTTTAAAAAAGACATGACAACAACAGAGAAAGCACTTGAATGCAAAGTGTTAATGGCAATGTCCTCTGGATGTGAGTTTACCAGTTATATGGTACTTTCAAATAAAACTGGTAGCACAGACTCAACTAGATTCTTTTCACTGAGCAGTGGTTGTGCTATACAAAAATGGTATGGCTCTATCTGCTAGGTGTGCATGTCAAAAGATGCAATCCCTTTTGGGGGAGAGGAAAAGGGAGGGGGGGAAGCATATACAGTATACATTTTTTGTAGATGTCTTGTCTTAATTTCATTGTGATAATAATAATCCCTAGCCTTACACAGAACTTTCTAAGTGTCCAGTGTGTATGTGAAACACTGTGCTGCACCCATCATATGAATTATGATGATATTATTAAGGTAATCATATGCACCTATCTTTTTATTTCAGTAATAACTCAAATAATAACTGCACATGATTGAAATAATCTAATGATGTCATTATTTTTAAAAAATGAACCCAAGATGCCTCTTTGCAATTTCTTAGCCAGTGCACCACACTATTTTTCAGAGTATACAGTAGCACCCAAATAGTTGTGCAAGAGGTTGTGTTTCCTTGGGGGTTGCATATGTGCAGTGCTTAGTGCCAATTGGTGTAGAATCTGCTTTGGGCTCTTTGAAAAAGCCGTCAAAACAAATAGGTTAAGACTGTGGAGAACTC
This sequence comes from Urosaurus nigricauda, assembly GCA_034509955.1. Classification (NCBI taxonomy): domain Eukaryota; kingdom Metazoa; phylum Chordata; class Lepidosauria; order Squamata; family Phrynosomatidae; genus Urosaurus; species Urosaurus nigricauda. Next base: position 157,040,163 of record JAOEGL010000003.1, read on the forward strand.
TGTTAAAATTAAGACTAAAGCTTGACGTGGATTCCCCACTGCACTGACATGGGGTGTCACCATCACTCATATAGGCAATCATTTCACAAGTGTGCATGGACCCCTCTCACTTTTGACTTGGTGGGCTAATCAATAGTTGCTGAGTCCATTGTGCTACTGCACAACTATAGGTCTACTGTACCTACATTGGCAAATATTTATGTTACAATAAATGTATCTGGGATCTTGGCCAGAGTTACCATGTCGTTGTTGTTTTTTTTAACAACTAAAAAAGGAAAGGAGTGCGGTACATACTCTTATACTTTTTAACAATTTAAATTCGAGTATCTCTATTTTATTCTCTGTCATAAGGCTTTAGCTCCAAAATTTAATTTCTCACCATGTGATCCCAGGAACATGGTTACCAGTGGATTCCCTGATATAGTCTTGGCCCTACCAGCTTGCCAGATGCTGCCATCAGCACAAGCAATAAATTCTAGGACTTGCTACTGGTTGCAAACATCTCCCAGGAATTCCTCCAACAGAAAGGAACCACCACCAGACATGTCACTTTCAAATGTCTATAGGTTACCTATAGTTAAAAGCATCTAATGAAAACATTTATTCAAGCATATACAGTGGGCCCTTCCCTTACATGGGGAATCCATTCTGGACACACACACACACACACCGTGTAAGGGGGAAAAACTCATATGCTCAAGTCCCATTTAAAACACCGGGGTGCATGCATGTGGTATGGCATGCGTGCCATTGTTTTCCCTGTGGTGCGGCTTCAGCATAAACTGAAAGCAACGTATGGCATGCCTGCATATGTCGCATACACACTGTATATGTTGAGCAGTTTGAAAGCATGCAAATGCAAGTGGATAAACAGGTACCATTTCAGTGGGAAGATAACAGCATTCCATGCAGTCGTGCTGGCCACATAACCATGGATTTGTCTTTGACAACACTGGCGCTTTGACTTAATAATGGAGATCAGCACTGCTCCCTACAGTCCATTATAACTAGACATTCATGTCAAGGGAAAACTTTTACTTTCTACCTTTTATATTAATTAGTCAAGCAACTCTTAATTTCTTAGAGTAACTTCACAGAAATTCATACATTTGACACCAGAGTCCTAGAAAGCTCACGTCATGAAGTTCATAGACAAGGACAAAGAGCTGAACTAGATATGATATGCAAATCATTATTTGTAAGGCTGTTGTTTTGTTTCTAAATCATGCAGGGATGGGAGGCTAAACTTTCCTGTGTTCTACGGTCCCAGTTAACCCTCTTCCCCAACATCACCTGTTAACTGAAAGTAGAATTGAGGAGCTTCCAAACTTAGTGTCTCTGAGGAGTTTATCAGACGGGAGGAATTTCTCTTTATTTTGAATGGAGCCAATTGGAGCCAATTCAAATTTGCGCGAATTCGCTAGTTTAGTGCATTTACGTGAATTCCAGTTGCGTTCGGAATGCATTCAGAATGACTTCCCATTACCCGAAAATGACTGCCTGTTGCCTGAAATTGCGTGAGATGCTTTAATACGAAATAACGTAAAACCGATGATTGCATTCGGAATGACTTCCCTTTTGCTCGAAATTGTGTGAGATACTATAATACACAATAATGTGAAACCCCATGATTGCATTTGGATTGCCATTAGATTATACTTCCAATTTCCACTGTCTGATAAACTCCTGACTCTCTACTGCAAAGTGAAGAAGAGGGGAGAGACACCTTTTTTTAAAAAAGTATGACTTGTCTAGATATTTGCTGGAGCTTTATCAGCCTCTGGGGATCAGCTCCTAGCCTTTCCTGCAATCTTAAAATAGAAATTGTTCATTCCATCTGCCACATTCATCAACACAAGTGCCATCATTCTGGCCTTTCAGAGTCACTGCCCTTCTGCTTCTAAACTTTTTTAAAATCTGGAATGGGAACATGAAACCTAGTAATAAAGCAATAGAGCAAACAGGCTCTCCTGTTCCTATCAACCTGAACACTGCCCATCTTGTTTCCACCCCTCATCCCACCTAGGTTTCTAGGCTACAGCTTTTAGACAATAAACAATGTACATACTCCCGTGAGAGTACATTTTGGGGAAAATAGGAGCAAAGACATTCTGTTGGTATCAAGATCAATAATATGAATAACTGGAAACAATATTGGAACAAGGTGCCCCAAACCCAAGTTCAGTATTTGGAAATAAGTGACTCTTGGGAGTTTATCATACGATGGAATTTCGGAGTATACTCCGAACGCAATCATGGGGTTTCACGTAATTGCATATGAGTGTATCTCACACAATTTCGGGCAAGGGAAGTCATTCCGAACGCAATCCTGGGGTTTCACGTAATTGCGTATTAGAGTATCTCACACAATTTCAATGGGGGGTCATGTTTGGGCAATGGGAAGTCATTCTGAATGCATTCTGAACGCAATTAGCTTTCATGTAAATTCGCTAAACTAGCAAATTTATGTGAATTCGAATTGGCTCCATTTGAAATTAGAGAAATTCCTCCCATGCGACTGGAGACTTTTCCTTTAAAAAAAAGAAAGAAAGAAAATGCATATATACAATGAGAAATGTGTATTTGCCAATCTTAAAATTCTGAGTCACTGCGCTTGGGCAAGAAAGTTACACCAGATTCATAATGGGGGTGTGTGTGGCAGAGTTAAGAAACTATAAGAGAGAATTGTCAAGAGCACCCTCAACTTATAATTTCTTCAAAACCAATTTCTTCAAATATTTCTGTTCAGATTTTTTTGAGGGGAGTGAGTAAATAAATTGACTATACATGAGCCTTATGAAATGGCGTGTCTTCTCCATTGGCATGCCTTCTCCATTGTTTGCTATTTGCCATTTCTCAGGCCACTCTATGGGTGAGAAGAGCAGACCGGGAGCATTATTAGCATTTACTGGTTTTCTAGGGGATTCCCCTCCCCTCACCCACACACCATTTTGCAGTGAGGAACCAGAGGTTCATGATGAAAAACAGGCCACAAAAGTGGAGCCCAACAGCTGTGTCTACTATTTTGCGGATTCCTACATCAGGTAGTTCTATTAGGCACTTCCCCACATATTAGCCCAACATTTCACATCACAAGTGAAAATGGTGACACAAGCAACATTAGAGTGAGGTCAAAATGGGAAATGTTATTAATGAGAAAGGACACATAAGCTAGGAGAGGCTGCAAGTTTTTCCTTTTGCCTAAACCTACTGGAAGGGCAAGATTCTGCCCTCTCCTCTTCTCTCCGCTGAGTTGAACTGGTTGCAGTAACTGAAATAAGCCAAGGACAAAGGGGGAAAGTGGGAGGAAGAAACGGAACCTGGGACATTTTAAATGCAGCTTCAAAAGTAGGATGTCAGAAGATTACTTGGGACTGTCCCTGCCAAATTGGGACAGTTGGAGAGCAAGCTAGCCTCAGTCAATAAGTAATGAACTTGAACACTCGATGGGTTTAGCTGCATAAGCCTCTATTTCCCAGTGTTTGCTGGTCACCATTAGATCCTGCTATTCTTGTGTGCAACCAAGTGTGGGAGAATGGGAATTCAGCTGAAGAAAAGGAGTCAACAGGAACAGGAAAGGAAATCATCATCTTTGTTTTGGTGACACTCCCCTACTCTCCTTTTTATGGCCAAGAAAGGTTGAATTGCTTCTCCTGGAAACTTCTTGTACACCAAACAAAACATTCAAAGACAAGTCTTTTAACTTGGCGCAAACTAGTTTTTCCCCAAAAGGCATGGAGCTTTTCTAGGCTACATTGCAACAGGGCCTTGGCACAAGACTCTCTAGAGGCAGGTCTATGACCTATCTTCTCATTCATCTTATTGTCTTTGAAAATATCAGCAGATCAGTCTGTTTCTGAAAGGAGGGAGGGAAGCCAAACTCATTCACAAGCCGCTGCTTAAGGAGGTGGTGGAGGTGAAAGTATAACACCCAGTTTCCCTTCCACAACAGCTCTCCAGCTCCTCGTGAAATGGAAGAATTCTGATGTGAAAGTGAAATCTTGGAGTTTATCACACGACGGAATTTGGGGGTATACTCCAATGGCAATTCGAATGCAATCATGGGGTTTCACGTTATTGCGAATGAATGTATCTCATGCAATTTCGGGCAATGGGCAGTCATTTTTGGGAAATGAGAAGTCATTCTGAATGCATTGGTAAATGGTAAAAATATCAGTCCTTCTGATGTCTGCGCTGGAGTAACCATTTTCCTGTAAAGCCCAGTCCAGGTGTTTCAGCTGCCAGGCCCAGAAAAACCCAGAAGACTCAAGACAAGCAACCACCCAAAGGGAAGATATTTTTACCATATATCAAAGGATATATGGTAAAAAACAGACAGAACAGGGAAAGTGGTGAAGAAACACAACCTTCAAATGGTTTACAAACCGACGAAGAAGATCCAGCAAATGTTTCACTCAGCCAAGGACAAGAGAGACCCGCTCACAGCCGCAGGAGTCTACCGCATTCCATGCAGCTGCGGACAGGTCTACATAGGGACCACCAAACGCAGTGTGCAGACAAGAATCAAAGAACATGAGAGACACTGCAGACTGGGTCAACTGGAAAAATCAGCAGTAGCAGAACATGCTATAAACTGTCCTGGGCATAAAATGCTGTTTGAAAGCACTGAGATTCTGGACCATGCCAACAACTACCATGTCAGAATGCACAGGGAGGCCATTGAAATCCATAAACACCTAAACAATTTCGACAGGAAAGAGGAAACCCTGAGAGTAACCAAGGCTTGGCTCCCAGTCTTGAAGGACAGCAAGGTCAAGACTCAACTTATGCAAATGAGAAACAGCCTAAGACCAGGGGATTCCCAGCAGACAATGAGCACCAGTTAGCAGACATTAATCCTTGTTTGCATATCCTCCCACCCTGAGGACTGCCATTAGCAACAAAACAAGACATTTGCAAATTACTCCATCCTTCCCAGGGTCACACAGGATATATATCTCCATCCTCTTCCAGGCTATCATTCTCTGAAGATGCCAGCCACAGATGCTGGTGAAACGTCAGAAAGGAACTCTTCCAGAACATGACCACATAGCCCGAAAGCTCCACAAAAAACTACGGATGTTGGCCATGAAAGCCTTCGACTCCAGATTTCATGTAAATTCGCTAAACTAGTGAATTACCGTAATTTCAAATTGGCTCCATTCGCAATTGAGAGAAATTCCTCCATTGTGATAAACTCCCTTGATACCTTGCTTTCTTCTTGTAGAGCAGCAGCTGAAGGCTGCTCTTTTTCACCAGTGGGGAAGGATTGGGTTGTTTTCTTTTGTTTTGGTTTTGGGCATTCTGAACTTGCACCCAACTCAGAATACTGGAGCCAATCCATCCAGACCATACACCAGAAAAGGAGAAACCCATCAGTCTATGCATTGCACACTAACAACAACAATAAAAAGCCACAATGTTTTCTATTCCTGTTAGGGCCCCAAAGCAGAAATGCAACAGGCAAACTGTCTGTCCCTATTCCTGCAAAGGTTTCTGAACAGTACTAGGAAAAATCCCACCTCTTGATTTTTGTTTGGGTTTGCCTATCTGCCAATTGTTGAAGTCCTGCATGAGGGGAGGTGACAGGAAGGTTAGGTGATGTCCAACTTTTATTAATTAGATAAATAATGTCTTGGTTGAGAATAATTTCTAGTTTCTTTCTACGTGCTGATTTGATTAAAACTTTTCACTAGTGTATAGAGTTCAGAATGTGATCATGTTATGCTTAGCAAAGAAAAAAGAATTACTTACATCTAAATATACATGCATAATGTATATTTTAGATATGAAACCACTGTCATTTAGCTATATACCACCAATTAAAGCAAATCTGGGGATGGGATCATGCCCTCCAACTGTCCTGATTTGGCCAGAGCAATCCTGAGTAATCCTTGTTTTTTTCACGTTTGAGCTGCTTTTATGATGTCCCAGTTTCTTTCTTCTCGTCCCATTTTTCTCTTTAGTAGGACCCGCTGCTTTTTACTGTTGTACTTGTAAAGCACTATGTAAATTGGTGGTGCTATATAAATAAATGACAACAATAATAGTAACAAAAAGAGCAACTGAAATATGTAGCAAAATAATGCTAAATCAAATTTGATAATCCACCAAATCCGGTCCTGTATAGTTTTGTCCCAGTTTTGTGGAAGAGAATTATGGCATCCCTAGTTGCAGTACTGAGGGTGGGTGATGGCTGCAAGATCTCGTGGGGGGCTAATGTGCCTTCCTAGCCTCCCTGATCTACATGGTAACTTCATCATTTTAATTTAAAGACAAGTGAGTCTTGAAACAAGTATGCAAAGAGATTTTGCAGCACTTTTGAGACTAACTGAAAGACAGAAGTGGGTAGCATGAGCTTTTGTAGACTTGAGCCTACTTCCTCAGATGCATTCCTCATCATTTTAATGGATTTGGAAGACCTGATATGGATCATGTTTTTATCAACAGCAGAAGACATTGTTTTAGGTTCTCATTCTACTTGATATGACGAGGAAACAGTATGAGACCAAAATAGCTTTGAAAATGAAGTCTTTCTACCCAAGACAAGAGTGGAAAAATTCAGTATGTTTAAACAAAGTCCAAAGCTACAATGCTATATACATACTTACCAGAGAGTAAGTTTCGCTGAACTAAATGAGGCTTATTTATTTTTGTTTATTAGTGGCCAGATATAGTTACAGTGGCCAGAACAAGAAAAAACTTTCCCTTACTGTTTAGAAAATGCAAAGGAAATTGTGAGGTTTTGTGAAAGTGCAAGTAAACAATAGCCCTATACAGTGAATAAAAAAATGAAACATATGCTAGTGTGGGTGACAAGCTATATGTCTTCAAAGCCAACAATCCCCCCTTCAAATCATTCTTAAACTACTTTTTCTACTCAGTTTATATACTGGACTCTCAACAGGATAAAAGTGATTTTAAAAAGCTAGGCTGGAAGGGAGAGAATCATGGATCAAAGCTTAATCCTGCCCACCCATGATGTACTTTGATTTCCTTAATCTATACAAATGTGTGCATGTGTCTGCACACACATTTAAGTAGACAGGAATTCAGTGGCAACTTCAGTTCTACATAATAAACTACTTGCCCGTCAATAATGCTATACAGTACTGTATTCTTGTACTCCTAAGGACTCTCTGCTTCTCTGGCTAGGACACCTGGAGCCAAGTCTCAATCTTCACAGCCAACATCCACCATACAGAGAGGAATACTAAAAATAGGATGAAAGGCTTCCCAACTGTTCTCTTTTCCAGACTGAGAGCTTCAGAAGCTCATAAATCTCTCCTGGAACAGAACATTGCCAGCATAACTTGAAGAAGCTTCCAGGCAGATGGTTCTAGTACTAAGAATCAAGAGACATTGTGCAGCTATCCTGTCTTTTGCTCCTAAACAGAATTTATGTCATTTTTTAAAACCCCAAAAACCAGAAGTAGGGGGGAAACATAGAAGGGTTACCAATGGAAAACATCATCATCCGAAAACCTGCCCTCCTGGAACGTTTGAGGAAGGATGATTGCAGGATAAAAGCCCTGTCTCAAAGCATGCTGTCTTATGGCATTTTAAAAACTAACAAATATTATTAAGGTATAAGCATCAGTGCCAGAGTGGGCATAACCCATTACCTCAAATCCAAGCATCTAATTTACTTGTCAGGCATAGGATGCATATTTTTACTATGCATTATACAATTATGCAAATTCAACACACTAATACTTGCAATTTTTTATCCTATCACTATTCTTCAGCCTCGGTACCATTTTTTTAAATAATAACCGTTGTTCTGCAACTACTAGTGTACAGTATTGTGTAAAATGCTGGATATGAAACAGAGACACAAATACAACTCCCTGTTTGGTTATGAAACTTGGCATGCGATCTTGGGCCATCACTACCTCTCAACAACAAGTTTCACTTACTAGATTGTTGTAGGCAGTAACAGAAAGATAGGAGCCATGTTAAGTGCTGTGTGCATTTCTGGTGTGGTAAGCACTTCTAATGCTATTCTTATCCGATCACGCTAGTTTTTTGCCGTACATTTTTTTATGGATAGTGAAAAAGTACAAATCCATGAAAATATCATAGGAAGCCGCTGAGAGTGACTGTTATCTCATCCACAAGGGAAAATGCAGGGGGAAGTAAAGTAACAAACCACACCTCCTTTCCTTGGATTTTGCCTCACCTTGTACCAACTTCTCTTGCTCTTTACACCCTCCAATTGTATCTCCAAACTCTCTTCCCTTTATTGCTATTGTTGTTTATTTGTATAGGGCTATAAATTTATATGGCCCTTTGCCAAAAGAGAAACTGTTCCAAACATTACATCCTGCCAAAGGCGTACAATCTAAGAATAATAAAAAAAAACTATACAGTACAGTCGGCCCACCTTATCCATGGATTTCTTATCCACGGATTCAAGCATCCATGGCTTGAAAATATTTTTTAAAAGTATAAATTCCAAATAGCAAACTTTGATTTTCCATTTTATATAAGGGACACAATTTTGCTATGCCATTATATTCAATAGGACTTGAGCATCCAGGGATTTTGTTATCCATGGCGGGTCCTGGAACCAAGCCCCAGGGGATAATAAGGACCCACTGTAATTACGGAAAGCCTCATTTCAGGCTGTCATAATGCCTCCCTCCCTTACTCTGCAACTGTACCTCTCTTCCTTCTTTGCCTCACCTTGCATATCTTCACACATCTTTAAAGTGCTGCCTTCCAGTGACATTACTATGGTGTGTGTGTGTGTGCTGCACCAGGTGACACCCTAAGAGGGGGTGATACCACTGCTCCTCAAACATCTCCTTTTTGATAGAAATGGGTTGTGGCATTCACCTGTGTCCCATTAAAATGCTGAAGAGATGGTGTGAGTGAGGAGAGGCTCTGTAGAAGGAGAGGCTCCAGTTTATTAAAAAATAATTTTAAAATATATATTTTTAAATTCTTGTTAAATTTTTCTTTAAAAACATCACCTTTTACCAAATTTTCACTTCAACCACATGAAACTATGCATATGTAAATGCACTGAGGCTGTGCGTATGATATTGTAATTTAAAGGTCTAATTTTAATTTTGCAAGTATGTCACAACTATTACCATGACATTCAGTGACATTCAGGAATTATGATTAACGAATAACACTAGGGAGTTTATTGCACTGCTAAAAAACCCGGCTTATCTGTCCCTAACCGAAGTCTAATTCAGGACACAGCTGGGTTCTGTCGACTGAATTTTGTCACCAAATCCACTGACTGAATACAGCCCAGCTGCAGCCCGTGTCCCAGGCACATTCAGCAAGCCGCTTTTCAAAGTTGGAAAGCTCCTGACTTTGAAAAGCAGCTAGATAAGCCAGCCTGGGACCCGGTCTCAGCTGGGCTCTATTTGGCTGGCAGATTCAGCAGCAAAATCCAGGCAATAGAACCTGGCTGCATCCTGAATTAGACTTCAACTTGGGAGAAGTAAGCCATTTTTTTTTTTAGTGATGCGATAAACTCCTAGTATAAAAATCATTACTAAAGATTCTGTATAGTATGGGAGGAGGTCAATGGAAGGGGGGTGCCACTGCTCCCTTCCTTTGCCAACCCTATTGCTGCCACTGCTCCCTTCACTTGCTTTCTACTTGCACCTACAACCCTCCCTTCTCACATTGCCTCCCTCTACTACTCTTCCTTTCCTTGCATCTTGCCCCAGCTTGTGTCTGTCCCTCTTGTTCCTTGCAGTTTGCCACTGCACCTCTCACGTCACCTTCCCTCTGTTCCCCTCCCTTGATGCATCTCTTTGCCATGCTTCCCTTTCTTGTCTCATTCCATGTCTTTTCCTTTCTGCTTTCACACCTTCGTACTCTCCCTCCCTCCCTCCTCTCCAGCTTGCTTCATCTTGCCCTTATGCCAGGCTTCCCATCCTTGCAATTGCACCTCCAAACCCCTCATCGGACCTTATCAGATGTTGGAAATCTAATGGCAATCCGAACGCAATCATGGGGTTTCATATTATTGCGTATTAAAGTATCTCACGCAATTTCAGGCAAAAGGGAAGTCATTCCAAATGCAATCATGGGTTTTACATTATTGCGTATTAAATCATCTCATGCAATTTCGGGCAATGGGGGGTCATTTTCAGGTAATGGGAAGTCATTCTAAACACATTCCGAAAGCAATTGGAATTCACGTAAATTTGCTAAACTAGCGAATTCATATGAATTCAAATTGGCTCCAATTGGCTGAATTCGCAATAAAGAGAAATTCCTCCCATCTGATAAGGTCCATCCTCCCTTCCCCTTGCTTCACTTCGTGCTGCTGCTTACCCTCCTGCCTTATGTCTGGGTTCTCCAGAAGTGATGCTGCATCACTCCCAATCCCCATTTTAGGCGTCTACACAGATCAAAGAGGGCTTTGGGATGGGGAGGATAAAATGCTGCTTTTGATGCAGTGTGGGGTATTTCAAATTTTGTGCCAAAATTGGAAAAGAAAAAAAAACCACAGGAGGCTCAGGAGACTTACAGAGCCTGCCAAAGTGGTCTTGAGATCTACCTGCAGTCCAGCTTTAGCGCACCAGAGTCCAATGCATCAGATGCATGAGGTGCTATTCTCTATTATCAGGAATACACATGTAGTTGTGAAGGTGGTGAAGGGAGAGGGGGAAGGTCAGAAGAGAATGAAATGCAGAAAGAATACTGACAATTTTCTAAATGGAAAAGTGCTCTCATTAACAAGGCAGTGTAGGTGGTGGTAACACAAACAAACATTGTTAATTAATGCACGCTGTATGATTAAACACCCGTTGATTCAGTCAAACAATCCTGATTCAAGCTACAGCTGACGGAACTGAATTCTCATCTACTGCAGTTCTTTGATGCTGTTGTGCCCTTATGGAGTTCTTTGGATCAGTTGCAGAGTCCCCTGGTAGGGAGAAATGTTTTCCATCAGCTTTCTGGAAATCACCCTGGGCTAAAATAACTATAAAAGATGTTCTGACAGTGAAGAGGACAGTGAGCCGCAAAGTATAATACATGGGAATTATTCCATGTGGTTGTAGCACAGTCGAGACATTTGTGCGATAGGCAGAAATCTATTTAATTTATTGAGCGATTCTCAACTAAAAAGTCATAAGATTTTCAAGGCCTCTAGGACCACAGACATAAGAAACTATGAGGGATATACTGAAAGGTTGGCAGAGTATAATAGGCCACTATACATACATTGGGTTTTCAGGTTTCTGTAGCACTTGAAGCTGCACATAGAAGAAAAAAAACTAGACTAGTTTATGGCAATATGGGGACCATATGTGTGTAGCTATTGCAGGCTACTTTTGGACGGTAACAGTAATATAACAGGTGGGACTGAGTAATATGTTTCCTTTCCCTTTAAATATATCTGGAACATTTTCTAAATTGTCATTTAAATTCTAGTGGCCTATAGAGTAGCTAAATAACACAGTGTATAAAAGTGAAAAAAACTGTATTGTCTGGACTCTCAGAAAACCTACCCACCTATGAACCCTTCCACCTTTAAACAATGATCCAGAAGGCCCAGATCAGACAACTACTGTTGCCACCTTTCCCAGCACTTTCCTCCTTGCCGCCCACCCAAAAGGCAAGAATATCAGCAGGATACAGAGTAGGGGATGAGGGGAACCCCTAAGTCCTCTTGTGTCTATTGTACACATTTAAAACTGGTGTAGGGCACTAATATTCCCAGTAATGCAAAAACAACCCCCAGCTTGATAAGTATTAACCATGAATCAACGATTAAGAACCCATTCATCTGGGTAACAATGCAGAAGCATCAGGTACTTTTCAATCTGTGTAACAAAAATGTGGCTGAATTATTTTAAGACTGCTAACAATCACATGCCAGAGATGTTGTAAACACACTGAGTTTATGTGAGACCTCTTATCAGACAAGAGAGAGTGGATTTACCCAAAATGGCTTCTAAACCCTTGTAACACTGCTGCAAACGCATAGATAAGTTCAGCTGGTGCTATACTTTGTGATCCAGAGAAGAAGGCTGGATCCTTCTTATACCTCCATTCTCATCACAAGCCGTAGACAACAGGTTACCACACTACACAAAACAGTCTCAATAGCTACAAACATATTACATGGGAGTAAAATTGCAATTTTCCAGGGAGAACGGGAAAATACATTGCAATTTGAGGAGGGAAATGCCACGAAAGATATGTAACACATACTGCAAATTAAAAATAAATATTGCCAAAAATCCAGATCATGCAGAAATATCACACTCCCTATAGGGAAGCCTAAGAATAGCAACAGAGAGGGATAATACATATTCCTGCAGTGCACTGATGGGTAGAAAAAGTTCTAAACAACAGCTGTTCCATTGGAATGGAAATGAAGTGTCAAGTATCATAACCCGACTCCTCCAAAGGGCAAATTCAGCAGAATCAGCAGCTGCCACAATGCGCAGAGTTCAACAGCATTTGACTCACAGCAGGTTCCGATGCCTCAGCTCCTGCTGAAGCTCCCGTTAGTTTAATGAAACAATGCACAGTCTTGTGTTCATCAAATGTTTTTCTGATATAAAGAAAACCCATATCCACATCTACAAAGGCCTTCCAACTTGATTAACCCATGCATCCCACACTCATTTTTTAATCATGCTGGATGAGGCCACAACATTCCTAGCTATTACTCTAGACAAAGTGGTCTTGGTGTGGTTGTTAAGATCCCCCCTAAAGAGCAGCCTTTGAGTGTTCAACAATAACCCTAAAGCCAGTCCTTCAGCTCAAGTAGGGAGACTGCTAGGCAGTAGGGTGGATCATACACAACAGGATCTCTCCCTCTGTCCTGTCTCGGATGTCCAGCACCAGGCAGATGCATTCAAGACTGGTTAAGTGTTGAGTAAGTTACTTGGCCAGAAATAGGGTATTCCTATACAATGACTACCCTCAGTTCCTACTGATGAACTCATGCCTAGTGCTGCACTTGGTGGCAGACACATTTGGGAGAGATTCCAGCCCCTGATTGTCCATCATTTACAGAATATGCTTGTTATATCCACCAAAACTCCATCTAGTCAACAGGATTTGCAAATCTTTTCTTTGAACTGTAGACCTCTTTCTACCATATCAGAATCTATACATTTGAAGGTCTCCTCAGCTAGAGAATTCCCAACTTCCCCATGAGTTTACAGAGCAGAACTAGTTGAACTGTTCTTTGGATATAGCCTACAGATAAAATCATACTGTATATACAGTATATATGCCCTGGTGGTACAGTGGTTAAATGCCTGTACTGCAGCCACACACTCAATACCAGCCAGGGGCTCAGGCTCGACTCAGGCTTGCATCCTTCTGAGGTTGCTAAAATGAGTACCCAACTTGTGGGGGCAATTAGCTTACACATTGTAAACCTCCTAGGGAGTGCTTAAATGCACTGATAAGCAATACAGAAATGTACGAGCTTGCTAGTGCTATAGCAGTGTATAGATGTTAATTGTCTTCAAGTCACCCTCTACTTGTGGCAACCCTATCACATGAGGGACTTACCGCCTGGTAATCATAGCCCAAACGTTGCCCAAACGCTCCAGGAGCACAGAGGTGGGATTGTCCGTCATGCTTCTGAAACATAATTGAGGCATTCCATTGTTCTTCCGTCGACCAATCGTTTGTGTAGAAGCCATTTTTGTAATAACAGAAGATCCCAAACATGACTTTTCCGTGAATGATTGGTCAACGGAAGAACAACAAAACAGTGATGTTTCAGAAGCGCGATGGACAATCCCACCTCCACGCTTCTAGAGCATTTGGGCAACGTTTGGGCTATGAGTACCACACAGTAAGTCCCTTGTGTGATAAGGGTCTATGAGTGAGACATCTCCAAGACACCCTGTCCTCAATAGCTCTGCTCAGGTCTTGCCGACTCAGGGAGTGGCCTCCTTGGTTGGGTCTATCCATCTGGAATGTGCTCTTCCTCTTTTCTTACTACCTTCTACGTTACCAAGCATTATTGTCTTTTCTAGTGAGTCATGCTTTTTCATGATATGACCAAAGTCCAATAGTCTCAGTATACCGTTAGTTATTTTTTTGCTTCTAGGAAGAATTCAAGCTGGATTAGTTCTATGACCCATTTGTTTGTCTTCTTAGTAGTCCGTGGTATTTGCAGAAGTGTTCTCCAGCATCACATCTCAAATGAGCTGATTTTCTTCCTGTCAGTTTTCTTCACCCTCCAGCTGTCACAACCATACATAATGATGGGAGATACAATGGCATGGATTATCCTAACTTTATAATATTCAATGATTTATCTTTGCACTTTAGGACTTGGTCTAGTTTTTTCATAGTGAGCCTTCCAAGTCCTTATCTTTTGATCAATGATTGAGTCAAGATATGGAAAAACTTTTATTCCGTATTTCAATTTCATTGTAATACTTATGTACTTCTTCTGTGGTCATTATTTTTGTTTTCTTAATGTTCAGAAGTAAACCTGCCACAGAACTTTCTTCCTAGACTTTCTTCCATAAATGTTCCATGTCTCTGATATTTTCTGCTAGTAGTGTGATGTCATTTGTATATCTTAAATTGTTGATATTCCTTCCTCTGATCTCCACACATCGTTCCTTCAAGTCTAATCCTGCTCTGTGTATGATATTTTTGTCACACAAATTGAACAGACAGCATGATAGGATGCAGTCTTGCCTGACCCCTTTCTGATTGTAAATCATTGCATTTCTTCATATTCTAACAGTAGCTTTTGTCCTGAGTACAGGTTATGTACTTGTAATGCCATGAATTTCCTGTCTTGCATGTCTGAGTAGTTGCAATTGTATTGGAGGGCTTGGCTGTAAACTATGGATTAGATAGTGTGTTCAGGGTGGAAACTGGAGGCATTTAAGTACATGTATAATGGGTCTGTGATATAGTGTGGTACTTAGATGTCCATTGTGGTTAGATATCCTAGGGTTCCTGGATGAGACGGATCTAGATCCATGTCAATCTGACCAGCCAACGTCTATCCAGCAGTACATTATCTGATTCACCTGGAATACTCTATTGTGCCATCTTTTTACAGGAGTTTCCTTCTCCCATGGGTGCCCATGGGCATCTCTGTCTTGTATCTAGCAACTGGGGAACAATATTCATGACGACCACAGGAGTATTGCAAAGGATTTGGCTTCTGCCCATGTCCAAATCCTCACTGGGTAGCAGATATTCACAGTTATTAAAAAGACACAAATGTCAAACAATGGTCCAGATCCAATTGCTAATCCCAGTTATAGTTGAGCTATTGAACCGATTACTGAATAAAGTAAGTCAGCAATGTAATTCCATTGATGAAATGACTAAAACCAGCACTTGAATTATTCTGTTCTAGGTGGGACTAGCAATTGGAGAGACAGCCAACACTGTTTTGAGTTACTCTCTGATATGCCCCAGTGAGGTACCTGCCACACTGCAAAAATAAAGCATTTTGATATCACTTTAACTGTCATGGCTCTGATATATGGAATCTCAGGATTTATAGTTTGGTGAAATATTCAGCCTGGTCTGTCAGAAAGCTCTAGTGCCTCACTAAACTACAAATTCCAAGATTCTGTAGAACATAATCACAGCAGTTAAAGTGGAGTCAGACTGTTTTATTTCTACAGCATGGATACATCCTGATTATGATTAATGATCAAGGATTTGTATGGAAGCTGTAGTGGCAAATTTTGGAGGGGCCACCTCTATAATAAAGGCTTAGTCTGGTTCAACAGACTGAATGTATTAAAGTGGGCCCTTGGTATTCGCTGGGGTTTGGTTCCAGGATCCTCCATGTATACCAAAATCTGTGGATGCTCAAGTCCCATTATATACAGTGGTGTAGTAAAATGGCATCCTTTATATAAAATGTTGAACAAAAAGGTTTGCTTTCTAAAAAATATTTTTGAGCCATGATTGGTTGAATCCTGTGGATATGGAATATGTACAACACCTGTGGATATGGAAGACAAATTTATGACAAAGGATTTTATCACATTTGGGAAAATCAAGGGAAAAGCAGGGGTTTAAACTCACATTATCCTGTGAAAATCGCATGCTCACAATGAAGATTTTCACACACATGGCAATTAAAGAGGATGTATCCCCGCAATACCAGGTAATAACCAGCAACAAATCATTCACAGGATTTCCCTGTAAATGATTTGTTGCTGGTTATTACCTGGTTATTGCCAGAATAAGTCTTCATTATCACAATGTCGTGTGAAAATCTTCACCTCGATTGCTCAATTTTCACAGGATAATGTGAGTTTAATCCCCTGCTTTCCCCCATTTTCCCCATGTGATAATGACAGAGCCTGTAATAGTCATACACTCTTGTCTGCAGCTCATATTCAAAATGTGTTCAAGTCCTAGTAGTTTTACTGAGACTTCCATTGAACTGAGGCAAACCTTATTTTTTTTATTTTTACAAGAAAAAACAGTAAATATATGTTACACTAAAAAAAAAAGCAGTCTTGCTTTCCTAAAAGCAAATCAACATACACAAGACTTGCCACTGAGCAGTAAAACTTACAGCAAAAAGAGTCAGATTCTTGGCTCATAAAAGAAGAATGAAAACTAAAGTCATTTCCAAGAACTAATGCCATATACACTAGAGTGCCTACTGAAGACATATCATAGTTTACTGATCTTTAACAGAATTAAGATATATACCGGTATTTGCTTTTTTTTAAAAGAAGTCCTCTTCCTTCTGATATCAGAAAACAGGGACAGGCATTACAGCTAGGGGCTCTGCGTCATGATCCAATGACCTAAAAGTAGCCCTACTGATGCCTAAGGCAATTCCGCCATGCCATTAGCAGCTGACACACTGAGCCTCTGTTATCCTGAGTGGTCTAGTTTTACGAACAGAAAATCATATCCAACAATGCACAACAACATTAACAAATTTTCCATCTCCTGTAAGCATAACAAAGAATGTGCCCTATGGAGTGTGCACAGTTGGGGAGGGGTATATTCCATAGTACATAACCCTATGCAGAAGATGGTGCAACACAGCAGTATTGTACACTGAAAGTCAACCAAGGTTATTTGTTTCAACCTGGTGTCAGAGTATGGTAGACTAGGAGGGGATTAATTTCTAATAGACGTGGTTTCAGGAAAGTGAGAATCTTGTTAAAGAGGAAAACATTTCTTCTTTGAAATGCTTTCTGTGGGTAATGAACATATAGTGGGCCCCATAATATCTGCTGGGGTTTGGCTCCAGGACCACTGTGGATACAAAATCAATGGATGCTTAAATTTCATTATGTACAGTGGCACAGTAAAATGGTTCCCCTTATAAAACATAGCAAAATCAAGGTTGCTTTTGAGATTTTTTAAAATTCAGGCCATGAATGGTTAAATCTGTGGATTCAGAATTCATGGATAGACGGCAGACTGTACATAACAGAAAATGGGGTCTATAGAACAGAAAAGTTCATCGCTAATTCAGAGCACAAAGCATCAAGAGGTAATATGGCCTAAAGTATTCTATGTGAGGCTCAACTGAAAAAGTGCCTCTAATCTTTTCAATTTGTACTTGGTGGGTTAATTACTTTGACTTTTCTCATAGGACACCTTCCTCTCCTCCCCCCTAAGAAAGCATAACATTGTACATTCAAATTCAAAAGAGTAATTTACTCTTGCTATTTCTTACCCCTGTGATTAACCCCTTTTTTATATATATAATGTAAGGGCATGGTGATTCTGCTAACAGATCTCCTTCTGTTGGAAGAACTTGGAGGGGTGTGCTTTGTTTTTTTAAAAATAGGGGTGTTTGTAGGTGGGCTTTGAAGGTCCACAAAAGTTGTGTCTGGGGGCTGTGTGCAACCTATAGACTGGACTACCTGACTCCTGTTCTAGAATCAGTTTCTGGATGAGACTAAGGGTTGTGGGAAGGGAAAAGTAGAAAGTTTTGCTGTACTGGTAGTCAAGCATTCAACACAGCATTCGTTTTTGTTCCTAAAATATTTATATACAATAGCCCATTGGTGCACTGCGCAAGTTTTCCAAGAATGTGCAGCAGTGCCAAGGAAAAGCAGACAAAACCCAAGGCTCTAAGCAGCCTCTTTCACCAATGTCCACCTGCCTTTTTTCATAGCAAGAGTTATCACATTCTACATCTTCATTTGCTCATCATTCTAATTTGCATTCTAATTATGCACATTTGGCACATTAACTACTATGGTTATTTTCTTCCACTATGTTTCAGCCTTCATACCATTTTTTACAACTGATCTAAGAGAACCCTGCTAAACTGCTGGACTTGGAACAGGGAAACCCAAGTTCAAATCTCTGCTTGGTCATGCAACCTTGGGCCATCACTATCTCTCAGCAAATGTATCTGACCGCATTGCTGTGGGAATTACGGTACTAGGGAGAGGGAAACCATGTAAAGCAAACATTATTAAGCTTTATTTATATAGTGCTGTAAATGTATACAGTGCTGTACATACAATCTTTTAATTAGATGGTTCCCTGCCCTCAGGCTTACAATCCTAGGGCAGACCAAATAAAAGAACAACAATAATGCTGTGTTAACTTATTGTCACACATGGACACTTCCAGTGGTGTTCTCATCAGATGACTAATTTTTTGCCATCATCGATGGCAAAAACCTACAGGCCTATTAAAATACCACACGGAGACCCTGAGAGTGATTGCCATCCGATTCATAGGGCAGGATGCAGAGAAATGTAGGGAACTGAAAGGGGAAAGTACAATCTGATTTTCGGCAGAGATCCAAAATAAATATTTTATTATAGTTAAAGAAAATAGTCTGACTTAGTCTATCATCTACAGTATTTGACTTCCCATCAAAATGTACATGCTAAACTCATCTTTTATAAGATATCGGTTCTCCTGGCTGCTGTTATTTGTTAATGGCAGTTAAGGTAAGGATAAATGTTTTTCTTTTGTCCATTTCCATACCCTCTAACTTAACTACATTGTTCCAACCCAACCATGTGCATAAACATCTGCCAAATGAGGCAACACTTCATGCCTCTGATGAAGTGGGCTTCCGTCTGCAAAACCTTAGGCCAAATAAAACTTGTTAGACTTTAAGGGTAGATACTGTTGGCTAGAAAAGGGTAAGAACTATACTGTGAAAAAGTAGTCTTATTGCTTGAATCCATTTCCCCAAAATTTGAAGATTCACATCAAGCATCTATTTTAATAAGCTTCCACCTACCATCTCCTCTTGTCTTTTCTAGTTCCTTCTTTCCTCAGAGTAGTATAATGATTCCTCAGGAAGCAGAACATTGGAGCTGTTACTTGCTGTTCCCCTCCTCCTGCAGAACATCTGTTGCTTCCTTTGGCTTCTTTCTTGTGTTGCTAACATATCCCACCCCATTTCTTCCCTTACTTGACTCACTTCATGCCTGAGCCATGCTCTCCTCTCTTGTTCTTTACACTCTGCTGGTACATCTCCTACCCCCTTTCTTTCCTCCTTCGTCATCTTGTGACACATGTCTCTCTCCTTTTCGTGTTTCTCCTCATCATACCTATCTCTCTGGCTAGCTGCACTTTTCCATTGCACCTCTCACTCTCCCTTTTTCTCCTCCCTCACTCACTACTTTTCTTATCTTACTTTGAGTCCTAGCAATGCCCCTGCTCCCTTCCTTCTTGCATTCCACCTTTTCACTGCTTGCTCTCCTGCTTCTCTGCCTGCCTGCTTTGCTTCATCTCATGCTCTCGCAATGTGCTCTCTTGTTTCTTGCACTCTACTGCTCAAACTGCTCACTCCCCATAACTCTTTTCCCCTCCCTTGCCTTTGCCTTCACCTTCATAATACAGTCGGTCCTTGGTATCCACAGGAATCCATCCCAGATGGTACCCTGCGGATACCAAAATCTGTGGATGCTCAAGTACCATTGTCCCCATGAACATGGCCATGCCACCATTAGGGACAGTGGGACTTCAATGGCGGCCTGAGCGCATGGCTGCACCACCATTACGGGAGTAGGGACAGCCCCATTGTCCCCAGTGGCAGCACGTACATGTGGCCATGCCACCATTAGGGACAATGAGACTTGTGCATGCACCACCACTGGGGACAATGGGAGCTGTCCCTAATGGCAGAGCAGCCACGTACATGTCCCACCATTGGGGACAATGTAGCCTTGCCACCCACGGATGCTTGAATCCACAGATACCAAGGGCCAACTGTATGTCATACCTTAGCTTCTTGTAATCTGTCACGCAAGTTACTCTGTCTTCCATCTTTCCTACTCTCTCTCACCTCTCCTTGCAATATGTCCCTCTTTGCTTCTTGCATTTTGCTGTTCACTCTGCTCTCTCTCCCATCTCTCTTATTCCCACCCCCCCTTACCTATCTGCATGAATGGGCAATGCATCCTTTCCTTGCTTCTTACATTCTTCTGCTCACCCATCTCTCCTAGTACTTCTCTCAGACTCTTTGCACGCTTGTAATGTGTCCCTCCTTTGCTTTATATTCTTGTACTTGTGCTGCTCACTCTCCTTACTCTTCTATTCCCTTTCTTGCTTTTCCTTGCATTTTTGTATTGTATCGTATCTTTGTATTTTTAAAGTTAACCTCTAGCCCTTGAAGAAGCCAAGATATGAGACAAA
The DNA here is from genome assembly GCA_034509955.1 of Urosaurus nigricauda. NCBI lineage: Eukaryota > Metazoa > Chordata > Lepidosauria > Squamata > Phrynosomatidae > Urosaurus > Urosaurus nigricauda. The sequence continues at coordinate 157,060,746 of JAOEGL010000003.1, forward strand.
ATGTGCAGGTACTCTTGCCTTTGCTTCTTGCATTTTGCCACTCACACACTCTCTCCAGTCTCTTCTACTCCTTCCCGGATCTGTCTTTACACCCTTGCAATGTGTCCTTTGCTTGTAATTATTATTATTATTAACCTTTATTTATATAGCGCTGTACATTTACACAGTGCTGTACATACAATTTTATAATTAGACGTTCCCTTGTTCCTTGCATTCTGCTGATTGTACTGCTCACTCTGCCATTTCTTTGACTTCTTTCCTCTGCTCTCTTGCACACACAGTGGCCTTTGCTTCATAAACTTTGCCATTTGCACTATTCTATCCCCCATCTCTCCTGCTCCCTTCTTCACCTTTTATTTTGCAGATATGTACCTCTCTTCTTCCTTCTGGCACTCTTCTGCTCATACCACTCACTCCATCTCTTCCACTTTCTCCCTTGACTTCCCTTGCACCCTCTTAATGCATCCTTCCCTGCCTTCTTGCACCCCCCCCTTCCCCCAATTTGCAACACTCACTGTTCCTTCTTTATGCCTGCTAGGCAGAAGCAGGTTTGTTAGTTGCAGAACAATTAGTTGCAGAACAAGTGTACCTGCCCATTTTGCCTCATATCTTGGTTTTTACAAAGGCCAAAGGATAACTGTAAAAAGACTGAAAGCATAGCATTTGGGCCAGATGTTGGCCCAAACAGACACTAGGGAGTTTATCACACGGGAGGAATTTCTCTCTATTTCGAATGGAGCCAATTCGAATTCATGTAAATTTGTTAGTTTAGTGAATTTACGTGAATTCTAATTGTGTTCAGAATGCGTTCAGAATGACTTCCCATTGCCTGAAATTGCGTGAGATACTCTAATACGCAATAACATAAAGCCCATGATTGCGTTTGGAATGACTTCCCTTTTGCTCGAAATTGAGTGAGATACTCTAATACACAATACAGTGGTCCCCCGGGTTACGAATCTCCTGGGGTACGAAAACCCCGGGATCCGAAACAGCCGGGGCCGGAAAAACGGCCCCTGGTTACGAAAAAAACCCCGGGTTAAGAAAGGAAAGTGGCGCAAAATTCAAATCGCGCCAAGTGCTTTCCTATACTTACAGTGGTCCCCCGGGTTATGAAAGTTTTCGGGTTACGAAAGGGCTGCTGGAACAGATTACTTTCGTAACCCGGGGGACCACTGTAACGTGAAACCCCATCATTGCATTCAGATTGCCATTGGATTACACTAACAATTTCTGTTGTCGAATAAACTCCTTGGTGGCATGCCTAGAATTTGTGTAAATCTTGGCTAGCAGAGTAGTATGGCAACATGATTCATGACCATAGCATCACAGGCTTTACCTTCCTCACTACCACTTCATATAGCTTTACTGACACAGTATATTAACAAACTTCCAGCTGATATTTGTATGCCAACCAATAATAGTATTTTTCTAGGCAATGCTATACCAGTAACATTTTATAATTTCCAACCCCGCAGAACCATGTCATTATGTGGTCAAAAAGAAGACAGATGTTATAGATAAGGAAGAACACAAAACTGCTATTTTAAAGAGAGAAAGCCATTATACTAACTGGGTCTGAATTCAGAGATTATTGTTATTGCTATGTGCCTTTAAGGCATTTCTGATTTATGGTAAACCAAAGGTGACCCTATCGTGAAGTTTTCTTGGCAGAAGCAAACTATTGCCTTCTTCTGAGGCTGAGAGAGGATGACTTGCCCAAGGTCACCCAGTGGGTTTCCATGGCTGAACTGGGATTTGAACCCTGGTCTCCAGTCCCCTTTTCCAGTGGCCACTCATCACAAAACCCAAGGGTGAAAATCCTTTAGAATGGCCTAAAAATGATCTCAGGGTAGGTACATGTGGTAGGAAAAAACCTTCATCTCAAACTCCTAAGGGCTTTATAATGCACACTGAAGTGGAATTGGGAACAGGTTGGTACCTAGTGATGATGGCAAAACAATGGCATAATATATGCTGTTGAGTATGTGTGCAGAACCAGAGGATAATATAATCACACAGAAGAAAAAATCACAGCTGCTCTCCCAGCAGCTTTTCTCTTTTCCTTCACTGATATTGTACCTTCCAACTATCTTGATTTTTCCTAACTGGTTGGTGTTTTATTGCTTTCAGTTAATGCTTCTAGAAATTGTTGTATTTTATTGTTATTTTTGTATAATGGTATGGTTATGGTCTCTGTAGGTTGTGGTAAGCAACTACACTGATGGCAGAATCTATTTTTATTTTATTTTATTTTTGCCCCCATGAATCCGTATGTCCGGCTACACTGGTGCATAACCACAGCTGGAAGCATATCCTCCAGTGTTTTACAGATGAAAATTAGGACACTTGTGCCCAAGTGACATCAGAATGTGACCAAGATGGCAAATGTTATAAATGAGGAAGAACTAAAGAGCTAGGACTAGTTGCAGTGCTTTGCTTTTGTCTTAGCCTGCCAGGAAAGGCAAGAATCTGCCTCTTCCACCCCTCTCCTCCTTGCTGAGTTATCTGAGCGAAAACTACTTTTCCATTTGGAACTCACTTTGCTGCAAATGAAGTTAAGATGAGGACAAAGGGGAAGTGGGAAGAGAATAGAAAAACTGGGACATTTAAAAAACACCTTAAAAACAGCTGAAAAGGTAAAGCAATGAACGAATAATTGGGACCATTCCTGCCAAAGCAAGACAGTTGGAAGGTATGTGGAAGAGATACGATGTCATCTCCAGCTTGCATTTCAACCATTTTTCTGCCAGTTTAGGGCAACTACTATGCTTTGGGCCAATTTTTATTTATATTCAGGATCAATGAAGCAGATCTATGAACCAACTAAGATGGTGAAGGGTCTGGAAACCATGCCCTATGAGGAACGCCTTAGGGAACTGGGGATGTTTAGCCTGGAGAAGAGAAGGTTAAGAGGTGATATGATAGCCCTGTTTAAATATTTGAAGGGATGTCATATTGAGGAGCGAGCAAGCTTGTTTTCTGCTGCTCCAGAGACTAGAACGCGGAACAAACTGCAGGAAATGAGATTCCACCTCAACATTAGGAGGAACTTCCTAACAGTAAGGGCTGTTCGACAGTGGAACACACTCCCCCGGAGTGTGGTGGAGTCTCCTTCCTTAGGGCTCTTTAAGCAGAGGCTGGATGGCCATCTGTCGAGGATGCTTTGATTTGGAGTTTCTGCATGGCAGGGGGTTGGACTGGATGGCCCTTGTGGTCTCTTCCAACTCTATGATTCTATGATTCTATGAGTAGTGTCACTTAGGCTGGTATTACCTTGTACGGGGGGGGGGGGGGATTGTTTAGCCTTCCTCTCATCTGTCCAGACCGTTGCTGAGGGGGAACACCCATTCAGGGCCCGGCATCCTCTGGGGTGTCACCCACTGTGCTCTGTGTCTCCTGTACCTCCATAGTGATGCCACCGCTATGAAGGGGTCCTGAGTGGCTTGGCAGACACAAAAATTGGGACTACTTCCCCCACCCCTACTTAGAGGAACATTTAACAGAAGAACAGGATATCTATATAAAACTAATCAGTGGCTGTTACATCTTTGCTACTCAGCAGGAGACAGTAAGGTAGATCATATGGCCCCATCTTACATTGGTCACAACTAGTTCCTTTTAAAACAACAGAACCTACATACAATTAATATGCCATTAATTTTTAATGTGAAGAGCCAGCATGGCTTAATGGTTTGAGTATTGGACTATGACTCTGGAGACCAGGGTTCTCTTCCCTCCCTGCTTGGCCATGAAATGTGCTGGATGATCTTTGTTAAGTCACGTACTCTCAGCCTCAAGAGAAGGCGATGGCAAACCTCCTTTGAACAAATCTTGCCAAGAAAACCCCACAATAGCTTCGCCTTAGAGTCACCACAATGGAAATGACTTGCAGGCATACAGTAACAACATTACGGTAATTTTAATGTGAAATTAATAACGACTGACTTTACCAGATTATACAGTTTAATCAGTTTCCAGACTGATAGTGATAACTTGCACACATGAAAGACAGTGACCTTTTACTTCAGCAGTCTGTATTTATGAGATCTCCCTTCTTGGACATTGGGCAATATGGACCAATCTCATATTACATGGGATAGTACAATGCCATGTATTATGATATTTTTTTCATAACTTATTTACATAGCATTTCTTAAAGACAATGAGAGATAGCTGCTTCTCCAGACATACATGAGATCAGTTGAATGGTTCTGTTCATGTTGTTGACTCGGGTGAATAACAAAATGGTGTTTCTACAAAACTGGCATTGAATCTTGCACTGACAAGAGGACCATGTCATCTACTGTCCAAGAGTAACAGGCTAGCTTAGAGAATGAATGGCACGCTACTTGGCACATACAGTTCTATCGTCCAGGATCTTGGTACCACACTCTATCATTCAACATCTAGATTCTAGAAGATGTCCCAAAGCAAAGATTTAATAATGGAAAAAAGACTATCATCAATTTTATTCATTTCCATTAACCTAGAATGAGGGAATATACAGTGTACCTACGTGGTTTATGCCATTCTTAGTTTTGAATTGCTTGGATCTCAAAAATTATCATATATGAATTGTAGAATTTTAAAACTAAGTTTGAATTAATTTGTGTATGGGTAAAGGTTGCGATGTGAGAACCACACTTTTCTTTATATTTGGATGATGCATACTTTTGTCACAGGAGGCAGACATCACCTAAAAATGTATCCTATCCCATTCATATAAAATAAAAGACAGAATATTTATTTTACAATGCCATCTGCAATTTTACAAGGGATTTGCATTGATATGATAGACTGCATTTCCCAGGATCATCTCATGCTCTGCTTTAAATTTGCTTCGTGATTAATTGGAAAAACCTATGTAATCAAATGTTTTTACATGATTAATTTGATAAATTCACATTGGAATGTTGCATCTGTACATGATCCCTACTCAGTTTTGGATTGCTTCTTCTCTTGTTTTCACTCTTTGAGCATTAAAATTTGAAATGTACAGTACTCGTACATAAAAAAAGCAAAACCAATATAACCTCTCAAATACACAAAACGAAAACTTAGAACAATACATCCCAATATAAAATTGGCTGAAGAGGCCAGTGTAGGAGACATATAAAGCCCACCAGTTTCTGGTTGCCTGCTTCTGCCATGAAGCACCATCATCCCTGCTTTCTTTTCTCAGACAAGTAAAGACTTTTCTGTTCAGACAGGCATTTGATGATGGACTATGTAAGGCCTGCCTTGCTAAACAGTGTGCTGGATCTTGCTAATTGTTGTGCTGGTGTATGTGTGTGTGCATTTTAATTTAGATGTTTTAATCTGGTTTTAGTATGTTTATTGTTTAATCTCACTTTAATTTTTGTATTTTATGGATTTTTAACAACATTTTTTTAATTGTTTCAATTTGTTGTAAGGTTCTTTGAGTCCCAAACTGGGAAACTGATGAAATATATTATCATCATCATCATCATCATCATCATCTTCTACATGTCTATTTGGAAACATGACCTATTAGGATTGCAGCCTTTGGATGAAGACAATGTTTTGTCATATGCAGACTACCATGAAAACAGTTGTCTTGGTAAATTCTACACCTGTTCAAATCTGTGTTTACCCAGAGAGAATGAGAACACCTTCTTTTCCTACCTTTGATACTTGAAGAGGTCTTTTTTGTTCCGAGCCCCCCTGAAGCCGAAAACCCCAAGGTGCACCTCCGGAAAGAGTGACAACCACTTCTTCTTCTTCAGCTCCCATGGCTTCAGCAAGTTTTCTTTCTTTTTTGTGTGACAAATGTCCCCTAAACCTCCAACTCTTAAGGGATGGCGGTTTCTGCTTCCATTGCTGCTAGCAACATCTACCTTCTTAAATCTGCCCCAAAACTCCTTCCTCCCCCACCTCTTGTGCTCATCCACAGGAAAGTTTAGTCCAGCGAGAGCAACACTCCATAGTCTTCTAGACCGCCAGCTGCTGCGAAGGCTATCGCCACCCGTTTTGATTCCACTTTTGGTAAGAGGCCAGTGTCATTTTGCACATGCATCTTGTCAATCTCACCCTCTATGCTTGCCCCTCCTGCTCCTGGCCTGCAATAGACCCGGAATGTCTCACTAAAGCATGGCTGAAAATAGTTCACCTCCTGTCTCTTTCCAGAGCATTGTCTCACACTTTTCCAGCTGGAGAGGATTTGATTTAAGCATTGCAATAAAACCTGGAATTCCTGCGGGCTTTCCTTTCTGATATTTACCACCCCATGCTGAAACTTCAGATTTTGATCAAAGTCATAGCAAACTGCACTTTCCTGTAAAGCAATGAGCATATTTAAGTGGGAGGTTCTCCTGCACAAGGCCAACAAAATGAAAGGGAGCTGCCTGTCAACAGTTCAATGGTTCGTGTGTAGGATAATCTCCCAATGGACCATGCACCAGTGCCTTTTTAAAACTGCTAATGTAATTCAGGTCTATTATTACCTGCAGGATTGACATAATCCAGATTTATCATTATCTGTATTACGTACCACCATTATCAGTAATGATGATGGTGATAAAACGATGATACTCTGATATGCCTGAATAAAAATAAAACAATATATAATTCATAAAGAAGAAGCAAAATTGGCACCAAATTGAGCTTTGACAGATACTTGCACAATTATTAGACCAGTGTCAACAGTAAAATAAAAATACCCCATGCATTTTAGTAAACTGCAAGGAAAGAAAGAAAAATCTGTGCATCAGAGAAAGTAGACTAAGTCTGTGAAAGCTTATGCTACAACTTCTTTCACACAGTTACTCTCAAAGGTGCTACAAGATCCCCTTGCATACTGATATTCCAGACTAACATGGCTATATCTCTAAATAATAATTTAAAAATTGAGTATTGTATTACCTCCTTGCTCTTCTGGTCCAAGCAATTCTGTGCTTAATGTCTACTTCACCATAAGCCTCTAGAATATTAACCCATACTGTAAGTGCTATTACCATAATTCTGTATCGACTTAAATCAGACAATTGTCAAATGCAAAATGTGACATTTGTCTTCTCTTGGTTTCAGTTCACTATCCTATCAAAGTTGCCAGGTCACAATAGCTGCAGGAGAAACTGTGGCCTTGTGAAGCTGTGTACAATTTATATGGTGGGAGTTCCTGATTTAATTCTAGAATATAACCCTTACACCAGCAAAGGTGGTTTTTATGCTTCAGTTTATTGGCTCTCATCCAGTCTATTGCAGCATCCAGGCACTGATCTAGCAGGTGCTCAGTATCAGCTGCTTCTGATGACAAGGAGAAGTAAAGCTGGGTGATCAGTATACTGATGCCATCCCACTCCAAAACCCAGTGGCTTCATATAGATGTTGAACAGCACGGAGGACAAAATGGAACCCAGTGGCACCCCACAGCTTAATGACTATAGGACTGAACAGGAGTTTTCCAATGTTATATGTGGAAATGGCCTTGCAGATAGAAGAATTAGTGCTTCCTACTCCCGATAGAATCATTCTAGTAAGGCACCGTGATCACTGGTATCAAAATCTCTGTGAGATTCAAGATTCAAGAGAAACAAGTCTTGCCAGACAAATCTGATCTCTTTTTTTGATAAAATTACCAGTTTGGTAGATGAAGGGAATGCTGTGGATATAGTATATCTTGATTTCAGTAAGGCCTTTGACAAGGTTCCCCATGACATTCTTGCAAACAAGCTCGTAAAATGTGGGCTAGACAAGGTAACCATTACATGGATTTGTAACTGGTTGACTGACCGAACTCAAAGGGTGCTCAACAATGGCTCCCTTTCATCCTGGAAAGAAGTGACCAGTGGGGTCCCACAGGGTTCTGTCCTGGGCCCAGTGCTATTCAATATCTTTATTAATGACTTGGATGACAGAATTGGGGGCATACTAATCAAATTTGCAGATGACACCAAATTAGGAGGAGTAGCCAATACTCCAGAAGACAGGATTGAAATTCAGAATGACCTGAATAGACTAGAAAGCTGGGCCAACACTAACAAAATGAAATTCAATGCGGAGAAATGTAAGGTTCTGCACCTAGGGAGGAAAAATGAAATGCACAGATATAGGATGGGGGAGATCTGGCTGAATGAAACTATGTGTGAAAGGGATCTAGGAGTCCAAGTAGACCATAAGTTGAACATGAGTCAGCAGTGTGATGCAGCAGCTAAAAAGGCCAATGCTATTTTAGGTTGCATCAATAGAAGTATAGTGTCTAGATCAAAGGAAGTAATAGTGCCTCTCTATTCTGCTTTGGTGAGGCCCCACCTGGAATACTGTGTCCAGTTCTGGGCACCACAATTCAAAAAGGATGTGGAGAAACTGGAGCGGGTCCAAAGGAGGGCAACTAAGATGGTGAAGGGTCTGGAAACCATGCCCTATGAGGAACGACTTAGAGAGCTGGGGATGTTTAGCCTGGAGAAGAGAAGGTTAAGAGGTGATATGATAGCCCTGTTCAAATATTTGAAGGGATGTCATATTGAGGAGGGAGCAGGCTTGTTTTCTGCTGCTCCAGAGACCAGAACGCGGAGCAATGGATGCAAGCTGCAGGAAAAGAGATTCCACCTCAACATTAGGAGGAACTTCCTGACAGTAAGGGCTGTTCGACGGTGGAACACACTCCCTCGGAGTGTGGTGGAGTCTCCATCCTTGGAGGTCTTTAAGCAGAGGCTGGATAGCCATCTGTCGGGGATGCTTTGACTGGGAGTTCCTGCATGGCAGGGGGTTGGACTGGATGGCCCTTGTGGTCTCTTCCAACTCTATGATTCTATGATTCTATGATTCTATGATTCTATGATCAACAGGGTAGCACTCTTTCACCCACCCTGCGTGGATCATCAGTCAGAGTAATGAAAGCTGTTTGAGTACTGTGTCCTGGCCTGAAGCCCTGTCATATACTGGCAGACTTAACTCAGAAACCTAAAACTTCAGTGTAAAACCAGTACACTTTATTCAGAAGCCAAAGCAGTTCACAGTATAGTGATGTTTTGGGGTCAGAGGCAATTCAGTTATGTAGTACAATAAAAGCAAAAAGCAATTTCAAACCTTTCTGCGCGCTCCAACCCCATTTGTCATAAAAGCAAAACAGTTCTTTTCCAGACCGCCCAGTTGTTTTCTCTTGTACCAGGCATTTTCACAGGACTGGCCTTGGCAGTTCCAGCTGCCTATCAGGTCCCCTTCACAGCTGCTCATTACCCATCCCCAGGATAGATAACCATTCCCTTCCACCCAGCACCGCTAGCATGACATATCCTAGCATCCAGTAACATGAAATAAAATCAAAATATTTTGAAAGAAATATGGGAAGACAAATTAGGATATAAAATTTGTGAAAATGAATGGAATAGAATTTGGGAGCAAAGACATTTGAAAAACTTATCAATACGAATTAAAGAAAATTATTATAAACTGGTTTGGAAATGGTATTTAACACCATTAAGATTACATAATATAAATAAGAATAACTCAAAATATTGTTGGAGAGGTTGTAATGAGGTAGGATCGTATATACATATGTGGTGGCAATGTAAATATGTTCAAAAATTTTGGGAAATAGTAATATTAGAAATAGAAAATATTTTGAAAATAAAAATAGAAAACTAAACATAGTATTATCATTATATAATGAAGTAGAGTGGGAAAAAAAGAAGAGAAAAACCTTATAACAAATTTATTTACGGCTGCGAGATTAGTTATAGCAAGAAATTGGAAAACAAAAATAAATGTAGAATTGGAGGATTGGTATAAAGACGTTTGGAAACTAGCAATTAATGATAAATTAACATGCAAGTTGAGGGTAAAGAAGGGATTATGGAAAAGAAATGATTTTGATGAAATTTGGAAAAAAATTATTGAAAATGTTCTAGCAAAAGAAGATGGGAAATTACCTCCGCGGGTTGAATTAAAATTTTGGACAGAATATAAAGATGGGAATGACTCCGGGGGAGGGGTGCACTGAGGTGATATACAGAAAAAAAAAAAGAACAAGCAAAATGTTAAAGTATATAATTATGAAAGAATGTTATAATTTGTTTTTATGTTATTTACTTGTAAAATTTCAAAAATACTAATAAAAAAGTAACATGAAATAAAAGAGGCAAAAGGCAAAGCTGATAGGAAGAAAACCAATTCATTGAGATGTGGTGCTGGAGAAGAGTGCTGAGGAAGATAGGGACAACATTTGCTCTCCTCCAGTCTGCTAGGACCTCTCCTGTTCTCCAGGAATTCTCAAAGATTATTGCCTGTGCTTCTGAAATTACTCCTGCATATTATCTCAATAGCCTTAGATATAGCTCATCGGGCCTAGAGACCTCATTTCATTTAGTGTAGCCAGGCATTCCTCTACTACCTCTTTACCTATTCTGTGCTGCATTTCCGTACTGCATCATCTGCTCCATTTTCCCCAGGTTCAGTGCTGTTCTTTTTATCAGAGAAGACTAGAGCAAATAAGGTATTGAGGAGTTCTGCTTTTTCACTATTCCCTGTTTGCATTTCAACATTTTCTCCACGCACTGACTCTGCCATTTCCTTGCTCTTCCTTTTGCTGTGGACATAACCAAAAAAGCCCTTATATTGTTTTTAACCTCTTCATCAGGCCTGACCCCCCCCCCCCCACCATTCCTGACCATGGAGACCACAAAAGAAAAATACCAGTTGTCAGTACTGGCAATGCTCTGACACACTTTTCAGACACAAAATACAACTCACAGATGTAATGGTTCATCCAAAGTTCTGGAGGCTTTATCTTAAATCACACTGTGTACAATACAGCATATATATATATATATATATATATATTCTGACTTTTCTCCATCAACTTCCAACCAACTACTATACACTTTTACTCCAACCACAATTATAACTTCACACTAATCCACACATGACCAGTCTCTTGGCCCACTCATATAGGAGGGTGGTTCTGGGTCATTACTCTGGATCACGTAGCATGATGCAAGCTTGCTGCAACTTTGTTTCATGCCATGTGCCCATGACTCAGCTATCTGCGATTGTCACATAGAATACATATCACTCCCTCTCATCTGTGACTCAAAATATTTTTGTTTTGTTTAAGACACAATTACTCCATCAGGTAATGCAGCAGAGAGACATGGGTCAGAATCCTGGTAGATCGTTGTACTAATGACAACAACTCCAGAGTTGAGAAGCGGTGGAAAAAGAAAACAGACAAAATCTGCAAGCACTGAGAAGCCAACGTCTCCAATGCTTTGCTTCCGTCACAACAGCTGTGGCCTTGTCCCTACGGTCTCTGCCTCTTACGTTGGAATAGTTATGCCAGCATATTGCACCAACAGGATTCTGGTCAATATGAGCGATAGCCCCTGGGCACAGTGGTTTATTAGCATTCCTTTGGGATCTGGCCACATACATTTCTCCTTGCTTCAGTCAAAGCAGATGTTACGCTAATGGCATAATTAGCAACCAGGCCTATGGCACACAGCTGTTGGGAGGACACTAATCGAGATCACAGTACTAAGTACTTCCCACCTTGATCCTGATTACAACTGTCCCCCAACAGCAATTACTATATTTTAAAAAATCCTTCCATTGTTCAGAAATGTTCATAAACCTTCTTCATAAGAATGAAATGTCTCAAAATATACAGCGGATTTGGTCTTCCATTCAACTGGAGGCTCTCCACACAACAGCTGCAAAGATGTAAAATGCATTCCTTAGGCTGTGGAATCCCCTCAGCAGGAATTACAACTGTAATGAATTGCAACCAGTCTGTAAATAAAAGTTGAGGTATATGGTAAAGAGCCGAAACTACAACCTTAACACATAAAATATTTTAAAAAGCAGGTTTGGAACGTACAGCATTAAGTATCTTCCTATACTTGCTGAACCCAGAAAATGTAGCTGGTTGGTATAATGGCTTCCTCTATTGGCAGAAAATGCACACAACAGTTTTGACCTGCCGTTTTCTCATAGACCCCCAAATATAGTAGGGTAGTAGGAATGAGGCACAGAGCCAAACGCTTTTGGATATTTTCAGCAACATGTACGTGAAAGAACTTGATTTTTCAAAACGGAGTAAAATGAGGAATGAAAGGAGGCTTGTAGGAGTTGCTTAATATACCTGACTCTTTCTCAAGAATACAAAATTTCTTTTTTTTTAAAAAAAAAAATCTAAGCTTTTAACATTCCTGCCCTCTGTATAGCATTTCCAGAAGGAGGATGGGCTGCTGTGAAGAGGCGAGGGTAAGGAAATCTTTTCCTATCATCCCAAGTGCACATGCTTAAAAATGATCTATCAACAGCTGCTAAGCTAGTTTTACAGTCAGAACATGGAGGGGGACCCTACATTTCCAGCTTGGAAAGAATGGTTAAATAAAACTCTTGACAATTAGCACAATTAGGTAAGTTGTGTTACATTGTCCGACTGAGAGATGGAAGACAAAAGAAACCAAGATTTATAACTAAATGGCATCATTTATTGAGTTTTGGAAAGCTGGCGGTAGCCAGCTAGTTTTTCTGTATTCTCAACGGGTTATTTTTGTAGTACTGTAAATGGTATTATGCGTGTTCAAAATGGTTTTTAAGGATGGTTCAGAAAGTTAGTGAATTAAACTTTTTTTTATTGTACTCACTTTTCTTCATAAAACTATGCAAACTTCTGAAATTATGATTCTTGTCATAAGCCATAGAAATAATACCAACAGTTAAGTAATACACCAGTTATCCCAAAAGCAAATATTGTGGGTGGCGGGGAGCAATTGGAGTCCAGGTTGCTAGGTGTGCACGTGATTTTGTTCTCTTACTCTTGCAGAGAAGCTGGTGGCTGCCTACACAGAACACTGCTTTTTCAATGGCTGCATTATGATTAGGTGCATGCAGTAACAGATTTGATCCCCCATCCCATCAGTCATACTGAGAACCCTGTGGGACATATATATTTTGCATTTGCAGAAACAGCCTCTTGTCATTTTGTCTGGGAAATGCTGGGCATTTTAATCTAGAAAAGTAAATTGGGAACCTTAAAAAAAGAGCAAGGAGAACAGTATGTAAAAACAGAATAAAAACAGTATGTAAAATCTCTCTCTCTCTCTGGCTTTTCTTTGCTAATGAAGATTCAGGAAGGACTCATCCCATGCTTACTACAAGCGCGTTGATGACTAAAAAGGCCGATCCGAGATAAGCAAGTCCGGTTACAAAAAGCACAGCAGAAAGTCTCCTTGGGTGATGTTTCCAAGTTGTGGTTCTTTCTGCGTTGTCATTTCTCCTCGAGACTCGTTCGGTGTGAGTTCTCAAAAGAGGCTGCAGCATTGCGGATAGAGCGTCTCCATGCCTCCTGATGTGAGGCCAGGACAGACCATTGTTGGTGATCAATTTGGCCGAGCTTGAGATGTTCGAACGCTTTCATCAGCACTGTCTACGCACAATCCTAAACATACACTGGACTGACTATGTGACAAGTGTTGCTGTCCTGGAGCAAGCAGGGATCACCAGCATTGAGGCCATGCTACTGAAAATGCAGTTGCGCTGGGCAGGGCATGTTTCTAGGATGGAGGACCACCGCCTCCCAAAAATAGTACTCTATGGTGAACTCACCACGGGTCAGCGAAAGAGGGGCGCCCCAAAGAAGAGATACAAGGACTCCCTAAAACAGCATCTCAAGCTTGGCCAAATGTGTGTGTGTGTGTGTGTGTGTGTGGATAGATAGATAGATAGATAATGAAGGAGCTGGGGAGGGGGGAGAATGCTACACAGCTTAATTAAATAGCTCCATACTCAGAGGTAATATATCTGTCTAACAAATACTGAGGATCAACAAGGGAGGACTGCTGTTTTCATGCCTTCCTAGATGTACAAAGCCATTTTTGGAAACAGGACAAGATCCCCCTTGGTCTTGGTCTTATCATGAAGCTGTTGTTATGTTTATCACTCTATAACCTAAACTTTTAGCAACAAATTCTCCAGCTTATCTATCAGACCACACAATAGGAGCTTGCATTACCATGGGAAATTACAGAGAAGGCTTAAAAGCACAGTGTCTACTTGTCTACTTCAAAGTTTTGATAGGAGTTTATCACACAGGGGGAAATCAATAGTTTAAACAGTGGTCAACCAGTCAAAATGGGATTAAAATCTGATTAAAATGTGATTAACACAAGAGCCATTATCCCATGATTAACCAGGGAATAACCAGGCAATAAACAGAAAAATTTACTGTTGTTTATTGCCTGATTATTCACGGAATAATGACATTTTAATCATGTTTAATCTCAACGTTAACCATTAGCGCAATTGCATGATTATGACAAGTTAATCGCCGTTTATACTTCCAATTTCCCTCCAGTGTGATAAACTCCATAGAGTGAATACTGTTATTACTGTCTGTAGTAGTATTACAGGGACATACTTGTTGCTGAGTCCAAATGTGAATAGAAATCCAATCCGGATCTAATGGGTCACCCGGTGGTCAGAGGCAGTGAACTAAATGCTAGCATAATGTCTTAAATAATTTGTAGCTCTCTCTCCCATATGAAGTTGCAAACCTGTCTCCAGCTCTTAGCTGTACTTCATAGTTTAGGTTTAAGATTACATGACAGAACAGTGATTATGCACCACATGCCTACATGTGAAACATTAGGATATGAGGGAAGGGTTTTAGCTTAGCTTCACCCACCCAAATGCTATGCGCAGGGTTTAAAGATTTGAATCTGCACCTCTAGTTTCAGAGAAGATCAGTCCAAAGTCAGAACTCAGAGAATTACTTTTTGGACTACGGCTGCCTTTAGGCCGAGTCTCCTAAGACATTAGGTGGTGATTCCTGCTGTGTGTCTCAAGTGAGTCTGTTGACTTATGGTGACCCCATGAATTTCACAGGGTGTTCATTGGCAAGGAATACTCAGAAGTGGTTTTGCCAGTTCCTTCCTCTGAAATAGAGCCTACAGCACCTGGTATTTGTTTGAGGTCAGTCTACCTTGCTCTTAATATGGATAGGGCCAGCGCTGGTGTAGTGGTCTGAGCGTTGGATTAGGACATTGGGAGACCAGGGAGACCCTACTCTGCCGTGTTAAACCCACTGGGTAATGTTGGGCAAGTCACACTGTGTCTGCCTCGGAGGATGGCAATGGCAAACCCTCTCCGAAGAAACTTTATTTATTTCATTTTTATGCCACCTTTCTCCCAAAAAGGGACCCAAGGCAGCTGGCAAGATGAAAACACCTTAAGAACTTTTTTTTAAAGCAATAACCCAGTTTAAACATACAGAAGTTAAAAAGAACACATAAACTTGCCAAGAAAACCTTAGGATAGGTTCTCCTGAGGGTTGCTGTAAATTGGAAATTGTTTGAAGGCGCACAACATTTTTGGTAGGGTTTTCTTAAGCAAGGAATCTTTAGAGATGCCTTCATAGTTTCTTCTTCTGAAATATAGCCCACAGCATGTGGCATTCATTGACGGTCTCTCATCCAATTACACTCATCCCTCCATATTTGCGTCATTCACTTTTGTGGATTTTTTTTGTGGATTCATGGATTTAATTAATGTCTATCAGTCTGGAGTCTATCATACGATGGAATTTGGGGGTATAATACAAAAACTAAAGGCTTCTGACAGAAGAAACAGGAAATGAAACCCTGAGGCCAAAGTAATTGTCTAAAAGGGTAAAATACCCCACTAATAATTCAAAAATGCTAAGGAAGATAATAGGTAACAATATTAAAACTTAATATTAAGTAATTAGCCCTGGAAAAAGGCCAATTGAGCGACAGAAAGGGTGAAAAAATAACACCCCTTATCTTCGCCAATGGCAATACAAAATAACCAATAAGGAGATTAATAATAATAATAATAATAATAAAGTTTATTTATAGCCCGCTCTTCTAATATAGCTCGCTCCTCCTTCTTCAGTGGCCTGCCAATTTAAATAATAAACAAAAAACAATTCCTCAGCATTCAATATGGTTTATCACACTACGGGGCAAACAGGAATTAAACAGGAATTAAACAGGAAATGCCTATATTTAACATAGGACATTTCCTGTTTAATTCCTGTTTAAATCCTGTTTGCCCCCTAGTGTGATAAACCCCAATATCTGTATCCTTGCTAAATTCAAAAGCCGTAATGAGCTTGGCCTGTGATCAGGGTGTCTTATATAACCAGCTGTGTTAATGCTGAACTTAATTTTGTAAAAAACTCAAGCATAACTAGGGAAAATGAGGGTGTGAAGTGACTCAATAAATCCAAAAATCCTCAAGCTAACCAATTAACATTTTCATTTAAACCCTCCTCAGGGCCACAGAAAGGCTTGCAAAAGAGAGTTGGACAACAACTCCCAGAATCCCCCTGCTAGTAAGGGCCAGCTGAGGAATTCTGGGAATGCTGAGGCAAAAGCCCTCAGGGGGCCTCTTGGGGGGGTCAAAGGTCAGAGCTGGCTTATGATTCTATGAAAAAGTCCATGAAAAGAAAAACTAGGCCAGGACTGAGTGACGTCAGAGCCTGAGGGGGCGGAGTCTCCAAAGACTCCTCCCCCGGCCCCCACCTTTGCGCTACTACATCCGAGTCTCGCGAGAGCTGGAGCGAGAACTGAGGACGTGGCAGTCAAGCCGGGGAGGGGAGAGGCCTGACTTCCGGTGCGGCGGGTCCAGGAACCGGAAGTAGTCGGAGCCAGTGGCCTCGGCGGCTGTAGAGAGGGAGAACAGGGGCAGCGAAGGCGGCGGACGGAGGTGAGTCTGTAGCCGGACCCAGGCAGCGAGCGGGCTGGCAGCGGCAGAGTCCCCCGCACAGGGCCGGAAGTAGCCCCAGGCCTGATCGCGGCCTACTTCCGGTCCCCCTCCCTGGTCGCTTTGGCCAGGCCCAGAACCCTCCTTCCCTGATGCTATACCTTCAAGGGAACTTTGGACTCCATTTCCCAGAATCCCTGGCCATTGGCCCACATGGCTGAGGCTTCTGGGAGATGGAGTCCAAAATCTCCTAAAGAGCACAGTTTAGGGAACCACTGATTCTATAACAGTGGTCCCCAAGACTGTGCCCTTTAAGAGCTTTTGGTGGACCCCAACTCCCAGAAGCCTCAGCCAAGTGGGCCAATGGCCAGGGATTCTGGGAAATGGAGTCCAAAATCTCTTAAAGGGCACAGTATTGGGGACCACTGCTCTGAGCCAAGGAGGCTGCATGATGAACATTGCAGGAATAAAGAGCATGATGAGAGGGGAAGGAATTGCACCCAAACTGAGCTCTTTTAAGGGAACTTTGGACTCCATCTCCCAGAATCCCAGGCTATTGGCCAACACGGCTGAGGCTTCTGGGAGATGGAGTCTCTTAAAGGGCACAGTTTGGGGACAACTACTTGTTTCACATCTAAATAAGTTCAATATTGCAAGCTGGTCCAAAACACACTGCGGACATAACCCAGTTTGAGACCGCTTTAACTGCCCTGGCTCACTGCTAGGGAATTCTGGGAAGCGAAGTCTTGTGAGACATTGAGCCTTCCCTGTCAGAGAGAGAGAGAGAGCGCTCTGGTGCCACAATAAACTACAGTTCCCAGGATTCCCTAGCACTGAGCCAGGGCAGTTATTGCGGTCTCAAACTGGATGATGCCCGCAGTGTGTTTTGGACCGGCTTGCAATATTGAACTTAACTAAGATGTAAAACAAGTATTTGATTTATTCAGGGGCTTAATGGGAGACCGGGATTTATTAAGGTTAGTTTTGTATGGATATTCTTTTCTTTTCCAATTCTATTCTGATTCACAGTATATGGTTTGCAATATATAATTCGCATACTGTTGGTCATCTAGGGCTGCGTTCACACTGGGGAAATATACCGGTTTAAGTGCCACGGCTCAATGCTGTGAAATTCTGGGAATTGTAGTTTGTTGTGGGGCCCAGAGCGGCTCCGCTCTGGGCCCCACAACAAACTACAATTCCCAGAATTTCACAGCATTGAGCCGTGGCACTTAAACCGGTTTATTTCCCCAGTGTGAACACAGCCCAGGTTTCCCAGGTAAAGGTATGGAGCCTTTCTTGCCTTAGGATTGAGGAGGAACTCTTTGGGATGGACTGGTTTCCTGAAATGGCAGTCCACTCCTGTGACAGTCTGTGCAACATAAAAGGGTATTGTATCACGATGTATCACCAGAGCATGATGCAACTGCATCCTTTTAAGCAAGAATGGGAGATGTGTGTTGGACTGTCTTCTGGGAGCAAACTGAAGCCAGCTGCCCACTTAACCCACGTTCCCCAAAGACATTTAGGGCCCTTTCTGTTGTAGAAAGAGGCATAGTGTCATTGCTTCGTCTGTGTGTTTTCTCACAGAAAGGCTGACTCTAGCTCTGGGCAGCCTTTGTGTAGAGCTCAGGGATTACACTGTTAACACTGGGAATTTCTGTTTTTGTTGTGTTGGTGGTAGTTGGGTGAAATTTCCAACTTATGACACCCCAAGGCAAAGCTATCATGGGTTTTTCTTGGCAAGTTTGAAGCTAAGAGAGTGTGACTTGCTCAAGTTTACCCAGTGCCATTGGCTTTACATGGTTGAACCAAGATTTGAACTCTTGTCTCTCCAGTCAGAGTCTAATGTTCAAACTACTATACCATACTGGTTGTCTCTGCTTATCAGTCAATGATAGAATAGGGTTTCATCTCCCAGTATCCTTTTTCTAGTGCTAGGAGAAGATGTGGGGACAAGAAGACAATTTGTGTAGATCAGGTTGATGACACCTCTGCGCTTTAAGGTTCACTATCTTTGTTTAAACTCTTGGCATATTAGATAAAAGTGGAGAAGGACCATGGAGAGGATGGGGCAGGTGAGTAGCAGCGAGCAGCACAGTCCAATCTGCCTTACATCATAATCTGCTTTGAGTCCCATTTTGGGAGAAATGCAGGATCTAAATCAAATAAATAATAAAGGAGCAGGTTCTTCCTCCCTGTAACTGCACTGTAGTACTGTGAAACAAGAATGTTGCTTGAGAAACAGAAGTGTCTCTAGACAAGGTTCCTCAAGTAGCATAAGCGTTGGTGGTGCACCGGCTGTGTTGTATGCTTGGGCAGTGTTTCAGAACCCTCTCTTGTTGGCACCAAGACATTTCTGGAAAGCAAAACAAAAGGAATGGCAAAAAGGTAGCCAGAAATGAGTTGACCAAAGGACAACCAGGGTGCCAGGTATCTTTCAGTATTGTTAATCTTGATGCAGGAGGCATTCCCCTATTGTAGCTTCATTTATTAACCCTGATGTAAAAAATTAAAGCATGTTTTTGAAAGCAAACATTGCACACTATTATTATCAATAATAAAAACGATGCAGTTTTATGTTTGTAAAGCACTAGATATTATATCAAGCCATACCCTATATATGCAAACTGTGGTTTACAGATAAGTAACAGTATAAATTTCCAAATGCATACTTTAGATCTTCTTTAATTTTTTGTTTTCTGTCTTCTACAGTCAGCTCCCTCAGAATTCACTTTTCTCATATTAGCACAAATCATGGCTTGCAAATCCATGTCTGGTTGGGATGGAAATCAGAACTATATTTTAGTTATTCATTTGACCATCATAGCAATTGTCATTTAAGGAAGTGTTCTATTACTGAGTTCGCTTTATCTGTGTACAGTTTTTATCTAAATTGTCATGGTTGTTTGGTAACTGCAGCAAGCTTGTGCAATATCCTGTAGTGAAGGCTTAAAGTCTGAACTGACATAGCCACTGCTGTTACAGATGGAATGGTGTTTTGTCTTTAGTGGTAATCGTCCTGCTTAAGTGCTTCAAAAGCTTTTGTGTTTTGTTCAGTGGTACCTGTATGCTGGTTTGGAAGATCACAACTGCAAAACATCCCATGTTCTAACAGAATCTGTTCTCCAACTACAGCCTTCCTCAAGCTGTTGATTTCCCATAAGTGCTGGATTACAGTTCTTTGATCACCAACCAGCATGGCTGACATAAGAATGAATGAATGTCCATTCTACTAGTATTTGGAGTTCTGAGCAGGATCAAATCTGACATGGAGCCAATAATATGCAAGTATATCTGAACTGGACATTTATTATTTGAGTTAAGAGCAGCCTTCCCCTGGTTAGAATTCTGATAATCACTATCGCTAGGGATGGCAGCTATACTGTATAATTCTGAAGGTAAAGTTTAGTGGAACGGGAAATCCACATTTGAGTATTCAGTTTATTTCAGCAAACATGTTGATTATTATTAGCAAATTTATATCATGTCTCTCTTACAAATTAAAAAATATACGCTACAGTTAAAATATACACGAGGTTAATGTAAAAATACAGTTGGCTTTCTGTATCCGTGGATTCTTTATTCACGGATTCCAGCGTCCACATGTTGAAAATATTCCAAAGATATATAAATTCCAAAAAGCAAACCTTGATTTACTCTTTTATATAAGGGACATCATTTTACTATGCCATTGTATTAAATGGGACTTGAACATCTACAGATTTAGGCATCTATGGGGGTTCCTGGAACAAAACCCCAATGAATACCAAGGGCCCACTGTATAATTAAACAGTAACATTAATAACTATTTAAAAAGTGCCATTGAAAATAATAAAAAGTAGTTTGAAAACAGTGATGTTAAAAGAAGTGCAGCAGCTATTAAAATATTTCTTTAAAAACTTTCAGTTTTCCAAAGTCTCTCAGGATAAAATATTTGCCTTCTGATAGAAGGACAGACACCATTCTAGCTTTCTTAGTATTTGGACTACTATTTGTTTCACATCCCCATCAGACGTGTCTCTGAAGCTTGTGGCACTGATAGATAGCAGAGTCTCTCATGAAAATCTCAGGACATGACCACACTCAAATGGGAAGATACTGTCTATCAGATAGCATAGACCTAAGTTGTATATTGCTATATAGTTTATATAGTTGTATATTGCTTCTTTGTGCCTGTAACAAAGAAACTGTATGCACCATGTAACCTGTCATAATTAGCTGTGGCTCTTTGAACCAACTGAAATTTTTGCACTCTTTTCAAAGACAGACCCATGTGTAGCAAGTTACAGTAATCCAAACAGTTTGTAAGTAAGGCTAGGTTTCATCATAGTGAGATCTTGCATCTCCAGGAATGAATACATAAGCTTTCACTGTGCAGTGACAGGCTGAACTGCATCTCTAGACTCAAGTTGAATCCAGGGGTACCCTCAGAATACCAATCTGTATCTTCAGAGGGAGTGTAGATCATCCAACAGAGGTTCAATACCTGTCTCCTGATCTGCCTGACTAAGAGCACCTTCAGTTTGTTCGTCTTCATCCCATCAATTACTGACACTGGTTTAGAACTAAAACAGCTTCCTATGAGTTTGATAGAAAGGAGAAATAGTTTTAGAAGCATTAATGGGTTTTACAATCTACTGCTTGTAAGTTTAATTATTGAATCTGATGATCTGATTGCTTAGTATTTTGATTTATTGTTGTTAACTGCCGTTGAGTCTACTTTAACTCATGAGGACCCTATGAGTGAGACATCTCCAAGCCCCCCTGGCCTCAGCTGTTCTGCTTAGTTCCTGTAGGCTCAGGACCATGGCCTCCTTGACTGAATCTGCCCATCTAGTATGTGACCTTCCTCTCTGTCTGCTACCCTCCAGTTCAGTAAAATCCATCTTTATTGTGGTCATAGAGCAGCATAGGTAAAAAGGGGATACAGAATAACCCTCTGCCTTTCCTAGTATTATTGTCTTTTCCAGTGAGTCATGTTGCCTCATTATGTGGCTGAAGTACACCAGCCTCAGTTTGGTCATCTTGGCTTCCAGGAAGAGCTCAAGCCTGATCTGCTGTAGGGCCCATTTGTTTGACTGTCTGACTGTCCACGGTATCCTCAGTACTCTAATTTCTTGATTTCAGTCTCTGTTCTGGTCAATAATTGATCCAGGGTATGGGAAATCTTTAACTATTTTGATTTCTTCACTATCTAGGTTGAATTTATGTAAATCCTCTGTGGTCATTATTTCTGTTTTCTTAATGTTCAGGAGTAAGTTTGTCTTTGCACTTTCTTGTTTAATGTACCCTAGTAATTGTTCCAAGTTTTTGGTATTTTCTGCTAGTAGTATGGTATCATCTGCATATATTACATTGAGATTCCTTCCTCTGATTTTCACTCCTGTGCCTGCTCGACATATGATATTTTTTGCATACAAGTTGAACAAATAGAGTTACAGAATACAACCTTGCCTGACCGCATTTTTGACAGGGAACCATTCTGTTTCCCCATATTCTGTTCCAAGAGTAGCCTCTTAACCTGAGTTTCTCATCAGGATAATCAAATGTATTGGCATTCCCATTTCTTTAAGAGCATTCCATTGCTTTGCCCGATCTACGTTGTTATGTATAAAGCACATGCTGATTTTCTTAGATAATTCCTTGGTACACTGCATTATCAATTGCATGTTTGTAATATGGTTCTTAATGCCTCTTCCTTTCCTGAATCTTACCTGCAGCTCTGGGATTTCTCTCTCCGTATATGGTAGGAATCTCCACTACTGAAATTTGAGCATAACTTTGTGGGGGAAATTAATGCAATGATCCTGTAGTTACTGCAGTCTTTATTGTTCCTGTTTTTGTGGATGGGAATGCATATTAATTGTTTCCAATCTGTTGACCACTGTTTTGTTTTCCATATCTGTTGACAGAATTTTAATTAGCACTAGAGCTGATTCTGTCTCTGTGGATTGTAGCACTTCAACTGGAATATCATCTATTCTGATTATTTATTTTGAGTGCATTTTCCGTCTCACTTTCCAAAATGCGGGATTCATCTTCATATGATTCTTTATTCCATGTGTTCTTCATTTTTGCACCTCTTTTATACAGCTGTTCTGTGTATTGCTCCCATTGTTATTTTCTTTTGTTGTTTTTGTGTATGTTATTCTGATTGTAGAGCAACCCATCCTTGGTTTGAATTTCCTTTGAGTTCACAGATCTTGTGGAAGAAGTCTCTTTTCTTCCTTTTTTGTTATTGTTTTCTATTTCTCTGCACTGATTATTATAGTAATTCTCTTTATCCTTTCTAACTTGTCACTGAGCAGTACCGTTCATGGTTTTTCTTCTGTCCCTGACTCCTTTTTCTTTTGCTTCTTGTCATTCTTTTACTGCTTGAAGTGTTTCTTCTGTTATCCATTGTTTCTTTTTATTTTAGGCCATAGATAGCAGTTTTGTGCAATCATCTTTGATTATGTTTCTGGCTTCTGCCCATAGTTCTTCAGTTTCTCAGTCTATTATGCTCAGTAGCCTAACTAACCCATTTCTTAATTTTTCAGTAAATTGTGTTAGTATATTGTTCAGATCATATTTTAGTACAGTGGACCCTTGTTATCTGTTGGGAATTGCTTCCAGGATCTTCCGTGGATAACAAAATCTGTGGATGCGCAAGTCCCATTAAATATAATGGCATAACAAAATGGTGTCCCGTATATAAAATGGAAAATCAAGCTTTGCTATTTGGAATTTATACTTTTTTATAATATTTTCAAGCCGTTGATGCTTGGATCCATGGATAAAAAATCCAGGGGTAAGGAGGGCCGACTGTATAATGATTGTTTTCTTCAGCTTTACTCTAATTTTTGATATAAGTACAGTCGGGCTTGACTTCCACAGCTTTGAGCTTCTGCGGAAGGCAACCCCGGCAGAAGTAATGGAGCGCAAACCCACACCGCTGCGTACCCATGCCGCCTCAAGCATGTGCCCCATCATTTTCAATAGGGCTTGAGCATATGCTATTTTCCCCATACATGGGGGTGGGGTCTGGAACGGATCCCCCCATGTATGGAGAGGGCAGACTGTAGTTCAAGATCTGTGCTGCAGTCAGCGCCTGGTTTTATTTTGGCCATGAGCTCTTCCCTCTTCTGCTTCCAGTTGTGTAGTCTATCTGGTTTTTCTATTGACCATCTAGTGATGTCCATATAAACATTCTCCTGGCTGGTTTGATGAAGAAGGCATTGCAATAAATACATTATTGGCTTCTTGCTTCATTTTTGATCTTAGTCTGAATTTCCTTACAGTTGTCCTCTTTGCTTCCTACTTAGCATTCTAGTTGCCTATGATTATCCTGTATTGGTGTGTTGTCAGCTTCTTCCTGAACTGCATCATAGAATCTTTCAGTTTCTTATTCCTCTACCTTGGTGGTTAGTGCATATGCTTGCATTATGCTGATACTTATTGGTGTTCCCTGAAATCTTACTGATATGATTCAATCACAGTTTGTATTGCTCTTGCTAAATCTCTCTTCGTTATTAATGTCAACCTGTTCTTCGTGTTTTTCCATTTCCTGAGTAGAATACTGTGTCCCATTCATGTCCATTTTAGCTCGATTATCCCTATGCATTTCATTTCCTTGTTTATTAAGGCCCTCTTCAGACTAGTCATTAAGGTCAGCCTGGGGTTTGAGTCGGGGCATCACGTCCAGATGATGCACGTCCTGACTCCACCCCCAAAGGAGCGCCAAAGGAGTGCCACCAAGCTGCAGCAGCGTGGCTATGGTGCCCTTTCCAGGGTGCAAAAAGGAGCCACTTTTGTCAAGCCCCTGTGTCTAGCATCCCTTGGCTCATTTTTCTCACATTACCTGTTTCTACAATATGTGTAGTCCAGTTTGGGACATTATTTGTATTATTGAACATATTTGCGGCTTGACTACCAGTTTTTTTGAGTTCTATACTCTCGACCAGATCTTTGTTTGTGATTGCCTTCTGTACTTCCTTTTTAACTTTCTGTTTGTGTCCTAGTCCTGCCTTTTTGTTTCATTTTAGTTTTTCCCATCATAGAGTTTTCTGGGTGGGAGGTTTTTGCAAGGGGAGGTTTCACCGTTACCTTCCTCTGTGCAACGCTAACATGCCTTAGCTATCGTGTCATTGCTGTTCTGTCTACAAGATCCTAAATCAGTATCATCCACCACCACTGCTGCTGCCCAGTAGTTGTTTTGGTACCTGATCAAAAAGAATGTATGTTATCCATAATTGTCTTGGATTTATACCTGTTGGGTTGAACGGGCCTTATTTTTAAGTAAGGCTGCATAAGAACCTGAGTGGATGAACATTTATACAAAATACATTTCATATATTTATATTACTTACAGTGGACTCTAAGTTGGGGTTAAATTCTGCCCCGCCAGAATGTACACACATTTATGTCAGTGTGTCTGCATGCATGTTCCACCACTGAATAATATGGAATGTGACAGGCTGCAGACGCTCAAATCTACAGATCTCTAACCTGCTGATGCAGTGGGCCTGTAGTACATCTATTTTTAAAAATAGCAAATACTTATTGTCTCTTAACTTAAGGACAGGCAATATCTCCTGGACTGAATTCTTCACACACTGTTATCCATTTCCTTTTTGTTTTAAGTATGTCTTAATTGTTTGTAAGCCTGAGGGCAGGGAACTTTTCTGTTGTTCTTTTACTGTATTTCTAAGGTGCAATATAAATAAGTGATGGTGATGGTGACAATAATAACATTGTATTGCAAGGGCCTAAATAACCTTAAGACACCCGGTACCATCTGATCTTGGAAGTTAATAAGTGTGTGGAAGGGCACATTTTACCCTGTGCTTATAGTCTTGGATTCATTTTCTTACTCTTTGATTTTATTGAAGTGGTTGTGTAGAATGTCTAACTATTGATGATTGACTCTTGTATTACACATGAAAGAGAGAGAGAGATGAAGAGAGGGCATATTTGGACTAAGAAATTTTTTTGAAGGCTTTCCTTGATGCTTTCAAAGCCTAAGGACTGAATATGAGGTAGAAATATATCTTTAGGTAACTACAGCTCAGTTACTTGAATTCTCTTTTTCTCAATCTCCAAGGAATTCATGGTGGCATCCATTCTAGCAGTTTAGGCTTAGAGGAAGACTTAACACACAGCTTGTCTGATCACTTTCAGGACATATTCATCCAAATCTGATTTTCATCCAGATCCAGCATTCTTTTGTGCCACATTCGTTCTGTTGATTTGAACAGCCAAAGTTGTTGTTATGTGTATTTGTTGGAGACGTTGCAGTATGACTCAGAAAAAAGTCGTCATTCACTCCAGATTTTGTTTTACTACCTTAATTAAGTAGGAACACTTCTTCCTTTGGTTCAAATTGAATTCCAAGGGCCATATCTAGGAAACAGTTTTTACCTGGTTCACTTGGTTCATCATTTGTGACCATTGCTGGGAAACTGTAACCTTCCTAATAAGAATATAAGAAGAGCTGTGCTAGATCAGATGCTGTTTTTAGTGGTTAACCAAATGCCCATAGGAAACCCACAGGAGTGCTATGTTGCTGTCTCCTGTAGACTAGTATTCAGAGGCATAGTAAAACGTGAAAGAAAGCCAGTGCAGCAAACACAGAAACATTTATTAAAACTTAAAGTCCACACTGAAAATATGTGTGTTTTCTATGTTCAGATCTCTCAAATGAACTGGATGGTTTAATAACTAAATATATGCATAATACAGAAATATTGTCATGCATATATTAATATATCCTCATGTGAGTAACACATGTATGATATGATTGATACCCATCATGGTGCCATCCTTCTGTGCTTTCGTGCAGCAAAGTAGTGTCAGAATCCTGAATGTTTTGCAACTCATGCATTGGGACAAATATAACTATACTAATAAGCTATGTAAAGAAGTGGACGATGGCAAAAAGAGTAGAACAAGAAATAACTTCCTCAAGATCAGAGTAAGAAAAACCAAGAGTAGAGATGCTATATCATCAAAAGGGGAACACATATATTTGGGACAAAAGCTGTACAAACAAGAAGCAGTGCAGAAGAGAAGAAAGAATGACATAGTCCTTTGAGGAAGAACCTTTTTACAATGAACCCCCAATTTTAAGAAGGAGAAGGAAAAGCTGTTCTCTGAGCACTTGGAAGAAATACATCTGTAGATTTACAGTTGTTTAAAGTAGCTGGTCATTGATGGATTTTCCAGAACAGAGTCCATCGGTTAGGATCCCCTTGCAATACTATACTAGTGCAATTATCTGCTGGGTATGTTGAACCTGGATAAGAGATGGTTAAGGGGTGATATGATAGCCCTGTTTATTTGAAGGGGTGTCACACTGAGGATGGCACAAGGTTGTTTTCTGCTGCTCCAGAGACTAGAACACGGACCAATTGATGCAAGCTACAGGAACAGAGATTCCACCTCAACGTTAGGAGGAACTTCTTGACAGTGAGAACTGTTTGACAGGCGAACACACTCCTTCAGAGTATGGTGGAGTCTCCTTCCTTGGTAGTCTTTAAACAGAGGCTGGATGGCCATCTGTCGGGGATGCTTTTATTTGAGAGTTCCTTCATGGCAGAGGGTTGGACTGGATGGCCCTTGTGGTCTCTTCCAGCTCTATGATTCTATGTTAGTGGTACTCCTTTCTTTGCTCTCGGGCAAGAAATGGGGCAGTGGGAAGAGAAAGCTGTTGGTTCCATTCCACCTGTTTCTTGAATGCCTGGTTTTTGGTGGCGGTGCTCATGGAGCAAGGGTAGTATGGGTGGGCTGGTTTGAGCAGTTGGCTGTTCTGTGGCATATCATGGCTTATCAGGATGTGAACATAGTGGACATTTGTGAGGTAACCAGGTTTCTATCCTTTCAACTAGAAATTGGTCCTAGTTTGTTCTCATTACTGGATTGGTCACCAAATACTGTTTCTATTTCCTCCAGACATTTTGTATGCCAATTTATCTTTCTAGAAACCTATTTAACTACTTCCATATTATTAGCTTGATGAAAATGATTTGGGCTACTGCACCGTGTACCTTTACTTTTACAATTTGAAAAAGTTGCTTTATTATGTCTGTCTGCACTTGGGGGGAAGTGGAATTTCATAAATATGAATAAAAAGCTGAGTTTGGTGGTAAGAATACTCACATTGCATGCTTCTTGATGCCCATCTGGCTCCAGGCGAATATTTCCCAGGTGTTGATGGCATCTGTGCTACCATTGTGCTGCTTGGTTATTGTTTTTTCTAAAAATTACTCCTAATTGTTCTTTAATTCTATGGTTTGACATTTTTGTTTTAGCTAGTTTTGTTGCAAGCTTAATTTCAAGTTATTGGACGTGGAAGACCATATTACAAATAGACTGATTTATTAAAGGATGTCATAGCCCTGAGCTTACTTACATGAGTGGGTCTTTTGAGGATCTCTCATTCATTCATAGGGTAGCCATAAGTCACAGTCTACTTGAAGGCAAATAACACAAAACTCATAATGGGAGCCTTTTGATTTTGGTTCATCTGTGAGTGTTCTGAACCTTCCTCCACATTATACGTATCTAAAACAGCAACTTTCACATGGTGAAACTTGGGGATCAATACTCCTAATAATGTAGATTTTGGATTTTTTCTTATGGCCAGTATAAGTACTCTTGCTTTTTCTTTCTTTCAAAGGATGTTTTATAAATCTTTTAATAAAACAATTATTGCTATATTGGGAAATGTAATCGTAAAGGGACCAAATACAGAGAAGTGAATGCTTTGTTTGGCAAATCTCTGAAGGTTATTGTGTTAGATCAGTGTTCCTGTTGTTCACATTTGAGACTTGTAAATTTATGAATTTATGAAATATGTGTTCTCAAAAGTGATAGGATGTTAGTATAATGTGTGTGCAATAATCAGTTCAGATAACATGCATTGACCTATGCTTCAAGATCTTTTACTCCATCTGTTGCAAGAAGTCAGTTTTGAATGATGGCCTTTTATGCTGATATTCTTTTGGTTTTCCAAATAAGGGTATTATTGGGATTGTTCTTATTGCTGGTATAGCTAATTTTGCTTTGGTGGTTTCTAATGTGTTTCTTTTCTCCCTTGTAGGGTGTGAAGACTAATCTGGGGATGTAAACACAATGAGTGTAAACCAGCAGACTCACACAGGGCCACCCTATGGTCAACCGCAGCCTGGTTATCCAGGATATCTGCAGCCTGGTTATGGAGGGCAACAAATCCCAAGTGTTCCTGCCTCTCAGTATGGTGCTTATAATGGTCCAATGACAGGATATCAGCAAACAGCCCCCCCACAAGGTATTTTTATTTGGAATTTAAGAAATCCATACTCAGTTTGAGGTTAACCTTTAAAATTATTTATGATTATGTTAAAAAATGTAAAATGATTTTTACTCTCTACTGTCTCAGTGTGATGATAGCAAAAAATCATAATACATTAGATTGACAAAGTACCTTATGCAGTTTAGAATCTGAATTGGCTTTCATTCAGAAAGAGTTAGAACTGTTGCTCAGTGGAGGTTTGTCTGGAACAGCATTCTTGATGAAGTTTAGACAGTTGTTTTCATCTTATTCATAGCCCTAATATTCTTAATTGCCAGTTGCCCCCATCTTCCTATATTCCTCTGCTGAGTTGAAATTGTCTTACTTTATGTACACTGAAGATGCAGCCAGACACATCAAAAAGACCCCATAGTTCCTGATTTTGTTCGTGTTTGGAGATCCATATACATTTTGTTCGTTCCAGAATATTTTTGTGAGCTCCTGGTACGATCAGAGACTTTTTATGCCAGCTCCCCAGGGTGTTTTATATTAACCCAGTAAAAAATTGGAAAGAACAGGAACAAAATCTGGGACTTTTCAGTCAGCGTGATGTGCTCTGAGTAGAGCAGTTTTGATTTTGTCAAACTGCTTGTGCTGATATAGCTCTTCTGTCTCCTCTGTATCTGAAGGAAATCTAAGGAAGTGTTGCTGAACATTTGCATAACGTTTGAATGCTAAAACACTGTTTTAGTTTGGATTTGTTATTTCCTGTGCATACACTTGTAATATGATTGCTTATGCAGTGGAAAATTATAGCCTTTGTATGATTTGTGCCATATATTCAAAGTTTTTCTTGCTGGGGGTATGGATGTAGGGGGTGCATGTACGTATGTGTGTACGCACAAATACACACATGTATGTTGTCTTTCTAGGTTACTTTCCTACACTGGGGTTTTCTTCTAAGGGCTCTCCTGTTTCTCTCGATTCTGATGCTTCTTTTGCTCCTAACTTCTTAGGTAAATGCTTTCCTTCTCATGTGTGGTGTCTTCTGTGAAAGAATACGATTTCTAATTGTATTTTCTTCTGAAATATGTCACATTTTGTCTAAATGTTAGTGCTAGTGTTGATTTGGAATACCATGTTCTCATGTGTTCTTACAGGGAGCACATTTAATATATGATTTCCCTGTAAGTCTTATGGTAGTTAGTAGATCAAAGCTTACACAGCTTTGCTTCCCAGAGTGCATAAGCAGCAGCAAAATACATGTGTGTGCAGTTGTCAAATATAATAATCTACAAGTGGCTGTGTATACTTCTTTGTATGGATGAAACAGTTCCTTTGATAATCCTGACAGCAACTCCAATGGAAGAAAGATTCAGACCAATATTTTCTTTCCCAGCAGGGCATGCACTATCTGCAGAAGGCAAAAAAGTATAGGTGGGAAATTGACTTTTCGTAACAATGCCTAAGAATTTGCTCTATTTTCCACTGATGCTGAAATGTGCATTTCTGTTGTAATCTTAAACTACTGTCAGCCCTCCACATTTGCTGAGGTTAAGAGCACAAGACCCCTATGAAAGTGAAAATAACACAAATTTTATTTTTTTTAAATTTTTATTTAACACAAAACGTTACAAAATAGGAAACATAAAACATTGCAAATAAAAGAAAAATAAAGGACATATAGCATCTTCTTCATGAAAACAGATATACATAAACATATACATCAACATTACTACTATCACCCCTCATTCATTAAACACTTTTCTCCTCTCACTACCTCCCTCTCCTTCTTGATATTACCTTCACTCCTCCACTCATCCATCTTCCATACAATCTTGCACACTGACTTCCTCCCTAACAGCTGTGTAAGATGTTAGGAAACTGATTGCTTGAATAACTCTAAATTCTTAATTCTTATCTAATTCTATCTAACCACCACTTCTTATTTCCCCACACCACCCATAAAGGGGGAAAACAAGGATTTAACCTAAATTTAAGTTCGTCACTGCTACTTTACCCCATTCTAATTCAAAAAATTTTATAACTTTGTTCCATTGAGATAATACTTTCATATCCATCTCATTCCTTAAAGTATGCGTCAAGATATCCATTCTCATACCATCATATAATTTCAATAACCAGTCTTCTTTTGATGGTGGGTGCTCTTTTTTCTAGTTCTGGGCAAAACACATTTGGGCCAGAGATATAGAAGATGATTTTTTTCTTCTTCCTTCCTCACTTCATTACCCATCAACCCTAATAAAAATAACTTCGGACTCCTAGTCAGTTTCGTGTCCAATATCCTATTAATTAGTTCATTTATCATCCTCCAGTAAGATTTAGCCTTCTTATATTCCCACCAAGAATGGAAAAAAGTACCTTTTTTCGTTTTACATTTCTAGCACATCTCTTTCTTTGTTTTATAAATTTTTGCCATCTTATATGGGGAGAGGTACCAGAAATAGAACATTTTATAGAAATTTTCCCTGATGTTCTGGGAAACTGTCCATTTTCTTACATTCATCCATATTTTCTCCCATTGTGAAAGTTCAATTGGGTGTCCAAAACACTTGGCCCATTTAATCATCTGTTCTTTTACAAGTTCTGTTTCCATTTCCAATTCCAGGAGTGCTGCATAGAGTTTCTCTATCAATTTTTCTTTTTCCGTTGTCATAATTTTCCCTAACATAGAATTTTTTATTTCCAAGTTAAAGTCAAATAACTTTCTGTCTGTTTTAAATCTTTCAGATAGTTGTCTGTAGGAGAACCAATTCAGATTCCACCCATCATCTATTATTCTTTCTCTAGGTTTCAAACAGATTTTACCCTCCCTGACTTCCCATAAGTCATCATATCTAATCCATCCCTAATCCATAACACAAAATTTTAAAAATCCTACTTTTTTTTTACCTGAGAGAATACTTGTGTAAGCATTTGTGGGTCCTCCAGTGCAACTCTATGATCACCATCCGCCAGAGGTTGTCCATAGAATTGTGGAGGACCTACAAATGTCTAAAAAGTGTTATCTCTAGGTCGTCCAATGTGATTTCTGAAGATGTTGCCCACAGAGTTGAGCTAGAAGACCTAGAAATTCCTAGAGAGAACATATTAATCCAATCTGTGAATAGTCAAATGTGCAAAAATCAAAGCCACAGATGTGGTTGACAACTGTATCAATGGAATTATTTTTGTTTGTCTTTACTCCCATGAATATTACTTCAATTCCTATGTCCTTAAAATTACTCTAAATTATATATACTAAGACAGAACACCTGTAAACATAGACACATCTTTCAACAAAATGATGGGCTTTTTTTCTGACATGGGAGAACTCAAGTTCTTTAATAGACGGTTTGATGGAATGTAAGATAGAAAAGTTTGAAAGCAACACATACAAACAAAAGCCTTAGGAGCATGGTTATATCCTAGGATCAAAAGATACATACCGTACTGTTTGGGAGAAGGGTTAAAGTACTTCCAAGTCTAGTGAATGAATGTGTAAGAGTTGGAAGATAAAACACTTGCAGGTTAAGATATAACTGCAGGTTAGTGGACACTTCAAATATGTGTTCAGTGCTATTAAATCTAAACTATTTATTTTGGCAGCTAACCAATGTCAAACTTACTTTAAGCTGCAGAATGTAATTTGTGCATGTTTGACCAAAAGTAAACCCAGTAAAGTATTCAGCTACTTGGGAATCTGACTTCCAGATCTGCTTTACTCTGCTTGTAACTTGAGTAAAACTGTTGCAGGTGCTAATCATATGCATGCTTACTGATAAGCACATGACTTGCTAGTTTGTTTTTGCTGCCTTCTTTGTTACCTTAGAATAATAAAGACACTAGCCCCAAAGCCCATGTGTTCATGCTCTTAACCCTTTCTCCATCTTCTATCTATCAGTTGTATCCCCAACCCATACAAACTGCCTCTACTAAAAATGCTAATTTTAAAACATTTAGCCGGGTATACCTGTCATCAAGTAAATTCTGTATGTCAAATGCAGGCTCGTGTGAAAAAAAATGATTAAAACTGGTTCTAATTGTTTCAAATGACCAATAGTACAAGACTTCCCAGGATAATTTCATAGATGATATTCTCAGATAAATAGAAATTATTCAAAGCCTCCTTAGGAACACAGTGCGCTAAATAATGTTTCCCCAATGGTTCTGTTCTTTTTGTCTGTAAATCATAACTTTTCCAGGGATCTAATGCACGTGAGGCATACGTAGAGAGAAATAGTCTTATGCTTTGCAGGCAGATTTCTGTGCTGTTATTTTCTGTTTCTGCCACTACAATTTTGATTGCTCATAAAGATGCAAGACATAGTCACTATTCTTTGTTGGGCTTGTGTCTCTGTTGCTCTTCTGGAATTCAATGCCTAGCATATTAAAGGCTTTCCTCATAAAATGTTTCCTACTCCTGGTTAAGTGATATATTTCTGACATGCAATTCCATATTTATAGGTTCAGTGAGAACTCCTGCCACTTCTGGAGCAGCTGCATCAACATCTGGAACATTAGTTCCTCCTGGACAGCCTCTCTATAGTCAGTTTGGACAAGGAGATGTACATAATGGGATTCCTGCTTCTACAGTTCCGTTGCAAAGGTAATTATGAAAACAATAATCAAGCTCTGTGCCCAACACTATCACTTTCTTCTGCAGCAAACCATTCTTATTTCATTATACTTTTATCTTAAACGTTGTTTTTCACTTTAATTGCAGTTGAACCAAAATAACCTTAAAATATATTAGGCAAACTGCCTGCTTCTAAAAGTATTGGTGATCTTGTGATCGACTAATGTTATTGATTAGGCATACAAAGGAAACTTGAAGGTATGGAATTTGGCTTGAAGTGGAGGCTTGGTAAATCTCAAATAAATGAAGCATTGCTTTGAGGAAACAGGGAACAATTCTTGTACACATATCTGTCAGAAGTGTATATATGTTCCTTCACGTTGCTTGCTGACTTAGAGTGATCCTATGAATTTATTAGGGTTTTCTCAGGCAAGGAATAGTCAGATTTTTTTGCCAGTTCCTTCTTCTGAAATATAGTGAACAGCATGTGGTATTCATTGGTGGTCTCCCATCAAGGTAGTAACCAGGGCTGACCCTTAGATCAGATAGGATCAGGTGTTCCAGACAATATTTCTAAATTGTTCAAAACCATTGTTTCCCACCTGGAATTTGCAGATTATAAGCTTAAATTACTCCGTAGAGGTCAGATTCTAAAATCCTATGTATGAGCTACAAAATAGCTTAGATGTAACCAAGTTAATTTTTTTTCACCCCATGATGTACTTGAGCTATGTTATGTTCCATGAGCTATGTTATGTTCCATGTTAGAAAGTAAAATATAAAACTGAGGTGGGGGTGGGTTTGTATTCTTGGTTTCTGTGCAGCAAAACGGATTCTTCTTTGTGCTGTCTGTGTCTCATCCTGTACCAGTGCAGCTTTAGAAACCTGTAGGCCTAGACTGTCCTTGAGATGGAGCAATATGTGTGCTCCTCGTCACTTTTCACTTCAGTGCTTTTTCGTCTGCTGATGTTGGAACTACAGATATAGATACTGTGAGAGATTTCTTTCTCTTTTCCCTTCAGGTTTGTTGTTTTAGTATCTTTATTTTGTTTTCTTCTGTTATTTTACTTCCTTTTTCGTTCTTTGTTTTTTTGTTTGAAAAACCCTCTTTCCCTATTCACAGATTTATGACCTCCACAGGCTTTTTCAGGAAGTGTATTAGATGCAGATAGAATATCTCTTACCCCAACTTGCAAGTACAGAACTAAGCTAACCTTCTATTGGTACAAAGCCTAAATAACCAGGTTAAAAGCAACAATTTCAGCCATGTCTACTCTACATTCCACCAAACATTCTGTGTTCTCCTTTCGAGCATCTACTTCTTCCAAGTAATCTTATTCTTTTGGCAAATACTATACTCATACAAACATCACTTTTGACTCTTGTAAATGACAACACTTTTTACATTCTTCTACCTAGATTTTCTTGTCCTTAACATCCCCATTTCAACAGTGATCTTTGGAGAGATGGATTATCATCATCCACATGCTTGACAGCACTCAACTCATATAGGTCTGGATATCATACATTGGGATACATGAGCAAATTTGAGATCTTGCCCCCAGTATATTACTTTGTGAGCAGACAACCAGCCATGGTCTTGCAAGATGGAATATCCTTCCTTTGTCTCCTGCAGAAAGGGACCAGTCTTGAATATCAGTGGAGTTCTTGAGATATTTCTTGGTGCCCTAGAAGGATGGAAGTTTATGATTAATCCTAGATTTTCACCAAGGAAATCACTTACTCATATGGAAGAAATATTAGATGGTCTCTCTAGATGCTATCTTCCCATTGCTGAGAAAGGGACACTGGTTTGCCACTGTCAGCCTCCATGATGTGTATTCCACATTGCAGTAAGA
Source organism: Urosaurus nigricauda (assembly GCA_034509955.1). Taxonomy (NCBI): domain Eukaryota; kingdom Metazoa; phylum Chordata; class Lepidosauria; order Squamata; family Phrynosomatidae; genus Urosaurus; species Urosaurus nigricauda. Next base: position 157,096,132 of record JAOEGL010000003.1, read on the forward strand.
TGAATTCATCATTGGTTGCTACACTTTGTTCTCAGAACCAGGTGCTTTCAGCTGTCTTTTTTCCTGTTAGATTTCTCAGTGTCTCCAAAGGCTTTAATGAAGTGTATGGCAGTGGTAGCAGCATGGTTTGACAAATGGGGATCACAGTATTCTCTTACATAGATGATTGGCTTTTGATAGTGGAATTCACGGACAGTCTATGTTGACCCTCCTGCAGTTGGACATGACTAGACAAACTTATCAAAGGGGAAACCTTTACCTATGTTGACACATCCACACAACTCTGTTACATCTGGATAATCTTGATTTAGTGATCAGTCGTCAAAAGTCAAACCTCAGTTTCTGACAAACTGTTCAACTAATTGTTGCAGTTCTCGACCCAAAGGTGCAGTTCTAGACTCAAGGGTTTTCCTCCTAGGAGACAGAGTGTGTAATGTGATCTTGCATGTTGGATATTCAGAACCAGGAGGAAAGTGCTTGCCTGATAGATATGAGTCCTTCTTGGTCACATGTCATCTATCACTTTTGTGATTGCTCACACCAAACTTCAAATAAGCCTTCTTCAAAGGTAGCTGGGATCTATTTTCTCCTGTGATCAATCGTCACTCACTCCTTCACAGCTTGCCCTGATCTGTAGTGCCCCCTTGGACTAGTGGCTGAGTCCACTTTTTCTGCGGGTGTGCCATTCAGACCACCTATAGCTTTAGTTATGCTGACAGCGATATTGGAATGGGGTGCTTACATGACTCCCTGTTCTATGGGGCAGATAGTTCCCTCATGAATGCAAGGTCCACATAGACTTATTTGAATTCATGGTAGTTATGAAAGCATTCCATGCATTCAAAACCATTCTTCAGAACTGAATGGCATAGGTGGGAATGCAGTCAGAACCTCTAGTTCATCTCACTCTACAACTTTGAGACTGGTGCTTGGCTTGTGAGAAAACTCTTGTGACTAGACCAAGACAACAAGTGGGCAGATGCACTCAAGAAAGCAAAAACTTTGTCTCCCAAGTGACATGATGGGACTTTCCATCTCTCAATCTATTTAGCATGGAACAGAGCATGCAGTCTTCATGGTATTGCACACAGCATCCAAGAACACTGAATGTATGGCCCAAACCTGGCCACAAAAAGAGTGCAAAAACCTGCTTCTGGCTGGTGCTCCATTGTGGACCATAGCAGTGGCAGCAGGCCTTGGGACTGCAGCACCTGGTTGTCATGGTTCTGCACCGCTCAGGGCGCGCTCATGGCTGGAGTGGCCAGAAGCTGCTGCAAGCCATCCGTCTACTTGAGGCCTTAGTCTAGCTCTCTTTTGATGAGCGAAAAAATGAGAGCAGAAAAGGATGTAGAGCCAAGTGCAAGAAATGAGAGCATGAGTTGGCATTAAAATATGAATGCAAAAACTCTGGTGCAACCCAAAATACTGGGTTTTGGGGTTATTGTTGTTGTTTTTTTTTTAAAAAAAACCCCACACTGTTTTCTCTCTAATACACATAAACAAATTAACTTAATATGTATGCTATTTTAAACAACATTTTACACCAAAAGTCCATGATATCACAGTAGCCTCTATCTGGAAGTTAGCTTATCAGTTGGCTTTCAATTCAAACAGTGATCAGGAGTCATTCCACAAGAGTAGTGGCAATTTCTTTCCTTTCCTGGTAGGTGTCCCATTGCATGAGATCTACAGGGCTGCAACATGGTTGCAACTATCAATTTTCACATCTCATTATAGACGAGATCAGAGGTCCAGGAACCAGATATCACTAGGTAGCACCTTTCTTTCTTTGACTTTGGCATGACCATTACCTACTATCCAGGTAGTCTCCAATTTGTGAGTCACAGAGACATTGAATGACAGATTGTTTACCTGCAACTGTGGTTCTCTGGCAACCTACCCTGTAGATTCCACCTATTTAGTAAATTGCATAGCCACTGGGACGATTACCTTCATTTCTCCTGTACAAGGCTGAACATGAACAATAATGGACATCCTTGATATAACAAACAACTGTTACTGTTATTTCCACATCTCTCCATGTAGACCTCAGCAGTTCATGCCTGGCACAGCACCTGCTCCTGTTAGCCAGCCAGCAACTTTTCAGCAATATGGGCTACCTCCAACAAGTACACAACAGCTGACCAATCATATGGCAGGAATGCAGATAGGCAGTGCTCCACCATCTGTCCCTGCCCCAGCTGGACTGGGCTATGGTAAGTAACTAGAATACTTGAATGCTGCATGGCTATCTGTACTGGTGTTTCTTTGGGAATAATTTTGCTTCTAGGCTGCTACACAACATTTCTATTCTTCTCTATTTTGCTAATAGTATAACATGTAGAAAAAATATCTAGGCGTTGCAAATACTGTACATTATGTCAGCATTGAAATGGATCTCAGATTGCTATAATATTTAAAATGATTTCAAAGTAGTAGATAACTCTTCAGTCACTGGTTTGGCAAATGAAAAGACTAACAATGTAGATTCACTATTTATATTAAAAACCTCAGTCAAATGCAGAGAGTTCATTAAGATGCACATTGTTTTTGAGAAATTTGATTAATATTTTGCTGTGTTTGACCAGTGTTATTTGAAACTGCAGTGGAGGAACTGTGGCTTTCTTATAGGAAAAGTATAACTAAAATAAAATTACTAATACAGTGGAAGATAATTCAATGCGAACTAGTTCCTATAAAAATTTAATATCTTGCCATTTGGTCCCATTGGGATCTGTGGGCAGAAGTGTTATAGTTTTGAAATAAATCAAAGAACAATATAAATTGTATAGTGTATCAAATTTCAGTATACTGTGACAGCTGATGAAAGAGCAAACCAACTGTTCAGTATATCAGATGCCAATATAATGTGGCATAACTTTTTAAAATTTGCAAACTAAAAGAAGAAAAGAAAGAAAAAAAAAGAACAGAGGATCAGCCTCCAACACTAAGGGCATAGAAGAACAGAGAGGATTTTGTTAATAAGAATGGCTTTCTCTGATACAGTACTGAAAAACAGTCTTTTATGTATGGACTCAGTGATTTTAAAGATCTTCTCTAAGTATGAATGCAAATAATTGTAAATTAGGCAAATTCTAAGAAATAGAAACAAAGATTTGAAAATATATCTCTCGAATACTTCAAAATGTCAAACTTTATATAATGTATTTGGAGGATTGAATGTATTCAGTGCTGGGTCGTGTTACTTCACAGTACTTACCTAAACAGACAAAAGTGTTACAGTTGTAAGGATTCTTGCTAGAATACAATAAGGACAATTTCATCTTGCTTGCAGTCTGTGCAATGGAAGTGACAGCCATATCATTGTCTCATTGCTTCATCATGCCTGTTTCCATCTCTCTACCAAGTAAAGGCAGCATAGTGCCTTCCAATTATTTTGTACTGCATCTCCCATTATCCATGCATAGCCAGTATGGCTAATGGTCGGGGAGTTTAGTCTAAACCATCTGAAGATCACCATGTTACATTCCCTTGTGCTAAGGTTTATGTGGTAGAAATGACAATATGTATGGTCAGCCCTCCCCATAGGTGGCTTGCCCTCCATAGCTTTGAGCTTATTCAGAAGGCAAGCCCTGGCAGAAGTAATGGGGTGCATACACGTGCCCCGTTATTTTCTATGGGGCATGAGCATACGCTCTTTTCCCCATATGTGGGGGGGGGTCTCAAATGGATCCCCTGTCTATGGGGAGGGTGGACTGTATATTTCTTACTACTTCTACACATAATTACAAGCTCTAGTTACCAATAGAGAGGAGTGAGAGACTAATCTAGATGTTTATGTGAAATATATGTACATGCCAGGAGGGGAAAAAGGCATTTTATCAATAATTAAATGTGGTAACAAAGTGTGACTATAATTTCACTTCTGTTCCCTAGGTTCCCCAACATCAGTTCCATCTGCCTCAGGAAGTTTTACTACAACTGGATCTGGGCAATATGTGTCATATGCAAGCCAAGGACCACCACCTCCTAACATACCCCATGGATTGCCTCCCACCAGCCTGTCTCAGGGTCTCCCTGTGGCACAACCCTCAGTTTCTGGTCCTCCGTCAGCCCCACACCTTTCCTCTCAACCTCCTGGATTTGCCCCGCCACCCCTTTCTGGTGGGATTGGAGCTTCCAGTTATCCTCCTGCTGCAGGAATTTCAAGGCCTCCCATAATGCAAGCCGGATCATTGCCGGGTCAGGCAGTTAGCGGGCTAATCACTTCCCAGCCAAATCATGTGACATCACCACCACCTCAACCATCCATGGCAGGGCCGCCCCCCGGGCCACCAATGGCAGGCTTGCAAGGACCACCTCCCGCTCATCCTTCCCAGCCAGGATATGCGCCACAACAGAATGGTATGTTTAAATACATTGGTGAGGAGGATTGAGAGTAAAGGTCATTCTTGATTTGACCTAGTAGCTGCCTTAACATTTAGTGTCCTTTTCGTCTAAAGCATTTTGAATATCAATGGAAAAGAGTCATTTATGGTCACTTATTATTGTGATTGGGTTTCTTCCATTTTTTAAATCAGGAAAACAATCCCTATTACAACCTAAAAGATGGCTCTGGTTTCTCCACAATTTTTCCCTGTGCATTTACTTATTTTAAACTAAGCACTAGTTCCTCATGAGCTGTCTCTTCAAACTTATTCATTCTTCTTGTCAGCACCGCAAGCTTCCATGTCTGAGCGTGTCTAGGCATTTTTAAAATCAGCCCAAAATTTGTTTATTTTTTTAAGTCTTTGTAAATATTCTTTTTTAAAAAAAGGTTATGATAAGAGGCTTTTTACATCCTCCTTTAGCTGAAGTCTATTCTGTTCTTTAACCCTTTTAATTTTCCAGAAGCTATTTTACCTTCCCCTATTCCACAGTTTGCTCCGACAACTCACAGAACACATAAACATTTGTAGACAGATGCAGTAGTAAAGATATGGAATGTATAATGATTTTGTCGAAGTTAGGAGGGCAGGTTAGACATGTCTAATTTGGCCTGATAATTTCACTGAGGCAAAATCTTCTTCTAGATCTAACCCAGTGACTTATATTTCTGGTTGTATATAGTGTTGTTCATTGTGGATTGATTTAGACTAGAGGACAGTGGGGCAAGACAATGCAGAGCAGCAATAGTGGGGGAAGTAGTGTATGTTAAAGCTGCTTTTCCTCCCTCATTTGAAATTACAACCTTGCAAAATATATCTGTAGATCGCTGATTTATTTTTTAAAAATATTGAGGAGATGTGTTTCAGAAATGTTTTTGAACATTTCAGTATGTTTGTTCTGTTTCAGAAATTAGCCCAAAATATATGACTGAATTACCTTAAAATCTTTTAAATGTCTTCCTTCGAAGTAATTTTGTTCAAACCATGATTTGCACTTTGTACCATTTATTGGAAAGTTTTTTGTAGTCACTTATAAATATTGTATTTACTATCAAAGATGGATTGATGTTCAGTTCTATTATATATTTTATTGTAGTGCATATATATTTTTCAGGATCCTTTGGACAAAATAGAGGTAATCAGCCAAATTATGGTGCTGCTTATTCTGGGCCAGCAAATTATGGGAGTCCACCTGCACCAGCTCCTCCACCAAAACGTCTAGATCCAGACTCCATTCCTAGTCCAGTAAGTTAACTAGAATCAGTTTTAGAAATGAATATCCTTGTTCTAGAAATTAAGTGATGCTGACATTTAAAGTGTGCTTCTTTTTAGCTTTTTAGCTTCTCTCCATTTGCTTTGGTTGTGCTCACCCAGCAATTCTAGAGAATGTTAACGCATTGCATCTTTTTTCCCCATGATGACAGTCCTGACCATTTGCAGGGTGTCAGTTGGATTATCATAGGTATTGTCTACAATACTTCCTGTGACCCCCCAGCCAGAAAAGAATCACAGGAATTATGGTGGACAGTGTCTCTTGATTGTCTGGTTCATGTGTTTGATAAGAGTGTGCTCACTGAGTGTGCAAAAAGAAAAGGTAATTTAAACTGATTTTTTGGATATAATAGATATGTATACAAGATGGAATATCAATGATAGCTGTTGGTTTCTGTGCCACTTATAAAAGTTAAGTATAATAGCACTTGGTGTGGTTTCTGTGTGATGATTCTGCCTAGTACACTTGTGTCGTCTTTGTGATCTCTGTGCACAGCTTAGGCTGTGCAGTGTAGCCCATATCCAAAGAGCTCTATTAAAACAGAGGCCGGAGGGCCATCTCTTGGAGGTACTTTGATGGGGAGTTGCTGCATGGTAGAGGGTTGGACTGGATGGCCCTTGTGGTCTCCTCCAACTCTGGGTAATTACCATTCCTTAAAAGCAGTAGCCCTCCACATCAAAATATTTGAAACTAGGTGGAGTTTCAAAAGCAGTTTGTGTGTCAGTTTGATATTAGAAGGCAAAAGGCAGAAATTCACCTATACTTGCTCTTAGGTCTTTACCAACTAGTAAATGTAAAATTTGTACAAATCTTGCTACGAAGATTTGTTTGTTTATGTTTTGCATCTCATATATGTCAGATTCAGGGAATACCATCACGCTGTATCCCTGGATCCAGTTGTACAGAATCCACTTAATTTAGAATTTGGTTTTGGATGCTTTGTTCTAAATTGTTCTAATCTGTAAAAGATGATGGCACAATGATGTACAGTGATTGGAATTAGCAGCATAACATGAATTCTGAAGAAGTTTGAAATGGCCACTGTTTCCCACTGATTACCCTCACAAATCTAGTGAGTTTTATGAAGGCATTGTTCAAACGGCCATAAGAACATATGCTAGTTGTGGCTGCTCTTGCCCCAGAGTGGCTCTGGTATGGCTGGCTTTGTGCTATCACACTAACTTAGCTTGCAGAAGATGACAATAGAACCTTTTCTTTGGTAAAATCTGGATCTGCTGCTTGGAAAGCTTCAGGCCTGCTAACAGGTGTACTTCTTTCTGTGTTTTCCTTTTAAATGAAATCTCAGGAGTGTTGCGTCCCATAAAGTATGATCTGAAGCCTATAACCTCTCCAGATTCAAACTAAATATGTGTGTTAGTGGCTAGCTTGGTTCTCCCTTAGCACACCACCTTTTTAAAATATATATATATTAAATTTTATTAGCACACTTCCATTGGTAGAGCGAGGTTATAAAATGACGTATATAACTGAAGCTGTGTTATTTCCCCTTTTGTTGCATGATCTGTTGTCCAATATGCATATATCTAACAGTAATGGAAGCAGGGACAGATAGGAGTAACATTGCTTGGTACTTTGTTTTACTGTTCTTTCTCTTTTCCCTTTTTTGTGGCAATTTTACTTCTTTTTTTCTTTTTAAACAAAAAAAAGCAACTCAATGAGCTGCCACCTCAGCAGAAACCCAGACACAGAATAGATCCTGATGCAATTCCTAGCCCAGTAAGTGCAGTGTCTCTCTGTCTGCTATTGTGTGCATGTGGGTGGCTGCCTGTGTATGTCTGCAAAGTATTCTTCCCTTTGCTAACCATCCTGGTGTTAGTCCTTCATTCTTATTTCACCTCTTTTTCTGCTCACAACATTATAACACATGGAGTAAAATACTATAAATTTTGAAATTTTCTTCCCATCCAAAATCAAGGGGCAATAGAGGCTTGGCATTTTAAGAAACAGATGATCTAACATAGCTTCCTTTCTGAAAACCAGTTGTTCATTAATAATGTTCCTCTAGTTATTCAGTATGTCAGTTTTGCACATTAAATTATAAATTCAGCGTAATCTACTGGGAATTTCTACATTGATCAAAGGCTCTGAAATAAATGGGGATCCTTCACACCCCAAAACAAAGAATGAATTAGAAATTCCCAGCTTTTGGTAATAATTTGCAATATATATATATAATATATTCACCACTTATTCCTCAACAGAAATGTTCTTGAACATGTTTTGAATGAAAGTCATTTTTCTTTTTTAAAACCTTCACTTAAGTTTATTTTTAAACCTATGCTATATTCTGTTCATATTTCCTCCTAATATAAATTTATGAGTATTTGAGAGAAAAGACAAATGAAAAATACATAAAATTATAATATTTCACAATAGCAGGCTGTGCAATGCCGTTTGCTAAGAAAGATGTTCCATGATAGTAGTATTCCAATAACAGCCAAAATGGCTTAGTTTGTGATAAGTTTGTGAATGTCACTTGTCTATTGCTCCTGTGTTGTTGTGTCTTGGGTATAGGCTGAAGTTGATCACAATGCTGGAATCTCAGCATTGGTGTACCAACTTCAGTTAGTTTGTAGAGTGGGAACAGAAAAATTTCTTCTTAGCATGGTCACTCAACATTTGTCCACAGTCTTTCCATTGGTGTGTCTCAAAATCAGATGTGAGGATATTGGTACATGTATACCTCCGTTAACAAAGTAGATGTGTTCCTGGGCATTACGAAACTTTGGTCCTGGAGACGGAAATAACTTGGAAAGAATCTGTATAGGTTCCTGCATCACAAAAAAATAAAAGGTAGCTTGAACATGTTTCAGTAGACTTGTTAAAAATTCAGAATAGTACATATGAAATGAAACAACCAGGTCAGATGAGCCTTGCTTACAAAAGCATAAATAAACAAAAACACTTTGAACCTTCTTAGAGACCAAAGCTTTGTCCAAAATTTATACAGGGATGATTTTTCCCTCTCACTAATCTCTGTTTTTCTTATGATTTCCATTTTGGTGGCCAGATTTGTAGATCTATCCTTTATGAGTAACTGGTGAGACAGGTTCATCCACGCTCTATCTCTTTTTTCTATTTTGCTATTCATACATGCTGGGGAAGGTGACAGCTGTTGTTCCACTTGCCTGTTATATGCTGACACAAACAGCAACAATAAGATCAGATAGAATATAACTCCATTATTTCTCAATTCGAGGTTAATTGTATTGTTTAGTGCAAATACGGTGCTGCCGAAAGTCTGTGTTTCTCCAGCTCTCTTTCACCATCTTCCCAGTGTCCATGCTACCAAAAAAAAAAAAAGCTTCCAGCTAGACAGAGGACAAGGAGGAAGGAGGGCTGGGCAGACATAAAATGACTTTGTAAAAGGAAGCTCCTTTTTCAGAGGCTTTGTTAACTGAGGTATGCCTGAACTTTCCTTAGCACACTTGTAAAGTAATCATGGGAAGGTGGGGCTGAATGGTCTACTAGGAAGGGCAGTATAATTCTAGTACTTGGAGTCAAAATATTACACACAGTTACAGATTGTCAGAGTGTGTTGTCTTTTCCTGTGATGGGCTCAAATAAATATTCTTAATCCATGGGTTCAAAAATACTTTCATAGATATTAATATACTATTAGAATTTGCCTTCCTTTTTTATACTGAGGATTTAGAAGGAGAATTATTTAGGTTCTGGATACTTGTATGGCCACTCTTCTGCTTACAGACAATCAGTGACTGTTAATATAGTTAATTAACACTTGTGTACTGCAATCAGCATTTTAACATTTGAACAAAATTTCAAAGTAATATGAATTCTGACCTGAGAGGATGTTAGTGTAAGGATGGCAGGACAAAAATGAGGGATAATAATTGGTAAAGAAGTGTCATGAATGCTGGTAGAGAGAGGACTTTGCAAAAGTGATGCTTTTTGCAAGAAATTTGCCAGATTGCTTTAGCCTAACAAGATAGGAGGTTCTTTTCATACTTTGGAATTAGACGGGTCAGACTGCAAATGAAGAATGTAGTAAGAAGAGGGATGGTGAAGAGCAGGTAGGTGTGTGCCTGGGTATGAAGCAGCACACATCTTGGCCTTTCTGATTTCTATGGGTTGTTGGTTTTTAAATAATTTTACATATAAGCCTCTAACTGCTATCTCAAATGATAAGATCTAGATGGAGGTTTTCTCTTTTTGGAAGGTTTGCCTTTTTATTGTTTTACTTGAAACTCCCAGCGTTTACAGAAATATTTGGACATGGAATTTTGAGATCTAGCTGAATTTTGGCAAAATTTGTTGGTGAACGATAAGAAGGAATTTTCTTGGGCCATGGGCTTTAGATTAGTTGACACCATATCTTGTAGTATATGCTTTAATACGTCACTTGTATCACTGTTGTTGAATCCACTGTTGTTTATATAAAAAATTGGCAAGAGCCAATTGATAGAAGCATAAATGATCTGTTCTATTTAGTGGGTGACTTCAAATCATTTTTGGGTACAAAGTACTTTGCAAGTCACCAGTTTATGCACAATATCCATTGCCTACTAATGTGCTCCTTCCCATTTTAGATTCAGGTAATTGAAGATGACCGGAATAATCGTGGGTCAGAGCCATTTGTCACTGGAGTCCGTGGACAAGTACCACCCCTTGTTACTACCAATTTCTTGGTCAAAGATCAAGGTAAAAGAATGTTCATAAAGTTAAAAATATCTTCCAGTCTCTGCCCACCCCAAAAAAGGAAGTGACATGGCTCTGTGTCATGTGTGGATTTAGATAATGCTTTAAGGGATATGTGACTTTTGTGTTCAGATGTTGGAAGATATAGCATACCAGCACATCAACTAAGCATTAACACTATATAAGTGTCCTTATAAGAGGATATGAGAATTCAGTGTCATCAAGAGTAATAAGTTGTGATGATACCACAAAAGGTGGTATGGCACCCTAGAACTTTGTCCTGAACATTTGTAGGTGCCACCAACTCTGTTGATCAAACACTAATCATTGTTTTGGTATCAGATTTACCACTTTGCACGCCTACTCTTGGTAGTTTTCAAAGAAGCAGCCATGTTACTCTTTTGCAGCATAAAAAGGAGGAAAAGGGTGGGAAGAGGGGAAAAAACCAAGGTGGCGGCACCTTTAAGACTTAACTGGTTTTTATTTTAGCATGAGCTTTCATGGATATAAACCCACTTCTTTGGATGCAGTACAGAGTGATAATACACATGCAGGTATAAAACATATTTACAAAGTTGTGTGAGTGGGATAGAATATAATAGGATCCAGAAAGATGCAAATCATGACCCTTGCCCTGAATTTTAAAAGGACTGCATAAGGTGATACAGGTATTTCAGATCTTTACAGTGGCTAGCCTTAAATCTGCTTACCAAAAGTCAGTTTCTCAGAGTTCAAAACTCTCTCAAAAGATTCGTTTTGCTATATGAGCATAGTGAGGACTCTTGTATTAATGCATGCAGTGTGCCATGAAGTCATTATATTTGTGCTTACTGCTGCTAATGGATTGGAGTTTGTGAATATAATTTAATTCAGCTGTATCTCTTTCTAGACTACCTTTGTAATTTCCTTGTTCGAGGACAGCAACTTATAAATCAGTTACTGTGTCCAGAAGGGCTGGAATATTCTGCAACTGGGTTTTCGGTATTGCTATTTCTAATGTCAGATTTGTGTCCATTAATCATCTTGTATAGAGACCATCCTGTTTGTCCAATGCAGATATTAGAAGGGCATTGTTTACATAGGATAGCATATATAACATTGGAGGAAGAACAAGTAAATATATCTCTGGTGCTGTTGGAATCTGGGTTTATGGCATGGTCTTGTCCCTGTATTGCTGTCCATATTATGTATCCTGTTCTGAGCAAAGTAGTTGTTTAAGATTGAAAGCAGGGTGTAAGCCAATGAAGGCCTGCTTCCCAAAACTTGAGGGGACTGTGTTATTCTCCAGAAATGGTTGTACCTCATTGATTATGTGTTTGCTTGGTCTCAGCTGTAGGAATGTAGGTGACCACTAGGGGTGTTCTGTCATTTTGTATTTTTGGTTGGTCTTGTAGTAATTCCTGTGTATTAGTCTTAGAATAGAATCTTTATTACGGTCATAGACCAGCACAGGCAAAAAGGGGATACAGAATAAAATAAGGTAAAAACACAGGTTAAAACAGTGTTTAAAATATCCTTTCAGATTACACAGCTCCAGTATAGCAAGGCAAAATTGGTACTAGTCTACTGGGTATTAGTCTTGCCTTGTCAATTTGTTTCTGCATCTCCTTAGGTGGGTATTGTAGTGTGAAAATTGCCTGTTATAAATCCTACCTCTGTCTTGTGGGTATGAGCAGATCCTGTTGTATTAGAAGGCTTGGCTATAAACAATAGATTTTGTAGTGTGTTCCGGGTGGAAACTGGAGGCATGTAAATATGTATAGCAATCAGTGGGTTTTCAATAGGATGTGGTGCTTTTACAGTGATGTCAAGAAAGGGAATTTGTTGTGTTGATTGTTCCAGGCTCATGGTGATGTTAGGTGGACGTTGTTGAAATCCTGGTGGAACTTCTTGAGTGGTTTATTTCCATGTGGCCAAATTACTAAGATGTCAACAAGAAATCATAGGTATAGGAGAGGTTTTGGATGCATGTGCTGAGGAAGCGTTGTATCAAGTCAGCCATGAAGATGTTTGCATACCGTAGTGCTATTTGGCTGCCCATGGCAGTGCCACTGATGTATTATTCCCAAAAGATACATATTAGTCCCAGAAGTAAATTAGTTATGAGTAAGTACAGAGCGGCAAAACTTGTTGGCTTGTTCTATTGTACTCTCATTCAGAATGGTATTCTTGATGGCTTGTAGTCCTGCCTGGTGGGGATGTTAGTAAATAGGGATTCCAAAAGCATAAAATAGGATGATGTTATCTGGTAGGTTGTGGATGGACTGTATTTTTCTCAGGAAATCAGTTGTATCCTTCATATAGCTTGGGGTGTTGATGGTATATGGCCTGAGAAATGAATCTATATATCCAGATATCCCAACAGTAAGGGTTCTAATGCTTGAAACAATAAGTCTTCCTGAATTGCCTTGTTTTGGGTTGGGTGGTAAATAAAAGTTGCCCAGTTTAGGATCCTGAGGTTTGTCCATTTGAATTCACTTCTGTACATCAGTATAAAATTATTTGAGTAATATATGTAGTTCCTTCAGATATTCATCAGTGGGATCTTTGAAGAGGATTCCATAAAATGTGGTGTTGTCCCTCAGCCTCCTGTTTGTAATGTGACTTGTTCATAATGACTACAGCTCCCACTTTGTCGTCCTGTTGTACACTGATTCAGGATTGTTTCTGAGGATTCTGGATGGCATCTCATTCCATATGGCTGAGATTGCGTGGTAAATTATGTTTCTTGTTGGTTATCTGTTTGGGCATGATGACAAAAGCATTCTATGTAGAGGTCCAATTCCATGAGCGATCCATGTAGAATTCTTCTTTTTTTCATAGTACTTGGAAACATTATTGTGTGTTGTGCAGTGACCATTGTCACCTGATGTAGATGGAGGTGATGTTTGTGCGTTTTTGTACTGGCTGTTGTCACTCTCCCTGAAATATTCCTTGAATCATAGATGGCATAAGAGAGCCTCCACCACAGACCTGAATTGTGTTTTGAGGGGCAGAAGGAAAAGCCCCATGAGAGGACAGACTCCTCTGCCTGGCTTAGTGTATGTCTGGAAAGTTTACAGTATTATTGTCCAGGTTAATGGAAATTCTGTTGTGGTCCATTGGGCCTGTACTAAAAAAGTCTTATTTATTTTTCTTTAGAGAAGCAAACTGCATCACATAGGTATTCTTACTTTTTCTGGAGAAATTCTGCCTACTGTTTGGTATGTAGGAGGCTGGTGATTCTGTATCTGTAGCTCCAAATCTGAGATTTCCTTTTTGATCTTTCTTTGTTTGCTGTATAGGATGCTAATGAGATGGTTAAGTTGTTTCCTGGAGAGGATGGAGCACAACTTGTCACTGTAATTTGTGTGATAAGCTGTCCTTAGTGGATTTTTCACCTTGGTCTCTTAGGGAATAGTGTCTTGCTGTTTGTACTTATTCAGAAAAATGATATCTGTCTGCACCTGTGCAAGAGATTCATGGATTTCCACTCCACCTAGCTAAATCTGGTGCTTTCCATTGTGGTAGTTTTCAAAGAAGCAGCCATGTTAGTCTCTGGCAGCAAGAAGCGGGACTGGAAAAGAAATGTGAGCGCACCTTGAAAACTAACTGGTTTTTATTTTTTGCATGAACTTGGTATATTTAGTTAGATAGTTAAACCTGTACATTTGCTTATTTTGTGGAAAGTGAGGGAAGGAATGGGAGGTGTTGCCAAAGAATGTACCAGTGTAATGACTTTGAAGAGATGCTAAATCCTGTCTGGCTTCTTGCTTGGGTGATGTTTTTTGGGGATACATAAAGCCTTCCCAACAAAACATAAAGGTAAATGCTGGTGATACGCATCCCATGTTTTTAGGGTGATGAAGGCTCGAGTGTCCTTGTTCGTAAACCTAATTCCTCACAAGCAAATGGAAACTTGATACATGACTACTTGAAACATCATCTCACATGTGGCTCAGTAGCCTAGATACTGTAGATACTGAACTCTCCCTATCTTCCTGCCTACCCATATATTTCTCTTCCTTTTTTTTTTGTTTTGTTACTGAGCTGATTTATGGCATTTGCTTGTATGATGAAGAGTTGTATAGACTGCCTTAACCTGGATAAGTTGATTCGAGGTTTGTATATTAGGGGCAGGACATGATTGCAAGGTTTTCCTTTCTTAACTGCTTCCTGGCTAAGTACCAACTCAGGTTAATATACACAAGATCATATTTCCTTTATATCTCTCCAACCTGGGAACAATTTGAGATTACTGTGCTCATGTGTTTAGGTGAAACCCCCTAAAAGTTTCTCCCGTAAGGATAATAATTGCTAGGCTTAGATGCACATAACTCATTTCAAGACACTGGAAATTATGGGCACTCCAGATTGCTGTGGGCAAGTAGAATTGATTATTACTGGCTCTTTGAATCTAATCTGTTTTTTGATTTTCACTAGGATTACATTTTTGCTAGCCTTTGTTTCCTGCATGGCTTCAGAGCATAAAATACAATTCAGACCAAAAGTCAGTTTTACTACCCTTTCCCCAAATTTTCTGGGGCTGTATCCCCACACCAGAAAAATGCCACAGTTGCAGCAAGAACCGCTCCACACTTCTAGTTTACAGTGTTGCACACTGGGGATATATACATTATTTTAAATGAGATTTGCATTTATTAGTCATGCACTTCAATCCTGCCTCATTTTAGAGTAAATATATTGGTGGTGTGGCCTAAATACCCTAAAGGCACCAGATCCTGTTTGATCTTAGAAGTTATACAGGGTCAGCCCTAGTTAGTTCTTGGATGGGAGACTGCTAGTTAATGCCAGATGCTGTAGGTAGAAGAAGGAACTGGCAAAGCCACATTCAGGTATTCCTTGCATACGAAAACCCTGTGAAATTCATGGTTTTACCATAAAGTGGCATATGACTAGAAGGCACACACACACACATGCTTCCAAATGGAAAGGGTGGCAGGGAGTGCAAAAATGGTCTGGGAAGGTAGATGTAGTGGCATATGTGCCGTCAAAGTGAAACCTAAGAAAGCCTGTCCAAACACAGGAGTGCCATCTTTTGTATGATCTTATCTGTTGTTAAAATAATATTCAAAGGTGTTTCTCTGAGACTTCCCAAGAATTGATATAATATTTTAAAATTAAGTAAATCTATCAATAAGTTGTGAAGGTCCAATTTTGATCTTTTCTTTTTCAGGTAACGCAAGTCCACGCTACATAAGGTGTACATCTTATAATATCCCTTGCACTTCAGACATGGCTAAACAGTCTCAAGTTCCTCTTGCTGCAGTCATAAAGCCTTTGGCAGCACTTCCTACAGAAGAGGTAAGATTACTCTCTCAGATTTTCAGGTGAAATAGAATGTTTAAAATTTGAATAATGTCATTTATTAGGTCCATTTTTCATGTATACCCCTAACAATGTATTTTTTTATTTTAGGAATCTACCTAAATAAAAGTGCACAAATAGATGTGTTCAGAATAAGCAATGGAGATTTTTGTGCCTGATTTAATCAGGCACAAAAATTCAACACACTACCTACTTGAAGGCACATACTTAATTCAACACACTACCTACTTGAAGGCACATACACATACTTACATTGATTTCTTTTTTACTCACTTGGTTCCCAGAAGTCTTCTGGGAAGCTAATAATTGTTCATCGTAAAAAAATTCCGTCTAGGCTCCTCACTGGTGCTTTCACCAACTGGAATTGTTTCTCTTCTGTGCCTAAACTAAAACCCAAGTGCTGTACAACTATTAAAAGTAATACAGTCCAAACCAACATGTTCAGAATCTAGTAAGACAATACAAAAAGAAAATGGATGGGAAGTGGAGAACATACAAGATTCTTTCTGGCAAGAATGGCAGGTTGTTTTTTATACTTCCTCACTGGCCAGTGGATGGGCAAACTGTCTTGAATTCTTGAGTGCCTCTAATATTCACAATTAACTTATTTTCTAAAGTATACCATAATTCTTAATGTAATGGTTGTATTTCAGAGATTCAGCAGTGTTGGGCATACTGCAAGGTCCTGAAATATAGTGTCCTTTTTGCATTATATTTACTTAACAGATATGTTAAGAAATCAAGTATGTTGCTAACTATGAATATTAGATGCCTTCAGGAATGCAAACAATATTATTGTAGTGGTGGTGCTTATATGAATCTTATATAGAAAGTGATTGCTCACATTACAAGGAGCAAAATCTACATTTATCTCTTAAGTCTGGCACTTAATTCTCTCCTTTAGGAATGAATGGAAAATGAGACAGATGGTGTCTGAGTAGTCCTGCCTTGGAGGTCACTCTAGAGTGCAATATCAAACTGGAATCCAAGAGCAAACTTTTATGACAAGAGAATAATGCTGTTTTAGCCATTCATCATGTTTTAAGACTAAGGCATCTCCATAGAAAAATGCGATATTGTAAAAATGCCTCTGTTGCACAAACATTATTATTTGGGTCAACAAGCTGCTTTCTTAGTCTGGTACAGTAAACTGTTGCTTATGGGGAAAGGTGTGTGAGAAAAAGAATTATGGTTATCCAAAGCACTGGGATAGGAGCATTGCAAGCCTTTTTCTTTTTTAATTGACAAGTGTTGCTTCCAGTGTTCAGGAACTATCATGGCAGCTGTGTCTTCCACCTGTTGGGGGAAATAAGACATTTGAAACCAGTGAATGTTTAAAAGTATATGGGAGAAGGAGTATTGAAGCAAAACCCAACTTTCAGAATGGGTGAAATGTAGCACCTGTCCTTTAGAGATATTTGTTCCTTAGTGCAAGCTGACATTTGGAGGCCTTGAAAAGGGACAGTTTGCTGCCCTCAAGATCAAGATTGCTTTTCTAGTCCCAACAGTAGTAATAGTTGATTTTTTAAAAAGAAATGCAGCTGTTGATCTGGTTTGCCACTAAGTATAAAATCAGTACCATATTTCTGTATCTTCATTAAGGTTCACTTAGTCATAAAGAAATTGATATATGGTATGTAAGCTTTTAGTTATGCACAACTCTGACCTATAGGCTACTAAATCCATAAGATACAGATGTTAGCAGAATTTGAAGTCAGCCTCATGTATAAATCGAAAGCAGGTTTGGGGGCAAAAATTATGGATTTTGATATAATCTATGTATAAGTTGAGCATGAAACTTAGGGGCATGTAACAAAGGATGTAAAGGATGAAGGAAAGGAACGATGCCAACACACTTCTATTTTCCCACCCAGAAATTCAAAAAGGCCAGAAGTAGCATTGCAGGGGAAAAAGTAGAGGGGTTCAGTGCTTCTTTTAGGTTCTTCCAGGATGAACTAAGCTTTTACTTTTCATCACTCTACTCAGAGAAGGGGATGATTCCTTTTAAAATAAGAGTTAAGGTACAGTGACCCATGGCTAAGTTGACCTAGGGTTTTTGGATCAATTTTTGATTAAAATTTCTAGACTTGTACATGAATATATACAGTATGTTAAGAGCTTCTCTTGGCTCTTAGCTTTAAAGAGCTAACTGAGAAAATGATGCCCATGCTTGATGTCTTGCCTCTGAGCTGTACTTTGCCAACTCTTCCATATGGCAAAAGAGCCAAAGGATAAAAGAGATTCATTTAACAATTTTTAGCTTTGTGGTGCTAGTACAGTTTCCTGAAAGTGGGATTTCTTATTTCTTCTTAGTATTCTAACTCCCAAGAAGATGTAGAATTTGGTGCTTAAAATAGTTTTACACAGCTGATCTTACATTACAGGGCAAATGTAAGGGAAGCCTTGTCACATTACTTACATATGAACACTAAAACAAAGTGTAAAAGATGTGTCCCCAAAATTCATTTATTGGGAAAGGAAAGGGAAGTTGCTTTAAATAGCACATTTAATGTCCTGGGTCCCCCCCCCCTTTTTTTTTTCTTTTCTTTTCCAGACTCCTCCTTATTTGGTAGACCATGGAGAATCAGGCCCTGTCCGGTGCAATAGGTGCAAAGCCTATATGTGTCCTTTTATGCAATTTATTGAGGGTGGAAGACGATTTCAGTGCTGCTTCTGTAGCTGTGTCACTGAAGGTAAGATTTTTCTACTAATAAACAGTTCTGGAAGATGAATAGGGATGTAGTTCTGTTTATGAGCAAGAAAGCAGAGAGAGAGAAACCTGAACAATGGAATAATCATGTAGGAGATCCCAAGAAAAGTTTAATAATAATTTTCAGTATTAATTATTACACTGTCATATCTCTGAAATTCTGCAACAATAGTTAAGATTAGCTAAAGATCTCACTTCCAGTTTAGTGTTTCAGCAATTTTCCTTCCTTTTAATATGACTTGCACAGATACTTCTAAAGTAGAGGGCCAGCTGACATTCTTGATTCGTTGTAACATCAAGCACTTGGAAGACTTGGGCTCCCCATTCCATCCTGCGCTTGTAGTAAGGTCATTGCTGTGGGCATATACAAATGTAATACTGAGTGAAAATTTCCACTTTTTCTAAGAAAAGGGTATTATTTTAAATAGTGCAGATGGGTGCCTGCAAAGGTGGATTACCACTCCAAGATGCTTCAATGTATAAATTTTATTA
The DNA here is from genome assembly GCA_034509955.1 of Urosaurus nigricauda. Taxonomy (NCBI): domain Eukaryota; kingdom Metazoa; phylum Chordata; class Lepidosauria; order Squamata; family Phrynosomatidae; genus Urosaurus; species Urosaurus nigricauda. Next base: position 157,115,003 of record JAOEGL010000003.1, read on the forward strand.
ACAAACACAAATTAATAAACATCAAGTAACATAACAAACAAACCCAAAAGCACAAAAGAACATCTAACATAAAACCATAATACAATCCCAAACATAAATACTCCCAGTATCCCAACAAACCACCACACAAGACATAAAACACATGAACATATAATATTATATACAAAAGATTATTCTGAAATTTAAAATAACTATTTGACAATCTTCCTTAACAGTTGTCATTGCCTCTATATCTAAAGTTATTGTATGTTCCTTTTTTTATAACTCCATTTAACCTCATAATGTTATTTCATACCCAACATATTTTAATTATTTGCCCACCCATCTTTTAAAGTGGGTCCATGCCTATGTGCATGCACAGTAAACTGCTAAAATATCAGAAGTCAGAAAGCCAGATGAGTTGAGATTATGTATAAAGAAAAGGTCTGTGTTTGCTTAATTTCCATGACCTTGCTTCTACAAATTGTAGGAAATCCTACTTATTTCCCCCAACTAGCTTCTGAGATTTCACAGTTGTCACACATTTGCATCTATGGTGTCAAATGTAAGGCCTAGGAGCATTTTTTTTGTAAATCTTAAATTCCCTAGACACAGAATTCTGGTGCCAGTATTTACTTTCACACTTATGTAACATTGCTGAGAAATACAAAAAATATTTGCTGGGTTATAAAATTAAAACAGGGTAATTGTGATTGTTGGTTAGCTACAGTCTCCATTAACATGGATGTAGTGTAGCATTTAGGATAGCCCAGGACAACTGGAATAAATAAGAAATGTAATGCATGAAGCTAACTCATAATTGGCAGACTTTAAGAAACTGGACTCAGGAAGCTTTTGTTAGGTGTAATTCTTTGCTTAATAAGGATGTTTTCTAGTATGTTGTTAAATTTTACTTCTAGTGACAGCTGTTGGGTTCTTCAAGTAGTTTCTAAAGTGAACCTATCATGGTATTTTGTTTTTGCTTTGTTTTTTGTAAGATTTGGCAAGAGGGTTTGTCCTTGCCGTCCTCTGAGGCGGAAAGAGCATGACTTGCTCAAGGCCACCCAATGGATTCATGTGTCTGAGTGGGGATGTGAACCCTGGTTTCTGGAGTTGTAATCCATCACTCAAACCATTACACCATGCAGTCTCTCCACACTGATACCTAAGAGTTCCCTTATCTGTCACAAGAAACATCACTGACCTGTCTTATGAAGATGTGTGCATTTAATTCCTTTGCTTTCCCCCTGTCCTCCAGTGCCATCTCACTATTTCCAGCACTTGGATCATACAGGCAGGCGAGTGGACTACTATGACAGACCTGAGTTATCACTGGGGTCCTATGAGTTCTTGGCAACTGTGGATTATTGCAAGGTATGACTGTTTGTAAACACCATGAAACTCCTAGTTCTGTATTTGAGATTAAGCCCTATTGAACTAATTAGGACTTATTACTGAGTAATTACCCCAGAAAACATCACGGAACACATTCATATAAAAGCTCTTACATAATATATAGAATTGTACTGTAAATATTACCTCTTCCCTGTTGTTCAAGATACATGAAGAATACGGTGGGCTGAATACAGTGGTCTCTTGGTATCTGCTGGGGTTTGGATCCAGCCCCCTAGCCCTACGAATACCAAAAAATTGTGGATGTTCAAGTCCCATTATATGCAGTAGTGTAGTAAAGTGATGTCCCTCATGACAAAATCAAAGTTTGCTTTTTGGATTATTTTGGGGGGGTGGGGGTATTTTAAAGTTGTGGATGGTTGAATGTGGATATGGCAAGCCACTTCTACACTCTTTGCATATGTTGAAAGTTCCATCAGTTAGCCCTAGGGAATCACTTCCAGTGTGAGAGCTGAGGAATATTCTCAATGTTTCTATTCCTAGTACATCTCTTTTTCCAGACTTCCTCAGTCCACCCCCAGAATGTACAGTATGCCATAGTAATAAAGCCAGTGTAAAATTTTATGTGAACATTTAATTAGATAAAATTACAAAAAATAGAAATTTCTAGTACACTCAGCCCTCCACTTTGACACTCACAGTTGTGATTACTCGCAAGGTCAAGGCTGGGTGCATATGCACTCCTCCTCCTCCCTCCAGGGCTTTTCCCCTTGTGGGAAAAGTCCTGGAGGGAGAAGCTGGGAAGGGTGTGTGTGCCAACCCCTCACCTTTCCCGGTCAGATCGCTGCCTTCCGCAGGCACCAATCCACCCAGGAAAGGGGAGGGGATGGATCTATCCTCTCCAAGCCTCTTTCTCGGGCAGATGGGTGCCCAGGTACCAATGCGCCCAGGAAAGGGGTCAGGGGACAGGATGTATCCATCCCCTCCAAGCATCTTTCCTAAGAGGATGGGATCCTGCAGAAGGCAGGCACCCCAGGTACCCATCTGCCCAGGAAAGGGAAGGGGATGACTCCATCCCCTCCAAGCTTCCTTCCTGGGTAAATGGTTGCATGGAGAAGGCAGACACTAATCCACCCAGGAAAGGGGAGGGGAACCAGTTAAAGGGACTGGAAAGTGGGGGGAAAGAGGAGTGTGCACACCTGCTCCTCTTCCCCTGCCCACCCTCCCATTAACTAGCTTCCATGGGGGGGAGGGTTATTTGTGAGTTTTCCACATTTGTGGTGTCTTGAGCTCTTAACCCCTGCGAATGTGGAGGGCCGAGTGTACAACAAAATAAATTTGTAAGAGCCACCTCTTTTCCCCAGCCAGCCCTTATTGGCTATTAAAATATTTTTGAATTTTCAGGGGAAGGACATTTGAATGTGTATAGAAAGCATTGAAATAGTGCTTTGCTCTCTGTGTGTAATATATCAGGCCATGCATTTTGTTTTAGGACTTACATCTTATCAAGTTTTTAAAAAAATTTATTGCCATTGTTCCAGTTTAGTGAAACCCCACATGAAGATGATGATGCAGATGTCTTCAGTAGTTTGTTGTGGCTTAATAAACTTATATGCTAAGGCAATAGTAAAAGACCAAATGTTGCTGTGTGTTGAGTAGCATACTTCAAATAGGACTATATGTAGCTGAATGGGTGCCTTCTATTTATTTTGCAAGTATCTGTCTATCTATTTATCTATCTAATCTACGGTATGTATGTTAGTAACATATATGTGTAGTGACTTTAGTAAGAATGTCCCTCTCCTCCTTCCACAGAATAACAAGTATCCTAACCCTCCTGCTTTCATTTTCATGATTGATGTATCATACAATGCAATAAGAAGTGGCTTGGTGAGGTTGATCTGTGAAGAGCTGAAGACTCTCTTGGACTACTTGCCTAGGTATTTGTGCTAATGACTGTGTCATAAAAAGCTGTTTTAAAGCAGGATTGATGAGGGGATGCAAGCTTTCCAAGGTTTTTGATTATGAGGAACTTGATTCTGCCCATTGTTTTTTTTTTAAATAATAATAACCTTCCCTGCAGTTAAATATTCACAATGGCAACATTTGGCAATTGTAATTATACATGAGGACTGTCTGTTGCATTTATTATGTAAAGAGAGAGGCTTAGTTTTGATGCCACAGTGTTTGAAATTCACTGCTTGACTTTGAACCTGCATTTTCTACTTAATTTTTCTTTTTGTTTTGTTATGTTTTGTTTTAAACAGAGAAGGAAACATGGAAGAATCGGCCATCCGTGTGGGCTTTGTCACCTACAACAAAGTCCTGCACTTTTATAATGTGAAGAGCTCTTTGGCACAGCCACAAATGATGGTTGTGTCAGATGTATCAGATATGTTTGTACCCCTGCTTGATGGTTTCCTAGTGAATGTTAATGAGTCCCGCACAGTTTTCACAAGGTAAATGGAAGTTAGGAATCTAGCAAGAAGTGTCTTGGTATTTCCAGTGTGGTGTAGTGATTTGAGCAAGGGACTACAACTGTGGAGGCCAGGGTTTATTATTATTATTATTTTATTTATACCCCTCTCTTCAGCCAAGGCTATCAGAGCGGCTTACAATTTGCTAATTAGACATTTCCCTTCCCTCAGGTTAACAATCTAAAAAGACAAGATACAAAAGGAGAAGGGAATGGCAGTGGGGAAGGGGGAAAGTCCAGCAGATCTTCTCTCCCTCAGAGGCCTGGACCATGAAGGCAGATGAAGATCCCTCCCTCCAGTCCATCTGCCTTCATGGTCCAGGCCTCTGAGGGAGAGAAGATTCTTTTTAGGCAAGGTCTCTTGGAGCTGGCTTGCCTTTCTCTCCCTCAAGATGGTAGATGGAGGGAGGGCTCATCTTCCCTTCAGGCAAGGCCTGTTGGAGCTGGCTTGCCTTTCTCTCCATCAAGATGGTGGATGTACGAAGGGAGGGCTCTTCTTTCTTTCAGGCAAGGCCTTTTGGAGACGGCTTGCCTTTCTCTCCCACAAGATGGTGGGTGGAGGAAGGGAGGGGCTCTTATTCTTTTTAGGCAAGGCCTGTTGAGCTGGTTTGCCTTTTTCTCTCTCAAGATGGTGGATGGATTCATTCTCACTTGGCTGTAGTAACCCACAGGGTGACCTGGTTGAGTCACACATTCTCAGTCCCAGAAAACTCCATGATAGTGTTGCTATAAGTCCGATATGACTTGGCAGTACACAACAAGGGCCTGTTACAGTAGCAGGGATATTCTTATGTTTTCTTTCTACCTATGTATGAGAGCATGTTGGAGAGTTGTTATTTCTCATGCTGTAGTAATGCAGACTTTTAGTTGTACATTTCTTCCTGGGAGGGAAATGAACATTGTTTAAAGTTAGGCAGACAGAAAAGGTAAGTGCATGACTCAGGATTTCCTGTTCCATTAGTGGAGAAAGAAAGCAACAGTACCACCCACCCCACCCCATCTAAACTGTAAAAAAAAGGGGGGGGGATCGAGACATCAGTATTTTGAATCCACATAGTATTAGTTTTCATGAGCCCTGGTGGCACACTGATTAAATGCCTGTACTGCAACCACTCACTCAAAACCACAAGGTTGCGAGTTCAGTACCAGCAAAAGGGCTCAAGCTCGACTCAGGATGGCATCCTTACGAGGTCACTAAAATTAGTACCCAGATTGTTGGGGGCAAGTAGCTTACAGTTGTAAACCTCCTTAAGGGTATGAAGCGGTATATAAATGAAGCTGTTTGTTTGTTTTGTTTGTCTCCGTGAATTTTAAACACATTGTGATTTTTATTATCTTGATTTTTAGTTTACTGGACCAGATTCCTGAAATGTTTGCTGATACAAGAGAAACAGAAACAGTGTTTGGTCCAGTGATCCAGGCTGGCATGGAGGCTTTAAAGGTTTGTTTATTCTTTCTCATTTGTTCAAACCAGGGAACGATCCAGAGGCTCTTGGAGGCCTGCACCCTGTTCTAGGGGAGGGAGACTAATTACAGCAAAAAAAGTTCTACCTCGTAGGAGCAATTTTACTACATATAGAGACCCAGAAGATTATTTTTTTAAAAACAAGAAGTCAGCCAGATGACAACTTGCAGTTCACATCCTCTTTTCAAAAAAGTCTCTCCTGGACCTAAAATGACCTGGGAGGGGGAGTAAAAATATGATAAAATTGCCCCCCTCATCTGGGGGTATGGGGAGGCATTTGGGTATAAAGTTTTTTTCCCCTCATCTTGAGAAGTTCTCTCAAGAAAAGAATTAGAGGGGTAGGATGAAATATCCCTCCTACCCTTCATATAGACCAACTATTTTATTCATAATATTTTATTTTCTTGCATTGTTGTTTTGTCTGCACAATTTATAAATATTCAATAAAAACATTATTTTAAAAAGAAAAAAAATTAGACGATGCTGAGAGGTCTCAGAGGGCTGCACATGGTCTCTTGGGCACACTTTTCCCGCAGGTTGTCTAAAAGAATAAGAAGACCGAAGACTGTCTGAGGAGCTTTGATTGTGTATTCCTGTATGGTAGAGAGTTGGTCTGGATGGCCCTTGTAGTCTCTTCCAACTCTATGGAGTTTATCACACCAGAGGGTTTCCGCTATGCTCCTGTCGTCCAAACATCACCAAAGAGCAACGGGAGCCCTCTGGGGGAATTGTGCCTTGCGCTATTGAGAAGTATAACGCTTCCGTTTTCATCACAGAAGCATTATCATAATTGCAAGGAAAAGGGCCCTTTTGCAAGGAAAAGGGCTCCCGATGGGAGCATAGCAGAAACCCTCTGTGTGATAAACTCCCATGATTTTATTCTATGATTGACATCAGTAGTTGCCAGAAATGGCAGGTTCTGATTACTTTTGTTCTTTGATCTTTTTGTTATCTAACTGAGACACCAGGAGAAAAATAGTAAGCTTTACGTGAATTCATTCTGGTGACAAGTGAAATTGTTATCACCAGTAAATGTTCATCTATATTTCACTGTTCAACTCACATTTAACAGTTTTATCAATGTGTTGGTGAGACTGCATTCCTAAAGAAAACCTTCTTAAAAGCTAAGTAATAAGACATCTGCTTTTGCAGCACACTTGGGAGTAAAGACATTGATAGAGATGGCTAGTTGTTAAGGTGCCTCAGGACTTTTCCTTGTTTTTGTTGCAACAGAGTAACATGGTGACATCTGAGAAATCGTTAAAATTATAGCTTGTAATTTGGGCCTTGCATCTACCCACCTTAGGTGGATAAGTTTGGGAAGCTACATTGCTTTTCATGAAAGAGAGCCCCTTTAACAGGAATTTCTTTTATTTGTAAGATGTATGCAGAATATAATCACTGGAGATTGTAATTCTGGAGAAGCTAGGGTCTCTCAGTTGTCATGTTTGCTCCTTGTCTAACAACTTGTGCTTGCTTTCAGGCAGCAGAGTGTGCTGGCAAGCTCTTCATATTTCATACATCACTGCCTATTGCAGACGCACCAGGGAAACTGAAGAATAGAGACGATAAGAAGTTGATAAATACTGATAAAGAAAAGGTAATTTGTTCTCTGTTATGTGAATTGCACCTGTGTTTTTTTTCTTTATCAGTTGGAAAAGAGAGAAAATACCGTATATACTCGACTATAAGTCGAGAAATTTATGCCCCAAAATTGCCCCTAAAATCTTGGGGTAGACTTATAGAAGGGTCAAGTGAGTAGCAGTGCTAAGTAGGGTCCCAAAGCAAGCCAGCCTGAGTCGCCCCAACCTCCCTTGGGCACCCGTGCCTTCCCCCTCCGCTCCGTTTCCAACTTCCAAGCCTTGGCTTCCCCGAGCAGAAAAACTCCCCGTTGAAAAGCACTTCCCCCTCTCTCAGCTCTGTTTGGCAAGCCTTTCCCTCACAGAGGACAAATTCCCCATGTAAAAACACTTACTTCTCTCTTGGTCCGTTTTGCAAGCTTTGCCTTCTCCAGGAAAAAAAAAACTCTCCATGCAAATCCACTTGCTTTTTTGCAAGACCTGCCTTCCCCAGGAAAAGCCTCTTCACTTAAATCCACTTGTTGTTGTTGCTGTTTTTTGCAAGCCTTACTTCCCATCCCCAGGAAAAGCCCCTCCACTTAAATCCACTGGTGGTTGTTGTTTTTGCAAGACCTGACTTCCCATCCCCAGGAAAAGCCTCTCCACTTAAATCCACTTGTTGTTGTTTTTGCAAGACGTGACTTCCCATCTCCAGGAAAAGCCTCTCCATTTAAATCCACTTGTTGTTGTTGTTTTTGCAAGACCTGACTTCCCATCCCCAGGAAAAGCCTCTCCATTTAAATCCACTTGTTTATTGCAAGACCTAATCCATTTGCTTCCTTTCTCAATGGTTGGGAGAGGTCCAGAGAAGGAAGGACATAAGTGGTATTTCCCCCCTTTCCATCCTTCCTTATAGAAGTTTTACCCTCGACTTATCCACGGGTCATATCAAAATCCAGGATTTTGACCCTGAAACCTTCCCTCGACTTATACATGAGGTCGACTTATACATGAGTATATACGGTAAATTTGAGGAAAATGTTGTTAGTAAATTTCAATACCTGGCTATTGCGCTTTGTTTCCTCCATATTGCCTTCGCTCCCTCCCTTCCTCCCCCCCTCCCTTTAATTCCCTCCTGCTCATAGAATCTAACATTTTAACACCTATTATTACACCATATTTTCTCTTCCAAGAATTGATTGAACTCAGTATCTTGGTCAGTTTTAATACCAGAGGGATTTGGCCGGTTCAGGAAGCTGTATGGAGCCATATTTGACTAATCCCTTCTTTTAAAAATAGAAAAAGTAAAGTAAGATGGGAAAGTAGTTCTAAGAAAATGTTTGGCCACAGTTTTCCTCCTTCAGGTTTTCTTCTTCCATCTGTGAGAAAATATTTATCTATTTTATTTATTTTATTTCTGTGCCGTCTTTCTCCCAGAAAGGGATGCAAGCAGCTCACAAATGAAAATTCTAACAAACATATTGCAATAAAACAAAAACATCAGCTGAAACAGTATAAAAATTACAAACATTAAAACTACAATAAAATCACAATACCCACCCCGTATAACAAACACCCCATATAAAAGCCATCCCGTGATTACACATTAAAAGTCTGCCTGAATAAAAATGTTTTTGCTTGCTGATGAAAGGCAAGCAATGAGGGGCCAGCCTTGCTTCTTGCAGAAGGGCATTCCAGAGAGTGGGAGCAGCCACCAAGAGGGCTCTGTCTCATGTCTTCACCAGGAAAGCCACCTTTACCCAGTCTGCCAGTCTCCCTCAGGCTGTTTTCAACAGCCAGGAAGAGCATGGCTCTAGCGTGTGGTGGCTCTCACCTGTCCAAGGATCCTGTACACATTCTCAGGTTGCACAAATTGAAATGTATAGATAAGCAGGGGCCAAGGGTACATCCGTTGGACCTGTATCAACTACAGGATCCAAGTCAGAGCGGATCAAGTATTTTATCCACAAAGTGCTGTGCAAACCCCTCACAACTGGCTGCTGAGTTGTTTAAATACTGCTCTTGAATGACAGAATGTAAAAGTCCCGTAATCACTTTTTAAGTTATCTGGCTATGATGCTCACTCAGACTCATATACAGGCTCATAGTTCTGTTAATGCCATGGCAGTAGAGTTCAGTAATTCAGATATCAACCCTATGATATCTCTTCAATAAAAAGCATAATAAAATAATTAATTAATGCGGAAATGGATAAAAGGATTCAAAATACCTTTAATTATTGAAATATACTGACTGCATGATCAATTTAATGAAATTGATATCTCAATGTAATTTTACAGCAATGAATTTTAGAAATGATAACAATGCATACTTAATTAATTTAAAACATCTGTTGGGAGAAAAGTCTGAAGGACAAGAAGCTTCCCAGGAGCACCAATTAATAAAACACACAACAACCTAATAGAATAGAATAGAGTAGAACAAAATACTGTAGAATCTTTATTACAGTCATAGACCAGCACAAACAACCTGATTAAAAGATTTTTTAAAAAACAAGAAAGAGCACAGAGCAGTCAAAACATTGATCCCTTAGAAATCTTGAGGGCAAAAAATAATTTAGACAAAATTGTATTCTGTCACCCTGTTTATTTAACTTGTATACGGAAAATATACAAAGAGCAGGTTTGGGATTCAGAAAAAGGAGGTGTAAAGATAGGAGGAACGAACATCAATAATCTAAGATATGCAGACAATACCTTACTACTAACAGAAAGCATCACAGACTTGGGACAATTACTAAGGAAGGTCAGAGAAGAAAGTCCAATGGCAGACTTAATGCTGAATGTAAAAAAACAAAAATAATGACCATGTAGGAACTACATAAATCCAACCTAGACAATGGGGAAATCAGCGGGATCCCATTCCTTTGATAAAAAAATTGATCAGAATGGAGACTGCAGTCAAGAGATAAGAAGACGACTAGGGATGGAAAGGGCAGCTATGAAAGAACTAAATAAGATCATAAGCAGAAAATATATACAGACACAGGTAGGGCTGGATTGTATCTTCAGCCCTCCTAGAATGATAGTTCACATGAGGTATTATTAACCACTCATTCTCCCATCTAAACATTTTGTATGTTTTTAATCTTAATTTTATACTGTTTAAACCTGGTTGTTTTAATTGAGTTTTTTTAATAAATTGTTTTTAAAATGTTTTTATCTTGTGAGCTACCTTGGGTTCCTTTTTATGTGAAAAGCGGCATACAAAGTAAATAAATAAACATAGGGCCAAATTCTATCCCTTGAAAACACATATCCTGGCTTGTCATTTTTCTAGACTTACCTTCACCAATGATTATTTTCTTGGCAAGAGTTGTCCAAAGTAGTTTACAACACAGTTAAGCTATGTTGCAAGATGTTTACCTTAGAAATTCTCTTTAAAATGGCTTCTATAGCTTGTTTCCAAAATGACATGCCAAGCAAGATTTTAACATGATTTTAAATAATGTTTTCGAGTGCTTCAGCCCAACCACTTTCTTTCCCTTTTGTCTGCCTGCTAAGCATAAATGTTCCTAAACTGAATTGTTACAGTTTGTCAAGGATTTGAAAAGTGAAAATTTAATCTCAGTATTCGTTACAGAGTATAGTGTTGAAGCATTTTAATGTCCCAGAAAGACTGAAAATAATGCACATTCTTGTGGAAGGGCATTCCAGAGGGTGGGACATAATGTAAGAACAGAAGGGATAGTCTAAAACTATTGTATTTTTAAGAAGTTGTGAAACACCGTACATACATGCCTAGTATTAGCTTCATTTCTGACCTTTCTGTACCATTTCTTTTTTCCCCTTTGCCTAGACACTCTTCCAACCTCAGACAGGCTTCTACAGTAATTTAGCCAAGGAATGTGTAGCACAAGGCTGCTGTGTGGATCTGTTCCTTTTTCCAAACCAGTATTTGGATGTGGCTACCTTAGGGGTTGTTCCATATCAGACAGGTGGCTCCCTTTATAAATACACCTTTTTCCAGGTATGCCTTATTTTGGTTTTAATGCATGCTTAGCCTAAGTCATTTTGTCGCTAGTAGTTGCCATGCTGCTCTCAAAAGAGAAATGATAGAAATAAATCTAAAAGTTCAGCCTGCGCTGATGTGCAAATATATGAGTTCTTTTTAGTTACAGAAGAACACTCCTCTTTTGACTTCGGTGACTGGGCACTGCCTTACCTGATTTTTCTGAAGCCTGAAAGTGTGTGCTCTCAAGTACCAATCTAAATTGGTCAGTAAGAAATCAGTATACATGTTTATGAAAGTGCAGGAAATGAAATATTTCTGGAAATGACTTTCTCTTGGAAGAAAATCTTGACTTGTTCAGATTACTTCCTTCTGGTTACCCAGCGCACACTGAATAAATACATAGGTTTGATCTTCTCCTTAATCCCTAAGAATTAAATGTTAAAAAATTTCCTACATCAGCAAGTGACCTTTCTGGTATATATTAGCTTAAAGACTCATACTTTTGCTGACTAGTGATCAGATGAGAAAGCCCTTCTAAATTTGTGGGTTGCAAGATAGTGTACAGCTAATAGTTTTTTAAAAAATCTTTAAGAGAATGTATGTGCATAGTTTGTGTATTTAACTGAATTAGATACAGTGGTCCCCCGGGATACGAATCCCCCGGGCTACGAAAATCCCGGGATACGAAAGAGCCGGGGCCGGAAAAATGGCCCCGGCTTACGATCGTATCCCCGGGATACGAAAAAAGGCCGGCGGCCTCGGAGAAGAAGGGACGGCCCCACGATGGCCGTCCCTTCTCCTCCGCCGGCGGCCTCGGAGAGGAAGGGACGGCCCCGCGATGGCCGTCCCTTCTCCTCCGCCGGCGGCCTCGGAGAAGAAGGGACGGCCATCACGGGGCCGTCCCTTCTTCTCCGAGGCCAAGCAAGGCACGATCCGATCGGATCGTGCCTTGCTTTCGTTAGGCGCCCAGGGCCAGCCTTGGCTGACTGGGGCCTTGCTTTCTCTTCGGGGCGGAGGCCCAGAGGCTTGGCTGGCTGGGGACCTTCCCCAGCCTGTCAAGCCTCTGGGCCTCCGCCCCGAAGAGAAAGCAAGGCAGTGCCTTGCTTTCCATTCGGGGCGGAGGCCCAGAGGCCTGGCTGGCTGGGGACCTTCCCCAGCCTGTCAAGCCTCTGGGCCTCCGCCCCGAAGAGAAAGCAAGGCAGTGCCTTGCTTTCTCTTCGGGGCGGAGGCCCAGAGGCTTGGCTGGCTGGGGACCTTCCCCAGCCTGTCAAGCCTAGGCCTCCGCCCCGAAGCGAAAGCAAGGCACGATCCGATCGGATCGTGCCTTGCTTTCGTTAGGCTTGGGGGGCAAGCCCGGCTAGAGAAGGGAAGCTTCCCTTCTCTAGCCGGGCTTGCCCCCCAAGCACGGCTAGAGAAGGGAGGATTCCCTTCTCTAGCCGGGCTTGGGGGGCAAGCCCAACGAAAGGAAGCCACGATCCATGGGATCGTGCCTTCCTTTCGATAGGCTTGGGGGCCAAGCCCGGCTAGAGAAGGGAACCTTCCCTTCTCTAGCCGGGCTTGCCCCCCAAGCACGGCTAGAGAAGGGAGGATTCCCTTCTCTAGCCGGGCTTGGGGGGCAAGCCTAACGAAAGGAAGCCACGATCCATGGGATCGTGGCTTCCTTTCGTTAGGCTTGGGGGCCAAGCCCGGCTAGAGAAGGGAAGCTTCCCTTCTCTAGCCGGGCTTGCCCCCCAAGCACGGCTAGAGAAGGGAGGATTCCCTTCTCTAGCCGGGCTTGGGGGGCAAGCCTAATGAAAGGAAGCCACGATCCATGGGATCGTGCCTTCCTTTCGATAGGCGCGGAGGCCCAGGCCTGGCTGGCTGGGGAAGCGAACGTTCCGCAGCCAGCCTGGGCCGCCCCTTGTCCTCCGAAGCCTAGCTTCGGAGGAGAAGGGACCCAAGGCCGCCCCTTGTCCTCCGAAGCCTAGCTTCGGAGGAGAAGGGACCCAAGGCCGCCCCTTCTTCTCCGAAGCCTAGCTTCGGAGGAGAAGGGACCCAAGGCCGCCCCTTCTCCACCGAAGCCTGGCCTCGGAGGAGAAGGGACCCAAGGCCGCCCCTTCTCCTCCGAAGCCTGGCCTCGGAGGAGAAGGGACTCAAGCCTGGCTGGCTGGGGAAGCGAACGTTCCCCAGCCAGCCTGGGCCTCCACGGGTGACGAATGGAAGGCCCGATCCACCGGATCGGACCTTCCTTTCCTCAGCCAGGAGGCCCCCGCCAGGCCAGGCTTCGGAGGGGAAGGGATTTCCCTTCCCCTCCGGCCGGCCGGAACGGATTACCTATTTCCTATTGGAAATAGGCCCCGGGTTACGAAATTTTCGGCTTACGAAAAAGGGGCCGGAACGAATTAATTTCGTAACCCGGGGGACCACTGTACTGGTTCCTTTATAAACTGGAGCTATAAAACAGTTCCCAGGACTGGTAAGACTGTGACATCCATAGGTCACCTCCATACCAGCTGCATGGAATCTTGTTACTGGTTGTGTTCACTAGGTGGAAACAGATCAGGAACGCTTCTTGAACGATTTACGCCGAGATGTTCAGAAAGAAGTTGGCTTTGATGCTGTGATGAGGGTACGCACAAGCACTGGTGAGTACCTATGAAGGCATAGTCTATTTGCTCTTGGGGTGAGTAGAGATTAACTTAAAATCTGCTGAAGTTAGCTTGCAGTTTGTTTTGCTCACCATCAGTGGTAGCACCTTTTGGTCAGTCATAGCCTTCTGGAGAGACATATCAAGCATTTCCTTACTAGTTGTCTTTCTGCCTCCTAGGTATTCGAGCAACAGACTTTTTTGGAGCTTTCTACATGAGCAACACAACAGATGTAGAACTGGCAGGATTAGATTGTGACAAAACAATCACAGTAGAGTTCAAACATGATGATAAACTGAATGAAGAAAGTGGAGCACTTCTTCAGGTGATATATATTAAAGGGCTAATAATTCTTTATAATTGCTTAAATACTGAATACTTCAGGCCCTGTAATACTTTATGCTATTCAAACATGTATTAGATGAGACATTGTAATTATGTAAAAAGTGGTTGTGAACATTTGTACTTGAGTTGGTTTGTTTTACACAGAAATACTAATATACCTGCTTGTAATTTCTCTTCTGCAGTGTGCTGTATTATATACAAGCTGTGCAGGACAGAGGCGATTGCGCATTCACAACCTCTCTTTGAACTGCTGTACACAGCTGGCTGATCTTTATCGAAACTGTGAGACGGACACACTTATCAACTACTTAGCCAAATTCGGTAATGGGCTGCCCTCTTGATTCACAGAGAAACCTTCTTGGGGATGGGCTGCAGGAAGATAGCTGTTTGGATACTTCCCATGCTATGCCTATGGTTGCTCTTCATGTTGATACTGTTAAAATGCATGATTGTACTATGATAGGTTGATTTCTACATGACAGCATCCTGACCAGGATGAGCAGTAAAGAACTTGCTGCCTTGAGGGTCTGTTCACACAATGAGTTCATGCAGTGGCTATAAGAAACAATAATTTACATGAGCTTCACCAGCAACTTAAGCATTTTGTAAGTTGGTTCTGTGACTACCAAGAGCATTTAAAGTTCATCTGACTAAATGAGCTATTGTCCATAAAAAGTCATATTAATGTGTTAATCTTTCATATGCCACAGAATTCTGATGTTTATAGGGAAACTGGATATCCCTCACAAAATCCAAATTGTGTGTGCTAAAAAAAGCTTATGAATGCTAAGTCATATTGTGACTGAGCCATCCATCCCTTGATCAAGACAAACTACCATTTATACTCATTTCTAAGCCAAGGACAGGTTTGGGGCCAAATTTTGGATTTTTGGTATGACCTGTGAAAAAGTCAAAGATAAAACTTAGGGGCATATAAAAATATTTTCTTCTCCTTTTAAAAATACATAGAAAGAACATATTTAAGAAGAGCTGAAGGGAATGAGAATGGTTAATGGATTTGCTAATCTTAATATGCCTACATCAACACAAATGTGGATAGGGAATATAAATGAGGAAAAAGAATGACAGTGCAGCCTTGGGGAAAAGGGATACTGTACAGGAGAAGAGCAAGGAAAACAATGTGAAAGCAGTGATAAGAGACAAGGGCAGGAAGCCTCTCTTGGCATGAAAGCAGTGTTCCCACCTCATTACCCATCCCTTGCCCAAACCAGAGAAAGGCAGCCTTCTCTCCTTACTCACCATTTATTTTGGCCTCAGCAGCAACATGGGGGAGCCTGAAGAAGGCAGCGTGCCTGCCATTTTGGGCACTTGAGGTCGAGCGGAGCAGTGGCTGCCATTTTTAATAGGGGTTACTGTATAAACCTCTCTGCAGAGAGACTGTAATAGTCATTTTTAATAGGGGCTTACTGTATAAGCTGCTCTGTAGAAAGACTTATCAGATATGCACAGTAAGCTCCTATTAAAAATGGCTGTCTCTGCTTTGCTTCAACTCAAGCACCCAAAATGGTGGACATGCCACATTCTTCATTCTCCCCCACATTTCTTCTAAATTCCACTTGGTCTGAAAAAGATGGGAAGGAGGGAGGTCTGCTTCCTTTCTCTGGTTTGGCCAAGCGAATGGCAATGGGATGGGAGCTCTACCTCCATGCCTTGTCAGATCACAGGGGGCTTTTTGCCTCAGCCTTTTGTCATTGTCTTTGTGCTGAGTCCCTAATCCAGCACTGACCTATGTATACATTGACCCATATATTTGGAATTGATTTTTGTCAAGAATGTTTCAATTTATAAATGAGTACAGTGGTCCCCCGGCTTACGAATCCCCCGGGTTGCGAAAACCCCGGGATCTGAAAGCCGCCGGACCGCTAAACTATCCCCCGGGATCCGAAAGATCCCCCGGGATACAAAATAAAAAAACCGCACAGCCCCTTTAAATCAGCCGCGCGGTCCATTGCGAATAGCGGTCCCCCGGGAAACGAAAGCTTTCGGGTTACGAAAGGTAATCCGGAACGGATTACCTTCGTAACCCAGGGGACCACTGTATAATTAATTAAGAGGATATTTCCCCATTCCTTTAATGGGGGCAAGGTTATAGTGCTTTAGCTGCAGAACATCTTTGATCCAATTCCTGACATTTCTAATCAAAAGTTCTCTAGGTATGAAAGGAAGGAAAGGATGTTTGGAAATGATGGCATGATGAGACATATAGTAGAGGTGAGTAAATGGAAGGGAAAGGAGGAAAGGAATAAAAGAAGGATGAAATATGGAAACAGAATATACATATAATCACTTGCCTTGTTGACGATTTTTGACAGGCAAAGGAGCTTTTAAAAAACCTTTCCACCAATATGTGTAAGATTTTCCAACAAATTTGATTTTTTTTTTTCATTGAAGCATATCGGGGAGTTCTGAACAATCCAGTCAAGACAGTAAGAGACACTCTGATCAATCAGTGTGCCCAGATCTTGGCATGCTATCGGAAGAACTGTGCTAGCCCCTCTTCTGCTGGACAGGTAACCATTTTGGCTTGACTGTTGTATTTGGGTTTTTTAAAAACGAACAATAATTGTATTATCAAAAGTAATAATTACAAAGAAAGGGGAAAATAGAAAACCGAGTGTGAGAGAAAAGGAAAGGAAATGAATGTTTACATGGGTAAACATATGCAATAACATACGCGGACCAAATTTTCAGAAATACATTTTCTTGACATTTTCTTGAGAATATTTAGCTGACATAAGTTTGAAATGATTTAGCATCAGAAGCACCTTATTTCCTTTATAATTAATGTTATTCGCTTAATAGTCTTAATAGTCTCAGTGGAGAAACTCAGATCTAAAATAATAATAATTTTGTTAAGGTTAAGAACAATATGCTTCTCTTCATTACCTACAATAATTACTAATGCCTTAAAAAGTGGGCTTTTGGTATCTGCTGGGGTTTAGTTGCAGGATCCCCTGTGCATACCAAAATCCATGGATGCTAAAGTCCCATGAAATGCATTGGTGTAGTAAAATGATGTCCCTTATATAAAATGGCAAAATTAAGGTTTGCTTTTTGGATTTTTTATTTATTTATTTTAATTTCAAGCCATCAGTTGTTGAATCCATTCATAAAGAATCCATGGGTATGAAGAACTAAGTGTACCCATTTTTATTCTCAGAGGAATAGCATTTGGGGTCTTTTCTTTTGAAAACAGAGAGGTCATTTCTGATCTTTTAGTCAGCCCCTCATATTTGTGGGGGTTAGGATCAATCACTCACACACACACCCCACAAAAGTGGGAAACCCATGAATATAAATAAATATAATGAATGCTATTAACACTTCTTTAGGAATATCTAGATCCACCAGTGTGGTCAACTTTTGCTGGATGTTAACCATAGAGTTGTCTTGTCTTGAAGGACCAGGGAAGTATTTTCTTAAGGCAACTCTAGGTCCTCCAGCATGACTGCTGGAAGTTGACCATAGAATAGCTGTTGAGGACCTAGAGATTTCTAGAGATAATTAAATCCTTGAATCAAATCTGCGCATGGGAAGCCAGTGGATTGCTTTTTATACAGAAGAGTAACAACTTCTTCTAACAATTTGTATTAAATTCTGACCCTTCTTATTATCCATTCCAAGGCATAGTTTAGATGAGTAAGCCACTGCCAAAGGTAATCAAGACACCAGAATGTGTGTCCATGTTTGTTTCTAGTTAACACTGGTAAAATTGCATCTCTGTGCTTATCCAGGATTGCCAGATAGCAGAGTGACATTATTTGGTGTCTGTACTAAACAGCACACTGTGCATTGGATGAGTTCATAGTTAAACGATTTTGAAATGTAGCCACAAGGAAGAATTTCTCAGGTCTAACCAGATATTTTGATAGATAACACTGCTGCCGTTCTAATTTGAAGTACAGTGTATAAAAATATGTATTTTTCCTATAGTATTGTTGCTTTGGTCTGTAGTAGATGTTTGTGTTTTATATCTGTGCTAAAGTTAGTGGTAGTTCTACTGACCCTGTACAAAACTCATAGTGGTCTCTCTTCATTTCTCTTTATCTCCTTCTTTGTTACTTTTAGTTGATTCTCCCTGAATGCATGAAACTACTCCCTGTGTATCTCAATTGTGTTTTGAAAAGCGATGTACTCCAGCCTGGCTCAGAAGTCACTACTGATGACCGCTCCTATATCCGTCAGCTAGTCACCTCAATGGATGTGGCAGAAACAAATGTTTTCTTCTACCCCCGACTATTACCATTGGTATCTTTGTCTTCTTATGAAATGCTTTTAATTACTTAAACATATAGTTCATGGAATAAGATTAGAAAAATAGATGTGGATCCTTTGTCTGGGTGGGAAGTGAGATGGGAAGAACTCTTTATAATCAAAATCTTTCTCCTGGTGCTATGTTGTTGCTGTCTGGATTTATATGCTTTCCTTCTTCACTGGAGCACTAGGGAGCTAACAATTTCCGTATAAAGCAAACATGAAATCACAAATGGCAAATGCCAAAAATCACAAATCAAATACATGATAAAATACAAGAAAACAATGCAAATCAGTCAGTCAGATCTGTAGCTGAAGAAAGTTCCAAAGCTAGGGTACCATCACAGAGAAAGTCCTGCCACATGTGTTGGCGTTGTGGACCATACTACCTCATGGAGTACACTACAGGCTGAACTTGCCCAGTCAGTTTTAATGGTCAGGTAACATTCATACTTGAAAGCTGTTATTCTATGTATTTGGTTCCTCAGCCATTTAGGACTTTATGCACAAGTACCAGCATCTTAAGTGGGCTGGTACCTCACTGGCAGCTGATGCAGTGATTTCAGAGTGGATTCCATAAGCTTGTCTGTTGCTGCCTCTATCATCCCTTGGACAGTGACATTCTCAGCCAGTGGAAAAGGATTCATGTATTATTGGGTCAATTCCTGTAGCTCCCCAGGTTAGGCAAGATACCCCGGTGCTTAACATGAACCTCTATTCGTCCTCATCTCCTCCTCCTGCTTCTTCTTGCCCCACCCAGCAAAGGTTGTATGTCCATCACTGCTTTCTCTGGCCTTCTTTCTTCAGTTTAAATCTCTCTTCTTTCCTTCTTTCTCCTTTCCCAATCTTATATTTAAATGAGGGAAAGCTCTTACCTTTTGGTTCCCCACATTAGTTGTTCTCCTTCACTATTTCCCCTTCCCTTTCTAATATTTTTCTCCTCCCTTCACACCTCCCTCTCAAACACACCCTTGGGATGGGGAATGTTAAAGCCAGATTTATTTGGCTCCCTTTCTTGGCCTCAAACATGTCTGTGTAGTTCAGGACATGTGTGCAGCTTTAGCTGTTTCCTCTAGGTGCTGCAAAGATGCACACACAACAGAACTCCTCCCTTGTAGCAATGGCTACCTCCTCTGGAGCTGCTTATGCTAATTGATCTATTGAAACTGTTTGTAATGAAAGGGATCCTCCTTGTGCCTTCCATCTTAGAATGGCTGAACCACTGGAATCAGAGCACTATCTAAGCCTCCCTTTGACTCACTTAGATCAGTTCCACTCAGGATTATTTCTGTCAAGAACCTGTTTCTGGTTGCAGTCACTTTGATACGAAGGGGCTTTGCCCTACTGTAAATTGCTCCATCCTACTGTAAATTGCATATTGATAGCTGCTCTGTGGCTAGACCCAGGTTTCCTACCCAAGATAGACTCTACACTCCCTTCTTTCCCAGTCCATAATACTTCCTTCATTCTGTTTCACTCAGCACACCATTTTGAGAAACAATGACACAAGCTAGATGTAAGAAGAACACTAAAACTTGATATCAGGTCTACCGAGGCATTCAGAAAACTCTTTGTATCCTTTCTTCCTTCCTCATTGGGAATAAAGGTATCTTCTACTACACTAACCAGATGGATCAAAGCATGCATGTTTTTGACATGCGTGACTTTAGGTCTTCCAAAACCATAAAATGTAATTATCCACTAGGTTAGCATCCATGACTCCCGCCTTTCCTGCTAATGCAGCAATAGAGGAAATCTGCAGAACAGCCATATGGGCAGATCATCCATGTTCACAGTTCACAGCCACAGTCAGAGCCTCATTTGGTAGAAGGGTTCTAGAACAAGTATTAATTACCACATTAAACTCATTCTTGCCACCTCAAATCTAAATGCACATATCTGCTTGGGTAGATCCCAATAATGGATGGCTCCTCTTTTTCTGGCTGAGAATAGTACATTGAAGGACTTGCCATCCAAAGTGGAAATAATATTGTAATGAAGATCTAATTATGACTTAAGAATGAGAATACTACTAATTTCCTTACGTAAATATGTTTTACTTAACATTTCCCTAAGTATGGACAGGAGTGTGCAAGGTTGGAAAGAATTGCACATTAGGGGACTTATACAGAGGCCCATTCTTACAAAAGAGAAAGACCCATCTATTAAGGGTCTTCATTACAATATTATTTCCACTTTGGATGAAGGCTATCTTAAAGGACCATAACAAGTTTCAAATTATTAAATTATTAAATTAGTACCAGAAACCAAGAAAAGGGTATAGAAAAATAGGGAGCATTTAGCTTAGAAATAGGGGACATGTTTGTATTGTAGAATAAGTTAAAATACAAAGTAAGACTTTGGATTTTACATGTTACATTCTAGCTTTCCTTTCTGGGCTGGAGCCCAACAGGCTGTACACACATAAAAATTTTCAGTTATTATAAAACATGAGGGATGAGAGAGGGGGGTGGTTGTTAAAAAGGCTGTATCCTTAGACAGATGGAAAGGAATGAATTATGACCATGCTTAAGAATATGTACATCATGGAAAACTGACATATACAAAGTTTGGTTAAATGCTGTTGTGATGTGGAAGTATGCAGCAGGACAATGATTCTAGTTCTCTCTCTCCAGACCAAAGTAGACTTCAATAGCGATTCCTTACCAACAGCAATCAGAAATTCTGAAGAGCGTCTCTCCAAGGGTGATATATACCTGCTTGAAAATGGGCTGAATATATTTTTGTGGGTAGGAGTGAATGTTCAGCAGGGGCTGATCCAAAACCTCTTTGGAGTGTCATCATTCAGCCAGATTAACAGCTCTGTGGTGAGTAGATTAAATTGAATGAGATTATTTAGGTATTGTCATGTCTGATCTTTGCTATTTGCAGAGTTTTTCTGCAAGATTTGGAATACTTACATTTATGGACCAGAAGAGTAATGCTGCAAGAAAAATTTAACCCTTCAGAAAGGCTGTGTAGGTCTCCCTTAAGTGGAGCAGAATGGTGTTTGTGATGCATTTGCGCATTGCGATGCCTTAATCATTTTCCTCCTTGCTAGTTGTGAGGAGTCCCAACCTATCTCTGAGTGCCTCCACAACTTGGGCATGTTTGTGACTAATAACTTAAATTAAAAATGTGCTTACAATTTATTAAAATTATTGATATAGTTGGAAGATTCTTAATTTTCTCTGTAACACTCTTTATATTTTTAGTGTATGCTACCAATTTTGGACAATCCCTTTTCAAAGAGAGTACGATCCATCATTGAAATGTTCCAGTCTCAAAGGCCACGCTATATGAAGGTAACTGATTCTTGCTTAAGATTATGAAAATTATTCTTACTGTATCTTATGACCCTCTGCATCAAAGAATTTATACAATATTGCATGTGAAAAATCATGAAAAAATGCACAATACTATTCTTGATGATGATGATGATGATGATGATGAACCTTTATTTATATAGTGCTGTAAATTTACACAGTGCAGTATGTACAATCTTATTTGGAGACGGTTCCCTGCCCTCAGGCTTACAATCTAAAAGACACAACACAGAAAGAGAAGGGAAAGGTGGTGGGAAAGGGGATGAGGTCCGGTGGTTTTTCTCTCCCTCTGGGGCCTGGCCCAAGGCAGATGGACTGGAGGGAGGGCTTGGCTTCTTAATACATAATTAAAACAATGCATCCTGGGGCAGATGGGAATGCTTTCCTAAACAATATAGTCTTTAACTCAATTTTGAAACTGGTTAGAGAAGTGATGAGGCACACATGTGGGGGAATATGGTTCCAGGCGTGAGGGGCAGCAAGTGTGAAGGGACGAATCCGGGACAGGGCAGTGGAAATCCTCGGCTGGGACAGGAGACCTTGACTACCAGAACAGAGGATGCAAGTTGGAATGTAAGGAGGAAGAAGTTCAGATAAATACGGAGGGGCCAGTGCGTGGAGGGCTTTCAGAGTGAACAACAAAAGCTTGTGCTGGATGCGGAAGGGAAAGGGGAGCCAGTGAAGGGAGGAGAAAAGAGGAGAAACATGGCCAAAGCGGCAAGCAGATGTGATAATATGTGCAGCTGAGTTCTGGATAGAGATTAAAGAATGGAGGTGAGAGAGAGGAAGCCCTGTCAGAAGAAGGTTACAATAATCTAGTCGTGAGACCACTAGGGCATGGACCAGAGTCTTGGCAGTGGAGGCTGAGAGGAATGGACGGATTTTAGCAATATTGTAAAGAGAGAATCTACAGGCCTTGGTGGTGGCCTGGATCTGGGGAATAAACGACAGAGAAGAATCAAAAATGAAACCAAGACTGCGGGCTTGGTGAACTGGTTGAATAGAAGTGTCGTCAACAGAGACAGAGAAGGAGTATTGAAGGGTGGGCTTAGGTGGGAAGACAAGAAGCTCTGTCTTAGAGCTTCAAGCGCTTCAAGCGCTGATGCTGCATCCACTGAGAGACAGCAGTCAGACAAGATGAGACTTGTTCAAGCCCTGGCGAAAGATCAGGGGTGGAAAGATACAGCTGAGTGTCATCGGCATACAGATGATAGGAGAAACCAGAAGAACTGATGAGTTTACCAAGGGACAATGTGTATAAATGGGTCTGTAATGGCTGTCTGTATAAATGGATCCATTGATGAATGGATCTGTAATGGCTTCCCTTTCTTGTATGGTTTCTGGCTCAGTATTTTAGAAGAGGGGTTGTGTTACATGCAGGAAGCCAAAAAATATCCATGTATTACATTGGATATTTTCTGGTTCTACAGATACTTCTTCATTGAGCAACTAATCAAAACCCAAATTTCTTGAGGCTCCACTAATATTTTACACCAAAGTCACCATCACCTCATAGCTTAATAAATATTTTCTTTTACTTACAGCTCATGATTGTGAAGCAAGAAGACAAATTAGATCTGCTGTTCAAACACTTTTTGGTGGAAGATAAGAGCATGAATGGGGGGGCTTCATATGTAGATTTCCTCTGTCACATGCACAAGGAGATTCGCCAGTTGCTGAGCTAGAGTTGGAGTTATGCTGGATTCCAGCACTGACACTTCTATGTTCACTAACCGCCTGAGGAATGGGCCCAACTCCTCCAAGAAGAACAATATAGAAACCTGTACAATTCCATAATTTTTAATATACTGTGCATAAACAGTTTCAGTATCTCCCAGACCCTTCGAGAGAGTGAGGCATGGACAGATGAAACACGTACTTAGGGTGGAGGAAAACATTCTTTGATTCCAGGTCTTAAGCCTGGGTCTCTCTCTTACTGTGCTTGGCAGGCTTCTACTCTCCCTGCCTCCCACCACCCCCATTCTGTTCTAAGAAATGTCTTTTGAATTTCTCTGTACATGATTCAGCATCAGGTGAAAAAGTGATTGCTTCTCAAAACTACACAATGGCTGCTATATTTGCTTATGTGATAATCTGAATCAAAAGAAGCAAAATAGGGAAATGTGGGTGGCAGGCCCTGCTCTGTCAAAAAGAGATACTGGATACAAAATTCAAGCAACTCTTTTACATCCGGAGGGAGTAATTTACTGTCAACAAATTGTAGAGTGGTGTTTTAGAAAACATCACTTGAGCTCCAAGCCAGGGAAGCAGAGTAGACATGCCTTCACTGTTGTTGTTACTATGCATATCTGCCTTGGAGTAAGTGAGTGGTAATGAGCAGGTGCTGTTTCTGAAAAAGTGAAATCTATATTATTATGAACAGATATTCCCACCACCCTTTCTGGCGAATAGAGCATCTTTTTCCTCCTTTTGCCAGTGTCGTCTTGATTTAATGCCTGTTGCCTCTTTCCATTCAAGTGCAAGATTTTTCTTGGAATATTTTCTTAAGATGGTTGTACTTTCCCTTATTTTCATTTTAGAAAGTAATGTTTATAACACAAGAGTGTCATAAATGGCATAGGAAGACGTTTGGAGATGAACAGTTGGAATTGTACCCAAGGAGCACTGAGTCCTGTAGCACCATATGAAAGGAGTAATTCATATAAAATAAGGTCAAAATCATGTCACGGTGTTTGCTGAAGTTGAAGCCCTTAGCAGTTTTGAATAAGACCTCTGATAAACTTACAGCACTTAAAAGGTTATATCCTGAGTGAATCTTACTGGCCCAGCAGTGTCATATACCAGATGCTGTGCTTGTAGTACTGTACTTCAAATAAGAAGTCTACTTATGGCTGACCTTTCAAACTGGTGAGGAGAAGGCATTTTACTTGGAGTAAAATGAAGAGAAGAGATTTTTGTAGTGATAAAGTGATGTGTTTTGGGCTTCAAGGAGTCTAATGGCTCATCAAGTTTCAAAGGGAAACTAATTATTTTTAAAGATTGCAGTACTTCGATATTCTTGCAATGTCCTGAATGTATTGAGGGAACAGAAGCACTGAACTTGAAAAAAGAAAAGCAGGGAAAGAGATTGCTTCAGCAAATGGTGAATTAAGACTGAATATAGGTGAAACCTTTATTCCATCTGCCATTGAAAACTGAAATTTCAAATTTATGTACATGACTGATTAAATAATCCAGGAGTGTGGTTTCTAATCCCATAACCTATAGTGTGTGTGTGTGTGGGTGTGTTTGTAAATATTCTCCTTCTGTTGCAGCTAGTTTATCTTCCTCCTCATTTCCCTTTCATTACATAGCAAAGGGGTATATTCATGAACTATTAAGAACTATAAATGACCAGATCCCAAGGAGTTTTTAGCAGTCTATTTTCAAGTGTGACTGATCCACTCCCCATGCCTCTGGCCAAAACACACAATGCTGACCCTAACCAAAAATGTAGAGATTACACTAGTAAAGATACTTGCTCTCCAAAACAAGGCTCAAGAACCAGATTTTCACAACTGATTTCTAGAATTAATATAAAAGAAAAATAAGATCATAAGACTTTCTTCACCTTTTTCAATTCATCTTTTAATTTGTAAAGAAATAATTATATGAAGATGTATTTTATGTCATTGTTAGTAAATAAATATTGATTATTTTTTTCAAGCCCTCTATTTTGGGGAGGGGAATGAACTGGTGTGCAGGTGACTCAAATCAAGTTCAATAATGGCAAATAAAACTCTTTATTTGCAATGATCTGAGAAAACAATTCTATAAGACTCGAGCTCTTCTTAGATAAACATATTTCATTCATCAATTCAATTAACATCATTCTCAGAGATTGGCATATTGTTTGCAAACCTTGAAACATTTCATTAATTCTTAAGTACTACTATGATATGTTTTTATTAACATTGGTGTGGAATGTTCTGAACAGATATAGGATTGAGAGAGAATTGGATATAATATTTCAGCTGATATGTTTGTCTGGAAGTGGAACATTTTGTTGCTGTCTCCTTCAAAAGTGCTGCTTTGGGAGTTAATAAGTTACCTTTCCCAACCTAGCACTTTTCAGGAACTGATACATTGACAGATGGGGCGATGGGATCTATAGTCCAAAATGTAGAAAGTATCAGGCTGTCTTTAAAGATTTTTATGTAATAATCTATTCATTTATGTTTTGGCATTGATTTGCATCTCCTTTCTACCCCAACATGTCCTTTAAGCCCAAATTTTTTCGAGAGAGTGGTATAACACTTGGAAAAAGTCCTGACAAAATGCTGTTTTAAAACAACGTTTAAAAATGTTACCTGCTAAACTCCCAATAGATACTGCCATTCCTTCTCCATGGTACTTTTTCATTGCAAATGGGTTGTATACATGTTACCTCCCAAAGGTAACCCGTTTCTTTTAGTTGTTACTTGAATTTGTTACTTCTCCATTACTGATCAGTTGAAAAATAATGACTGGTGTGTACTGAAAGGGCAGAGTATGCCAACACCATCTTGAAAAATAATTTCAGCTCTCAAGTGTTTGTGAATATTGGTTTTCTCAGTTGGAACTCCATCAGAAGACACTGGTTGTGAAGACATTCTATGCTGCTTAAAAAGCCTATTCATGTCTAAGTAAAAGATCTGAAGTTCAAGTCCTTTCATCTCTGACCACTGCCTCAAAAGCACCGTGGCCTCGGAACCAAAGGACTCTCAGCAACTGTCTTGAGCCACAGCTGTTGGTGGCAGAATGGGCAAGTACTGGAGAGGGGGAAATGGCAGCCAGTGGCACAAAGTCAGGGGAATGGATGGCACAGAGCGAAGAGGTCCATAACAACAATGGAGAGATGGGTACCAGCAATTGTGAGATGGGTAGTGGAATGGGGATTAAATTTACTTGCCTATTTTGTGAGCTTCGAAAGCAGAGAACAAGGGAGGGTGGACCTTAGAAACCCCATGACAGGAATCATCAATGAAAAGCAGCTAACTGAAGGGAAAGGGTGTATGGGAGGGCAGGGACAAGAGATACCGTAAGAGGAGAGAGACGGGAGGACTGCTTGAGAGGAACGCACATTTTGATGTCGCATCTACCACCTTTTACTACGAAGTAGTCAAATGGTTGTAGGACATCTTATGTTCTTGTTTCCAAGTATAAAAGCTGTCAAGGAAGCGTAACAATATTTTCACATCAAAGCCAATAGTTTTATTTATACAGATCACTTTTAACATGTTTGTTTTAGCAGTGTGTATGTGTGAGCACTTTTAAGACTGGTTTTATTTGTGCATGAGCTTTCATGGAGGTAAACCCACTTCTTCAGATGTGGTAGCAGTATAGTATAAAGCAAATTTATGCTTTACAGTACAGATGTAGGGCACATTTGTACAGTTGTGGGAGTGGTACAAAATGTAATAGGATCCAGAAAGATGCAAATCGTATCCCTTCTAAATTTTCAAAGGGATGGGTGACGTGATACAAGTCTTTCAGATCTTTACAATGGTCAGTTGGTGTTTGTGTCTGCAAGCAATAAATCTGCTTACCAATCTCTGTATCAAGGACTCTTGCATTCATATATGTAGTGTGCCATGAAGCCATGGTTTTTGTTCACACATCTTAGTTTTCCTTTGTGATTTTCTTGTTCAGGGACCACAACTCGTAAATCCCTTACTGTATGTTAAGGAAGTGTGAAATGTTCTGCGATTGATTTGTTTTGGGGTATTGCCATTTCTAATGTCAGGTTTATGAACATTAATGCTCTTCCAATAGAGACTGCCCTGTTTGTACAATGTAGGGGCATGGGATGGCATATATCATACTGGAGGAAAAGCAGGTAAACACACTATTGATGTTCTTGGTGATACTGGCACCTGTAATATTGCTCCCAGAGTAGATGTGGGGACAGAATTGACATCTGGGTTTGTGGCAGCATCTTGTCCCTGTATTAGCATACATAATAATATTTAATAATTATTATTTATTTATACTCCACTCTTCAGCCCTAAAGGCTATCAGAGCAGCTTACAATTACTATTTTAATTAGACGGTTTCCTGCCCTCAGGCTTACAATCTAAGAAGACACGACACAAAAGGAGAAGGGAATGGTGGAGGGGAAGGGGATCAGGTCCAGCATTTCTTCTCTCCTTCTGAAGCCTGGACCAAGGCAGATGGACTGGAGACAGGGCTCTGCTTCATACTCTAGGACAGGCCTGATGGAATTTGGCCTGTCCTTTCACTCCATCCTAGGCCAGATGGTGTTGCCCTGGAGAGAGGGCACTTCAACTTGAGGCCAGGCCTGATGGTGTTGCTAGGCCTCTCCTTCACTCCCTCCTATGTATATTTAGTATCATGGTCTAAGTGAGTAGTTGTTTTAAGATTTGGAGGCTGTCTGTAAGCCAATAAAGGCAGGAGGAAGGCCTTATCCAGGTCTACAGACAGCCTCCAAATCACATTCACAGCCTCACATTCTTAACATGGCTGCTAATATAGGGACAAGAAATGGCATGATACAAATATTAGTACACGAGTCCTTGCTAATGCACATATAACAAAAGAAATCTCAGAGAGAGCTTTGAACCCTGAGAAACTGACTTTTGCTCAGCAGAGGCATTGCTTTCAAAGATCAACACTAACTGACCACTGTAAGGATCTGAAAGACCTAATTCGGGCCCAGACTTTTGAAAATATCACACTCCAACTTGTATAAATATGCTTTATACCAGTACTGCCTCTGAAGGAGGCACAAAAGCTCACACTAAAATAAAAACCAGTTAGTCTTAAAAGTGCTGCCACATTTCTTTTTTCTTACTGTTTATGCTATAGGAGACAAATATGGCTACTTGTTTGAAAACTACTACATTTGTTATAGTTACATCTTTTTGTCCAGACAATAGCCTTCCACAATCACTTTCATAGTTCAGCTACCTCTTGCTACCTATTTTTCTGTTTAGTTCATCATTTGGTTACTATCATTTCATCTGAAACTGTTACCTTGCCATCCTTTTCTCAGCAGAAAACTGAAAAAATGTGATGCCATGAACAGAGAGACCCTTTAAAATAATTTTATATTCTTCTTACCGATGCAAACCTGCACAAAGAGCCTGACTCCCTCTTCTTTAAAAGAGAATACGTCTGGCTTTGATTGACTTAATGTTTCTCAGTGTCCTTTTGTATATAACACCAAGGTTATTTTATGAAGAATAAAATAAGAAGTGAAATTGGCCAGACTCAAGCAACTTGGTCCATATCACTTTTTAGGCCATCCTTGGTGGGGGCTCACCAGCTCATGAAGCATTACAGAGAATGCTGGAGTGTTACTTTGGTTAACCTGGTCTTAGTTACACATTAGAAAGGCCCAGAGTCTGGAATGTTGTTTTTAAAAGGTAACACCATTACTTGTCAAAGTAGCAAGTTAATTTAAAAGTACTTGCAGGTTAGATATTATTATGAAAAAAAATCACATCTACATTACACTGATCTAAAGGTGATGCTCTTTCTTTTAGCACATTGCTTCCAAGATCAGGGTTTGAATTTCTTTTGCCATTAATTGCCTTGGTCTTAGCTTTCCTGTGTAGCTTCCTCCCCTCATTTACTACAGGGTAGAAAAATCTGAGTTACTTTAAGATAGAGGGACAGCATGGTGTAGTGGTTTGAGTGTTGGGCTGGGACACTGGAAACCAGGATTTGAATCTCGGCTTGGCCACGGAGACCACTGGGCGAACTTGGGCAAGTCTCACATTCTCAGCCTCGGAGGAAGTCAACTGCAAACTCCCCCCGAAGAAATTTGCCACGGAAAACTTTAGGGTTGCTATAAGTCAGAAATTACTTGAAGGTGCTCAGCAACACCTTTAAGATACAAGTCCACTGAACAGTTTAAAAGACTAATTACAATTGTGGATAGGTGATACACATTCAGTCTGGTATTTATAGTGTGACATCTAGGAACTTACCCTGGGCTGTCTTTACAGGAGTGGCTGCTCCTACCTCCATGGCCATCTTTAGCTAAATTACTTTTCCTAGATCTCTCTAAGACAGAATATGGGTTCTGTAAACACAGCTTTTGAGTACTGCTGCCCCAACCTGGAATGACTCTGAAGAGCCTGCCTGTCCTGTCATTCTCTGAGTAAGGCAGCCCTAGTGTGACCAGAGACAATTGTCCTGTGTCATGCAGCAAGACCAATTGTGCTGCTGATGCTGAACAGGCATGACCCAGTGGTGCAGTCAGGCCCAGGGTTCAAGTAGAACTGCTGGGCTCCACTCTCAGCTGAATGAACTATATAGTTCCAGTGTCCTTTAAAAAGTAGCATTCAGAGCTGTGTTGGCCATGCAGCAAAATCCACAAGAGTGATACTGTATTGGCCCATCAAAATGCAGAAATTGTATCATGTAAGCTTTCAAAGGTGGCTTCATCAGGCAAAGACGTTCAACGTACAGGAGAATAAAGATGACAGTGTTGGAGTCACATTTTGTCTCGGTTCTTTGGCCTGACTATCCCTATCAATCAAGGCTGGACCTCAGGCACTCTAACTTAGTCCACTTGGCCTCCTCTGACAGAGATGGATCTAGGAATGCTTCTGAGTGATGTACATGTTCTTTCAGGTGAGTGCCACCCCATTCAGAGCAGGTCACTTCTCCAATTGCTGGACCTGGGAAGCACCAACTTGCAGAACCTCCATCTTACTGGGATTCAGATTTATCTTATTGCCCCTCCCCCATCTGGCTCATTAATAATAATAAATAATAATAAAATTTATTTATATCCCGCCTCTCTGCACTCAGGCAACCAAGGCGGCAAACAATTAAAAGTATACATATTATATCCCCCCAACCCTCCTCCCATTAAAATAGAATTAAACAATTTACAATCTAAAACATATTAATATAAAAAATTTAAAACAGCTAATAAATGTACAACCAAACAACAGTATATAGGACAGGGAACAAGAATAATGAAGCCTTACTTATTACTGCATCCAAGTCCTGGTCCAGCATTTGCATAGCCCAAGGTGGCTCTGACAGCAAGATAAAATAGAGCTGAGTTATCAGCATATTAATAGTACCCAGCCCAAAATTCCTAAGGACTTCACGAGCAGCTTCTTATAGATACCAAATAGCATGGCAGATGGGATGAAACCCTGTGATGCCCACCCCATACAAATAGCTATGGGAATAAACAAAAATCCCCCAGTGCCACTCTCTGGAAAAGGCCCTATAAATAGGAGCAGCGCTCCCTATACCCATCTTGCAAGCAAGTCAAATACATGATCATGGTAAGTTGCTGAAAGAATCAAGAAGATAAACCTGGTAGGTCACCTTCATCTTTTACTCAAAACAGCTTATCAATCTAAAAACAGACTGAAATGGCCCAGGTAATGTGTTTCCTCCAAGTTCCAAAGCTCTCTTAAAGCATTTGATGTTTTAAGCTCTCTTGGAGCTTTTTAAACATTTAAACTCTCTTAAAATATTGGATCCACAGAGGGCAGTCAGCTGTTCTTTGGTGTGCAGCTCACTCTCTTTTTCTTTCAATCCTGTGTATAGACTCAAACTTACAGTTGGAAAAAAAAGTTGCACCTATGCATACTCAGCTGACCCACATGCACGAACTCGTCCAAAGTCAAGCTGACCACCCTCAAAAAGTTGCTCCAATTCTCACTTCACTTTTTAAAGCTCTCATGGAACTTTAAAACCTTGGAGCAAGGTTGAGTGGGTAGGTCATCTGGGTGTATGTGGGTGCAACATTTTTTAAATTGTATACAGTATGTGAGTCTCCACTCACAAGAAACATCAAGGGGCAGCCACACACTCCATCCAAGGAGCAGCCAGATCCACATCCAGAGGGAGGGACAATGCAAAGAGAAGGAGCACCTTGGACAGAATGTAGTTGCTTGCGTTGGTCCCCTACTTGGGTTACTCTTGCTGTTCATAGGTGGTGGTGGCAGTAGTGCTGCCGCTGCCCAGGCCTTCCAAAGGATCCTTTTTCCAATCTATGCTGGCTGTTGTCATATCCCTTTCTCCTCTCTCTCATGTTTGTTCTTCCCTGAAAATCACCCTTCTCACTCAGCAGCTTTCTCTTGTGCTTGCCGGCAGCAGCATCTCCTCCTGCCAAACACTTGTCTCCCTTGGCGTCTTTGTATTTGCATGTGTCCGAATGATTGCCGCTCTTCCTGCATCTCTTCCCCTCATGATGTCATTCATCTTAGGACTCGAGACATAGTGTGTGCTCAATAAATAATAATAAATAGTGGTAACTTCCCCTCCTCTTTCTTCCCATATTCCTCTCCGTTCTCACCTCATCTCACCTCTGCTCTCACCCAAAGATCTGGCAAAGTCCCAGCCCTTCTCTCCAACCCCAATATCACCCTTTCGTCCCTTTTAAATTATACATAACTGGAACCCATTACATGGATAAGTTGATCCAGGGGGGTTGGGTCAATTTTTTTGATGAAAGCTTCTTGATTTATACATGAGTATACATGTTACATTAAAATGACCAATCCCATACATGTACCCCCTATATGTCTTGTGTCTTGAAAGCAGATTGAGGAATAGATATGGAAGATTGGTCACCCAAAACAATAATTTACTTGCTCAAAGTAGTAATATACTTAAAGTATTTAACAGTAGAGTTAGTCTTGTGGCCTGATTACAGTGTTGGCAAGGTATCTACATTTTTTCCATTGCTATTTTCTTCCATTATTAGAGACTGAATATGTGGAAGTTTATGTGCATAAAATATGTGCAGAAGAAGATTTAATAAATCTACTGAGTTCTGTGTTGTTCTCCTCATATTACTGTATAAATTCAACTACTGGTCAACCTCATGTATAAGTCAAAGGCAGGTTTTGAGCCAAAATTACAGATTTTTATATGACCTGTGTATAAGTTGAGGGTAAAATTTAGGGGCATATAACAAAGGGGCCAAAGGATGAAGCAAAGGAAAACAATGCCAAAGAACATAAAATCCCAGGAGGCATAATTGTTTGTGTTCACCTTAAAGGTTGGATGGATAAGAAAATAGAAGGCATCAATGCTTTTGGGACACTTTTGCCTTTCACCAGGGGTTGGTTCCTTTTTTATATATATAAGAGTTAAAGTATAGTGCTTACATTGACCTATGGATAAGTCGACTCAGGGTTTTTTTTATGCCAATTTTTTAACTTAAATTTTTAGACTTATACATAAGTATATACAGCAAAAGGTAAAGATAAAGGTAGTCCCTTGACATGATTGTTGAGTTATAACTGAGTGTAGGGAGTGGTGCTCATCTCCATTTCTAAGCCAAATAACCAGCGTTGTCTGAGGACTACTCCAGTGGTCATGTGGCCGGCACTGAATGCTGTTACCTTCCCACCAAAGTGGTACCTATTTATCTACTTGCATTTGTATGCTTTCAAACTGCTAGGTTGGCAGAAGCTGGGACTAGTGATGGGAGCTCATTCCATCATGCGACACTCGGGCCTGGAACTGCCAACCTGTTGATCTTGCAATCAACAGAGTCTTAATGACTTGAGCCACTGCATCCCTAGCTATATGAGAGGAATAAAAGTCAATTTTTGAAAAAACGGATTATTACTATCGTAGGTGGATTCTTATGGTAAATGCATGAACAATTGGAAGCGGTCCCCATATATGGCTGAAGGACACTTCTACAGCTACTCTTGATTCATGGCTCCTACCTCTAAGTACAAGTTTCACCTGGCTATGGCAAATGCCCTATGCCATGATTATATGGCAAACCTCGGCAGCTGGTGCACAGTGGAGTTGTCCCAGTCTATTGAGGCTCACCCTCTGTACGGGATTGGATGCCTGATGACCATTCCAGCATTCCCATTTATGATTTTGGAAGCCTTAAAGAACTAGCAGAATATATTGACTTCTTGAATGGGAATCCAGATGAGTACCTGAAATATTTAAGGTATAAGAGTCCAGGTAATATTAAAAACCATATGGAGAACACAGGCATGAATGGGAAGTGAATGACATGATACTCCCTCATTATCTGAATGGATCTGAGTGCTTTGTCTGTGACAGGGAAAATGACAGAATCAATGCAGAAAGGAACCATAAGAAGATTCATGGAAAACTGCCAGCTCCTCATTCACTCAGTTCATGCACATGGGGTGTCCTCTACCTGCGGCTGGATATTGAAACACTGAGGACAATCCTCCTGGAGATAGTTACTATTTATTGTTGTCATCTGTAGTAATTGTAACTACCCCCACATTGTCACAGTTTTATGACTGTATTGTGGAATATATGGATCTTTAAACCTTAAGTATAATATTTAGAATTCCTCCGAAATCTCACATTCTGATGTCACTGTTAATATCATTGCTGTATGCAGTGCAAACATATGGACCGGGAAAAACTCACTTGATCATGTTGTTGAATTTAGTGCCTGTCATGATGTAATGACAGATGGTGCATTTCTGATTACATTGTGAATGGGCTTATAGTACAGCTTCTCCCAATTAATCTTCAGAACAAAACTGTTCTAAGAAGCCTATTGACCTTCACATGTCCAGAGAGAGAGAGGCAAAATTGATACTGCATTGAGTCTAAGAAGATGACTCATGAGCTGGAAATCTTATTCGTTTCTCAGCGCTAAAGAAATTGGAGAAAACATCCAAGGGAGTTTTTCCTCCCTGCACCTCCCAAAAAGAAGTTGTCCATGTTTTGAGTTTGCTACTCTTCTCCAAGGGTCCTTTTTAAATATATATATATATATATATATTCACAGAGAACAGGTTATTTTTCTTTATTTTCTGTTATGATGACTTTGGATGTGCTTTTCCTGCTTCTGCTCTGAAATCGTTATAGCTCTAATTCATGGCTCAGATCTCAGATGATCAAGAATGCACCAGAAAGCCATGGCCTTTCCTCTTTTTGTCTGTTGTTTTTAAATAACAGTGTGACGAGGATGTTGAAATTGCTACTCTCATGAAATTGTTGTAAGGTTACTAAAGTAATACACAAAACCTCTTTGTGTATCTGTATTATTTTTATATGAGTGAAATGCTCACCATTATGTCACAGGAAATGGGGAGAATCAATATATCTCTTCACTCCCAGTTATCAGAGAATAGGCCATGGAGTGTCCAGGGAAGGTTTTGCTGCACATTTTTCCTTCAGTTCATTTAAATGGGGATAACAACAGTGGTTGCAAACACTGCAGAGCACAAAGAGCACAGTGATCTAGAAGACTAAAGGACAAAATCTTAGAGAACTGTGTAAAAAAAATAGTAGTGGGAAAGGAACAGAAGAGGTATGAAATGTTCCAGCTCCTTGCAACCACCGGTTCACCCCTATTTCACAGGGATAGCCTCCATTTGCTATTATCAGTTGATGCTAAATTATTGCTGACCAATAGAATTTTTGTCTTGTCTGGATTGAGCCTCAGTTTATTCACTTTTGTCCAGTCAGTCCTTCATTGCACCAATCCAGGACATCCACAGCCTCCTTTACAGAAGCTGATAAGAGAGAGAAAGCATATTGATGCCATCCATTGCTAAAACTCCAGATTAGTCCCCCTGCCCCCTGCAGCTTCATGTAAATGTTAAAAAGCATAGAGGACAGCACTGAACCATGTAAAACTCCATAAACTAATAGTCATGAGAATGAATTACTGTCTGGATAAATTCAGCCCAAAAGCATTGTATGACAAACAATTCACCCAAAGTCCCATATAAGCCAAATGGTCTGGAAGGAATACCCACAGCAACAGTACTGTATGTTGCTGAGAAGTCCAGATATCCAACAGGAACATATTCCTCCTATTCAATTCTTGGCATAGATCATCCACCAAGGCAACTCAGACTATATACTGGCATGTGGGCAGCATGTGGATGTGACATATGCAGCTGGCCGCCCCAAGGCCAATGCCATGTAGTGCACGTCATGGCACTCGGTTGGCGCAGTGTTTAAACATGCTACACCAAAAGAGTGCTGAAAAGCTGCCGTGGCTATGGCACCCTTTCCACCATTGAAGAAGAGTAGTCAGAAACTCACTGTGATGAATCTGTAAAAGTTTTGTGGAGAAAATTGCTCAGATCTAGTCTGATTTGGATTCCCCGATTCAAGCAAGGTAACTGGGACCCCTACTTGTTCATATTCTGAACCCTAGAGTGTAACAGTACCTTTTACTACAGGGGGAAAAAAACTGCACACTGGACAAGATTGTGCTGACGCGAGATGCAGCAAAGATTAGCTTCCCTTAACACAGCAGATTAGGCTCTAAAATGGGCCCTAAACCATTCTCTACCATCACTGTAAAAATTTGCCCAGCCTTCATTCCCTTGAGCTCCGCTGAGAACCAAGAAGCCTATTCTCTTCATTCAGGGAAAGCATGCCTAGGAGCGATCGTGTCGGTTGTCTGTGTCATTTTCTCATTCTTCAGTTCAAGCCGGACATCAAAAGGATTGCCAGATCTAACAACACCTTCTCTCTCCCTGAAACAAATTTTTGTATGCCTCTTTAACATGAAAACATTGTTGATCACAGCAAAATTGCTTAATGTCCCCAACCTAATGCTTGCCATTACTGACTGAAATGTTATATTTTTTGTTAAAGTCCGTGTTAAAATACTGTTTCATTCCATGGAACTATGTAGGCCCAATATATGTAATTTTGAAATCCCTGCTATATGTATTTCTCAAGTACTGAAACAAATGTGTTGGGCAGGGCTGGGAGGATACGAGCAGGCAATATCTTTTGTCTTGGGATTACTTGGCTTTTCTTTTTCTTCTATGTAAGTAATAACCTATTAGCCAAGAAAAGTCAAGATAAGGGCAAGCGCAAAGCAGAATAAATTTTAAGCTGTTTTTAGTTGCAGGGATTCTGCATTCAATCATCTTGTCCTTTCGTTTATGAGGAGACAAGCAGACTATTACTTGTCAATATAAAGTTTCTGAAATGGGATTTTACTCCTTAAGAAACTGTTTTCTTAAGTGTACACAACTTGTTCCAAATGAGTTCCTATGACTATCTGGACATTGTTTTATTAAACAATTGAGATATTGGCTGAGCTACTGTATAGACTCATGTATAAGTCTAGAAATTTAAGTCAAAAATTGACCCAAAAAACTTGACTTGACTTATCCATGAGTCAATTTAAATACCATACTTTAATTCTTATATTAAAAAAGGAACCATTCCCTGGTAAAAAGCAAAAAGCAATGTATCCTGGAAGCACTGCCCCCCCCCATCCTCTCATCCACCCAGCCTTTAGGATGAGCACGAACAGTTATACCTGAAGGAATTTTGTGGTTTTTGGCATTGTTTTCCCTCGCTTTATCCTTTAGATCCTTTGTTACATGCCTCTAGGTTTTATTCTCAACATATTGATGAGTCATATCAAAATCAACAGTTTTGGCCCCAAAACTTGCCTTCGACTTATACATGAGGTTGACTTATAGAATCATAGAATCATAGAATCATAGAGTTGGAAGAGACCACAAGGGCCATCCAGTCCAACCCCCTGCCATGCAGGAACTCCCAATCAAAGCATTCCCGACAGATGGCCATCCAGCCTCTGCTTAAAGACCTCCAAGGAAGGAGACTCCACCACACTCCAAGGGAGTGTGTTCCACTGTCGAACAGCCCTTACTGTCAGGAAGTTCTTCCTAATGTTGAGGTGGAATCTTTTTTCCTGCAGTTTGCATCCATTGTTCCACGTTCTAGTCTCTGCAGCAGCAGAAAACAAGCTTGCTCCCTCTTCAATATGACATCCCTTCAAATATTTGAACAGGGCTATCATATCACCTCTTAACCTTCTCTTCTCCAAGCTAAACATCCCCAGTTCCCTAAGTCGTTCCTTATAGGGCATGGTTTTTAGACCCTTCACCATTTTAGTTGCCCTCCTTTGGACTCGCTCCAGTTTCTCCACATCTTTTTTGAATTGTGGTGCCCAGAACTGGACACAGTATTCCAGGTGGGGCCTGACCAAAGCAGAATAGAGTGGCACTATTACTTCCCTTGATCTAGACGCTATACTTCTTTTGATGCAGCCTAAAATAGCATTGGCTTTTTTAGCTGCTGTATATAGTCGAGTATATATGGTAGCTGTCACATTCCAATGCAAAATCTCTGTAGAAAAGATTGAATTTAACAAATCAGTGGGATATTTAACACCACAACCTACTTGTGTAAATTGTTGATGTGTGCCTTCAAGTCATTTCTGACTTAGGGCACCTCTAAGGCCATATCGATCTTGGTAGGATTTATTCAGAAGGGTTTTTTTGCCTTTGCCTCCCTCTGAGGATGAGAAAGTGTGACTCACCTATGGTCACTCAGTGGGTTTCCATGGCCGATCTGGGATTCAAATTCTGATCTCCAGAGTCATTGTCCAATGCTTAAACTACTACACTGTGCTGTAAATTCTGAGAACAAAAACAAATCTCCAGCTATAATGTAATGTGTTGTAATATCAGTTTATCTTTGAAACTAATTTCTCCTCTGCTGTCGCAGAGGAATGGCCTAATTGCCTTAAAAATGCAGCAGATCCTGTTTGATCTTGGAAACTAAGCAGGGTCAGCCCTGGTTAGCACTTGGATGGGAAACTACTAATGAATACTAGGTGCTGTAGGCTATATTGCAGGGGAAGGAACTGGCAAAACCACCTTGAGTATCCCTTCCCTAAGAAAACCCTTTGAAATTCATGGTGTCACCATAAATCAACAGGCAGAATAGTGACTGGTTATTTTGTGTAATCTGGTCATGTTCTTACTTTGCCTCTCTTTTGCACCTTCTCCCCATCTTGGAGAAAGATGGAAATGCAGGTCTGCTGCACTAATTTTTCTTTTTATATTTTTCAGCTGGAAAGAAATATGGCTACAAGATTACTGGTGGAGTCTTGATCAAGGTGAACCCCTCACAGCTATGATTCACCACAATGAGCTACAACAAGGAGGATTTTGGGATCAGATGCACAAAATCTCCATTAATAGATTATTATTATATTATTATTAGAACTCAGCAATGACTGCAGTGGGCCCTTGGGATCCATTGGGGTTTGGTTTCAGGACCCCCCCCCCCCATGGATACCAAAATCTGTGGATTATCAAGTCCCATTAAATACTATGGAACAGTAAAATGCTGTCCCTGATATAAAATGGCAAAATCAAGGTTTGCTTTTTCAAATGTATGTATTTTAAAAATATTTTCAAGCCATGGATGCTTGAATCCATGGATAAGAAAATCCAAGGATATTGGGGGCTGACTGTATATATCAGTTAAGTCTTTTCAAACTAATCAGGAAAAGGTAGCTGTTCTAATCCATGAGAAGACAAAATCATGGTCAGCAGAATCTGCAAAGTCTTACCAGTCTGTAAGCCATATTTCTTTTATATATTCTCCAAAGACCACATTTTGATGGCTCGAAGTCCATTTTTGGACCAGATTTTGCTATTGCTTCAAATGGTGAAATCTCATCTTTGGGGCTTAGAGAAACTTTTAGTGCTGTTGTTGCTTGGACAGCATTTATCAGTACTGTTTGTTTGTATTTGTATTTGTATCAAATTACTCTGAACAGGACCTGCAGGGCTTGGAAGAAAAGACTCAAATGTTTCTCCTTCCTTTCATAATTATTCAACATTCATTTGTGGAATTTTCCACACCAAAAGAACTCCTTTCCTTGACTGGTTTTTGTTTCTCTAGCAATGTTTATAGTGTATTTGTTTTTAAGTGGACTAATACTGATAAATAATTTTTCAGAAAAGAAAGTGATGTCATATGCAATGAAAGCTGATGCTAATGAAAACATTTCAATTTATTAAAATGTTAAGTTTACTTCCTCAGATGTAGCCCAACAAGATGTAGAAGAGGGCTACAGTGCTGGAGGATCCTGAACTGCAAAGGACCCAAATCGTAAGACTTTACATGTGTATTTTGACTCTCAATAATAATTTTGTACCACATGAATGGCGAAATGGACCTTTCAATAAGTAGAAAGGCGGTAGGTACAGCATGACTGCAAGATGGCATAAAGGATCTTGTTTGGTTCTTCTGTTCTCTAAGGTTTCATCTCATCTTATTGCAATTACCTTTATGTCTTGCCATGTCAATGAATTGAAAAGCGGTTCTGGCTGCATTCAGTGCACACTCAATGGTGTTCTCAATTTCATCTATCACCTGTAGAAAGCACAGCTTGTTCGACTGTCTGAAACAGTGCAACCTTAGTGTTAAAGGGATGTAAATCTGTTTCGTTAAACCGGAAAGCTAGTTCCTATGATCTGGTAAAAGGATCGTGCTTAATATTCAAGCTTGGTTCATTCTATCAGGGCCAACACAGGAGAAACCTTCCCCTTTATGGCTTCCAATGATCCAGGGAGCATGCAGTTAGTAAAGAGCATAGTCGGAATACGAGTATATTATTTGAATAACCAAGGTGCTGTTGAAGAACAACTGTTGTGGTTACTTTATTATAAATTCACAATATACAAAAGTTAAAAAGTGATTAAAATATTAAAAATAATCCTAAAAGTTGCAGTTTAAGGAGGGGCCTTTAGAATCCTTAGCAAGACAGCTTCTCTGGGTCTCATGACCAAACTACCAATCCCAGAATATCACAGGATGCAGCCATGGAATAATAGCGTTATAATTTTGTAGTGCAAGAGATTCCTTTGTTTAGGGGAAGGGGAACATCTAATCCATGGGCCAAAATAGGTTCCCAAGGAAGCACCACACCCTGCAAGAAGCCCCAGGGTTTGG
This sequence comes from Urosaurus nigricauda, assembly GCA_034509955.1. Classification (NCBI taxonomy): domain Eukaryota; kingdom Metazoa; phylum Chordata; class Lepidosauria; order Squamata; family Phrynosomatidae; genus Urosaurus; species Urosaurus nigricauda. Next base: position 157,155,073 of record JAOEGL010000003.1, read on the forward strand.
CTGATAGTAAGGGTTTCCTTTCCAAAGTAACTGCTCTTAGGACCTTATCAGATGGGAGGGATTTCTCTTGATTTCGAATGGAGCCAATTCGAATTCACGTGAATTCGCTAGCTTAGCGAATTTACATGAATTCCAATTGCATTCGGAATGCGTTCAGAATGACTTCCCATTACCCGAAAATGACCCCCCATTGCCCGAAATTGCTTTAATTTGCAATAATGTAAAACCCATGATTGCATTCAGAATGACTTCCCTTTGGCCCGAAATTGCGTGAGAAGCTTTAATTTGCAATAACGTGAAACCCCATGATTGCATTCGGATTGCCATTAGATTATACTTCCAATTTCCGTCGTCTGATAAGGTCCTTGGCTGGTGCTTCCAGGTGCCTACTGTGGCTGCATCTACACTGCACAGATAATCCAGTTTGGCCCCCACTTTAATCGCCATGGGCCAATACTATGGAATTCTGAGAATTGTAGTTTTGTGAGATATCTAGCCATCTTTGTCAGAGACCCCCTGGTACCACAGCTAATTACAATTCCCAGAATTCCACGGCATTGAGCCATGGCAGTTAAAGTGATGTCAGACGGGATTATTTCTGCAGTGTACATGCAGACTGAGGCCTGCTTCAGGATTCAAGTAGCTGAAAGCACATAATAATCCTCCTTCTTCATGGTCTCTGCAGATCACACAAATGGGTTATTCTGCGCCTTCACAGTTGGCTTTGGAACCTTCTTGGAGATTTTAAATGTGTTTTGTCGGTAGCCCTGCCTACTCTCCAACTGCCTTTATTAGTCAGTTTCAACTGCCATTATTAGTCAGTTTCAACTGCCATTATTAGTCAGTTTCCCACCTAAACCCTCAGTTCCTTTTTGTCCACCGCACGAGCAGCATCTAGGATCTCTTTTTCAGAGATTCATTTTCCTGTCAGACTTTAAAACTTGATTTGACAGGATCAATCTGCGTTTTGGTGGTAATTTTTTTTAAACGTCGTTGTTCATATTTTAGAAACAAATGTTTTGATTTCCTAGATAATCACAGACTCAAATGTGAATTTAAAATCCTGAGGTAAAGTTGTTTTAACAACAACTTGCCCTGCGATTTCTTACGAGAATCGCTTACTTAAATGTGAATTTAAATTCTGAAATACATCTGTTTTAATGACAGACTGTACTGTGATTTCTTAAAGAATCACATACTTAAATACAAATTTAAATTCTGAGGTAAAGTTGTTTTAACAACAACTTGCGCTGTGATTTCTTAGAGAATCGCTTACTGGAACGTGAATTTAAATTCTGAAATAAAATGGTTTTAACCACAGACAGTACTGTGATGCAAATTTAAAATTCTGAGGTAACGTTGTTTTAACAACAGCTTGCCCTGTGATTTCTTAGAGAATCGCTTACTGAAATGTGAATTTAGACTTTGAACTAAAGCTGTTTTAACAACAGCCCCTCCTGCGATTTCTTACAGAATCGCGTACTTAAATGTGAATTTAAATTCTGAGGAAATTTTTTTGATACTATAATAATAATAATAATGTTTTTTATTTATACCCTGCTCTTCAGCCAAGACTATCAGAGCAGCTTACAATTTGTTAAGCAAACAGCTTCATTTACAATTGTAAGCTATTTGCCCCCAACAATCTGGGTACTCATTTTAGCGACCTCAGAAGGATGCAAGCCTGAGTCAAGCTTCAGCCCTTTGCTGGTCTTGAACTCGCCACCTTCTGGTTTTGAGTGAGTGGCTGCAGTACAGGCATTTAACCACTGCGCCACTATGGCTGTTCACCGCAGTTGGTGTGCTTGGCAGAAATTTCCCCCCCCCTTTTCGCTCGAGGAATAATAATTAATAATAATAATAATAATAATTATTATTATTATTATTATTATTATTATTATAACTCGCTCCTCTATTTCAACAATCGGAGCGGGGTACAACAGGAATAAAATACACAAACTAAAAACAATCCATTCACCCACTACCCAACCTCCCACCCCTTAAAACTGAATTAAACTAAGCAATAGTTAAAACCAGCAATAAGATAAAAGTTATACAATACTATACATAAAAAAACAGCAATTCCTTGAACATCATGGCCAAGGCTCGGGGACATAGTGTTTAGGGAAGGGAAGATCCAGTCAGCAAGATTTCTAGTTTTGGAGCCGGGAAGTCAGGAAGCTTCTGGGAAGGCCTGTCGGAAGAGATGCGTCTTTAAAGCTTTTAAAAAGCAATCGAGGGATGTCATGAGACGCATCTCATCTGGCAGGCCATTCCACAGTTTGGGGGCTACAGCCAAAAAGGTCCTCTGGGAGGTCTGCACCAGCCTGGTCTTCAAGGGCTGTCCCAGAGGACCAAAGTGTGCGGGGGGGGGGGGGTGTTCATACGGGAAGAGGCGGTCCCTTAGATAGGATGGACCCAAGCCATGTAGAGCTTTAAAGGTTAAAACCAACACCTTGTACTGTGCCCGGAAACTGGTCGGCAGCCAATAGAGAGATTTAAGCACTGGTCTAATGTGCTCTCTCCTAGATATTCCCATCACAATCCTTGCAGCCATATTTTGGACCAGTTGCAGTTTCCGGGTTAAGCACAAGGGTAGCCCCATGTACAGCGCGTTACGGAAGTCCAGACGTGAGGCTACCAGCGCGTGTACCACCGCTTCCAGATCCCTCCCATCCAGGAAAGGGTGTAGCTGCCATATCAGCCAAAGCTGATAACAGGCACTCCTGTCTGTCGCATTCACCTGACTAGTCATGTGAAGCGACGGGTCGAGAAGTACCCCCAGGCTGCGAACAGAGTCCTTCAAGGAGAGTGTGACTCCATCGAGGACTGGGGTTTGTATTCCCAAACCCAGTTTCGGGCCTGTGACGGTCAGTACCTCCGCTTTGTCTGGATTTAGTTTCAATCTGTTTTCCCTCATACAATCCATTACCGCCGCAAGACAGTCATTGAGAGGAGAGACGCCATCTGAGGTCTGAGCACACGATCTGGTCATGGAGAGGTATATCTGAGTGTCATCAGCTTACTGATGACACTGCGCTCCATGCCTCCGAATGATCTCACCCAGTGGTTTCATATAGATGTTAAATAGCATCAGGGACAGAATGGCGCCCTGGGGGACGCCACAATTAAGCTCGACTTTGGAAGAGCAACTGTCCCTGAGCCTCACCCTTTGGGATCTGCCAGAGAGAAAGGACCGGAACCACCGGAGTACAGTACCACCGATCCCCAACCCTCTCAGTCGATCCAAAAGGAGGGCCATCTGTCAGAGATGCTTTGATTGGGAGTTCCTGCACAGCAGAGGGTTGGACTGGATGGCCCTTGTGGTCTCTTCCAACTCTAAATTTCTAATTTTAATTAAAAATGAAGTGGTCAGTGTACAAAAACTACAGACACCCCACAGGAAAAAAGAGATTGTGATGCACAGCCGAGAAGGATATAGTGGTTGAAGGTACCAAATGATGCTGAAAGATCCAGAAGGACCAAAAAGAACTTATTCACCCTGTTCAACTCTTGCTGTGGTCATCCACCAATGCACCAAGGCTGTTTCTGCTCCATAACCAGGCCTGAACCCATATTGGAATGGGTCCAGGCAATCAGTTTCATCCAAGAAAGCTTGTCTTGGATGTCTCTGTGCACTTCCACATATACCAGGCATACTTTCCCATGTTCATACAAACATTCATTCATATATTCAGGCAAGCACTCAATTTTCTGAGGTTGTTAGTATGTTTGAATGCCTATTGTTGGCAAAGGCTGCTGACTCCTATGACCTTTCCGCATGTTTCTGACCTATACATAGAGCTAAATCTGTGATATATTTCAGGTCTGAGCCATTCATGATAGGCATAACTAGAGGTTTCCTGACCAACACTTAAACCATTTGCAGTAGCTTTGCAGCTGCAATTAAAACTACGGCTTGTCTTTCCTGCAAAGGGTTTATGGGCTTCTGTTGTATGACAGATCACCAAAGGACAATTTTAACTGAAACATCAGCCCAGGGAGGGGACCATTTACTATGCCAGTACCCTAATCCAGATTGGAATGGTGAGCCCAAATTGTACATCAGGTACAAGTGGCAACGTAATATTTAATATAAAGTTTCACCTATGAATCGACAATCTAGGAGTTTGAAGTTTCAAGATAGTGGAGCCTAAATACTAATATTGTGTGTGTGTGTGTGTGTTCCTTTGAGTAGCCTGTCAACTTATGGTGACCCCATGAATTTCATAGGATTTTCTTAGGTAAGGAATACTCAGGTCCTCCCTCTGAAATATAGCCTAAAACACCTGGTAAAACACCTGGTCTTTGCCATGTGGAAAGGATCATAACTTGGTACTGCACCACATGCTTTATATCTAAAAGGTCCCAAGTTCAATCCCCGGTGCTTTCAGTTTATAAAGTTCAGAGAAAGACCTCTGATAAAGATCCTAGAGAACTGCTGCTAGTCAGATCAAACAGTGTGGAATTATATTACAGTTGGCCCTCTGTTTTCGCGGGGATCTGTTATGCTCAAAATGGAGACAGTTTGGAATTCCACATTGCGTGGCACAGTGCTTTGAGTATTGGACTACAACTCTGGAAAGCAGGGTTCGATTCCCATCTCGGCTATGAAACCCCCGGGTGCCCTTGGTCACACAATCTCAGCCTCAGAGGAAGGCAATGGCAAACTTCTTCTGGAGAAATCTTGCCAAGAAAACCCCTTGATAGGTTCTACTTAGGGCTGCCATAACTCAGAAACAACTTGAAGGCACACAACTGAGAGAGGCTGAGAGAGCGTAACTTGCCTAATGTCACCCAGTGGGTTTTTATGCTCAAGCAAGAAATTAAACCCTGACCCCACAGCGTCATAGTCCAACACTCAAACCATTATACCACACTTATTTATTTTTTCTCTCCCACTTTCCCCTTTTGTCCTCAGCTTACTTGAATTGTTGCAAACTGAGTTCAAAGTACAAAAGTATTCTACATTTAATTCACTCAGCAGGGGGAGAGGAGAGAGTTGGAGTTTTTGCTTTCCCAGTTGAGTAGGGCAAAAGCAAACTTCTGCAGCCTCTTCTAACTTGTCTTTTTCTTCCTGTTTAATAAGCTGATAAAGTGGCACCATATTCCAAACATGCAATATGAAGGAATCTGCTTTTTAAAATAGCAAATTTGTGGCCCCTTCCTTTTTTGCAGAAAACACCATTCACTGACAAGTAATACTGCAGTTTAGCCAAGGCAGGCAGCCGAGCGTGTGATTTTGCTGAACAAGAAAGACCTACTCAAATGGGTAAGGAATGCAATTTAGAACTTTCATTTGTTGGAATAATAATCTAAATGTTAAGAGCCCTGGTGGCGCAGTGGTTAAATGCCTATACTGCAGCCAGTCACTCAAAACCATAAGGTTGCGAGTTCAATACCAGCAAAAGGGCTCAAGCGCAACTCAGGCTTGCATCCTCCCGAGGTCGCTAAAATGAGTACCCAGATTGTTGGGGGAAAATTAGCTTACAGCTGTAAACCGCTTAGATACTGCTTAGGCGGTATGAAGCGGTATATAAATGAAGCTTGTTTTTAAATGAAAATGAAGCTTGTAAATGTGACTAGTCATTAAGATGCTAATTGGTATGGAAGGCTCCATTTCCTCATGCGTACTAGGCCAGGTTTATCTGAACAATAGTGCACTATTCCATTCAGAGAACACACTTAAACTCTTGCATCTTGATGGTTGATTTTCAAAAATTCTATTCTGAGAAAATCCTTAATTAAAAAAACTTGAATATCGTATAGTGCATTTTTATGTGGTACTCCATTCAGAAAGTCAATGTAAATTCCTAGACTTGCTTCTTTTGAAAATTAACACAGACACAGAGGGTGAGAGGGAGAGTTTCTTCAAAATGAAATGTGGGTCTAATTAAGATCTCTCCATTTATCTGGAACCACAACCCTGGTAGAATTTGGGGCAGAGGTCCTAGTCTGTTTGACCGATCAAGATGGAAAGCGTCTGATCCTTGCCATTTTTTGATATTTTCCCCCTAAAGACTTGCCAACTACATTGTACAAAGCAGAGGTGGAAAACCTTTGGACATCCAGATGTTGTGGACTACAGCTCCAATAATCCCTCACTATTTTTATTTTAATAAATCTTTATTCAAAATAAAACAATTTCGATAATAAAAATACATACAAACCAGACATCAACATACACACATTAACAAAATGTACCTATATCACCAAACACACCTATATCTCATAACATTTATATTGAACAAATAACTGCAATAATAGTAATATTAACAATATAACAACACTTAATAACAGCCTAAAGTCTGTCTTATGACTATCTCTTCTGAGCACGTATTCTTACAGTCACTTTCTACAACCTCTCTTCAACTTACCTACACTTTTTACCTTCTTTTCCCTTCCACATTCACGAACATCATCATCCAATCATACAATTTCTCACTACCATCCATTACCTTCTTCACTTTCAACTCTTCAGTGTTTTTTTACCTCCTTACCTTCTTATCTAACTTATTTTCCTTCACTAATCTTTGCTCTCTCCTTCTCATTACCATACCTACCTATTCTTGCTTCTTCTTCGTGGTCTCTGCAATTCACACAAATGGGTTATTCTGCGCCTGCGCAGGCAGCTTCGGAACATTCTCGGAGCTTTTAAATGCGTTTTAAATGCGTTTTGGTGGTAGTCCTGCCCACTCTCCAACTGCCTTTATTAGTCGGTTTAACACCTAAACCCTCAGTTCCTTTTGTCCGCCGCACAAGCAGCATCTAGGAACTCTTCAGACTCGATTTGACAGGATCAATCTGCGTTTTGGTATTAATTTTTAAACAAATTCTCTAGAAATAAACTGTTTTAACAGTCTGTACTGTGATTTCTTTAGGAATCATATACTAGAAGGTATTTTACTTCTGAGATAAAGTTGTTTAGTAACGACTTTCCCCGCTTGCTGAAATGTGAATTTTAACTCTGAAATAATTCTGTTTTAACAACAGACTTGCCCTGTGATGCAAAATTTAATTCTGAGGTAAAGTTCTTTTTAACAACAATTTGCCCTGCGGTCTCTTAGAGAATCGCTTATTGGAATGTGAATTTACACTTTGAACTAAAGCTGTTTTAACAACAGCCCCTTCTGCGATATCTTAGAGAATCGTGTACCTTAATGTGAATTTTTAATTCTGAGGAATTTTTTTAATAGAGGAAAGGTTTCAAATACTGCCCGCCTTTCTGGCGCGTTTGGCAAAGCCCCATTATTCCTCACCAAAATTCTCAAAATGGCACCTGCTTCACTGGCGCACTTCCCTCTTATCTCTGAGATAAACTTTTAGAATGGCCACCAGCCTTTCTTCCTCACTATGGCTAGGGACTCTCTTTTGCTGCGGACAAACTGTCTCAGGGCCATTCACCTGGCTTTGCTCCTTCATTCTCCTGAAGATAAGTTGACTTCAGTCCTCACCGGTCTCAGCTCCCTGGGACAAAACCAATTGAATGTCATCATCATCGGTCGCTGACCCTCTAGAGCCAAAGCGATTGGATTGCAGCCCAATGTCAATCCTCATCGGTCACTGACTCTCCGGAGTCCAACCATGGGTCCCTGACTCTCCGGAGTCAAACCATTTGCCTGGCAGCCCAACATGGATCCTCATCGGTCCCTGGCTCCTCGGAGTCATACCAATTGGCTTCGAGCTCGGCTTTGAGCCTTGTCAATCCCTGACTCCTCAGTATCAAACCATTTGGTTGGCTGCACAACATGAATCTTGATCGGTCCCTGACTTTATGGGGTCAAACCGTTTGCCTCTGTCCCTGACTCTTCGGGGTCAAACCGTTTGGCTGGCTTCACGAGAAGGATCTTAATCGGTCCCTGTCTCTACAGGGTCAAACCATTTCCCTCAGTCCCTGACTCTTCGGGGTCAAACCGTTGGCTGGCAGCCCAACATGAACCCTCATTGTTCCCTGACCCTCCAGGTTCATACCAATTGGCTTCAAGCCCATCTTCGAGCCTTGTCAGTCCCTGACTCTCCGGGGTCAAACCATTTGGCTGGCTGCATGACTTGGATCTTCATTGATCCCTGACTCTTCGGATTCAAACCGTTTGATTGGCAGCCCAATGTTGATCCTCATCGGTCCCTGACTTGTCGGAGTCATACCGAGTGGCTTGCAGCCTGAATTCAACCCTCATTGGTCCCTGACTCTTTGGAGTCAAACCGTTTGACTGGCAGCCCGACATGGATCCTCATTACTCCCTCACTCCCCGGGGTCATACCGATTGGCTTGCAGCCTGAATTCGACTCTCATTGGTCCCTGACTCTTCAGAGTCAGACTGTTTGACTGGCAGCCCGACATGGATCCTCATCGGTCCCGGACTCCACGGTATCAGGCCGATTGGATGGCTGCCCAACTTCGATCTGGGTTGGTCCCGGGACCTCCAGAGTCATACTGACTACACAGCACCCAGGCACCGATCATCGTTGTTGGCTGATTCTTTGAGTCATACCAATTGGCTTATAGCCCAGCTTTGAGCACCATCGGTCCCTGACTCTCCAAGGTAAACCCGTTTACTGGCTGCAGGACTCGGATCATTATCGATCCCGACCCTTTGGGGTCTTGGATCCTCATCGGTCCCAGACTCTCTGGGGTCATACTGCTTGGCTTGCAGCCTGACTTCGACCCTCGTTGCTCCTTGACTTTCCAGGGTCAAATTGGTTGCCTGGCAGCACGGTTTTCATCTGCTTTGGTCACGTCCTGACTGGATGGCAGCCTGAATTCGATCCTCGTTGCTCCTGGACTCTCTGGAGTCATACTGGTTGACTTATATCCCGACGTCAAGCTGCGTCGGTCCCTGACACTCTGAGTCACAGTGATTGGCTGGATGCTAGTATTCGATCTTCACCTGTCCCTGACTTTCAGGACTAATACAGATTGGCTTGTAGCCCAACTTTGACCTTCTTTGGGTCAAACAATAGGGAAGCGTTCTCAGGATTGTGCCATCTGCCCCAGGATGGCTCCTCTTAACTATGTTTTAAGAACCCTAGCCCTCCCTCCAGTCCATCTGCCTTGGTCCAGGCCCCAGAGGGAGAGAAGAACCACTTTTATGTTGTCTTTTAGACTGTAAGCCTGTGGGCAGGGATCCGTCTAACTATAAGATTGTATGTATAGCACTGTGTAAACTTACAGCGCTATATAAATAATAATAATAATAATAATAATAATAATAAACAACTGTCCTTCTTCGTGGTCTCTGCAAATCACACAAATGGGTTAGACTAGCAAGTTTAGTTCAACAGAGGCAGGAGTGCCAGGTTACTTACCAGTAATGGTATTTCTTCGAGTGGTCATCTGTGAATTCACACAAATCCCACCCATCCTCCCCACATAGTCGTGCCCTGCCTCTTCTTTGGTCCTGGGCTGCTGCTGCGGCATCGGTGTCCATGGAACTGAGGGTTTAGGCAGGAAACCGACTAATATAGGCAGTTGGAGAGTGGGCAGGGCTACCGCCAAAACACATTTAAAAGCTCTGAGAAGGTTCCAAGGCTGCCATGAAAGGTTAAATATGTGGATAAGGAATCAGTGGATATGGATGGCTGACTGTAACTACTTTTTCAACATTGTAATGAGCAACAGCAATGTACCATGATTCAATGATTGAGACAAATAATGGGCATTTCTTACTTTTTAAAAATCTAATCTATGGGCTATTGATAATGGGCACCTGTCCATTTACCAAGCCTGATGTTCACTAGGAAGATTTTGACACACTGGAGACCTGCAGATCAGCCACCCATGTCCTCAGGAGATGTCAATAGCATGAACATTGATTTCTCTTCTTCTCCTCTCCTAAGGTCAGTGAGGTCTGTGATTGCTGCAACCATAATGGCTTTCTGCCTGCAATTGCATTCACAGTAGCCCTTCACTCTTTGAATACATATCCCTTCCTGCTTAGCCTGCAGCCACATGGAGACTAAGCTCGTACCAGGTAAAACAAAGCCCTGGAACAACAAACCAGGGTAGAGAAGAATCTCATGGTTTGGGTTTTAAAAAAGAAAAAGAAAAAAGATTTCCTTGTAAAGAGGGAAACCAGCCAGAGAAGAGAAAGTGTCTACAGCCAGACAAGGCAATAAACTACAAGGCAAAATTCAATACTTTGTTTAGCTGTTCCTGTAGAAATGCAAGTGCCCAGCATGCTGTTCATCCAGAATAAGCCAGGATCCCCACACTTGCCTGGCTTAGCATATGTGACCCCAAACCATGTTCATTCAAGAAGCCTATACATTACAACAACAACAACACTAATAATTTATTTCTATTTCCTGCCTCTCCCTATGGATTGAGGCAGGATCACAACAGGTAAAATGCATACAAACATACAAATTTCAGCATTAAAATACTCATAAAATAACCCTCCTAGAACAGAATAATACAATATGATATAATACAATGTAAAACAATACAATAGCCAAACCAGAATTAAGGTTCATATCTTGTACAGTCGGGAATAGGGAGAAAGATGGATATGTTGCTCATGTCTGCTCTGGTGGGAAGGCCCGGCAGAAGAGATGGGTCTTAATGGCTTTTAAAAAAGCACCCAAGGTGGTAATACGACGGATCCTCTCTGGCAGGTCATTCCAGAGTTTTCGAGTAGTCAGCTTAGTGTGAGTGCCCTAAAGAGTAGCCAGCTCAAGCATTGCACAGGCTGCATCCACGCTGCAGCCACAATCCGGTGTGGCACCACCTGAACTGCCATGGCTCAATGCTATGGAATTCTGGGAAGTGTAGTTTGCTGTGGCACCTGGTGCCACAACAATCTAAACTTCCCAGAATTCCATAGCATCAAGCCATGGTAGCTAAAGTGGAGCCAAACTGGACTATTTTTGCAGTGTGGATGCAGCCTGTGTGAAAGGAAAAGTGCCATTTCAGGGATTAAAATTAAGTTCCCAGCTAATTTTACACATTCTAATCAGCTGAACATAAATTTGGACACAATTACTTTTTTTCAGATAAATTTGCCACCCTTTCCATTCTCACTGCTACACTCCACACAGTGACACGAAATATAACATCAGTAGAAAAAAGGAAGAGGCGTAACCTTTAAGTACACTGTACTCTAAGAGCCTGGGTTGGGTGTTGTTGGGTTTTGGGTGTTGTTTTAACTTTTCTTTTCTTTTTTAAAGAAGGAACTGATCAAGAGAAGAACTTTACATTTTCACAACAGGACAAGATTGTGGAGAAGAAGCAACAGAAACTGCTTGGTGTAGGTTATTTATTTATTTATTTATTTCCTGGTTAAATTTTCTGTTCTGTTTTGTTCTGCTAGAGTAGTTCATGTTTAATTTGTAATATATTATTTTGAGGTTTTTTTTCTCTCTCTCTCTTTAGAGAAGAAAAGGCCTATATATTAATCCTGTCACTTGCTTTTTCTGCCTTATCCCTCAATCTACACTGTATATAATGGTAACAAAAATTTAGTATGGCTGATCTGTATTGTCTTTCTAGGATATTGATATGGCCAAAATCCCAATTGCACCTGTTACTTGTACAGTAAGTTATTGGACTTCAGCATTTCATAGAATCATTGAGTTGGAAGAGATCCCAAGTGCCATCCAGTCCAACCCCCTGCCATGCAGGAACTCACAATCAAAGCATCCCCAACAAATGTCCATCCAGCCTCTGCTTAAAGACCTCCAAAGAAGGAGACTCCACCACACTCTGAGGGAGTGTGTTCCACTGTTGAACAGCTCTTACTGTCAGGAAGATCCTTCTAATGTCGAGGTGGAATCTCTTTTCCTGTAGCTTGCATCCATTGTTCCAGGTCCTGTTCTCTGGAGCAGCAGAAAACAAACTTGCTCCATCCTCAATGTGACACCCCTTCAAATACTTAAACAGGGCTATTGTATCACCTCTTAACTGCCTCTTTTCAGGCTAAGCATACCCCGCTCCCTAAGTCTTTCCTTTGCTTCGTGTAGTAAGAGCTGCTTGACAGTGGAACACACTCCCTCAGAGTGTGGTGGAGTCTCCTTCCTTGGAAGATTTTAAACAGAGGCAGGGATGCTTTGACTGAGAGTTCCCACATAGCAGGGGGTTGGACTGCATGGCCCTTCTGGGGCCATACATTAACCAGTGAAGGGTGGGAGGGAAGATGGGAGGAATTTCTTTAAACCTGCCTATTGCATTGGACAGCGAAGGAAGGAAGAAAATTCAGCTCATCTGAAATTTGATGCTGGAGCAGAGTGGTGATGGGATCCTTTGGGTTTGCTTTACCTTGACCTTTCCTTCTTCCAGTTGGTTGTCTGAGTGCTGGAGGGAAGTTTCAATGCCACGGTCAAGCCTTGTATTCAATGTACTTGTTCTCCTTCTTTGCACAGGGCTTTCTCTTTTTCACCTTGGCCTATTCTAGATTGGCAAAAAGAAGTGTGTTCATGGCTGCATGAAACCCTAGCCTTTAGATGAGAAAAAGGGAAAGTGTGCCATGAAAACGCTTTTTTTGCATTTCAGGGGAGAAGAAGCGCCTTTAAAAAGGTGCTGGTTTTCCCAGCTTCTTTTTTAGAAACTGCGGAACAGCGCAGCTCCATCAAAAAGCTGCAAGCCTTTAAGGAAAAGGCAACTTCATGTCACACTTTCCTGCCAATCTGGAAAGCCCCTTTGATCAGAGGTGGGAAAGGAAGCCCACTTAAGGAGGGAAATAGTACCAGCTAGAATCATCCCATTTAGGCGAGCACTGGATCCCATCCCTGTCAAACCTCTCTTGGGCTTCAAGAGATTATGTGAAGTGCTCCCTGCAAGTTTGGAAGATTACCTCTCCAAAAAGGGGAACTAGGAACTTAAATTTTATATTAAGGTATTTAAAGACCTTAATGGCTTGGGAACCTCAGTACTTGAAGGAGTGATTCCCAAGTACCCATCTAAAGTCTTTTGGAGGAGACCTTCTCCATGCCCCACCAGTGGAACTGTATATGCTGGGAGGATGTGAGAGAAGGCCTTTTCTGCTGAGGCACCTTTAGATTCCAGTTGGCACCAACACTGCTTTTCCTGGATCCCAAATTAAAACATGGCTTTTTGCTTCCAGGTGTCATTGGAGTTAATTCACATTTCTGCAAATTGTTTTAAAAGGCTGTGGGCACTTCTGTTTTAATTTGCCATAATTTTTCGAATAAACAATAAACAAACAAATAAGTTTTGACAACAATCTCCAAATCATGTAAAATAGCAACCCCCAGCAAGATAAATCATTTGGATCTGTGTACCTTTCTGCAAATAGATGCAAGATGTTTAAAGGGAAATGTGTCTGTGTTTACATATGCAATGCAGACATCCCAAATCTCCACCAAAAACTTTATGTACTGAAATATTCCCTTGTATCTGTTACCTGGTTGTGTGTTTATTTTTTTGTAAGGAATTCACTTGCTATATTATTTTTTCCAGTAGAAAGGTGATACTCCAACAAACCTTTATTTGCCTCATAAAATTCATTGCACGGCTCTGACTAAAGACACAGGTCTGTGTCCCATTGTGACTTACACCCTTAGTGGCTTGCATCCCAGTGGACAGTGAACCATGTTGGTTTTAATCTTGATAATCCAAAGCATTGAATTTATTGGGGAGAAGAGAGTTCAGTAACATGTTTGGAGTAGATTTAATGACAGAAACCACCACTCACCCATACAACTGTAAATCAAATGGCATCCCCATTGAACTCAATGGGATATAGTTTAGGCTTTGACCATGGCCACAAAGACAATGTAGCCAATTGCCTCGACCACAGGGATCATGAATTGAAATTACTATTCCAGGCTAGACTAGAAACTTTCTTTGGTGTACTGGGAACCAGTAAAATGAAATTTTAGATCTTCTGGAAGCAAAATTCCACTGCTAAGAATAGATATTCTTACAGCAGAATTGGGGAGACGTGTGTGTGTGTGTGTGTGTGTGTGTGTGCGAGGTATAGATATTTTGTTAGCAACTCCCAGAAAAAAGCAACACAACACAGCCATAACTGTCATATCTTATTCCATATTTCTGCCTCCACTTTTTCAAGCCTGTTCTATTCAGTGCAGTTAAAAACAAAATAGGTTGCTAATCAGATTGCAAAACTAGAGTTCGGTTCTCCCTGGCAGGTCCCCACATCAAGCTCACAGTTTTGCATCATCACTGCATCAGTACTGCCCTGACGTCCTTTACTATAATTTGTTGGTTAGCTTCAGGTCATGGTCATATTGGATGAACTCCCAGTTCTTGTAGCCACGCTTGTAAGTTTCCACCAGCAAATGTGAGTCTTTAACTGGGTAGGTCAGACATAACCTGTCCATTTGACCAAAGAGGAGAAAGATGAGGTGATCCCCTTTTCAATATTGCAGCTTTTCTCATAAGGCCAAGAATCTACCGTGTTTCCCCGAAAATAAGACAGTGTCTTATATTAATTTTTGCTCCCAAATATACTCTAGGTCTTATTTCATGGGGATGTCTTATTTTTCCATGAAGAAGAATTCACATTTATTGTTGAACAAAAAAATTTGAACTTTTATTATATACTGTATATATATTTATATACAAAAATGTTGCTAGGTCTTACATTCAGGGGAGGTCTTTTATTTGGCAATTCAGCAAAACCTCTACTAGGTCTTATTTTCTGAGGACGTCTTATTTTCGGGGAAACAGGGTGTTAGATAAAGCCTCCCAGACTCACTTAGCTCTCTCTTCTAGGTTTGCGGCAATTGAGTGGTGCAGCATTGCTACCTCTGCTTCATATCGGAGAATTTCTTGGACGTTCATCTTGATGCCGGTAATATTGATAAATGGACCTTTCTTCTTTCCTGGTCCTTTGACTGGAAAACAATTTTTTTTAAAGTTTAAGAACAGCCCAACAAATAAATACAATTATACCTCAGCAAAAGTAAGTGACACCCGTGATATAGGACATATCTGGAAGAACTCTCTTCATGCATTTAAACTTTTAACAGGTCCTCTAGTAATCAAGTTGATGGTAGTTATTTATTTGTTTGTTTGTTTTTTGAAATCCCACTCTTCTTGGAATTTTCTGTCATCTGCCGCTTTGGGGCAAATCATGGCCCCAGGCAGCCCTCCTGTGCTCAATGCAGCCCTCCATTCATATAAAAATTGAATCTGCCCTTCCCCAGAGGCTTCTGGAGAACACATTTTGCCATTTTTCTTCTTTCCCAAAACTTTTGGATGGCCAAAGGAGCATTTGCAGCTTGCAACTCTCTGTGGTCTACAGAAGAGCATCCTCAGGCACTGAGATGGTGTATATTGTGAAAACAGGTGCATATTTTGCATAATTTCTGCCAATTGAAGAATTCCAACGTAGCTGCCACAGAAACATCATTGTGGAAACTCAAAGCTCAGCCAAGGAACCAAGCTGAAAAGTCAAAAAAGGGGAGGCTGCTCCAAACCTCTGCCCCATAGACCTCCAAAGCCTCATCCACCAGCAGGCTGAAGGAGCACAGGTCCTTTATTTAACTTCCCCTGGGTTCAGCTGCTCTTCCTTCATGGCCAATATACAGCTGTTATGAAGAAGTTCCCTCAAACATTTCACATCAGCCACCGACTTGTCCATCAGCTCAGCATCTTGTGCAATGGCCTCGAGACTGGAGATGGGAAAAGAAGCAACCAGGATGTCATGGCCAGCCAGGCTGAGGACTCGGAGGATTCAGAGGAAGAGGCTGAGCCAGGCCTCAGCTCTGCTCTGAGAGCTTCAGCAGCGTCGTCTAAGCCAGGCCTTAGCTCTGCTCTGCCAGCTCCAGCAGAGCCTGTGACTCAGCAGCCCAGCCTCCTCCCAGCAGAGAGTCCAGGCCTGGGAGACATAGAGGAACAGAATGAGGAGATATCTAAGCGAAGGACAGAAAGGGCGTGCCTCTGTTGATTCAGGAGGTTATATGAGAAATGTTCAGTAATCACTAAGCATCCATGATTAGGAACTGGGCCAATATAAACAGGTGCGAGACGGCGAGCTTCTTTGTCAGAGCCTATCTGCATTCCCTGGTGAAAGCATCTTGCTTTGACTCCCTTGGATTTTGTTGCCTGAAACCTTGTTTCCTGAACTACGGATTGACCTGAAAACCTTGACCCTGGAATTGACTCACTGACCTGTTCTCTGGAATCCTGGACCCTTGGCTTGCCCTCTGACTACTCTGTTGGACACTGGACTGGTACTGTGATATTGGACTTGTATTTGTTTGTCTGTAAAGTTGGCCTCAGCCTTTATCAGCATTTTGTTGGCTGCTTTCCCGGACTCATGAGGCTTAGCGTCCTGGAATGGGGCACTGAGCAGTCCTACCACCTGCAGCCTGTCTATGCAGGCTTATCTGCCTCTAAAAAAATCCAAAGTAAATAACAACCATTGCAAGAGAGTCAAACATCCCACCCTGGATGCTTGGATGTTGCACCTCTGATTTCCAAATATAACAGAAGTAACTAAACGGTTCCTTCTGATTTCTTCTAAAACTCTGGAAGAACTAAAGACACAATGATCAGCTGACCTTCCATGTTCTCCTTTAACATTTCATGCCCAAAAGTTAAACATAAAATTTTAGGTGGTTTTCTACTGCTTAATCTTACAAACATACATTTTGAAATCTTTTATTTTTCTTAGCTGTTGTACTCTGATTTTTTTTTCTTGATGTTATTAATAGTTTCATGTCATTTCATCTGGTATGTTTCAATCATATTGGGTTTTCCTCCCTACATTTGTAATTATCCCAGAGTCCTTTTTTTTTGGGGGGGGGGGGGATAAAAGTAAATGTTGCAATCAAAACAGTAGGTTCAATAACAGAAATTCCTAATGAAACCAGATTCCTAGTGGCTGCCAAAAACCCAAAAGGTATTTACTGCTCCAAACTTCATATAGGACTTAATAAACCTATGGGATTGAAACAAAAAGGTGGCAAGAGCTATCAGACATTTCCAGCAAAGCCATGCCTATTTGATTAAATGGGTCCAAGGGACTTCTGATATTACACAGTGTCAGTTAAACAGGAAAAATGCAATACCGACTTCTCATGGAATCTGGGAACTGGCAGTTTAACAAACTACATTTAGAATTATCAGCCTTAAAACATTAAAGCTTCCCTAAATTGCAAATCCCAGGATTTCATAGGATGTTGCCATCTCAAATTCTGCAGTTTTCCAATTTCTATCCCTAACTTCTCCCAAGCTGTATCAGTTGTTGCTGTTGTTGTGTGCATTCAAGACATTTTTGACTCATAACTATCCTAAGGAGACCCTGTCATGAGGTTTTCCTGGCAAGCTTTTTCAGAGTAGGCTGAAAGAATGTGACGTGCCCAAGATCACCCAGTGGGTTTCATGGCTGAAATGGGAATTGAACCTTGGTCTACAGAGTCATACTCCAACATTCAAACACTACACTACATTGGTTGTAGAGCTAGTACATTATGAAGCTATGGCTAGTCAGGAAAGATTGACTGATCAGTTGAATCATGTTCCATCTACCTCTCTTCTAAGACAGGAGGGGCAAACTGTGGCCCTGAAGAGGTTGTTAGATTACAACTCCCAGCTGGTATTACAATGGCTGTGTTACATCTGCTAGGAATATACTATGGTGGAGCCTGCAATTCTCTTAGAATTTTATCATATCACAATGTGCAAAGGTGCTTTCAGTCTTTTTGTTAACATTACTATATTTTTAATTAACTGCATGAGTTAAGAATACAGTACATTGGTTCCTGACACAGATGCTGGAATGGGGAGAAATAAAGAAAGAATCCGGCACCTCTGCCATGGGCCCTTGGATTTAGTACTAACATCTTAATTTCAGCGGTTGTGAATCCTTCCACTTGTATGCTCCCTTCTTGCTTTGGCCTCCTAACATCAAGCCAGTCCTCTGTCTTTCTCTTAGAATGCAAGGATTCCACTCGCCTCCTCTTCATTTCAACAGTATGATTTGCCTGAATTGGTTAGAGCTTGCAGGAGCCAAGAAGAGTGAGCAAAATAGGTTGCAGAAGGTGCTGTTGCACTGGTTATCCTCCCAGGTATCTTTGCTTCATGGCATAAGAGAAATACGTGCACTCATGGAATTGGGATATTCTTACAATGCTCTTGGGACCATGTTCCTTCAAGTCTTTTCCTACTCGGGGTGGATGAAAGCCACTGTTCTGTCCCGTGAGGTTGAAAACAAAATAGGTTGCTGGAATAGGAGAGAAGTAAAGAAATCCGGCACCTCTGCCATGGGCCCTTGGATTTAGTACTAACGTCTTAATTTCAGCGGTTGTGAATCCTTCCACTTGTATGCTCCCTTCTTGCTTTGGCCTCTTAACATCAACCCAGTCCTCTGTCTTTCTTACAATGATGTTCGGGTGTGCCTTTAAGTTTTTTCCTACTCATTGTGGACGAAAGGCACTGCTCTATGTAGTGCGGTTCAAAACAAAATAGGTTGCTGTTATAAAGGAGAAATGGAGAAAGAATCTGGGACCTCTGCCATGCTCCCTTCTTCCTTTAGCCTTTTAACATCAAGCCAGTCCTCTATATTTTTCTTAGACTGCATGGATTGATCTCGGCTCCTCTTCATTTTACGGTATGAATTTCTCAAATAGGTTAGAGTTTGCAGGAGCCAAGAAGAGTGAGCAAAATGGCTTGCAGGAGGTGCTGTTGCATTGCTTCTCCTCCCAGGTATGTTTGCTTCATGGCTTCAGAGAAATACCTGCACTCATGGAATTGTGATATTCTTACAGTCATGTTGGGGTGTGCCTTAAAGTTTTTTCCTCTGCGGGGTGGATGAAAGACACTGTTATATGCAGTGTGGTTGAAAATAAAACAGGTTGCTGGAATAGGAGAGAAATAAATAAAGAATCCGGCAGCTTTGCCATTGGCCCTTGGATTCAGTACTAACGTCTTAATATCAGCGGTTGTGAATCCTTCCACTTGTATGCTCCCTTCTTCCTTTGGCCTCTTAACATCAAGCCAGTCCTCTGCCTTTCTCTTAGAAAGCAAGGATTCCTCTCGTCTCCTCTTCATTTCAACGGTATGAATTGCTCGAATTGGTTAGAGTGTGCAGGAGTGAAGAAGAGTGAGCAAAATGGCTTGCGGAAGGTGCTGTTCTACTGGTTATCCTCCCAGGTGTCTTTGCTTCATGGCATAAGAGAAATACTTGCTCTCATGGAATTGTGATACTCTTACAATGATGTTGGGGTGTGCCTTCAAGTCTTTTCCTACTTGGGGTGGCCCAAGGGCACTGTTCTATGCAGTGCGTTTAAAAACAAAATAGGTTGCTGGAATAGGAGAGAAATAAAGAAAGAATCCTGCACTTCTGCCATGGGCCCTTGGATTTAGTACTAACGTCTTAATTTCAGCGGTTGTGAATCCTTCCACTTGTATGCTCCCTTCTTGCTTTGGCCTCTTAACATCAAGCCAGTCCTCTTTCTTTCCCTTAGAATGCAAGGATTCCACTCGCCTCCTCTTCTTTTCAACGGTATGATTTCCTCGAATTGGTTAGAGCTTGCAGGAGCCAAGAAGAGTTAGAAAAATGGCTTGCAGGAGGTGCTGTTGCAAGGCTTATTCTCCCAGGTATCTTTGCTTTATGGCATAAGAGAAATACCTGCACTCATGGAATTGTGATATTCTTACAATGATGTTGGGGTGTTCCTTCAAGTCTTTTCCTATTCGGGGTGGATGAAAGGCACTGTTCTGTGACGTGAGGTTGAAAACAAAATTTGTTGCTGGGATAGGAGAGAAGTAAAGAAAGAATCCGACACCTCTGCCATGGGCCCTTGGATTTAGTACTAACGTCTTAATTTTAGTAGTTGTGAATCCTTCAACATGGATGCTCCCTTCTTGCGTTGGCCTTTTAACAGTTAGCCAGTCCTCTGTCTTTCTCAGAGTGCAACGATTCCTCTTGCCTCCTCTTCATTTCAACGGTATGAATTGTTCGAATTGGTTAGAACCTGCAGGAACCAAGAAGAGTGAGCAAAATGGCTTGCAGGAAGTGCTGTTGCACTGCTTATTCTCCCAGGTATCTTTGCTTCATGGCATAAGAGAAATACCTGCACTCATGCAATTGTGATATTCTTACAATGATGTTGGGGTGTGCCTTCAAGTCTTTTCCTACTCGGGGTGGATGAAAGGCACTGTTCTGTGCCGTGAGATTGAGAACAAAATAGATTGCTGGAATAGGAGAGAAGTAAAGAAAGAATCCAGCAGCTCTGCCATAGTCCCTTGGATTCAGTACTAATGTCCTAATTTCAGCGGTTGTCAATCCTTCCACTTGTATGCTCACTTCTTGCTTTGGTGTCTTAAAATCAAGCCAATCCTCGGTCTTTCTCTTAGAAAGCAAGGATTCCTCTCGCCTCCTCTTCATTTCAACGGTATGACTTTCTCGAATTACTTAAGAGTCTGCAGGAGCCAAGAAGAGTGAGCAAAATAGCTTGAAGGAGGTGCTGTTGCACTGATTATCCTCCCAGGTCTCTTTGCTTCATGGCATAAGAAAAAGATTTGTACTCATGGAATTGTGATATTCTTACAATGCTCTTCGGACTGTGTTCCTTCAAGCCTTTTCTTACTCAGCGTGGCCCAAAGGCACTGTCCTATGCAGAGCGGTTAAAACCAAAATACATTGCTGGAATAGGAGAGAAATAAAGAAAGAATCCGACACCTCTGCCATGGGCCCTTGGATTTAGTACTGACGTCTTAATTTCAGTACTATCCTTAAAGTAGTTGTGAATCCTTCCACGTGGATGTTCCATTCTTCCTTTAGCCTTTTAACATCAAGCCAGTACTCTATATTTTTCTTAGAGTGCATAGATTGATCTCGCCTCCTCTTCATTTTACGGTATGAATTTCTAAATTGGTTAGAGTCTGCAGGAGCAAAGAAGAGTGAACAAAATGTCTTGCAGGAAGTGCTGTTGCACGGCTTATTCTCCCAAGTATCTTTGCTTCATGGCATAAGAGAAATACGTGCACTCATGGAATTGTGATATTCTTATAGTCATGTTGGGGTGTGCCTTCAAGTTTTTTCCTCCGCGGGGTGGATGAAAGGCACTGTTATATGCTGTGCGGTTGAAAATAAAACAGGTTACTGGAATAGGAGAGAAATAAAGAAAAAATCCGGCACCTCTGCCATGAGTCCCTGGATTTACTACTAATGTCTTAATTTTAGCGGTTGTCAATCCTCCCACTTGTATGCTCCCTTCTTGCTTTGGCCTCTTAACATGAAGCCAATCCTCTGTCTTTCTCCTACAAAGCAAGGATTCCTCTCGCCTCCTCCTCCTTGTAATGGTATGAATTGCTCGAGTTGATTAGAGCCTTGAAGAGCCAAGAAGAATGAGCAAAATAGCTTGCGGGAGGTGCTGTTGCACTGGTTATCCTCCCAGGTATCTTTGCTTCATGGCATAAGAGAAATACCTGCACTCATGGAATTGTGATATTCTTACAATGATGTTGGGGTGTTCCTTCAAGTCTTTTCCTGGTTCGGGTGGCCCAAATGCACTGTTCTATGCCGTGAGGTTAAAAACAATGTAGGTTGCTAATGTCATTGCAAAACTAGAGTTCGGTTTCTCTCAACAGGTCCCCACATCAAACTCACAGTTTTGCATCATCACTGCATCGATACTGCCCTGACTTCCTTTACTTTAAGGATAATTCCAGGTGGGGAAGAATAATTGTCTTTGCAAGACACGCAGATTCAAGCATGCTTCTCAATCCTAAAACACCATGGAAAGTGTATGAGGTTTCTTCCGTACCTTGTTGCTTAATGTCCGGTCCTGAAGAGACCCCATCAGTTCTATCTCCATCGGCTCTTCATCACACGAAATGGTCTAGAGACTGGAGATGGGACAGGAATCAAGCAGGATGCTTAGTGGCCTGGGATAGAGCACTGAATTGTCCTACCACCTGCAGCCTGTCCATGCAGGCTTATCTGCCTCTTAAAAACTCCTAAGTAAAAAGCAACCATTGCAAGAGAGTCAAACATCCTACGCCGAATGCTGGATTGCACCTCTGGTTTCTGGACATACCAGAAGTAAATAAAAGGTTGCTTCTATTTCTTTGAAAACTCTTTGGGAGAACTAAAGACACAATTATTAGCTGACCTTCTATGTTTTTCTTCCGACTTAATCATCGGACTGGCAGTTTTACAAAGCATATTTAGAATCCTCAGCCATAAAACTCTAAAACCTCCATAAACTGAAAATTCCAAGATTCCACAGGATGTTCCCATCTCAAATCTTGCAGTTTTCCAGTTTCTATTCATAACAACTCCCCTGCTGTAGCAGTTGTTGCTGTTGTTTTGTGCCTCCAAGACTTTTCCTGCACTCATGGAATTGTGATATTCTTACAATGATGTTGGGGTGTGCCTTCAAGTCTTTTCCTACTCGGGGTGGATGAAAGGCACTCTTCTGTGCCGTGAGATTGAAAACAAAATTCGTTGCTGGAATAGGAGAGAATTAAAGAAAGAAACCGGCACCTCTGCCATGGTCCCTTGGATTCAGTACTAACATCCTAATTTCAGCAGTTGTGAATCCTTCCACTTGTATGCTCCCTTCTTGCTTTGGCCTCTTAACATCAAGCCGGTCCTCTGTCTTTCTCTTAGAGTGCAAGGATTCCTCTTGCTTCCTCTTCATTTCAACGGTATGAATTGCTCGAATTGGTTAGAGCCTGGAGGGACCAAGAAGAGTGAGCAAAATGGCTTGCAGGAGCTGCTGTTTCACTGATTATCCTCCCAGGTATCTTTGCTTTATGGCATAATAGAAATACCTGCACTCATGGAATTGTGCAGGTTGGGGTGTGATGTTGGGGTGTGCCTTCAAGTCTTTTCCTACTCGGGGTGGCCCAAAGGCACTGTTCTATGCTGTGTGGTTGAAAACAAAACAGGTTGCTCGAATAGGAGAGAAGTAAAGAAAGAATCCGGCACTTCTGCCATGGGTTCCTGGATTTTGTACTAACGTCTTAATTTTCGTAGTTGTGAATCCTTCCGCATGGATGCTCCTTTCTTCCTTCAGCCTTTTAACATCGAGCCAGTCCTCTGTCTTTTTCTTAGAGTGCATGTATTGATCTCACCTCCTCTTCATTTTACGGTATGAATTTCTCAAATAGGTTAGAGTCTGCAAGAGCCAAGAACAGTGAGAAAAATGGCTTGCAGGAGGTGCTGTTGCACTGCTTATTCTCCCAGGTATCTTTGCTTCATGGCATAAGAGAAATACCTGCACTCATGGAATTGTGATATTCTTACAATGATGTTGGGGTGTGCCTTCAAGTCTTTTCCTACTCGGGGTGGATGAAAGGCACTGTTCTGTGCCATGAGTTTCAAAACAAAATAGGTTGCTGGAATAGGAGAGAAATAAAGGAAGAATCCGGCACCTCTGCCATGGGTCCTCGGATTTAGTACTAACGTCTTAATTTCAGCAGTTGTGAACCCTTCCACTTGTATGCTCCCTTCTTGCTTTGGCCTCTTAATATCAAGCCAGTCCTCTTTCTTTCTCTTAGAAAGCAAGGATTCCTCTTGCCTCCTCTTCATTTCAACGGTATGAATTGCTCGAATTGGTTAGAGCCTGCAGGAACCAAGAAGAGTGAGCAAAATGGCTTGCAAGAGGTGCTGTTGCACTGGTTATCCTCCCAGATATCTTTGCTTCATGGCATAAGAGAAATTCTTGCACTCATGAAATTGTGATATTCTTACAATGATGTTGACGTGTGCCTTCAAGTCTTTTCCTACTCGGGGTGGCCCAAAGGCACTGTTCTATGCAGTGTGGTTAAAAACAATGTAGGTTGCTAATGTCATTTCAAAACTGCAGTTCGGTTTCTCTCAACAGCTCCCCACATCAAACTCACAGTTTTGCATCATCACTGCATCGATACTGCCCTGACTTCCTTTACTTTAAGGATAATTCCAGGTGGGGAAGAATAATTGTCTTTGCAAGACACGCAGATTCAAGCATGCTTCCCAATCCTAAAACACCATGGAAAGTGTATGAGGTTTTTCCGTACCTTGTTGCTTAATGTCCGGTCCTGAAGAGACCCCATCAGTTCTATCTCCATCGGCTCTTCATCACACGAAACGGACTAGAGACTGGAGATGGGACAGGAATCAAGCAGGATGCTTAGTGGTGTGGGATAGAGCACTGAAAAGTCCTACCACCTGCAGCCTGTCTATGCAGGCTTATCTGCCTCTTAAAAACTCCTAAGAAAACAGCAACCATTGCAAGAGAGTCAAACATCCTACCCCGAATTCTGGATTGCACCTCTGGTTTCCGAACATACCAGAAGTAAATAAAAGGTTGCTTCTATTTCTTCGAAAACTCTTTAGGAGAACTAAAGACACAATGATTAGCTGACCTTCTATGTTTTTCTTCCGACTTAATCATCGGACTGGCAGTTTTACAAAGCATATTTAGATTCCTCAGCCATAAAACTCTAAAACCTCCATAAACTGAAAATTCCAAGATTCCACAGGATGTTCCCATCTCAAATCTTGCAGTTTTCCAGTTTCTATTCATAACAACTCCCCTGCTGTAGCAGTTGTTGCTGTTGTTTTGTGCCTCCAAGACTTTTCCTGCACTCATGGAATTGTGATATTCTTACAATGATGTTGGGGTGTGCCTTCAAGTCTTTTCCTACTCGGCGTGGATGAAAGGCACTGTTCTGTGCCGTCAGGTTGAAAACAAAATTCGTTGCTGGAATAGGAGAGAAGCAAAGAAAGAATCTGGCACGTCTGCTATGGGTCCCTGGATTTAGTACTAAAGTCTTCATTTTAGTACTTGTGAATCCTTTCACATGGATGCTCCCTTCTTGCTTTGGCCTCTTAACATGAAGCCAATCCTCTGTCTTTCTCTTAGAGTTCAAGGATTCCTCTTGCCTCCTCTTCATTTCAACGGTATGAATTGTTCGAATTGGTTAGAGCCTGCAGGAACCAAGAATAGTGAGCAGAATAGCTTGCAGGAAGTGCTGTTGCACTGCTTATTCTCCCAGGTATCTTTGCTTCATGGCATAAGAGAAATACCTGCACTCATGGAATTGTGATATTCTTACAATGATGTTGGAGTGTGCCCTCAAGTCTTTTCCTACTTGGGGTGGATGGAAGGCACTGTGCCGTGAGGTTGAAAACGAAATAGGTTGCTGGAATAGGAGAGAAGTTAAGAAAGAATCCAGGAGCTCTACCATAATCCCTTGGATTCAGTACTAACGTCTTAATTTCAGCGGTTGTCAATCCTTCCACTTGTATGCTCCCTTCTTCCTTTGGCCTCTTAACATCAAGCCGGTCCTCTGTCTTTCTCCTAGAAAACAAGGATTCCTCTCGCCTCCTCTTCATTTCAACGGTATGACTTTCTCGAATTACTTAGAGTCTGCAGGAGCCAAGAAGAGTGAGCAAAATGGCTTGCAGGAGGTGCTGTTACATTGCTTATCCTCCCAGGTCTCCTTGCTTCTTGGCATAAGAAAAAGTCCTGTACTCATGGAATTGTGATATTCTTAGAAATCTCTTGGGACTGTGTTTCTTCAAGTCTTTTCTTACTCGGGGTGGCCCAAAGGCACTGTCCTATGCAGAGCGGTTAAAAACAAAATACGTTGCTGGAATAGGAGAGAATTAAAGAAAGAATCCGGCACCTCTGCCATGGGCCCTTGGAATTAGTACTAACGTCTTAATTTCAGTAGTTGTGAATCCTTCCACATGGATGCTCCCTTCTTGCTTTGGCCTCTTAACATGAAGCCAATCCTCTGTCTTTCTCCTACAAAGCAAGGATTCCTCCTGCCTTCTCTTCATTTTAACGATATGAATTGCTCGAATTGGTTAGAGTCAGCAGGAACCAAGAAGAGTGAGCAAAATGGCTTGCAGGAAGTGCTGTTGCACGGCTTATTCTCCCAAGTATCTTTGCTTCATTGCATAAGAGAAATACCTGCACTCATGGAATTGTGATATTCTTACAGTCATGTTGGGGTGTGCCTTCAAGTTTTTTCCTCCGCTGGGTGGATGAAAGGCACTGTTATATGCAGTGAGGTTGAAAATAAAACAGGTTGCTGGCATAGGAGAGAAATAAATAAAGAATCCGGCAGCTTTGCCATGGGCCCTTGGATTCAGTACCAATGTCTTAATATCAGCGGTTGTCAATCCTTCCACTTGTATGCCCCTTTCTTCCTTTGGCCTCTTAACATCAAACCAGTCCTCTGCCTTTCTTGTACAAAGCAAGGATTCCTCTCATCTCCTCTTCATTTCAACGGTATGAATTGCTCGAATTGGTTAGAGCGTGCAGGAGCCAAGAGCAAAATGTGAGCAAAATGGCTTGCGGAAGGTGCTGTTGCACTGGTTATCCTCCCAGGTATCTTTGCTTCATGGCTTCAGAGAAATACTTGCTCTCATGGAATTGTGATATTCTTCCAATGATGTTGGGGTGTGCCTTCAAGTCTTTTCCTACTCGGGGTGGCCCAAAGGCACTGTTCTATGCAGTGCGGTTAAAAACAAAATATGTTGCTGGAATAGGAGAGAAATAAAGAAAGAATCCGGCACCTCTGCCATGGGCCCTTGGATTTAGTACTAACGTGTTAATTTCAGTAGTTGTGAATCCTTCCACACGGATGCTCCCTTCTTGCTTTGGCCTCTTAACATGAAGCCAATCCTCTGTCTTTCTCCTAGAAAGCAAGTATTCCTCTCGCCTCCTCTTCATTTTAATGGTATGAATTTCTCGAGTTGGTTACAGCCTTGAGGAGCCAAGAAGAGTAAGGAAAATAGCTTGCAGGAGGTGCTGTTGCCCTGGTTATCCTCCCAGGTATCTTTGCATCATGGCTTAAGAGAAATACCTGCACTCATGGAATTGTGATATTCTTACAATGATGTTGGGGTGTTCCTTCAAGTCTTTTCCTGGTTCGGGTTGCCCAAATGCACTATTTTATGCAGTGTGGTTAAAAACAATGTAGGTTGCTAATGTCATTTCAAAACTAAAGTTCAGTTTCTCTCAACAGCTCCCCACATCAAACTCACAGTTTTGCATCATCACTGCATCGATACTGCCCTGACTTCCTTTACTTTAAGGATAATTCCAGGTGGGGAAGAATAATTGTCTTTGCAAGACACGCAGATTCAAGCATGCTTCCCAATCCTAAAACACCATGGAAAGTATACGAGGCTTCTTCCGTACCTTGTTGCTTAATGTCCGGTCCTGAAGAGACCCCATCAGTTCTATCTCCATCGGCTCTTCATCACACGAAACGGACTAGAGACTGGAGATGGGACAGGAATCAAGCAGGATGCTTAGTGGCCTGGGATAGAGCACTGAATAGTCCTACCACCTGCAGCCTGTCCATGCAGGCTTATCTGCCTCTTAAAAACTCCTAAGTAAACAGCAACCATTGCAAGAGAGTCAAACATCCTACCCCGAATTCTGGATTGCACCTCTGGTTTCCGAACATACCAGAAGTAAATAAAAGGTTGCTTCTATTTCTTCGAAAACTCTTTGGGAGAACTAAAGACACAATGATTAGCTGACCTTCTATGTTTTTCTTCCGACTTAATCATCGGACTGGCAGTTTTACAAAGCATATTTAGAATCCTCAGCCATAAAACTCTAAAACCTCCATAAACTGAAAATTCCAAGATTCCACAGGATGTTCCCATCTCAAATCTTGCAGTTTTCCAGTTTCTATTCATAACAACTCCCCTGCTGTAGCAGTTGTTGCTGTTGTTTTGTGCCTCCAAGACTTTTCCTGCACTCATGGAATTGTGATATTATTACAATGATGTTGGGGTGTGCCTTCAAGTCTTTTCCTACTCGGCGTGGATGAAAGGCACTGTTCTGTGCCGTCAGGTTGAAAACAAAATTCGTTGCTGGAATAGGAGAGAAGCAAAGAAAGAATCTGGCACGTCTGCTATGGGTCCCTGGATTTAGTACTAACGTCTTCATTTTAGTACTTGTGAATCCTTTCACATGGATGCTCCCTTCTTGCTTTGGCCTCTTAACATGAAGCCAATCCTCTGTCTTTCTCTTAGAGTACAAGGATTCCTCTTGCCTCCTCTTCATTTCAACGGTATGAATTGTTCGAATTGGTTAGAGCCTGCAGGAACCAAGAATAGTGAGCAGAATAGCTTGCAGGAAGTGCTGTTGCACTGCTTATTCTCCCAGGTATCTTTGCTTCATGGCATAAGAGAAATACCTGCACTCATGGAATTGTGATATTCTTACAATGATGTTGGAGTGTGCCCTCAAGTCTTTTCCTACTTGGGGTGGATGGAAGGCACTGTGCCGTGAGGTTGAAAACGAAATAGGTTGCTGGAATAGGAGAGAAGTTAAGAAAGAATCCAGGAGCTCTACCATAATCCCTTGGATTCAGTACTAACGTCTTAATTTCAGCGGTTGTCAATCCTTCCACTTGTATGCTCCCTTCTTCCTTTGGCCTCTTAACATCAAGCCGGTCCTCTTTCTTTCTCCTAGAAAACAAGGATTCCTCTCGCCTCCTCTTCATTTCAACGGTATGACTTTCTCGAATTACTTAGAGTCTGCAGGAGCCAAGAAGAGTGAGCAAAATGGCTTGCAGGAGGTGCTGTTACATTGCTTATCCTCCCAGGTCTCCTTGCTTCTTGGCATAAGAAAAAGTCCTGTACTCATGGAATTGTGATATTCTTAGAAATCTCTTGGGACTGTGTTTCTTCAAGTCTTTTCTTACTCGGGGTGGCCCAAAGGCACTGTCCTATGCAGAGCGGTTAAAAACAAAATACGTTGCTGGAATAGGAGAGAATTAAAGAAAGAATCCGGCACCTCTGCCATGGGCCCTTGGAATTAGTACTAACGTCTTAATTTCAGTAGTTGTGAATCCTTCCACATGGATGCTCCCTTCTTGCTTTGGCCTCTTAACATGAAGCCAATCCTCTGTCTTTCTCCTACAAAGCAAGGATTCCTCCTGCCTTCTCTTCATTTTAACGATATGAATTGCTCGAATTGGTTAGAGTCAGCAGGAACCAAGAAGAGTGAGCAAAATGGCTTGCAGGAAGTGCTGTTGCACGGCTTATTCTCCCAAGTATCTTTGCTTCATTGCATAAGAGAAATACCTGCACTCATGGAATTGTGATATTCTTACAGTCATGTTGGGGTGTGCCTTCAAGTTTTTTCCTCCGCTGGGTGGATGAAAGGCACTGTTATATGCAGTGAGGTTGAAAATAAAACAGGTTGCTGGCATAGGAGAGAAATAAATAAAGAATCCGGCAGCTTTGCCATGGGCCCTTGGATTCAGTACCAATGTCTTAATATCAGCGGTTGTCAATCCTTCCACTTGTATGCCCCTTTCTTCCTTTGGCCTCTTAACATCAAACCAGTCCTCTGCCTTTCTTGTACAAAGCAAGGATTCCTCTCATCTCCTCTTCATTTCAACGGTATGAATTGCTCGAATTGGTTAGAGCGTGCAGGAGCCAAGAGCAAAATGTGAGCAAAATGGCTTGCGGAAGGTGCTGTTGCACTGGTTATCCTCCCAGGTATCTTTGCTTCATGGCTTCAGAGAAATACTTGCTCTCATGGAATTGTGATATTCTTCCAATGATGTTGGGGTGTGCCTTCAAGTCTTTTCCTACTCGGGGTGGCCCAAAGGCACTGTTCTATGCAGTGCGGTTAAAAACAAAATATGTTGCTGGAATAGGAGAGAAATAAAGAAAGAATCCGGCACCTCTGCCATGGGCCCTTGGATTTAGTACTAACGTGTTAATTTCAGTAGTTGTGAATCCTTCCACACGGATGCTCCCTTCTTGCTTTGGCCTCTTAACATGAAGCCAATCCTCTGTCTTTCTCCTAGAAAGCAAGTATTCCTCTCGCCTCCTCTTCATTTTAATGGTATGAATTTCTCGAGTTGGTTACAGCCTTGAGGAGCCAAGAAGAGTAAGGAAAATAGCTTGCAGGAGGTGCTGTTGCCCTGGTTATCCTCCCAGGTATCTTTGCATCATGGCTTAAGAGAAATACCTGCACTCATGGAATTGTGATATTCTTACAATGATGTTGGGGTGTTCCTTCAAGTCTTTTCCTGGTTCGGGTTGCCCAAATGCACTATTTTATGCAGTGTGGTTAAAAACAATGTAGGTTGCTAATGTCATTTCAAAACTAAAGTTCAGTTTCTCTCAACAGCTCCCCACATCAAACTCACAGTTTTGCATCATCACTGCATCGATACTGCCCTGACTTCCTTTACTTTAAGGATAATTCCAGGTGGGGAAGAATAATTGTCTTTGCAAGACACGCAGATTCAAGCATGCTTCCCAATCCTAAAACACCATGGAAAGTATACGAGGCTTCTTCCGTACCTTGTTGCTTAATGTCCGGTCCTGAAGAGACCCCATCAGTTCTATCTCCATCGGCTCTTCATCACACGAAACGGACTAGAGACTGGAGATGGGACAGGAATCAAGCAGGATGCTTAGTGGCCTGGGATAGAGCACTGAATAGTCCTACCACCTGCAGCCTGTCCATGCAGGCTTATCTGCCTCTTAAAAACTCCTAAGTAAACAGCAACCATTGCAAGAGAGTCAAACATCCTACCCCGAATTCTGGATTGCACCTCTGGTTTCCGAACATACCAGAAGTAAATAAAAGGTTGCTTCTATTTCTTCGAAAACTCTTTGGGAGAACTAAAGACACAATGATTAGCTGACCTTCTATGTTTTTCTTCCGACTTAATCATCGGACTGGCAGTTTTACAAAGCATATTTAGAATCCTCAGCCATAAAACTCTAAAACCTCCATAAACTGAAAATTCCAAGATTCCACAGGATGTTCCCATCTCAAATCTTGCAGTTTTCCAGTTTCTATTCATAACAACTCCCCTGCTGTAGCAGTTGTTGCTGTTGTTTTGTGCCTCCAAGACTTTTCCTGCACTCATGGAATTGTGATATTATTACAATGATGTTGGGGTGTGCCTTCAAGTCTTTTCCTACTCGGCGTGGATGAAAGGCACTGTTCTGTGCCGTCAGGTTGAAAACAAAATTCGTTGCTGGAATAGGAGAGAAGCAAAGAAAGAATCTGGCACGTCTGCTATGGGTCCCTGGATTTAGTACTAACGTCTTCATTTTAGTACTTGTGAATCCTTTCACATGGATGCTCCCTTCTTGCTTTGGCCTCTTAACATGAAGCCAATCCTCTGTCTTTCTCTTAGAGTACAAGGATTCCTCTTGCCTCCTCTTCATTTCAACGGTATGAATTGTTCGAATTGGTTAGAGCCTGCAGGAACCAAGAATAGTGAGCAGAATAGCTTGCAGGAAGTGCTGTTGCACTGCTTATTCTCCCAGGTATCTTTGCTTCATGGCATAAGAGAAATACCTGCACTCATGGAATTGTGATATTCTTACAATGATGTTGGAGTGTGCCCTCAAGTCTTTTCCTACTTGGGGTGGATGGAAGGCACTGTGCCGTGAGGTTGAAAACGAAATAGGTTGCTGGAATAGGAGAGAAGTTAAGAAAGAATCCAGGAGCTCTACCATAATCCCTTGGATTCAGTACTAACGTCTTAATTTCAGCGGTTGTCAATCCTTCCACTTGTATGCTCCCTTCTTCCTTTGGCCTCTTAACATCAAGCCGGTCCTCTTTCTTTCTCCTAGAAAACAAGGATTCCTCTCGCCTCCTCTTCATTTCAACGGTATGACTTTCTCGAATTACTTAGAGTCTGCAGGAGCCAAGAAGAGTGAGCAAAATGGCTTGCAGGAGGTGCTGTTACATTGCTTATCCTCCCAGGTCTCCTTGCTTCTTGGCATAAGAAAAAGTCCTGTACTCATGGAATTGTGATATTCTTAGAAATCTCTTGGGACTGTGTTTCTTCAAGTCTTTTCTTACTCGGGGTGGCCCAAAGGCACTGTCCTATGCAGAGCGGTTAAAAACAAAATACGTTGCTGGAATAGGAGAGAATTAAAGAAAGAATCCGGCACCTCTGCCATGGGCCCTTGGAATTAGTACTAACGTCTTAATTTCAGTAGTTGTGAATCCTTCCACATGGATGCTCCCTTCTTGCTTTGGCCTCTTAACATGAAGCCAATCCTCTGTCTTTCTCCTACAAAGCAAGGATTCCTCCTGCCTTCTCTTCATTTTAACGATATGAATTGCTCGAATTGGTTAGAGTCAGCAGGAACCAAGAAGAGTGAGCAAAATGGCTTGCAGGAAGTGCTGTTGCACGGCTTATTCTCCCAAGTATCTTTGCTTCATTGCATAAGAGAAATACCTGCACTCATGGAATTGTGATATTCTTACAGTCATGTTGGGGTGTGCCTTCAAGTTTTTTCCTCCGCTGGGTGGATGAAAGGCACTGTTATATGCAGTGAGGTTGAAAATAAAACAGGTTGCTGGCATAGGAGAGAAATAAATAAAGAATCCGGCAGCTTTGCCATGGGCCCTTGGATTCAGTACCAATGTCTTAATATCAGCGGTTGTCAATCCTTCCACTTGTATGCCCCTTTCTTCCTTTGGCCTCTTAACATCAAACCAGTCCTCTGCCTTTCTTGTACAAAGCAAGGATTCCTCTCATCTCCTCTTCATTTCAACGGTATGAATTGCTCGAATTGGTTAGAGCGTGCAGGAGCCAAGAGCAAAATGTGAACAAAATGGCTTGCGGAAGGTGCTGTTGCACTGGTTATCCTCCCAGGTATCTTTGCTTCATGGCTTCAGAGAAATACTTGCTCTCATGGAATTGTGATATTCTTCCAATGATGTTGGGGTGTGCCTTCAAGTCTTTTCCTACTCGGGGTGGCCCAAAGGCACTGTTCTATGCAGTGCGGCTAAAAACAAAATATGTTGCTGCAATAGGAGAGAAATAAAGAAAGAATCCGGCACCTCTGCCATGGGCCCTTGGATTTAGTACTAACGTGCTAATTTCAGTAGTTGTGAATCCTTCCACACGGATGCTCCCTTCTTGCTTTGGCCTCTTAACATGAAGCCAATCCTCTGTCTTTCTCCTAGAAAGCAAGTATTCCTCTCGCCTCCTCTTCATTTTAAGACTGGAGATGGGACAGGAATCAAGCAGGATGCTTAGTGGTGTGGGATAGAGCACTGAATAGTCCTACCACCTGCAGCCTGTCCATGCAGGCTTATCTGCCTCTTAAAAACTCCTAAGTAAACAGCAACCATTGCAAGAGAGTCAAACATCCTATGCCGAATGCTGGATTGCACCTCTGGTTTCCGGACATACCAGAAGTAAATAAAAGGTTGCTTCTATTTCTTTGAAAACTCTTTGGGAGAACTAAAGACACAATTATTAGCTGACCTTCTATGTTTTTCTTCCGACTTAATCATCGGACTGGCAGTTTTACAAAGCATATTTAGAATCCTCAGCCATAAAACTCTAAAACCTCCATAAACTGAAAATTCCAAGATTCCACAGGATGTTCCCATCTCAAATCTTGCAGTTTTCCAGTTTCTGTTCATAACAACTCCCCTGCTGTAGCAGTTGTTGCTGTTGTTTTGTGCCTCCAAGACTTTTCCTGCACTCATGGAATTGTGATATTCTTACAATGATGTTGGGGTGTGCCTTCAAGTCTTTTCCTACTCGGGGTGGATGAAAGGCACTCTTCTGTGCCGTGAGATTGAAAACAAAATTCGTTGCTGGAATAGGAGAGAATTAAAGAAAGAAACCGGCACCTCTGCCATGGTCCCTTGGATTCAGTACTAACATCCTAATTTCAGCAGTTGTGAATCCTTCCACTTGTATGCTCCCTTCTTGCTTTGGCCTCTTAATATCAAGCCGGTCCTCTGTCTTTCTCTTAGAGTGCAAGGATTCCTCTTGCTTCCTCTTCATTTCAACGGTATGAATTGCTCGAATTGGTTAGAGCCTGGAAGGACCAAGAAGAGTGAGCAAAATGGCTTGCAGGAGCTGCTGTTTCACTGATTATCCTCCCAGGTATCTTTGCTTCATGGCATAATAGAAATACCTGCACTCATGGAATTGTGCAGGTTGGGGTGTGATGTTGGGGTGTGCCTTCAAGTCTTTTCCTACTCGGGGTGGCCCAAAGGCACTGTTCTATGCTGTGTGGTTGAAAACAAAAGAGGTTGCTCGAATAGGAGAGAAGTAAAGAAAGAATCCGGCACCTCTGCCATGGGCCCTTGGATTTAGTACTAACGTCTTAATTTCAGTAGTTGTGAATCCTTCCACATGGATGCTCCTTTCTTCCTTCAGCCTTTTAACATCAAGCCAATCCTCTGTCTTTCTCCTACAAAGCATGGAGTGCATGGATTGATCTCGCCTCCTCTTCATTTTACGGTATGAATTTCTGAAATAGGTTAGAATCTGCAGGAGCCAAGAACAGTGAGCAATATAGCTTGCAGGAGGTGCTGTTGCACTGGTTATCCTCCCAGGTATCTTTGCTATATGGCATAAGAGAAATACCTACACTCATGGAATTGTGATATTCTTACAATGATGTTGGTGTGTGCCTTCAAGTCTTTTTCTACTCGTTGTGGATGAAATGCACTGTTCTGTGCCGTAAATTTGAAAACAAAATTCGTTGCTGCAATAGGAGAGAAGTAAAGAAAGAATCCAGCACCTCTGCCATGGGTCGCTGGATTTAGTACTAACATCTTCATTTTAGTAGTTGTGAATCCTTCCACATGGATGCTCCCTTCTTGCTTTGGACTTTTAACAGTTATGCAGTTCTCTATCTTTTTCTTAGAGTGCAAGAATTCCTCTTGCTTCCTTTTCATTTCAACGGTATGAATTGCTCAAATTGGTTAGAGCCTGCAGGAACCAAGAAGAGTGAGCAAAATGGCTTGCAGGAGGTGCTGTTGCATTGCTCATCGTCCCAGGTTTTTTTGCTTCATGGCATAAGAGAAATACCTGCACTCATGGAATTGTGATAATCTTACAATGATGTTGGGGTGTGCCCTCAAGTCGTTTCCTCCTCGGGGTGGATAAAAGGCACTGTTCTGTGCCGTGAGGTTCAAAACAATATTTGTTGCTGGAATAGGAGAGAAGTAAAGAAAGAATCCGGCACTTCTGCCATGGGTCCCTGGATTTTGTACTAACGTCTTAATTTTAGTAGTTGTGAATCCTTCCGCATGGATGCTCCTTTCTTCCTTCAGCCTTTTAACATCGAGCCAGTTCTCTGTCTTTTTCTTAGAGTGCATGTATTGATCTCACCTCCTCTTCATTTTACGGTATGAATTTCTCAAACAGGTTAGAGTCTGCAGGAGCCAAGAACAGTGAGAAAAATGGCTTGCAGGAGGTGCTGTTGCACTGCTTATTCTCCCAGGTATCTTTGCTTCATGGCATAAGAGAAATACCTGCACTCATGGAATTGTGATATTCTTACAATGATGTTGGGGTGTGCCTTCAAGTCTTTTCCTACTCGGGCTGGATGAAAGGCACTGTTCTGTGCCATGAGGTTCAAAACAAAATACGTTGCTGCAATAGGAGAGAAGTAAAGAACGAATCCGGCACCTCTGCCATGGGTTGCTGGATTTAGTACTAAAGTCTCAATTTTAGTAGTTGTGAATCCTTCCACATGGATGCTCCCTTCTTGCTTTGGCCTCTTAACATCAAGCCAGTCCTCTCTCTTTCTCTTAGAAAGTAAGGATTCCTCTTGCCTCCTCTTCATTTCAATGGTATGAATTGCTTAAATTAGTTAGAGCCTGCAGGATCCAAAAAGAATGAGTAAAATGGCTTGCAGGAGGTCCTGTTGCACTGCTCATCCTCCCAGGTCACTTTGCTTCATGGCATAAGAGAAATACCTGCACTCATGGAGTTCGGATATTCTTACAGTGATGTTGGGGTGTGCCTTCAAGTCTTTTCCTATTCGGGGTGGCCCAAAGGCACTATTCTATGCAGTGCGGTTAAAAACAAAATAGGTTGCTGGAATATGAGAGAAATAAAGGAAGAATCCGGCACCTCTGCCATGGGTCCTCGGATTTAGTACTAACGTCTTAATTTCAGCAGTTGTGAACCCTTCCACTTGTATGCTCCCTTCTTGCTTTGGCCTCTTAACATCAAGCCAGTCCTCTGTCTTTCTCTTAGAAAGCAAGGATTCCTCTTGCCTCCTCTTCATTTCAACGGTATGAATTGCTCGAATTGGTTATAGCCTGGAGGAACCAAGGAGAGTTAGCAAAATGGCTTGCAGGAACTGCTGTTGCACTGCTTATCCTCCCAGGTATCTTTGCATCATGGCATAAGAGAAATACCAGCACTCATGGAATTGTGATATTCTTTCTGTGATGTTGGGGTGTGCCTTCAAGTCTATTCCTACTTGGGGTGGCCCAAAGGCACTGCTCTATGCTGTGTGGTTGAAAACAAAACAAGTTGCTCGAATAGGAGAGAAGTAAAGAAAGAATCCGGCACCTCTGCCATGGTCCCTTGGATTCAGTACTAACATCCTAATTTCAGCAGTTGTGAATCCTTCCACTTGTATGCTCCCTTCTTCCTTTGGCCTCTTAACATCAAGCCAGTCCTCTGTATTTCTCTTAAAAAGCACGGATTCCTCTTGCCTCCTCTTCATTTTAACAGTATGAATTGCTTGTATTGGTTATAGCCTGCAGGAGCCAAGAAGAGTGAGCAAAATGGCTTGCAGAAGGTGCTGTAGCACTGCTTATCCTCCCAGGTCTCTTTGCTTCATGGCATAAGAGAAATACCTGCACTCATGGAATTGTGATATTTTTACAATGATGTTGGTGTGTGCCTTCAAGTCTTTTCCTGCCTGGGGTGGTACAAAGGCACTGTTCTATGCAGTACGGTCAAAAACAAAATAGGCTGCTGGAATAGGGGAGAAATAAATAAAGAATCCGTCAGCTTTGCCATGGGCCCTTGGATTCAGTACTAACGTCTTAAAAACAGCGGTTGTGAATCCTTCCACTTGTATGCTCCCTTCTTCCTTTGGCCTCTTAGCATCAAGCCAGTCCTCTGTCTTTCTCTTAGAAAGCAAGGATTCCTCTCGTCTCCTCTTCATTTCAACGGTATGAATTTCTTGAATTTCCTAGAGCCCAAACGCACTGTTCTATGCAGTGTGGTTAAAAACAATGTAGGTTGCTAATGTGATTGCAAAACTAGAGTTCGGTTTCTCTCAACAGGTCCCCACATCAAGCTCACAGTTTTGGATCATCACTGCATCGATACTGCCCTGACTTCCTTTACTTTAAGGATAATTCCAGGTGGGGAAGAATAATTGTCTTTGCAAGACACGCAGATTCAAGCATGCTTCCCAATCCTAAAACACCATGGAAAGTGTACGAGGCTTCTTCCGTACCTTGTTGCTTAATGTCCAGTCCTGAAGAGACCCCATCAGTTCTATCTCCATCGGCTCTTCATCATACGAAACGGACTAGAGACTGGAGATGGGACAGGAATCAAGCAGGATGCTTAGTGGTGTGGGATAGAGCACTGAAAAGTCCTACCACCTGCAGCCTGTCCATGCAGGCTTATCTGCCTCTTAAAAACTCCTAAGTAAACAGCACCCATTGCAAGAGAGTCAAACATCCTACCCCGAATGCTGGATAGCACCTCTGGTTTCTTAACATACCAGAAGTAAATAAAAGGTTGCTTCTATTTCTTTGAAAACTCTTTGGGAGAACTAAAGACACAATGGGG
The DNA here is from genome assembly GCA_034509955.1 of Urosaurus nigricauda. Lineage (NCBI taxonomy): Eukaryota > Metazoa > Chordata > Lepidosauria > Squamata > Phrynosomatidae > Urosaurus > Urosaurus nigricauda. The sequence goes on from JAOEGL010000003.1 coordinate 157,192,538, forward strand.
CTTTCTAGTTTGGCAGGAAAGTGTGACATGAAGTTGCCTTTTCCTTAAAGGCTTGCAGCCTTTAGATGGAGCTGCGCTGTTCTGCAGTTTTTAAAAAAGAAGCTGGGAAAACCAGCACCTTTTCAAAGGCGCTTCTTCTCCCCTGAAATGCAAAAAAAGCGTTTTCATGGCACACTTTCCCTTTTTCTCATCTAAAGGCTAGAGTTTCATGCAGCCATGAACACACTTCTTTTTGCCAATCTAGACTAGGTCAATGATTATCTGACCCTCTGTGCTTTTCTTCTGACTTAATCATGGGACTGGCAGTTTTACAAAGCACATTTAGAATCCTCAGCCATAAAACTCTAAAGCCTCCATAAACTGCAAATTCCAAGATTCTACAGGATGTTCCCATCTCAAATCTTGCAGTTTTCCAGTTTCTATTCATAACTACTCCCCAGCTGTAGCAGTTGTTGCTATTGTTGTGTGCCTCCAAGACTTTTCTGACTTATGGTGATGCTTAGTAAAACTTATCACAAGGTTTTCCTAGCTAGCTTCTTCAAAGGGGCTTTGCCATTGCCATCATCTGAGGCTAAGAGAGCATCACTTGTGCAAGGTCACTCAGTGGGTTTCATGGCTGGACTCGGAACTGAACCTCTGAACTGAGAATTGACTCTGCAGAGTCATAGTCCAACATTCAAACACTAGACCACATTGGTTGTAGGACTAATACAGAATGAAGCCATGGCTAGTTAGTATAGATGGACTCATCAGCTCACTCATGATCCATCTGCCCCTGTTCTAAGAAAGGTGGTACAAACCGTGGCCCTGAAGAGGTTGTTGAACTACAACTCCCAGCTGATATTACAATGGCAGTTTTACATCTTCCAGGAATACACTATGGGGGAACCTGCAACTCCCTTAGAATTATATCAAATCACATCATGCAAAGAGGTTTTGAGACTTTTTGTTAGCATTATATTATTTTTAATTAACAGGATGAGTTAAGGGTCCCTTGGATCCTGACAGAGGAAGAAACCGACACTTCTGCCCTGGGCCCTTGGATTTAGTACCAACCTCCTGATTTGGGTGTTCTCGGACATCTCTTCTTGCTTTTGCCTCTTACCATCAAGCCAGTCCTCTGTCTCTCTCTCTGAGTGCAAGGATTCCTCTTGTCTCCTCTTCATTTTACAGTATGAATTGCTATAATTAGTCACAGCCTGCAGGAGCCAAGAGGAGTGAGCAAAATGGCTTGCAGAAGGCACCATTCCACTGCTTAGCTTCCCAGGTCTCATTTTTTCCATGGCATAAGAGAAATATCTGCACTCATTCTTACAATGTTGTTGGGGTGTGCCTTCAAGTCTTTTCCTACTCATGGTGGCCCAAAGGCGAACCTATCCTAGGGTTTTCTTGGCAAGATTTATTCAGAGGAAGTTTGTCATTGCCTTCCTCTGAGGTTGAGAGAGCGTGATTTGCACAAAGGTACCCACAAGTGAAGCAAAGTGAAGATTTGAACCATAATCTTTCATCAACCTAGTCCAGCATTCAAACCATTATACCACATTGGCTTTCTATTCTTGCAATGCCCCCTTTAAATTTTGAAAAGAGGACATCTGCAGGCTTGATGGAAATTAGATTCCGGCCCTGGAAAAGGCCAACCACCCCAAGGGTGGTGTAGGCCACCTCCACTGTATAACTGTGGATGAAAAAAACCCCCACCAGCCTATTATATTCCTAGGGAAACAAATTTGAGTCACCTTTCTGCTAGGATTTTTCTGGAGCTGCCTCCCAAATAATATGTCTTCTGTGAAAGATTACAACCATAGGGTCTTTTTAAGGGTAAAACTGTGAATAAGCATGGCCATGAAAGAGGTGCATACGTTTCTGCATGGGATGGAGAAAGTGGAAGGCAATACAATTTTCTCCTTCTCTCTTATTACTTGATCTTGGAGTCATTTAATGGAGCTGGGAAATTCAGGACAGACCAAAGGAAAACAAAAACCACATTTCACACAGTTCATGTACAGTGTGACAGACTGTGGCTTCCACATTATTGGGGCATTGAATTTCCTCCAGGTTTTAGTCCATGCTGCTAGAGCCCAGTTCCAGATAAGAGTCAGTACCATGGACAGTTCAGACTAAAAGTGATAGCAGATTCACCAACCCATTAACATGGAAACCACCATGTCATTGTGATATATCTGCAAGCCATTGTCCTCCAATCTCCTCTTTCCCTCCCAAGTTAACATTTGTTAATTGTCCTTTGCAGATCTTTGAGAAGTAACTTCCAACCAAAGAAACAGAACTATCCTTTTCTTCTACTAGCATGTTTACTTTTTTAAAAATGCTTTTGTTCATTCTATATTTTGTATTCTAAACCACCTTGAGACCCACTCATGGGAGAAAGGTGAGACGAAATTTAAGAAATAACACAACCATACAATTCAATGAACATAACTAATGAATGAATTAATAAGAAGGATGCTATCAGGTGAGCTCAAGCGGTCCACCTAGTTTAAAGTGATGCCTTCACAAAACAGTAGTAGGTTCCATTTAAACAAAGATAGGATTGAAAGCACTTACAATGAATAGGCAGAAAAACCAACAGAACAGTTTAAATGATGTATAAGTCTGAAACCAAATTAATGATGTGGCTCCAGTCTGTTGAAATCTCTCCACCTATCAACCTCCTCTCAACCTCAATGGACCTAACTGCCACCTTGACCAAGGTTCTCAATTATCTCCTTGGAAACCAAACAAGCAAACACTCCATTCTACTTTGTCCCATCTGATCACTTCTCTATGAGGTCCAATTACATGGGATAGCATGATTTCAACTGCTTTTTAAAATTTCATTGTTTTTACCTGACTCTTTTGGTGAGCCACCTTGGATCCTAGCCCACATAGAAATGAAAAGGAACAATTATTTGTATCAAAATTGGAAAAGCTGACTCCCAGACCATGAGAAAGGCAACAAGAAATAAAAATATGGATATGTTTATGATTATTACAAGTTGAGTCTCCCTTATCCAAAATGTTTGGGACTAGAATTGTTTTGAATTTTGGGGTTGTTCAGATGTTGAAATGATTGCTTCAACATAATAAGATATCTTGGAAATGGGGATCAAGTTTAAACATGATATTCATTATGTTTTATATACACCTTCTACACATAACCTGAAAGTAATTTTATGTACATTACATTTGTTAGTTAGTTTGTTTATATGCTGCTTTTCTCCCAGGCCAGGAGCCATGACAGCTAATAATTTTGTGCATGAAATAAAGTTTGTTTACATTGAACTATCAGAAAACAAAGTTGTCATTTTCTCAGTTACCCATATGGACAATTTTGAATTTTGGAATATTTTGGGTTTTGGTATCCCAGATAAAAAGTACTCAACCTGTTTTATATTAACAGAATTAAAACCATTAAAAATGGGTTTTAACTTAGTTTAAAACAGTAGAGCACTATAAAACCCCTTTTCTTGTTAACAATTTGATTCCAAAGGCTTGCTGGAATAGAAATGTAGCTCTCCAACATCATTTGCAAGATGCTGTGAGCCAGTTCTACAGAATAATCCCAATGTGGTCACACCTGATTTTGTAAAAAAAAGCAAGGGATGAAAACTTGGGTGGACTTGGCAGCTAATTTACACCAGCAACTGCTATGACAATGGAGCATCACTGGAAATGCACAAAAACTACAAAGCAAAACAAAAATCAAATAAGATTTGCCACATATCCAGATCCTGATTTGACTTTTGAGACTTCTGCATTCCATCTGCAGACTTGCAAAGCTGTCATCATCAGAACAGATAAATCTGGCAAATATCCAGCTGTTTGTTTGGCTCCAGCCATTCTTCTGCCTTTTGGGAAATGGCAACACACCCAGATATAGTACAAAAGTGTGTGTGTTCTTTCTATTAGACATATGAGGGTAAGAACAGCAGAAGGGTCTTGTTGTCTTCTTTAGAAAATTCGTGCAAACAGTTCTACAGCAGTTAGGTATCTCCAAGGAATTTTGATGGACAATGTCAATCACCACCTTCCTGAGGCCAGCAGGGTTATTGTGCCTTTGCTTTAGGATGCAATAGGTGCTGATGAGAAATTCACTAAATACAGAGTGGATTTCTGTGTGATAGCCCATCTTCTCCAGGCGGGTAGTCAGATCTAGGTAGTGCCTATGCCTAATTCCTTGTTGTTTATCTTATTTGGATTATTTTACTTTACTGTTTAATTCTGCTTTAGGAGAGGGAGGGAGGAATGGCCTGGAATGGGGGGCAAGGGGCTGCTGAGGAACACTTACCTGTTTTTGGGACAATTGTGGAGTGAATTCTCAATGACTAACCTCATACTCATTCTCACAAATTGTGTGTAGATGGCTCTGGGTGAGCTGCGGAACAGGCTGATCCCAGAGACTATGGTATAATGAATTGGAAAAGGATCAGCAATGGGTGCAGCTCTCCCTTCTCTACAAAGGATTGTTGTCTATGACTGATTGTGGTATATGGGTGCCTGGCTCTCATTCTTGACACAATGTTGTTTGCTGTGTAGACAGATATTTACAAAACAATTCAATTCATGCCCCTGCCCCAGCCTCTCTGGACACTAAATGGTTGTGGGGACACGCTCTGGTGCTGGAGAACTTTGTGCATGGGAGCATTGCATGAAGAGCCTTTGACTATCTCTTTTTTTATCACATCCATAAAATGACATACACTAGTATATATTGATATACACTGATATACACTAGTGTACATCAGGTTACACCAGGCTATGTCATCAATAGTGTTTTGGCCTAATACTTCATAGGTGCAAACTGTCCTTGAATTCAACGAATCTCTGGGGATTCAATTAAATCAATTCATGTCTTGAGGATTACCTATGTTACAATGTATGTGTGAAGCATGGAAAAACTCCTTTTGGGGAGGCTACAACTCCAGGGATCCCCCTAAGTGGTGTGAAGACATGCAAGCTAGGTCTACAGCAAGGAAGGAAGGATTTGTACATCATCCTGTTCAGGAAAGATTCTCCAAGCTCAAGAGCCCCCTAGTGAATATGAACCAAAGAAGCCATGGCTGCTGAGACTGATCCTCTTCGCTGCGCTGCTGGACCCCTCTGGGCGCAGCTGTACTTCAGGCCCAGATGGGGCAGCTGTGGCTCAGACCCGGGAGGCCTCCTGCCTTCTTGCCACGCTGCTGGATCTCTCCCTGAAGAAGGGAATAAAGAGACAGTAGCTTGCTGCTCCTATCAATTACTCTTCCCTGCATTATGTCAGTACTTCCCATATCATTGTCTGTAGTGGAGACGGAGGTGCTTCAAAGTGTATCTAGTAATGAGTGGACCTTTACAAGTCAGCTGATAGCCAACCCACTCTGACTCTCCAAAACCATTTTTATAACACAAGACAAGAGCAGACAAACTCAATTATGCGCTCCTTTGGATTGAAAGGAGACAAAGAGTCCAGTCCCAATTGGTTGATTACCTGATGACAAAAAATATAAATTTATGGGATTCATTAGACAGATGCTGAAAAATAAAGTAGGTGGCGATCTTTTACTAGACTGAATTCTATGTAAACAGACCAATAACAGCACAGTCACTGTAGAATGTCCGCTATATATGTTAGTAACCTAATGCCTCTCAAATGTATACATTTTTAAAAAACCAAGTAATCTATTCCTGCAGCCAGTTGTGCAATGAAGATCCTGGGAAAGTGTTTTTGTTTTTTTGTGGTTTTTTTTTTGCTGGTTATAGTGGATTTTGGCAAAACTCAAAAACTACACTTCATGCTTATCCCTCACTTGAGGTGTAGTTAAACATAGTTTTTGTGGGTTTTTTGGACTATGAGGCTGTGTTCTAGAAGAGTTTATTCCTGACATTTCACCAGCAGCTGTGGTTGGTATCTTCAGAGAATGTTGGCTTGAAAGAGAGTGGGGTATATATACTGTTGGTTGAGAGGAAGCAATTTGAATGTTGATCTGTGTATTGTTCTGTTGTTGAATGGCAAGACCAGGCAAAGGAAACTGATTGTAGATACAGTAGTTTATTTGGTCATTGACCAGTATAAAATATAAATACTAAGATAAATACTAAGATAATCAGTACAGTACAATTATTAGAACAAGAGTCAGAAGGGCAAAATCAGATCAAAGATCACCAACTATCATCAGTTACTATCAGCCAAATGGGAACATATTTTACACATGGTATAACAAAATTTTGCCACCTTAAGTACATCACTTGGATTCTGATTATCCAGCAAATGATGTAAATAAAAAGTATCAGTATGTCCAGGGTATTTAGTTATAAGAGGTGTGATCAGTTGATGACGAATGTCCTTATAGAATTGATAGTACAGAAGAACATGAGCAGTGGTTTCTATAACTCCAGCATCGCAAGAACAAAGCCAAGATTCATAAGGTATTTTTCTGTATTTCCCTTCTAATGCTGCTGTTGGAAGGACATGAAGCCAAGCTAATGACAAAGTTCTCCTAATTCTGGGTCCTGTAACATAATATAAATAAGAAGCTGGATGTGATACCGCCGTACGATTATTTACCAATATATAATTAGAAAAGGCGGAATTGTAGATGGAAAGGATTGTGGGATGTGCTCAAAATAAGAGGTACTTAAGAAATGTTTTGTGTTCTGAAAACTGAAGAAAAAACATTGTGAGAAGCTAAATGAAGCAAATAGTCTTGAATATCTGGGACAGAGAGAAAAGTAGCCATGTTACCATGTTGCAGCTAAAACAAAGGACCTTATTGCATTACTTTTTAACACAGCAGCAGCCTAACAGGCTGTAGCAGGGATGCGGCATGGAGGCGAGGATTATCGCATTGTAAGTCACTGCTGAATCACCAGGCACCAGCATCCTGTTTCCCAGCCATGCTCAGCTGGACCCTTTTTGAAAATGAAAGCTCCCCGAGTTTTAAAAAGAGTCGGCTCAGCACGGCTGTGACACAGGATGCTGGCGCCTGGCGATTCAGCAGCAACTTACAATACAATAATCCTCGTCTCCATGGCATGTCCCGATTGCAGCCTGTTAGGCTGCTGCCACGTTAAAAGGTAATGCGATAAGGTCCAAAACTGCTCTAAGCCACCACATTAAAGACTACCCAGTTTTATTTGACAGCAGCATTTGTGGATAGCATTTGATCTGTGCCATGTGATTTGATGGCATGGATTACTCTCCATGGGATATTTCACATATTCTAGTTATTTCAATTTCCCAAAAACTAAATTATCAAGAAATGTTGAAAAGTTGCCAGTCTGATTTTATGAACTTCCTCAAGAATGAAGAGATTATCTTTCTTATTATAAAATTCTGCAGCATCCAATGTGGGTTTTTTGGGGGATCAGACCCACTAGCTGAGATCCCACCACAGGAAGATTGAGTTCCTAGAAGGAAGAATGGAAACATCATAACAATCAAGGTATGGCAAAGCATTCATCTGGACTCTAGGAACCCGTGCTAACTTCCCTTCCTAACAAGTCCATACAAGCCACTTTGGGGATTTAAAAAAATAAACCATAGCAAATAAATTCCTATAAGAAGTGGGATAAAGTGGGCACCTGTAGCTTTAAAACCATAGGCCTACACTGCTCCACAGGCTGGGGAAGATGTCTCATGACAATCAGCTATCTGAATTTCTGCAGCTTCTCAGAATTCACAGACATTCACACACATTATCAGAATGTGTAATTCTCCATATTCACAGATATTATCTGGCTCCTGGTTGCTTGTAAGAGGAGGTATCCAAAAGTTTTAATTATCACCTTTTAAACATTTGACAGAAAGTTTGTTCTGATTTGTAGTTGTTAACTTATCTCTATGTAGTCATCATCCAAATTTACACATTTTTCCCAGCGTTTCTTGACCCTCCAAATGCCATTATTGTAGAAATCTGCAGATTGCGCCTGGCGAGGATTTTACACTTTAGTCACTTCTGGCACAGCCAGTCACAAAAATAAAGGACGCAATGAGCTGATTTTCTCAGCAACATGCACTTAGGGACCAATGATGACACTGACAAAATGTCATCAATATGCCATAATAACTTTCAGGTGATAATTATTACTTTACGATACCCCTTTGTAAGGCGCAATCTGCAGACTTCTACAATCTCAGATATTCGGAGGATCAAGAAGCTCTCAGGAAAATGTGTAAATTTGGATGGTGGCTACATAAGTTAACAACTACAAATCAAAACAAACTTTCTGTCAATTTTTTTTAAAGGTGATCATTAAAACTTTACGATACCATCTCATACAGCTGTCTTTCCTTGTACTGACCTGTAGCCTCTGGTGCATAGCACACAGTGGAAGGAAGAAGGGATGGGGGCCTTCCTAATGCTGCTCAGACAATCAGGCAGCTCTCCTGCTATTTTCAAAGATAGCTGTATTTAGTTCTTCTGCAGTTATAAAGTCCCTAGAACAACTATACAAAAATAAATCAAAAGTAGACCTATCTTTAGAATTTCAGCTCTCACTCACACCAGCAAGTATAGCAAGTATATAGCCACAACAACACTAGCTGTAACCAAGTGCTGTTTTGCAGTTCCCCTTGGCATCACTGCGGACCTCCTCATAGACCACATGAAGGGGAGTTATTTCAAAGTCCAACAGATTCGTAGAGACTTGAGCAATATTTTCCTCATTCAAGTACCAGCCCATGCCTTGCACCTGCTTTAACAGCCCAGGCTGCCAAGAACAATGAGATGTAACTGCTTCAGCTATGCACACATTCATCTAAGAGTATCAACAAATGCAACAAATAGGGAGTCATTTCCTATCTTCAGCCCAGTCACAAAACAATCAGTTAAGAAGGAGATACTGCAACACTCTCAAAATATTTGACCATGTTTCTCCTTTTTTCTCCTCCCTTCATTGCCTCCCCTTCCCCTTCCGCATCCAGTACAAACTCTTCTTGTTGACTTTCAAAGCCCTCCACAGTCTGGCCCCTCCTTACTCGTCTGAACTTCTTTCTCCTCACATTCCTTCTCATACCCTCCGTTCTGCTAGTCATGGTCTCCTGTCCCAGCCAAGGATTTCCACTGCCCCGTCCCAGATTCGTCCCTTCCCACTTGCTGCCCCTCACTCCTGGAACCTTCTTCCCTCACATGTGTGCCTCATCACTTCTCTAATCAGGTTCAAAATTAAGTTAAAGACTGTATGGTTTAGGGAAGCGTTCCCAGGATTGTGCCGTCTCCCCCAGGATGCCTAGTTTTAATTATGTATTAAGAAGACGCGCCCTCCCTCCAGTCCATCTGCCTTGCTCCAGGCCCCAGAGGGAGAGAAGAACCATTGAACCTCATCCGCTTTCCCACCACTTTTCCCTTCTCCTTTTTGTGTTGTGTCTTTTAGATTGTAAGCCTGAGGGCAGGGAACTGTTTAATTATAAGATTGTATGTACAGCACTGTGTAAATTTACAGTGCTATATAAATAAAGGTTAATAACAACAACAACAACAACAACAACAACATTGAGCATCTTCAGCATCTGCCCCCAAATGTCAATTAGTGCAACAAAACTTAATGGATCCTGTGGCTCCTTAAAAATTTAAATATTATTGTGACTTATGCACTCATGGGCTATCCTCTTCAGCAGGCTATTAAAAGAGTTTTAAAGAACAAGCCCGAAAGACTATTGTTGCAGTATTTCTGCGACATGTCTATGCCGAGATAAAACGGTTACAGCAAAGAAGCATGTCTGTAGTATTGAGATATTTCTGTTATGGCCATGTAGATATAAAGACAAGAAGGTCTGTAGTGAAACTAATTTCAAATGTGAAGGGGGGTGGGGGTGGAGAAGAGACCATATCCACCTGTCCACACAATATTTATCGTAGAGTCTATTTGAACCACCACGCACCTGTAGAATCTGTGGAGCAAAATATTTCCCCTTGAGCTGGTGCCTTGGAGATACTGTATAGTTAATAACAAAAATCCCCCAACGAAGCTGAAAAGAACCAAAACTCTCAATACTATCTCCTTGGTCTGAGGTTTTAGTCCTTCTGTAAAAAATCCTAAAGCATATTCAGAACCTTGATGTTTTAAAGTCAAAACATTTTTAAAGTTCTTGCAGCTTTCAGATGCCTGCCATCTGAAGGCTACTAGTAAAACATAAATTCCATGTAGTGTAATAAAGTAACCCTAACAATCTTCTTTTAAAATGAAATTATCCTTCTTTTCTTGCCCTTTTCTGCATTTTAGAGAAGAGATTGACAGAAGGTGGACTGCAGTAAACACATAAACCACATATTACATTACCATTATCACACCATTACATTACCAGGAATTTCTGATACCAAATTATTTAACAAAACTACTTTCAATCTCAGTAAATTATACAGAGAAAATGAAGAAAAACTAAGGGGCAGGAAGTAACCAGGAATGTATTATTTATGGAAAGACTGGGAACTAAGTTCAATTTTGGTAGAAAGAACAAATTCCTGGGTTTTTAAAATCTCATTTTAAATCGATCTCTTTGGCACCTGATTTCATTTGGTGGACTTTCAGTGAAACCAAATTCCAAAGTAGATCCTACAAACCCAGGCTTGCCCTCCTCTGTTTTGGAGGATTTCAATGGGCAGTGGGCAGTGGGACGGGAGAGACACAAGCTATTTTTTCCCTGGGTACTGGAATACCTGGTCTTTGCCATGGCCCAGCTCTTGAATGTTCGGGGCAATCCAGTGTGCCAGTTCCTTTGTGCACAGCAAATTGACGCTATGAGGAATTTCCATGCACCTGTCACTGTTGCTCCCCACCTTGGAACAAAGATTGCAGGGCCAAAATCAGGAGACCATTCCACTTTTTGGAGCTTGAGGATAATAGAGAAGGAAAAAGGGGTAACAGTTTTATTCGGGTGATATGAAGAATATTACACCCATGTTAAAGGATGTCAGAAGCTGGCTTGCAATAGTATTTTAACACTGAAAAGACACAGAAACCTTCAAAGGAATTATTCTGTGTGAATAATGATATTAAACTTCTTTCAAGCTTCTAGGTGACATTATGGACAGAAGGAGCTCTGGGCCCCACAACATACTCCAACTCCCAGAATTCCATAGCCTTGAGCCAGAAAAAGAGTTAAAGCTGTGCCAAACTGGGTTATTTCTCCAGTGTGGATGCAGCCTCTGTTATTCATGTCTTGTGTAGTGAATTGTACATGGGGCTTTCTTTGAAGACACCAGCTGCTTTATCACACACTGGGGGGGGGCAAACAGGATTTAAACGAGAGTTAAACTAGAGAAAAACCAGGAAATGCCGTGCACGTGTGATAAACATCAGGCATTTCCCGCTTTTTTTTTCTCCATTTAACTCTCATTTAAATCCCATCTGTGTGATAAAGGCCTTGCTGGAAACATTATCTGATGCGGAAATGTCGACCGACGTCGGTGATGAAAAAAACATTTCTGGAGGTTGAGAGTTGGATGATAAATGATACAAGACAATGTAATACAGGCTGCATCAATAGAAGTATAGTGTCTAGATCAAGGGAAGTAATAGTGCCACTCTATTCTGCTTTGGTCAGGCCCCACCTGGAATACTGTGTCCAGTTCTGGGCACCACAATTCAAAAAGGATGTGGAGAAACTGGAGAGTGTCCAAAGGAGGGCAACTAAGATGGTGAAGGGTCTGGAAACCATGCCCTATGAGGAACGCCTTAGGGAACTGGGAATGTTTAGCCTGGAGAAGAGAAGGTTAAGAGGTGATATGATAGCCCTGTTCAAATATTTGAAGGGATGTCATATTGAGGAGGGAGTGAGCTTGTTTTCTGCTGCTCCAGAGACTAGAACACCAATGGATGCAAACTCCAGGAAAAGAGATTCCACCTCAACATAAGGAAGAACTTCCTTACAGTAAGGGCTGTTCAACAGTGGAACACACTCCCTCGGAGGGTGGTGGAGTCTCCTTCCTTGGAGGTCTTTAAGCAGAGGCTGGATGGCCATCTGTCAGGGATGCTTTGATGGAGAGTTCCTGCATGGCAGGGGGTTGGACTGGATGTCCCTTGTGGTCTCTTCCAACTCTGTGATTCTATGATTCTAGTATCATGTCACAACAATATAATGTACAACATATAATGTTACATCAGTCCTATCCTGCCCCCTAGTGTCCACTATATGGGGCAGCCCAATGATGATTTTTTTCCTGGTGGTGTGTCCAATTCAACAATTCTAGGCTAGGCCTCCAGGGGGCCCTAAAGAAGAGAGACTGAGAGAGAGAGAGAAGACTGTAGTTAATGGCTGCCCTGCTTTGCTTTGCGGCTGCTCTTGGAGTGTCGCAAAAGGACTAACTCTAACTCTAGGCCATTCTCCATGAAGGATGGCGGCCTCCTCCTCCTCGCCTTCAGTGGGGCGCCTGGCCCAGTTAGGGAAGGCTGCAAGGCTGAGGCCCCTGGTGCTGGCCAACCAGGTCTCCAACAGGCGCCTGAGGCTGGGAGGTAAGCCCCTGGGGGCTATGGAGGCTGTGGCTGCAGACACACTGGAGGAATAACCCAGTTTGGGAGCGCTTTTAAGTGTCTTGGCTCAAGGCTATGGAATTCTGGGAGTTGGAGTTTGTTGTGGGGCCCAGAGCTTCGCTCTGGGCCCCACAACAAACTCCAACTCCCAGAATTCCATAGCCTTGAGCCAAGACACTTAAAAGCGCTCCCAAACTGGGTTATTATTGACTCAGTGCTGTCAGGGAATCCTGGGAGCTGTAGCTGGTTCTGGCACCAGAGCTCTCTCTCTCTCTCTCTCTCTGACAGAGAATAGTAATAATAATAATAAGTATTATTAATATTAGTATTGTTAGTTTTTATTTATTTATTTATTTATTTTGTTTATATAAAGTGTGCTGTGGAATCCTGGGAGCTGTAGTTGGTTGGTTGTGGCAGCAGAGCTCTGACAGAATATTATTATTATTATTATTATTAATATATAATATACATATAATATATAAATATATTATTAATATATAGTTAGTATTAACAGTTTTTTATTTATTTTATTTATATGGCACCGTAATTATTTCTATTATTATTTATATATTTATATATGAATAATATATAAATTATTATGTATAATTTATATATAATTTATTATATAATAATAATAATTAGTATTATTATCAGTTTTTATTTATTTTATTTATAGGCCATCGTAATTATTTCTGTTATTATTTATATATTTATGAATAATATATAAATTATTGTGTATAGAATCATAGAATCATAGAGTTGGAAGAGACCACAAGGGCCATCCAGTCCAACCCCCTGCCATGCAGGAACTCCAAATCAAAGCATCCCTGACAGATGGCCATCCAGCCTCTGCTTAAAGACCCCTAAGGAAGGAGACTCCACCACCCTCCGAGGGAGCGTGTTCCACTGTTGAACAGCCCTTACTGTCAGGAAGTTCCTCCTAATGTTGAGGTGGAATCTCTTTTCCTGCAATTTATATCCATTGTTCCGTGTCCTAGTCTCTGGAGCAGCAGAAAACAAGCTTGCTCCCTCCTCAATATGACATCCCTTCAAATATTTAAACAGGGCTATCATATTACCTCTTAACCTTCTCTTCTCCAGGCTAAACATCCCCAGTTCCTTAAGGCGTTCCTCATAGGACATGGTTTCCAGTCCCTTCACCATCTTAGTTGCCCTCCTTTGGACACGCTCCAGTTTCTCCACATCCTTTTTGAATTGTGGTGCCCAGAACTGGACACAATATTCCATGTGGGGCCTGACCAAGGCAGAATAGAGTGGCACTATTACTTCCCTTGATCTAGACACTATACTTCTATTGATGCAGCCTAAAATTGCATTGGCCTTTTTAGCTGCCGCATCGCACTGTTGACTCATGTTCAGCTTATGGTCTACTTGGACTCCTAGATCCCTTTCACATGTGGTCTCATTCAGCCAGGTGTCCCCCATTTTATATCTGTGCATTTCATTTTTCCTCCCTAAGTGCAAAACCTTACATTTCTCTGCGTTGAATTTCATCTTGTTAGCATTGGCCCAGCTTTCTAGTATATTCAGGTCATTTTGAATTTTGATCCTGTCCTCTGGGGCATTAGCTACTCCTCCTAGTTTAGTGTCATCTGCAAATTTGATAAGTATGCTCCCAATTCTGTCATCCAAGTCATTAATAAAGATGTTGAACAGCACTGGGCCCAGGACAGAACCCTGTGGGACCCCACTGGTCACTTCTCTCCAGGATGAAAAGGAGCCATTGTTAAGCACCCTTTGAGTTCGGCCACTCAACCAATTACAAATCCATGTAACAGTTAACTTGTCTATCCCACATTTTGCAAGCTTGTTTGCAAGAATGTCATGGGGAACCTTGTCAAAGGCCTTACTGAAATCGAGGTATACTATATCCACAGCATTCCCTTCATCTACCAAGCTGGTAATTTTATCAAAAAAAGAGATCAGGTTCGTTTGGCATGACTTCTTTCTCTGAAACCCATGTTGACTTTCTGTGATTATGGCATTGGCCTCTAAATGTTCACAGACTCTCTGCTTAATGATCTGCTCTAGAATCTTTCCTGGAATTGATGTCAGACTAACTGGACGATAATTGTTGGGATCCTCTTTTTTCCCCTTTTTGAAGATGGGAACGTTTGCCCTCCTCCAGTCTGCTGGGACTTCTCCTGTTCTCCATGAGTTCTCAAAGATTATTGCCAATGGCTCCGATATCACCTTTGCCAGTTCTTTTAATACCCTTGGATGTAGTTCATCTGGTCCTGGAGATTTGTATTCATTTAGATTAACCAGGTATTCCTGTACTGTCTCTTTACTTATTCTGTGCTGAAATTCCCCCACTCTGTCCCCTTCTTCACTGTCCTCAGGTTGAGCACCTTTTGCCTTTCCTGAGAAGACTGAAGCAAAGAAGATGTTGAGCAATTCTGCCTTTTCTCTGTCCCCTGTTAGCATTTTGCCATCTTCTGCACGCAGTGGTCCCACTGTTTCCTTCTTCTTCCTTTTGCTGCGGACATATCCAAAAAAGCCCTTTTTATTGTTCTTAACTTCTCTAGCAAGCCTGAGCTCATTATGCGCTTTAGCTTTTCTGACTTTACCCCTACATGTGCTGGCTATTTGTTTGAATTCATCTTTGGTGATTTCCCCATTTTTCCATTTCTTATACATGTTCCGTTTAAAACTTATCTCCGTTGAAAGTTCCTTAGTCATCCATCCTGGCTTCTTGAGACATCTTCCATTTTTCTTCCTCATTGGAACTGTTTGAAATTGCGCCTTCAGTATCTCCTTTTTGAGAAACTCCCATCCATCTTGAACTCCCTTCTCTTTTAGTATTCCTGACCATGGGATCACCCCCAGTGTTTCTCTAAGTTTATTGAAATTAGCTCTCCTAAAGTCTAGAGTGCGTGTCTGACTATGCCTGACTTCTCCCTTCCGCTGTATAACAAACTCCAGGAGAACATGGTCACTTCCACCTAAGGATCCCACCACTTGCACCCTATCAACTAGGTCTTCCCTGTTGGTTAAGATAAGATCTAAGATGGCTGATCCCCTTGTTGCTTCTTCCACCTTTTGGACAATGAAATTGTCTTCCAGGCAAGTGAGGAATTTGCTAGACCTTGAGGATTTGGCTGAGTTTGACATCCAGCAAATATCAGGATAGTTGAAGTCCCCCATCACTACTACATCTCTCCTTTCTGAGTATGTGGTCATCTGTTCTAGAAAGGCATCATCCAATTCCTCCGTCTGACTTGGAGGTCTGTAGTAGACTCCCACAGTAACATCCCTGTTGTTTCCCTCTCCTTTAATTTTTATCCAGATGCTCTCCACCTGGCTTCCAGTATTGACTTCCTGGATCTCTTCACTGGTGTATAATTTATATCTATTATATAATATAATAATAATAATAATAATAATAATGATAATTAGTATTACTATCAGTTTTTATTTAGTTTATTTGTATGGCACCATAAGTGCTGTGGAATCCTGGGAATTAGAGCTGGTTGTGGCACCAGAGCTCTGACAGAAAATTATTATTATTATCATCATTATTATTATTTATATATTTATAATATAAATTATTATATAATATAATAATAATAACTAGTATTAGTATCAGTTTTTATTTATTTTATTTATATGGCACCGTAAGTGCTGTGGAATCCTGGGAATTGGAGTTGGTTGTGTCAGCAGAGCTCTCTGACAGAGAATTATTATTATTATTATTATTAGTTTTTATTTATATAGCATCATAAGTGCTATGGAATCCTGGGAACTGTAGTTTGTGGCACCAGAGCTCTATGACAGAGAATTATTAGTTTTTATTTATATAATGCCATAAACGCTGTGGAATCTTGGGAACTGTAGTTGGTTGTGGCACCAGGTCTCTCTGACAAATAATAATAATAATAATAAGAAGAAGAAGAAGAAGTTTTTATTTATATAGTGCCATAAATGCTGTGGAATCATGGGAATTGGAATTTGTGGCACAAGAGCCCTGACAGAGAATAATAAGTATTTATTTATATAATGCCTTAAGTGCTGTGGAATCCTGGGAATTGGAGTTGGTTGTGGCACCAGGTCTCTATGGCATACAATCTAAAGTCACAGCATATAAAATAACCAGTAAATAGAGAATTTGTGAGTGTAAATAGTTATAAACTATAAAACTATAGACTAACAAAATACACCCTCAGACTGGATTATCAGAGATCAGAGAAGGTTATACGTCTCACAGTTTCTAAGATTTCATAGCACTGAGTCATTTAATAGCATTGAGTGTCAAACTGGGTTATTTCCGCAGTGTGGATGCACTTGGACTTTGGAGGCCAGGGTTCAAATCCCCACTCAGCCCTGGGAATCCACTGGCTGACATTGGGCAAGTCACACTCTCTCAGCCTCATGGGAGGGCAAAGGCAAACCCACCTCTGAACAATTTTTGCTGAGAAAACGACCTCAGAAACGACTTGAAGGCATAGAAAGCCAACAGTTGTTAGTATGGGAAGATAAAGGAATCCTGAGACTGAAAAAATTGAGTTTGTGCTATAATCTTTTATAGACTCTTCATCTGAAGTATTCATTTCAATTCTTAGCACTCACTAATAATAATATTACACCCTTCCTTTTCCCCAATATGGGGACTCAAGCTGCTTACAAGTTATAATAAATTTAATATAGCCAGAGCTGCCCTTCCCTGAGTCTTAGGTCCAAAACACACTGCAGAAATAGTCCAGCTTGAGACCGCTTTAACTGCCCTGGCTCAATGCTGGGGAATTCTGGGAAGTGTAGTCTTGTGAGACATATATTAGATTATATAAATCGCACGACACTCTTAAAACATTGCTATTCCACTTCAACTGTTTTGACTGCTTCCTGTTGCATTTTGGGGTTTGTAGTTCAGTGAGGCCTAAGAGCAACGTGTCAAGAGTGTAGTGTGATAATCTCCTTAGCCTTTTCTGTCAGAGAGCTCTGGTGCTACAATAAACTACAATTCCCAGGATCCCCTAGCATTGAGTCCAGGCAGTTAAAGCTGTCTCAAACTGGATTATTTCTCCAGTGTGTTTTGTACTGTGGACAGTAAACCCCAATATAGCAGCTTCCAATTAGCCACAATTTCCAGGGACTCAGGAGGTCATTCTAGCCTTGTGCCTTTGGCTCTTTTTATTGATGAGATCTGAACCCAGATCTCCCTGCACCCAGAAGCCTAAAGTTTATCAATCAGCACAATATGCATGAATCCAACAGAGAGAGAAGTTGTAATCTGCGCGGCTAGAATCCTAAAACACTGAAGAGCCAAACATTTCTGTCTCTCTATATATCCCTATATATGTCATATCTCCAAATGTATCTGGTATTAACAACCAACTAGGACTTTTTAATTGGTTAGGAAGAATATCACTTAAAGGGAAAGCTTTTGTTTCTCTGTGCCTCACGCAAATACGTCTTGTGCCTGCACAGAGCTACAAATGGACCATTTCTAGAGCGGAGTAGGTTTGGTAGGAACCCTGCCCTAAATGGAAAAAATTGTTTGTGTAGCCCATGTACCATCTATTCTCTTGCTTGAGTAACAGAGATGGGAGCTGTTTAGTAGCTGGTAGCAGATACCATGATTGAAGTATGAAGGTTATTCTCAATACTCCATATACTTTATAAGTATACATACTTAATAAGACAGAATCAGCTGCTGCAGTGAAGTTGTTCTTCATTGTACTAGTCCTTCACATTTGTGGCTTTGACATTTGCAGATTTGATTATTTGTCGTTTTGGTTAATATGTTATCTCTAGGAATCTCTTCTAGGTCCTCTAGCACAACTCTGCTAGTAGTTGATCATAGAGTTGTGCCTACAAGTTCGTAGAAAAGCACTTGTTCGGGCATTTGTAGGTCCTCTAGCATGATTTTGTGATCCACTTCTGGCAGATGTTGACCATAGATTTGCCCTGGAGGACTTAAGATTCCTAGATATGTGTTCTCCTGGGTAAAAAGGATAGTGTTTTTCAATTTGTGGTTTTACCACATTTACAGGCATCCTTCCCCCTTACAGGCATCGTTCCCCCACTGTACATTCAACTGCAATATATGTTATTCATAAATCATTAACTGAAATAAGATTTTGCAATAGTACTTCCATTGCTGCCTCAGTCACCTGAAAATTGGCACACAGACATGTGTGCGCACTCGCACATGCTCACACAGTTGAAACAGGAATGTTTGAATAATTTACTTTGTACAGTACTCCCCTGAGACCAAACTTTTGTCTGTGGCCAATAGCCAGAGGGAATAAATTCCACAACTGGAACACAGTAAAGAATGCCAATTGTTCCCTCAGTATTAGTAAAACTGGAATAAGAGGGGAAACCATATGTTGAATGTAGTAAATATTCTGGCTGGCTAGTAGAAAAAAAGATGGTGTTTCCTTGTAATTGTGTCTATTTTCAGCAAATCTGTCTGCGTAAAAGAATCCAAACATTGGTACAGGCTTCTGAGAATCTTGGCTTTTAAATTTTGTTTTGTTTTTAAAGCTTATTGACTGAAATATATTTTGAAGTGCAGTGTGCCCTTCACATTCCGCTGGGGTTCAGGGCACAAGACTCCTGTGAAAGTTTTAAAAATTGCAATTGCAATTTAAAAACTCACTATTTTTTACCTGAGAGAACACCTCTCTAGGAATCTCTAGGTCCTCCGAAGAAAATCTGTGGTCAACATCTGCTGGACGTTGACCATAGAATTGTGCTGGAAAACTCGAAATACCTAGAGAAGTGTTCCCTCTAGGAATCTGTAGGTCCTCCAGCATGACTTCTCGTGGACATGGACCATAATGTCGCCCTGGACAACCTAGAAATGCCTAGAGAGAACATATTAATCAAATTCGTGAATAATCAAAACCACACAGACCAATTGTATAGTATTTGTCAAAAGCTTTTTTGATCATGTATTCTAGATTGTCTTCTCATTTTCCTCTTGTGGCTTCCCACTATATTCTGTTCTTGTACATATACTTTTCTTCCACACTGCTTTTCTGTGGGGAGTAAATATATTCTATATAAATGAAAATGTGACTATAACAGAATATACTAACTGAGCTACAGTGCAAAGTGAGTTGACCTGACAACCTATTCTCTTATTTGAGCTCAGAATTTGGCTTTTCTTGGTGCAAGAGTTCAGTGTTGGAGATATTCTGTGCCAAAAATGCTTAAAACAAGCTAGCTAGCTCAATTTGGTTATTGTGTCAAACCAATGTTTGCTCTGGCTAGATTTTAAAATCAAAATCATGGTTAGCTTTTTCAAAAACAGGCAAACGGTTTCATTCTTTGCTTGCCCACCATTCTTATCATATGGAAGTGCAGCACCAAATGCGCTTTGTCCATTTGGTGTCAGGTAGCACAAATAATCGATTTGTACATTATTTTGAATTTTGCTTTGTTGGATGATTACAAAACGTATTTTGTTAAATCAAAACATATGAAACTATGGTTTAATATGCGTAGTCATGGTTTAATATGAGGCAGGCATCTTACTAGGCACTGAAAGCTGTAGATCAGGCCTATGGGACAAAAATGTACACTTCTGTTTGTATAGATTATGTATGCAGAATTAGACTAAAGATGAAAGGGCAGATGTGCTAAGAATGCCTGCCTTCACTGTCTTTTCTGTTTCATGGGACTATTGTGCAATACATTTGTTGGCATTCTGAAATATTTACGAATAATACGTTTCCTTTTACAGAGGCAACATGCATCACAGAGATGTCATTAATGATGGCCTGTTGGAAGCGGAATGAATTCAGTGACACACTTTGTGCCCAGGAGATCCAGACGTTCTTTGATTGTGCAGCAAAGGCAGAAGTAATTATAACTTAATGTACCTCTTCTTAAACTCCAGAAAGATAGGTTCCATAGAGCATTGGAATGTGCAATGCCACTATGCGTCATCATTAATCATTGTTGTATCAGAGCACAGTACTGAGTCCTCATATTTTAATTCTACAGTAACTGCTGTTGTCTAACTTGGCAAATGATAAATAGAGACACAGGGTGTTTGTCCATGCTAGTGAAAACTGAAATGAATAGCCAAGAGCATGATTTAAAAGATGATGTTCTCTGGTAAATGTTGCTAGCAATATGTGAACTCAACCTAGGACCTCTGGAGGGAGCCTGTAAGTTTGCTATATATTGGCTATGCTTCCTGCCATGGGTTGGAATCACATAGGCCACCTGTGACCCTCCAAGAGACCCCTGGAGAGTCCCTTGCCATTTTTAAAAATAAACTTGAGAATTACTGTTCCAAGAAGCCTTCGGGGGCAATTATTCTCTTCTGCAGTTTTCCCAAAACTGAAAGTGAGCATCCAGTCATTTCCTGTTTTTTAAAAATAGAAAACCATTCATGTATTCAGAAGGACTGCAACTCATAGTAGGTACCTGGGAGGCAAAATGGCCCCTCCAGATCCACTTAAGTGACTCACTAAGATTTAAAGTAATGCAGTCATTACATGTCTGATGAGATAAGGCAGCAGCTGCATAAGATGACATGCGTTGTCTAGACAGTATACATAACTTGCAAAATACAAATGTGGAAAGTGTAATTGCTTGTGTGTTCAAGTGGGTTATAGAGACCAAATAAAATAATTGAAACAAAATCTAAATAATCAGAAGAACAACAAAGAAGCTAGAAAAAACAGTAAAAAACAACAACAAAGTGGTTAAATTATTAGTAACATTTTTACTGTTTTATATAACTATTTTATTTTATTTTATTTTGGTTAGTAAAAGCAGTTACTGTGTTAGGTTGCCTCTCGTCTCATTTCAATAAGTTGACTACTTTTTAGACTCTTTTTACATTCAAATAAGGAGGAAAATTGAGTGGCAGGTTTCTCACAAGAGGGGATCTGTAGTAAGATACACAGTTTGACTGGGGGATTGTTGCAACATTTATATTTATTATTATTAATTTTATTTATTTATATCCCACCTTTTTCCCAGTACAGGGACTCAAAGTGGCTAACAAAATTTAAAATAGTCCACATTAAACCAGTACAAAGCATTGAAAACAAAGTACAAAGCATTGAAAACAATTAAACAATTTCAAGGGCATGCAGAATCTGGGCAGGGCAGTGGAGGACAGGGATTCTTGGAGATGTCTCATCCATGAGGTTGCCATGAGTCTGAACCAACTTGAGGGCAGCTAACAACAACAACAACAATAAATCATGTCACTTCTCTGTCTTCTCTGAGATAAACATATTCAGTTCCCTTGGTTGTTCCTCATCAGATTTGGTTTCCAGACCTTTGATCATCTTGGTAGCCCTTCTCTGGACACAACTTGTTGATATCCTTTTTAAACTATTGTACCCAGAACTGGACACATATTCCAAGTGAAGACTGACAGAAGCAGAATAAAGTGGCACGCCTGCTTCCCTTCATCTGGACACTGTACTCCTGTTGATGCAGCCCAGAATTGTATTGGCTTTTTTGGCTGCTGCATCACACTGCGGATTCATGTTTAATTCTTGTTTAGCCCATTAGATCCTTTTCACATGTACTGCTTTCAAATGAGGTGTTGCCCAACTTGCATTGGTGCATTTCATTTTTCCTGCCTTACATTTAAATTCATATTGTTAGTTTTGGCCCAGCTCTCCCAATCTGTCAGGGTCATTTTGAAATCTGATCCTGTCCTCTGAGATATTACTTCCCCCTCTCCAATTTGATGTTATGTGCAAATTTCATAAGCATGCCTTCTATTCCATCATCTAAATCATTTACAAATATGTTAAACACCAGGGCTAGAACAGTCATTTCTCTCCAAGATGAAGCACAACCATTGATGAGTAGTCTCTGGGTTTGGTCTGCCAACCATTTACAGATGCACATAACTATGACACTGCTTAGCCCACAGTTCACCAGTTTGCCTGCAAGAATATCATGGGGGACCTTGTCAAGGCCTTACTAAAATCAGGATATACTACATCAATATCACTCCCCTGACATACCAAGCTTGTAACTATTTTTTTTTAAAAAAGAGCTGAATTTATGTAGATCTTCAGTGGTCATTATTATTGTTTTCTTTATGTTTAGCATCAAGCCTTCCTTAGCACTTTCTTCTTTGAACTTCCTTAGTTCTAAGTCTATATTTTTTGCTAGTAGTATGGTATTAGCCACATATCATAGTTAACATTCCTTCCTCCTTTTCTTCTAAGTCTGAAACTTGCTCTTTGAATGATATTTTCTGCACAAGTAGGATGATAGAATGCAGCCTTGCCTGACCCTCATCCCAATTGGGAACCACTTTGTTTCTCCATATTCTGTTCTAAGAGTAGCTTCTTATCCTGAATACAAATTTCTCATCAGGACTATCAGTTGTAGTGGCACTCTCAGGTCTTTAAGAGCATTCCATAGCTTTTCATGATCTACACCGTCAAAAGCTTTTTTATAGTCTATAAAACACATGCTGATATTTTTCTGGAATTCCTTGGTGCACTCCACAATCAATCTTATGTTTGCAATATGGTCCCTAGCGCCTCTTCCTTTCTTGAATTTTACTTGCACATCCGGGACTTCTCTCTCCATATGTGTTGTAGAATTTTAAGCATGGTTTTGCTTGTGCAGGAAATTAATGCTATGGCCCCATAGTTATTGCAGTCTTTTGTGTCTCCTTTTTTGTGGATGGGAATGTCTATTGATCGTTTCCAGTCTGTTGGCCACCTTTTTGTTTTCCATATTTGTTGATATATATTAGTTAACTCTATAGCTGATTACATTTGTGTGGATTGTAGCAGTTCAGTTAGAATATCATCAGCTTGTAGTGATTTATTTCTACCAATTTCTCTGAGTGTAGCTCTACCACACATTTTAGTACACTTCTTTGTCCATGTGTCATATACTTTTTTGTGTGGTTCTTCATTCCATGGGTCATTCATTTTTTCATCTCTTGTATAAAACTCTTTTATGTACTTTTTAAAAAAATCTTCTTTATCTTGTAATATGCTCCTTTTCTTGTCACAGAGCATCCTGGTTTGAACTTGCCTTTGAGTTCTCATATCTTGTGGAAGAGGTCTCTTGTTCTTCCTTTTTTCTTACATTACATTATATTACAAAAAACTGCTTTGATCTTTTTTGGAAAGGCGGTATATAAATAAATTTTATTATTATTATTATTATTATTATTATTATTATTACATTGAC
The DNA here is from genome assembly GCA_034509955.1 of Urosaurus nigricauda. Taxonomy (NCBI): domain Eukaryota; kingdom Metazoa; phylum Chordata; class Lepidosauria; order Squamata; family Phrynosomatidae; genus Urosaurus; species Urosaurus nigricauda. The sequence goes on from JAOEGL010000003.1 coordinate 157,216,148, forward strand.
AGTAAATTCTTTAGAGATATTGTTCAGATCATATTTTGGTATGATGTCTGTTTTTGCTTTCTTCTTCAACTTTACTTTAATTTTTACTATAAGCAGTTCATGATCTGTATCACAATCCATACCTGGTTTAGTTTTGGCCTCCAGAATAGATTTTCTCCATATTCTTCTTCCAATTATATAGTCTATCTGATTTTTGTATTGACCATTTGGTGATGTTCATGTGTATAGTGTCCTTTCTGGTAGTATGAAGAAGGCATTTGCAATGAATAAGGTATTGAATATTATGTGCAATGAATAGGTTGTCCCAACCTTATTCAAAAGATACATTGGGACAGATTAAGCTTGTCTTTTTTAAATTTCCATAAACTTAACAATTTCCATTGCCTACAGCTACCTGGTAAGAGTGTCCCTTATGCTATTAAATTATAAAATTGTAAGTAATCATCAGAACTTTAATGAAATATGTTTGGAGAGGCAGGCAGTTGTCAAAACAGTAGACCACAGAATAGTTATTGTGTCCTTGTTATTGTTGTCCTTAAGGTTCAAGGAAAATTATCAGTTTATCTGCTTCCAAAGTTATTTGTATATAGTAAGCACGCTTCATAGTCATATTGCCAAGTGTTCTGTTTTGTCAGTTAACACTTATTCTTAGAAAAATATAACCCTCCCTTGTTGCTGGTTAAGAAACACATCAACAGGAAACTGACTAGCCACAAACTGCAACCAAGTACATTTAAATCATGTTTCAAGCATATACAGTTCTTCTGTTCCTAGGAATAGGTAGTAAAAGTCCAGCTCTTCTGACTTTTCCATAACATTGATCATGGTTAATTTTAACTGTTTCGAAGAAATGATTAGACATTGGCTTCTGAATACACTGACTTAGCCCATTGTAGCTGTCTCTAATTGTCCAGGTCTTAATGCTTCTGTCTTTAGGCATAATGCTGGGGCTTGCATATAAAAGTATTTTGTTTCCATTCTTTTCAGGCAGAACGCAAGGAGAAAATTCGCCAAGAATCTCTTGGGCTATCAGGAAATCTTACTCCAAAACAAGTCAATAAACTGTTAAGACGTTTTCCTAACATTACACACAATTATTAAAGAGCCTTGCTTCTCATGTGTCCAGACATCAGGAGCCAAAATTGGACTATACTTAAGAGAGATTTCCTCTTGTGTTGTATTTGAATTTGAAGAAAAGTGCTCCATGACTACAAGGACTGAAGACTAGAATTGTCTGTTCCAGATCAGGTGAAATTCTAAAGTACCTTCTGCAATGGAGGTTCACTCAGTTCACATCATTTTTTTAGTCTTATGTGAAATAAAATATTCACACTAAATGTGTAATAGTTATATCTGTTGTTAACGGGTATATTTTACTGGAGTGCTTGTACATGTTCATACAGTCGGCCCTATGTATTTGGATTTAGCCATTCATGGCTTGAAAATACACACACAAAACACACACACACACCAAAAAGCAAACCTTGATTTTGCCATTTATATAAGGGATGTCATTTTACTATGCCATTGTGCTTAATGAACTTGAGAATCCATGGATGATGGTATCTACAGGGTGTCCTGGAATCAAACCCCAGCAGATACCAAGGGCCTCATTGTACTTGCTCTTTTTGAACTATAAGTCTCTAAAATATAACATTGGCCCCCAAGGTACAGTACTAATGGTTGCATCCTCTGATTTTATTTTTCATGGTAGAAATCAGTCAACATTAAATGAAAGTCCAAATATTCTTAACCATCTGTTTTGAGTAGAGAAAGAGAAGTAACATCTGTCAGATCATTTGTAAGATCCCACAAAGGTACCAGTCTGAAGGCACAATCCAGTGGTTCCTGGCAGGACATTCTGGGTTCACATTATCTCTCAGACGAATGCTGTACCAGAGGTAGACCTCCCCTGTCTTACCTCTGCTGTGGAAAGCTTTGATGCAATTCCAGCATTGGCACAAAAACTGGGACATAGTAAAAGAGATTGTGGATACAAAGGTGGAACTTTCCTCCTATTGCGAGCAGTGAGAGGAAAACCTGAAAGCAAATAAAAGACTAATGGGTCATTTTTTAAAAAAAGGATTCCCCCTTTTTGACTTGTGGCTGGCAAGACATAGAAGCCTGCAATTTCAGGATTGCTCTATAGGTCCTCTTATTAATACCACCCATATGACAGACTGAAACCACAAGAAAATGTGCTTGGAAGCCCCTTTTTTCCTAATCCAACCCCAAGGTGAATACAAATACACATACGGTCAGCCCTCCACATTTGCGGCTTTGACTTTTGCAGATTTGATTAATAGATTATCTTTAGAAATCTCTAGGTCCACTAGTGTGATAGCCGGATGTTAACAATAGGGTCACACCGGAAGACCTAGAGAATCCTAGAAAGGTGTTCTGTCAGGTTTTAAAAAAATGTTATTTGCAGTTTCATGGGGGTCCTGCACTTCTACCCCAGTGAATGTAGTGGACCCACCGCACTTATATGCTAGTTCCAAGATTATATTTCTGTCATGCTACTGTAGAACACACAAAAGAATTAACTCCGTTTTTGCTGTGCCTTAAGGCCTATGGCAAGGGTGAGGAACTGTGTGTGGCTACGGGCCCTATTAGCTCCTCAGGAGACCTTTTTTGTCCCAAATCTGCTATAAAATGGGGGGTGGGGTGGGGATTTCAGCCATGTTTTGGAAGCCCCTGAGCCATTTTAGGCCCAAGATAATTCTTTTTTAAAAAAAGCAACAGTGACCCAGAGTTATTTCTTGTTCACTTCTTTTTTTAGAGCAAGATCTTTCCTGGATCTAAAATGGCCCAGAGGAGGCAAAAGGAAGAAGAAGGAAATGGTAGGGCCACTGTGTGGTGAAGTTGGCAAAATGCTAACAGGGAACAGAGAAATGGCAGAATTACTCAACACCTTCTTTGTTTCAGTCTTCTCAGAAAAGGTAAAGGGTGTTCAACCTGAGGACAGTGGAGTTGGGGACAATAGGAGAATTTCAGCACAGAATAAGTAAAGAGATAGTACTGGGATGCCTGGTTAATCTAAATGAATACAAGTCTCCAGGACCAGACGAACTACATCCAAGGGTGTTAAAAGAACAGGCAAATGTAATATCGGACCTATTGGCAATAATCTTTGAGAACTCCTGGAGAAGTCCCAGCATACTGGAGGAGGGCAAACGTTGTCCCCATCTTCAAAAAGGGAAAAAAAGAGGATCCCAACAATTATCGTCCAGTTAGTCTGAGATCAGTTCCAGGAAAGATTCTGCAGCAGATCGTTAAACAGACAGTCTGTAAGTATCTAGAAGATAATTCCATAATTACAAAAAGTCAACACGGGTTTCAGAGAAACAAGTCATGCCAGACAAAACTGATCTCTTTTTTTGATAAAATTACCAGCTTGGTAGATGAAGGGAATGCTGTGGACATAGTATATCTTGATTTCAGTAAGGCATTTGACAAAGTTCCCCGTGACATTCTTGCAAACAAGCTTGTAAAATGTGGGCTAGACAAGTTAACTGTTACATGGATATGTAACTGGTTGATTAGCCGCACCCAAAAGGTGCTCAACAATGGTTCCTTTTCATACTGGAGGGAAGTGACAAGTGGGGTGCCACAGGGTTCTGTCTTGGGCCCAATGCTATTCAACATCTTTATCAATGACTTGGATGACAGAATTGGGGGCACACTTATCAAATTTACAGATGACACCAAATTAGGAGGAGTAGCTAATCCCCAGAGGACAGGATCAAAATTCAAAATGACCTGAATAGACCAGAAAACTGGGCCAAAGCTAACGAAATTCAATACGGAGAAATGCAGGGTTCTGCACTTAGGGTGGAAAAATTAAATGCACAGATATAGGATGGAGGACACCTGACTGAACGAGACCACATGTGAAAGAGATCTAGGAGTCCAAGTAGACCATAAGCTGAACAATGAGTCAACAGTGTGATGCGGCAGCTAAAAAAGCCAATGCAATTTTAGGCTGCATCAATAGAAGTATAGTTTCTAGATCAAGGGAAGTAATAGTGCCACTCTATTCTGCTTTGGTCAGGCCCCACCTGGAATACTGTGTCCAGTTCTGGGCACCACAATTCAAAAAGGATGTGGAGAAACTGGACCGTGTCCAAAGGAGGGCAACTAAAATGGTGAAGGGTCTGGAAACCATGCCCTATGAGGAACGACTTAGGAAGCTGGGAATGTTTAGCCTGGAGAAGAGAAGATTAAGAGGTGATATGATAGCCCTGTTTAAATATGTGAAGGGATTTCACATTGGGGAGGGAGCAAGCTTGTTTTCTGCTGCTCCAGAGAACAGGACCCGGAACAATGGATACAAGCTCCAGGAAAAGAGATTCCACGTCAACATTAGGAGGAACTTCCTGACAGTAAGGGCTGTTCGACAGTGGAACACACTCTCTTGGAGAGTGGTGGAGTTGCCTTCCTTGGAGGTCTTAAAGCAGAGGCTGGATGGCCATCTGTCGGGGATACTTTGATTGGGAGTTCCTGCATGGCAGGGGGTTGGACTGGATGGCCCTTGTGGTCTCTTCCATCTTTATGATTATAAATATAGCAAAAGGTTCCTAAGTACCTAGTGAGTATATGGGAGTGAAAAGGTTTCTGAAAGTGTTTTTTCATCCCTGGTCCAAAAAACACCCCTGGCAGCTGCGCTTTGTCCATGACTCCTCTTCTGTTGGATGAAATAAATAGAGTGGGCCAAAATGGAAGACACTGATCCACTTTATCTGTGCTCCCACTCTTTGGCCTGTTGCTCCAACATTAAAAAAATAATATGCCCAATGTGGCAAAATGAGGATGAAATTAACATTTTATATATTTGCTAACACTGAAATGTTCATCTGACACACTGAACATGGACTTTTCACTGAAGAACCTTTTGCACGGCGTCTACCCATGATTTTCTGTAGGAATAGTCGCATACATTTTGTCCAATGTGCTCTTTGTTTTGCTCTTGCATGGTGCCACTCTGCTTGCTGCCTCTTGGCACATGTGGCGAGACTGAACTGTCAACCATGAGACCCTGTTATGTTTATTTCTTTCCAGATTCCTCCTCCTTTCTCACCTTGAATAGCTTCTGACTGCACAGGATCACAAGAATTTCCCTGCTAATTAAAAATGATTTCAATTCCTTAGCCAGACACTGCAGTAGAAAAACACCCAAGAGAAGCCACTCCTTCCTCTTTCTGGAAATTAATTCATGATTTAATGTAGTTGCATCAGACTTGGCAGCAGTGCTTCCATGATAATGAAAGAATAAGATGAAGTCTTGAGACTCAAGGAAGATGGAAGGAAGGAGGTATGTGCACAGATAGAGTCAAGTTTTGTGTCATGTCAGCTCAAAGGTCTCGTTTGGAAGAACTGGTATCTTTTCTTACTACAGAATAACAACATTTTTTTATCTCTCCCCCACTCCTCAATGGAGTTTAATTTGGGTAGTCTTAGAGCCATTATTTATCAGGCTGGGTAGAAGCCGTCTTGCCAGAAATGAGTAAAACTCAAGACAAGTGTTGGGAGCCAGAAGAGGCTGCCAGGGCATCCTTTTCTTGAAAACATGTTTCCAGAATGGTGAGTGTGTTTGTGAAGCAAAATACCAATTTACAGCCACCCTTTTTCCCAGAATGCTTTCGGCTCTAGAGGAGCAGAGAAATGAAAGCTGTAGGCATCTGCAGCCTGGGCTAATGCTTCACTTTGCAGTGCACCCATTCTCTTGTAAAATTATCTTTAGGAAAACAAAGGAGGGAGCCCAGCCCACTACTGCCTGGCAAGGTCTTTGCAATGGAGGCACTTGGTGGCAGGGACCACAGCATGGTGAAGTAGAATCATAGAATGAAAGAGTTGGAAGAGACCCCAAGGGCCATCAGTCCAATCCCCTGCCATGCAGGAACTCCCAATCAAAGCATCCCTGACAGATGGCCATACAGCTTCTGCTTAAAGACTTCCAAAGAAGGAGACTCCACCAAGTAGCAGCCCCCAGAGGCATTCACTCCAATAGCATCATTTCAATAATCTCAGAAATGCCTTTTAACACCTCTTGAGAAACAGCAGCTTAGATTTTTGACAACAGCAGCAGAATGCAAACTGTCCCTGCTCATGCCACTGAAGCCTGTTGATCAGGTCTACTGCCTAACCTTGGCATTTCAGGACCAAAATCTGAGACCCAAGAGTGTCACAGCAGAAGAGCAGGCAACAAATGGACAATGAGCCAGAATGGCTTGTAGAAATAAGCCTACATGCGAAACTAATAAAGATGGGTTTTGAATTATTACCCCACTAGTTAGAGAAGTAAGAATCGGAATGATGTAAGCGACGTTAATGGTATAGATATAAATTTCCACTCCTAACAGAGATCAGGGTAAGAAATATTTATGAGAAGTAATTAAAGAAAGAAGGGTTGATGAAAGTACAGGGGAAAATATCTCACGAAGTTAGGAGAAGGAAGTTTAATGTTAGTAGTGTATATCATATGTTATTGTTATGTTTATATGTTGATTTTGTCTGATGTTCTATGCCAGCATCAGACAAAAATATGTCTATATTTTGTTTTGTGTAAAAAGGAAGGAAGGAAGGAAGGAAGGAGGGAAGGAAGGAAGGAAGGAAGGAGCATAAATGCAATCAGAGTAAATAGGTGCAGAATTTGGGCAGAACTTTGCTAACTGGGTGATAAAGCAACCTAGAGCCATGGGAAGGGCACCAAAGCATTTTTGAGCTGGCAGCAAATGTGCCCAAGTGCTAGAGCAGCTGCTACCATTCCTACTAGGGCTTGCATCCTACGTGATCAAACACATGTGGAGAGTTTTTCTGGCCCTTATGTTTCAGTGCCAGTCCAAGGCTCTGCAACACTACTACCTTTGGTTTACAATAAGATGTCTCATGAGTCCAGACACTGCTTCTCCACCTCTTACTTTCCTCCAAAGGGCATGACAGGTCCAAGTGCATTGTACCCACCAGCTCTTTCGCTAGTGTATCTTGGCCGCAACCCATACAAACACCTTCACACTGTGCCCCAGCTGGGAGTGGGTGCAAATAGGTGCCCAGGCTATAATGCAGGGGAAGAAAAAGTGCAGTCTGTAAGCCACATATGGCCATTTTAGGGGTCCCAGTCTTCATATTAAACATGAGGGGGGACTCAGGGGCAGTTTTGCTATGCTCTGGAGTGATAGGTTGTATTAGAGTTAGGAGAAGTCTTTTTAAAACCAGAAAGCAAACGTTGAAAAGGCAGAATTGCTAACTTCTCCCCAGAAGGTGTGGGATATTTTTAGATTAATCCCCCATAACTAAATAAAACAGAATAAAAATACAGGGTAGGGTGTTGTTTTTTTAGGTTCCAGAGAAAGCCAATACAGTACAGCTCCCGACCCCTGGATGACGCCAACACCACTTTAAATCCAGCTCCCAAGGTTCTTCTTTAACATCACCACACAGAAGTTTGTTTCTCTACCCAGGCACCAAAGAGTCACAGCCCTGCCAAACCTACTAACACCCCCATTGCAAACAGGGTGGCATGAGTCTAGGTGGTTGATGTCATGCAGAAGTACCTGGCACTGAAGGATAACCATGCCCCAACCTTCCAAAAAATGGGAGGTAAGGAATGGGTGAATAGCCACCTGAGATGTCTAAATTCAAAGCAGGGGGGTTTATTTTAAATAAGTCTCAGACAACTTGTCTGAATCTCTTTCTTGCTTCAATGAGTTATTAATAATCTCAGCCAACAGAACTCCAAGCTTCTGCTAGTTGGCTTAGTCCAGCCAGTGTGGGTGTGGATCAAATTTAATGGCTACCTTCATGTTCCCTAGCACATCTTTTACTACAGCGGGCACAAATTCTGGTTTCTGTTAAGGGACCAACAGTGATGAGCTTACAACCTGTTTAGTTGCTGTCAGATCAAACCAAGGAAGAGTAACATGCTTAATTTTGGACTGACTTTTAAGGTTTCCTGTAATGTTATCTGACCAAATAATAGTGAAATTAAGTTTGTCACTTCATTTCAATAGTTTGGAGTGGTATGAGGAACTACTCTTGCCCATAGGAACCTGTCCTACGCTTTAAATTTGGTGCTTTACGTCCTGCTCCTTGGCTCACATCTAAAACCAGTTAGAGTACCAAGAACTAGTGAGAGGGCCTTTTCATTCAGGTCCCTGTCCATGCTCTTCTCAAGAGATGTGTGCTAGAGTTAAGGTGCTTTACACAAAAAGCCTTGAAAATGCACCTTTGCTTAGCCTGATATGATAAGAGGAAACGTGGGGCGTTCAGTTAACAACTGTGGCAGAAGAAAGCTGGAAGACTTTTTTTGCGTTGATTATAAATATGTTTATTATAGGTATGTTAGTATGTGTTTATTAACGTTTGCAGGTATAAGTAGTACTTGAATGTCCCCCCCCCTTCTTTTTTTATCCTGTACTTGTGTGTACCTATCTTTGGTTTTAACAATACATTTTCAATAAATTAATAAAAGAAAAGAAAATATACTTGTTCCAAACGTTTTTAATCTAGTGTCTTTTATTGGTTATGCTACTATTGCCTTGATGACTATGGCTCTAGGACTTTTAAAAAAAAATACTGGCTACATTATATGTTAATGCATCATTAGTTGACTGTAACTTTTTAATTTTAAAATTTCTCTTAGGTGACTTGACATTTTATTTTTACACTTATATTTTGCAAATTGATTTTTAAACTGGTATTTTCCAGACTCCTGTTCTAACAGGTCCAGACACACCCCAGTTGGTAGTTTGTTCCAAAAATGGTCCAAGAGGCTTTCTGCTGTCCACCAGTCATTGGGTAGGTGAGTAAGGTATCCTACAAAGTCATGATAATTTCCCCTGGCAATGCTGAACAGATTAAAATGAAGCACTTCTGGTTTTCGTAAGATATTATACCAGACAGAAAGCCAGAGAGGATAATATACCCCTCAGCATTACCAGTGAGTCCAGCAAAAACTGGAAGGATAAAGTCCAGATTCCTTCTAGTTAGACTAATCTTTTGCAAGCTCAAGCAAGCAATTTGTGTGTATTTCACTGTTGTCCCTTACGCAGAAATGTCTGTGTTAACACCTTTAGACTAGACTGCAAAGGTAAGGAAAGTGTGTAAAGAATTTTCAGGAGGAGAGAAAGAGATCTCTGCTGGATGGATGCAGGTTGGAAGGGAGGAGGCTGGAGTCAAAGGAAGATGTGAACACACTTGCCAAGAAAGAGCTTTGACAGCAAAGGAAAGGGGAGGGAACTGATGGGGTGAAAGCCAAGGATAGTGGGAGGTACAAAGCAGAAAAAGAGGTGTGGATCCAGCTGGGAAACCTGAAAGATCCTTTCTGCCTGTCTGTACTTGTCTATTGTTATTGGCAAAGCTGGCTCAGAAGTTCTGAATCGCATTATATCCATTTGCTTTGGAGATCAGGGAAAAAAGAGTAAGGAAAGGGATATAAAAGCAAAAATCCAGGGCTGTTGGGCATGCTATTCCCCATTACTCTCTTCCTGGCATAAAGATGACAAGAGCCTCTGAGAAAGCAAAGGGAAAGGAGTAGAGAAAGAGCTGCAGGGAAGTGGCAGGCTTCACTGCAGAGAGAAAATGTGAAGCCTGAAGAACCAACTCATTATATGAATGGAAGGATGGTGATCCTCCAGGTATTCCTGGTGCAGCATCTGCTCTCCTGTCTTGGACCTGTGAAGGTAAGAGATGTTATCTGCCCAGATTAAGTCAATTGGCTGTTTAATGTCCTAAAGACACACAGAAAGTGTGTCCGGGAAAATGTCACTTAATTGCTGCATATGGATGATTGCGGGCTTGGAAAAAGTGGTGAATATTCTCTAACAGGGGAAGAGATATGTTATGGGTGGGAGGATTTTGAGAATAAAGCAGAATTTAAGGCCATCCCAGCTACTCGCATCAGTCTGTCTTTTCCATATTTCACGCCTTGCGATAGAGGACCGCTTTCCAATGGTGATTGATCACTTAGTCATTTATGGGTGTGTGGTCTTGTAGCAGAAGCTTTAAAAAGAAACTTGGCACTAGGGTAGGAAAAGATATATCTGATTTGCCAATGAATAGCTTTTTAACAATAACAAGTTAGAGGGCAGGAGCAAGGAGTGAAGGTATCAGAGCAGTGTTGCTGTCCAGTCATCTGGATTGCAGCATCTTCATTCATGCTGAGTTAGGGGAGTGTCCCCTTAAACAAACCCATCCCATGCTGCCTGATTCACGCAAGCAAGTGCACACAATGAATGCCAATATACTGGCTGGCTGGACCGTTCCTTGCAGCACATTCCCTGAGAGGCTGTACGGTGGGCTTTGGTGTGCCTGTTTATTAAGAAAACAGTTATTTTCATTTATGAAGAGCATTGAGAAACAGGGAACCATGATGTAGTATTATCCATTAAATTAACTGAGAAATTATACAATAACTGCAGCAAGAATATTATATGCAGCCCTTTGGAAAAATAACGAACTCCCGGACATAAATGCATGGCTGTTAAAAATATATGGTTTCATGGAAATGGATAAATTAACACAGTTGATCCAGAAAAAAAGTGATAGACGAATTTAAGAAAGATTGGAGACCAGTGATTAATTTTATGAAAAAAGAGAAGGGTAAATTTATACGTATTGTGTTTGAATAGATGAATGATAAAATATAATGTTTTATAAATACATTTGAATATTGATACAGTATTAAGACCTATAATAGTGGTTAAAGAGGTAAAAATGTAACATACTAATATACAGTCGTCCCCCGGGTTACGAAGGTAATCCGTCCCGGGATTACCTTCGTAACCCGGAAGCTTTCGTTTCCCGGGGGACCGCTATTGCGAACGGACCGCGCGGCCGATTTAAAGGGGCCGCGCGGTTTTTTTCTTTCGTATCCCGGGGGATCTTTCGGATCCCGGGGGATACTGTAGCGGTCCCGCCGGTTTCGGATCCCGGGGTTTTTGTAACCCGGGGGATTTGTAAGCCGTGGGACCACTGTAGAGACAAATACTTTGGAATTATAGAAAGTATATTAAAAATAATATATTCAAAATTAGAGATCTAGATGAAATAAGTAAGTAGTAGACAGAGGATTAATGTTGACATCAATTTATTAATGATATTATACCTAAATAACTTCTATAAGGGATGTTGATTGTACTACTGTCTTTTTTATTTTTCTATTTTTATTTGCTGAAAATCAATAAAAATTATTTTTTTAAAATTAACTGAGAAGTATTATTTGAAGCACTGACTCTTTCTCTAAGCAGTAGTCCAGGACAACTACTACTCAGTTTAAATTTCCTGGGCTCCTAGAGATTATTTTCGGGGGGGGGGGGGAGAATGTTTGAAAATTCTAACAAGAATTTGTTTTGGCCCCTGGAGACCCAGTGGGCCTCCAAACATGGTAAAAATGCCCTTCACACCTCTGGGAGGTTATTTTGGGGTACTTGGGAACAAAATAAATTGAGGGGGATTGAAACAAATGTTGACTGGGGCACAAATATGGGCGGGGGTGTGTGTCACATGTAGCACTTGGCTTGAACTTTTTCTCCTAAAATATGCCAACAAAGACAATTGAAAGCTAGACGATTTCATAAATAGAGACAAGATAATTTATCATGCTTCTTCAGATGCCCCCAAAGAACAAGGTGCTTTGCCATAAGCCTCCCGACAAATTTGATTTTACCATCTCACTGTCCCCAAAGTCTGACTGCAATTTAATATTTCTCTGCATCCCTCAAATTCTGAGAACTGTCACATTCCAAAGGCTGGAGGTAAGATCTCAGGCCATTAAGTACTATTCTAAGCCTTTTTATGGAGCCCATTAGCTTTGTTAAGAAAAACCATAATGAGAGGTAAACCCAAGCTATCAGGATAGTTATTGCTATTGTTAGGTACCTTCAAGTTGACTCTGGTGACTGGTCTGCCAAGGTTTTCTTGGCAAGATTTATCTGGAAGGGGTTGTCATTGTCTTCCTCTGAGATTGAAAGCATTTGACTTCCAAAAGGTCACCCAGTGGGTTTGGGGGCTGAGTGGGGATTAGAATTGTTTGATTTTTAAGTCTGAATTCTGTATCTGTTTGTTCATCCTCTCCCCATCCCACCGTTGCTTATTCTCCATCTCAGTGGTAAAGTAAAACAAAGTGATACATAAAGGATTTTTTCATTTCCTCTCTTCTTTTTTAGACGAACTGGGTAGGGTGGGGATCAGATGTATTCCAGTCTCTTGGTTTATCTGCAAAATGTACACCAAATAAATATTGATCAGGATCCTACAAGCAAGATCTGAAACTAAGCATCACCCCCTTCCATTAGAATAGCTCCAGCCCTTTGTTAGGCTATCACAACTACAGAGCTCAACCTGGGCAAGGGTCTGTGCAGTAAAAATAAAGGCATTTCTTCAATTAATCGCACTGAAGCTGAAGCTGAATATTTGAAGGGAATTACTGTATATACTCGGCTATAAGTTGAGAAATTTACGCCCCAAAATTGCCACTAAAATTTTGGGGTAGACTTCCATAAGGGTCAATAGATTAGTGGTGCTTAGAAAGGACCAAGCGAGCCTGATGCCCCAATTCCTTCCCCCTTCAGTCCGTTTTTCAAGCCTTTGCTTCCTATCGGAAAAACTCGTTCAAAAACACTTGCTTCTTTCTCTGCTCCATTTTGCAAGACCTTGTTTCCAATGGAAAAAAACCTCTCCATTTAAATCCACTTGCTTCTCTCTCTGGTTCTTTTTGCAAGACTTTGCTTCCTATAAAACCACTTGCTTTCTTTGTCAATGTTAAAACCTCTCTTCCAGCACCTGCGAATCGGTTGGGAGAAGTCCAGAGAAGGAGCAGGGACGGAAGTGGTGTTTCCCCCTTTCCATCCTTCCTTATAGCCCCCTAGGTTTTGCCCTCGACTTATCCATGGCTCATATCAAAATCCAGGATTTTGACCTTGAAACCTTCCCTCTACATATACATGACATTGACTTGTACACAAGTATATACAGTATGGGTTTTTCTGATCCGATGCCTTTTACACTTGAAGGAACACTCTTTCTGAACTCAGTATCATGCCTGATTTGTGGTAGGCACACTTGTCTAGGATCGTGAGCAGGAGCACTTCTGTTAGGTCAAGTGTGGGCAACTCTGGAAAACTAGGGGGCTATCTCAGAAATAATCTTTTCACATTTTGGAGCAAAAAACCCCCCCAAAACCCAAAACTGTTTTGTACAAATAATATTATTTCTGAGGGGCACTGTGGGCCAGAAAAAGGCTGCACTCTGCCCATCCCTGTGTTAGATGGTGGAGATAAACCCCAATGGTTTGCAAGTCCCAGTTGGTATTTTTGACCATTTTCTCTTCATCATGCATACATTTGCAAACCTCTCTCGCATCGCCCAATACCAAATTCCCCTTTCCCCCAAGCTCCTTTCTTCATTAATAAGAGTGCTTTTCTACATTTATCTAGCTTTTTGATAGCTGTGACGTGATAAACAGAATTGAATTTCAAATGAGGCCTCACTATTGATTTACTCAATGATATTAGGATGCCAGCCACTTTATTTTTATTCTCATTTCTAACATTTCCCAACATGGAATGGTCCTTATTCTCTGTTGCATTTTGAGTCAATGTTTTAACTGAGATATCCATCTCTTTTTTCCCCTGGCTAGACTTCACTACAGACCTCATCAGCATACAAATACGAAGTTGGAAATTGAAGGATCGTTTATGAGAGAGGGAGAAATGGGATAACTGAGGAGCATAAGGGTGCAAGTGTAGATTCTGAAATTGTAATCAGTTCCTTTTCCAGTAACTGGAGGTCATATAGCCTTTTTAGTTTTGCTGCATTACCAGATAACAGAAGTACAGTAATAGTTAAAAAGACTGTGGGAAATAGCAACAGGTAGATAGAAGGAAGAAGGATTTGAGATACGTGAAGCTTTGGGCATGCTCCAAGATCATGCCTTCCTGAGGTAGACCAGTTTTCTGCAAATACAACTACACTTGTCCCTCCACATTTGCTGGGGTTAGGGGAACAGGATCCCTGTTAATGTGGAAAAAAAACACAAATAACAAAAACACTATGTTTTTACCTGAGAGAACATCTCTTTAGGAATCTCTAGGTCCTCCATTGCAACTCTGTGGTCAACGTCCGCCAGACATTGACCACAGAACTGAGCTGGAGGAGCTACAAATGCCTAGTGGAGTGTTCTCTTTAGGACTCTCTAGGTTTTTCAGTGTGACGTTTGGTTAAAGTTGACCATAGAGTTGCATGGGAGGACCTAGATACTCCTAGAGAGAACATATTAATCAAATCCATGAATAATCAAATCCACAAAAGTCAAAGCTGCAAATGTGGAAGGATAAGTGTATTTCATAATTAAACAGGGAGCATAACAGCCAAGTAGTGCTGTCGGCAGAGTGTTGAAGTAGGATTTGGAAGATTAGCTACCTCACAGCATTGTTGTAAAAATAAAGTGAGAAGTCAGGAGAAGTCAGGAGAGTCACTTATGGTACCTCTAGCTCATCTGAGGAAAAGCAGAATGTACAGTGGTCCCCCGCCTTACGAATCCCCCGGGTTACGAAAACCCTGGGATCCGAAGGCGGCGGGACCGCTAAAGTATCCCCCGGGATCCGAAAGATCCCCCGGGATACGAAAGAAAAAAAGCCGCGCAGCCCCTTTAAATGGCCACGCGGTCCATTTAGAATAGCGGTCCCCCGGGAAACGAAAGCTTCCGGGTTACGAAGGTAATCCCGGAACGGATTACCTTCGTAACCCGGGGGACCACTGTAAATCTAACTAATAAAATACATTCATATGTATTACACGTGGATGACCATTGTGAAGGCAATCCAGTTCATCCCTCATAAACAGCAGACTGTATGTATCAATGGAAGGTTAAGGCCCATTACATGAAACACACCACTTTCAAAAAGTAATCTAGCTGGGGCTTTGTGATTTAGTAGAAAGAAAAGCTCCTTAGCAGTATTTTAAATTCTGCCTGATGGGTGCAGGGATTGGAGGCCATTGTGAGGGGGAGGATTGCCCTCTCTGCACTGACCTGTTTTCTCAAAAAAGCAATGGGAAACTTGTGTTTACTACCACTGTATGTGGAAACAAAGAATAAGAGGGCACAATTTATTATTTGTGACAGGTGCAATAATTCCTTTTTTCAGGCTATTTCTGCAATCTTACTGCAGCGGCCTCCTCTTCCACTCCCACTCCTTCCCTCTGATGTCCTTGGCCCTTTCCCCTTTCTCCCTGTGCCCATGAGCACCAAGAATGGATGAAGAGCCTTATGGCAGGAAGGATGCATTTTTGCTGGTACTATTCATCCAGAGGGGCTCATGGATGAAAGTGTGAAAGAATGGTACAGGTGGGCAACAGTGGTCATTTGGATGTGTTTCCACCAGTCTGATATGGTTGTCACAACTTGCTCCTGTAACAGAAAATCAGGGTACAAATTAAAAGTTTATTATTGTTATTATTATTTAAAGACAAAGTCAATTTTTATTATACTTTTTTTTTAAAAATCCTGGGAGGTGATATTCCAGTTTGGGAAAAGTCTTGAGGCAGGAGCTTCATTCTACCAACTGGCTGGGCCAAAGCAACATAGGCAAGGTTCATGTATTTTCCTATAGAAATGCAAATCAATTCTGTCTGTCACTTCCTAGAGGTATATCTCAGTGCAATAGGCATCAGGCAGTCAAAACACAGTTTAATACCATACATCTATATTCAGAAGTAAGCTTGAGGGCAAAGGACCGCTCAGTGCTATGCATGTCTACCCTATGTATACGTACTGTGTATCTCTAAAATTTGAGGCCCTCCAAGACCAGGATATTTAAAATATAAATACTGTACGTACTCAACTATAAGTCAATCTCATAAGTCGAGAGCAAGTTTTGGGGCCAAAATTATGGATTTTGATATGAACTTTGGATAAGTCAAAGATAGAATTTAGGAGCATGTAAGGAAGGACAAAATAAAGGAAAACAATGCCAAAGAACTTACGATAGCAGGCACAACTATTTGTACACATACAAAAGGCATGATGGATGAGAGAGTAGAAGGGGGGGGGGGTCAATGCCTCCAGGGCAGATTAAACTCTTGCTTTTCACCATATATTAAAATACAGTACTTACATTGACCTGTGGATAAGTCGATTCAGGTTTTTGGGGTCAGTTTTTTAACCTAAATTTCTAGACTTCTACATGAATATATACATTATGTTTAAAATTCCACTTATCATTCATTGGTGATAAAAATATGGGATTGTCTGTACTAAACTGAAGAGACACAAATACACTCACACTCCCTAAACAGGAAAGTTCGACCTTTTCTCACTGATCTGTGATTGGAGTCGAGGGAGATATTCCATGTTTATTGCTGGAAATAATGGCATCTGGTCGACAGAAGTATCTCACGGACTGGATGGAGAACCCTTGTGGGCCAGAGTTTTCTCATCTTTTATTAAGGGATAATAGTCTCTCTGCAATCCTATTTCTTCCTTTTCTTCCCAGGCTTTCGTAGGATCTCAGTCCAGCCAGAATCATTTGCAGAATGCAGGTAAGAATATACACCATCATTATAAATTTTTAAATTCAGGCTTCATCATTTCTTATAAAGTCGAAGTTAGGTCTCATGCTTATTGCTTTGGAAGCAGTAGTGGCATTCAAAGGGGAGAAGACAATTTTTGCACATTTCATGGATTTTCTACAATTCACAAAGCTCAAAACATCCAGGACCTACAGCAGGGATGAGCAACTGTGCACGCCCCTGGGACATTTGGAGCACCACATGGCTTGCCAAAAATACAAACAAAACATAACAAAAACAAAACTAGAAGTTTACTTCTGGTTTTGAAATACTGTTGTTGTTTTTTTCGATGTCACACAACCATTTTAACAGGTGAACTGTCATTCCTGGATACTTAGAAGAGAGGCAATTCACTTTATTATTATTTTTAAATGGCCGGAAAAAGTGTGGGTCAGGGAGTATGGATGGCCGGGTCAAGGGATGCAAACCCAGTCTTGGAGGGCAGGGGGCACAGTTTGGCCACCCTTGACCTACACAGTTGGGCCACCCTTGACCTACACAGCATCACTGTTTTAAAGGCATTGAAATGCCTTTAAATGTCATAGTTAGAGATTCGGATAGCTTAGAGACTGTGTGCACCACCAAGTTCAAAGAATGTTCCTGTATTGTCTGGGGAGGTTTAAGGAAGGAATCAATGAAAATAGACTCTTTTCTTTCTATCCCCATTACCATCTGCTATCCAGTAATTCAAAGTAATTCAAAGTGCTTAGGTTTGGGGCTGGCAGCTGCCTTAATTCATCAAGATCTGGAGTTATTCCACAGGTTATGTTAAAACTCATTACGCCTGTATTTCCTGGTCTATGGGAGTTACCATTTCCTCCCAGGTTGCATCTACACTGTAGATATAATGCAGTTTGACGCTACTTGAACTGCCATGGCTCCATCCTACAGAATCCTAGGATTTGTAGTTTTGTGAGGCAAAAGCACTCTGGTGGAGAAGGCTAAAGTAGTGGTTCTCAAATGTTGGTGGTGGGGAACGCAAGAATTGCTCAAATGGGGTGGGAGACTTGGAGGACCAAAAAACTTTTTAATGCGTCAAATTTGCACAAGTTTGCACATGTGTTGAGTTAAATATTGAATTTACTGTAATAAAACTGTTCAAACTTGAATATTTCTTTATAAAATGTTAAAATATGAATATACACAAATGTGCGAATGAAAATGCATACATTAAAAAATAAAGTATTTTTATTCATACATTACGTCAAGTGGGGGGGGCACTATGTTCACATGAACGGGCCTCCAGGATAAAAAGCTTGAGTACCACTGGGTTAAAGACCTTGTAAAACTATAAACTTCAGGATTCCATAGGAGAGAGATACAGCACTTAAAGGTGTGCCAAACTGCATTATTTCTACAGTGCAGATGCACCCCCAGACAACAGACCTATCCTTGGAACTATACACTATATGATGGCTGCAGTCCAACGTACCCTCATCATAGCATAACTGTCCTCATGTGGAGATACACTATGCCAGAAATCCCTATACAGTATAGCAACATCTCCCAACACATGTCAATGATTTGGAGCCATTATATATTATACAGTGTGTAACCTCAGTGCATAATAAACAGTGCACAACACAATATATAATGTGCAACTGTAGCATACATTGCTGTACGCACAACTCTGCTTTCATTACTGTCAGTAGAATACATTTATTGTGCTGTGACAAATAATTACCCCACATGTAGCATGACTTACATATATGTATGTCACTAACAGCATGCAAGTCAGGTTGTGTGTGTATGTGTGCATGCACATGAGGGAGGGGGCTGTCATTTTCTTGCCCCACTCCATGTTTCTGAAATGATGCTAGTTGATGTTATAGTGTCATTCCAAATTGATATGAGGTGCTTTCACAGTACATTCTAATAATACTATGACTCTAACTGCCATGGCTGCATCCTATGGTATCCTCAAATTTTCAGTTTGGGGAAAGATCTTTATTCTATTGACAGTAGGAGCTCTGGTTGCGCAATGATTAAATGCTGGTACTGCGGCTACAAAGTCGAATTCAATCCTGCAGAGCTCCAAGTCAACATGTTTTGAAATTTCCAGCTGTAACTTTTTTGCTATGATACATTTAGTACTGATTTCTGGTACCAATTTCTTTCTATCCCTTTCCCATTTGCTATCCAACTTTCCATTCTTTCTTCGTAGGTTGGTAAAATGAGTACCTAGCTTGTTGGGGGCAAATGGCTTACAGATTGTAAACCACTTAGAGAGTGCTGAGTTCACTGATAAGCAGTATAGAAACATAAATACTATTGCTGTTAGCATTCTCTACCATAGAACTCCTATGGTGCTTCCAGCCAAACCAAACCCCAGGATTCTATAGGGTCCAACCAGGGAAGTTAAAGTGGAATGACAGTGTGAAAGGGGCCTACAGTACCAAGTTGAAGGATGCTGCTTCCTTTTAGCAAAAAGGGGTGGAATGTTTTTTGCTGGTATCATTGGTTTTCCCTCCAAGCTTCTGCTTTCACCAAATTCTAGATTGCTCCCAAATGAAATCATCAAAATGACATTACACTTTGCAGGCTACAAAAAAGGTAGGCATTTTCAGCTCAGCCTTACCTGTAGATGTGGAACAGGTCAAAGAGAATGACTTACTGGACATGGAAGAAGGCAACCTCAATGGAAATCTTCTCTTCTTCCAGCATCTGGCTTATGTGAGATGGAGACCTTTGGATATTATAATGGGTCACTGGATGTGACAGTCTCCGGGTCAAAATGCTTGAACTGGTCTGACTTCCCTGATTATATCCAGCAGTATCCCAACCGGGGGTTAGGGAATCACAATTACTGCAGGAATCCTGATGGCGAAGCAATACCTTGGTGCTTCTACCAACATTCCTCTGGAGCAGTTGGTTGGGCTAACTGTGACTGTCAACAGGGTAAGTACCAAAACCTACACTTGCTATTTCTTCTGTTTTCTGAAAGAAATGAATGCTAAAGCCTTCAAGGCCAGAAGAAATTGTTTAAAACGACTTACTCAAACTGGAGCTGAGAATATGCTTCTACACACAAAGTTCAGATCAGAGAGAGCATCCTTATTCCCTTTTCATCTGTCCCACAATGACATCTTTCTAAAGGCCAAGTAACACGTTACACACAAATATCTGATAGGAAGGTCCATTGGTTTTTTTAAAAAGTCAAAATGTTTTGAAATTTCCAGCTGTAACTCTTTTGCTATGATACATTTGGTACTGATTTCTGGTACCAATCAGTTACCATCTGGTATTTTCTGCTTGGAACACTAAAAGAGCCAGTGTGGTGTAGTGATCTGAGCATTGCACTATGGTTCTAGAGACTAGGGTTCAAATCCCCACTCAGCCATGAAAACCCACTGGATAACCTTGGGCAAGTCACACTCCTCCAGACTCAGAAGAAAACAAAGACAAACCCATCTTGCCAAGAAAACCCTGGATGGGCTTGCCTTGGGGTTACCATAAGTTAGAAATGACTTGAAGATACAGTGGTCCCCCGGTTTACGAATCCCCCGGGGAACGAAATCCCCGGGATCCGAAACTGGCGGGACCAAAAAATATCCCCCGGGATCCGAAGGATCCCCCGGGATACGAATAAAAAAAACTGCTCGGCCCCTTTAAATCAGCCACGCGGTCCGTTGGAAATAGCGGTCCCCCGGGAAACGAATACTTCCGGGTTACGAAAGGTAATCCGGAACGGATTACCTTCGTAACCCGGGGGACCACTGTACATAACAATAACAAATGTTTTACCTGAGAAGGAAACAGTGGAAAAGAAGTGTGGATGAGTTCTAGCTTCTGCTAAGACCTTATGATTCTAGGAACCATCTCCTTTGTTTTCAAAGAGATAGTCCATTGCAGCATAAAAAGAAAGGGAGAGTAGGGAAATGGAACCTAGCAGCCTTTTAAAGACTTGACTGGTTTATTTTACCATGAGCATTTGTGAATTTCAACCTGGGATTAAAATCTGCAAAAGCTCACTCTGAACAAACCAGTTAGTCTTAAAGGGGCTCTCCGATTCCTTTTTTACCCTCCACTCTCCTTTTTATCTCCTCTGTTGTACTTGCAGTGCCAGTTACCTGCCTTCATGGTTGGGGGGGATGTTCAGGTGATGGAGCCCAAAACTTTCTTTAGCAAGTCAGGGTCCCTTGGGTCTGAAAGACTGAGAGGTAAATGTGCCATCCTGAAAATGGAGGGAAAAGATGAGGAAATGCATTTAGGTGGATTTCCTTCCACACTTTCAGTGCACGAGAGCCAGTGAGGTGAGGAGGCTAGAAAAAAGGTTTACAATCCAATCCTCACTGATCCTTGCTCAATTTCTAACAGATTTCACACAGATTACTGTTTCCCTACTGCTCTTAAAACTATGATGTGTTCTGCATTATCTTATCTTCTGCCCTTTCTACATCACAGGGATAGGAACTGGTGTACCAAGTCAGCAAAGAATGTCTGTAGGCAGCTCATGCATGTATCTCAGTGTGCGCATCTGCATACACATGCATGCAGCCACTGAGCCCTGCACCAATATCCTTGGTGGCTCACGGCCAAAACATTGTATATCCCACTAGGGCCTGGCTGAGATATCTGGGTCCAAACCCGTAATCATCCTTGAAACCCAGTGTATGATCTTTGGTTAATCCCTATCTCTCAGTATAACCTACCACACAGAGTTGTTATGAGGATATGTGAGGTTGGGAGAGAACCACTTACACTTCCCTGAACTAATTGCTGGTGGTAGAATTCAAAGACATAACTGTGCTAGTCTGGAAAATCAGTATGCAAAGGTAACCGTCAACTTTCATAGACTTGAACCTGCTTCAGCCTACTTACGTGAAATACACCTCAGATGTACTTCAGGAAGTAGGCTCAAGTCTACGAAAGCTCATGCTACCAACTTATATCTTTCAGTTAGTCCCAAAGGTGCTGCAAGATCCCTTTGCATACTAAATGCTATGGAGGAGCCAAAAGAAGCCAAGGGTTTCTTTTTATTCCTAACAAGAAATGAAGCATGGCCTACCCACTAATACAAGGTCATAGGTATGAACATAGGTAAATAAATCCGCAATAAATTTGTTATAGTCCCCTGCTCTCCTATCCTCTCACACACAACCTCTCACACCAAGCAGCAAATGCTGAATCAAAACCAATGACATGGCTTTGCTTCCTGTATCCCAGAGGATTGCCTCCCTCATTCTTGTCAGAAGAGGTGGAGAAGAGGCTTGATTCTTCTTGTTCTCCTTTGGGAAAGAACATTGTCCTCAGAGTTTTCTCACCCTTTCAACAATTCTGTGGATGCCATTTTTGTGGCTTCTCTGTTTCGACAGGTGCTGTGCGACTGAAGGAGGGTGGCCGGGTGGAGTTACACTTTAATGGGCTGTGGGGCAGTATCTGTGGGGACCACTGGACAGATCGGGATGCTAGCGTGGTTTGCAGACAGCTTGGGCTCAGGTAAGAGTAAATCACAGCGGAAGGCAACATCTGTTTCTCAACATAACTGTTGAGGTCTAGGATATGACTAAATGTGATTGAAAGCATACATTTTTCTTGTTCCTAAACAGACATAAACAGGACAAAATCAGAGAGGGTCTTGAGAGATCTCTGATCAGATTTCCAACATTTTGTTTTAAGTACAAGTTCTAGTCTTGTGATTACTGTGCAAACAGGAACATTTTAAAATGTAGCACTAAGGACTAGACCTTCTCTTGTTATTATCTGACAGCTGCAAACATGCTAATATTGCAGTTTTACAGTTTTGTGTTCCATTGGCAGTAATACATTGCCATTTCTCTGTTAAGGATAATCAGCCATGAACAGTGACATTGGACAAGGCCTATGACAGTGGGGAATCCACATCTAGGGTTTTCTCATTTTTAGACCTCTTGCATTGACTTTTAAAGCCCTGCTATGTATTGTTTGAGGTAAACACATACAGGCATTTGTATCATAGCAGCTTTAGTTTGGTGTTTGGGGCTGCAGGTAAGAAAACTGAGAAAACAGTACAGGAGACATAAAAACATTTGATTACAGGACAGGCTGCTGCCATCAGCATACTTTGTTTATTTCCACCTTAGAAGAAAATTTAGCATCACAAAAGTAGTTTCCTTCTTGCTCATGGAGGCTGTTTGGTCTCCCTGGGCAGAAGCAAGGCCTCCGTTGTCCTTGTTTTCCTTCCTTCTGTTGTTTCTGGCTCACTTGGCTGAAATGAGGTAGGGGAAAGCAAATCTTTTCAGCTGCAAGTTCACGTGTCAGATATACATCTATATTAAGAAATCTAAATTTGACATTTGAGCAATACCTCTATGCGAGTGACCCAGAGTGCTAGTGTACAAACTGGGTTCTTCATCTAGTATGAAAAACAGGTAATAAGGTATTCACTTTAATATAATTATCAACATGTTAGCATTAATTCTAACATTTCCAAGGTCTGGGCCCATTAACAACTAACAAAAGGAAAGTAACCATGCCCGACTGTAGTTTTAACACTATACATCAACAAAATAGTTGGATGCAGGTTTTTAAAACCAGCAGGTGGGATGATTGAAGTAATTTCTGATGTAGCTTTAAGGGGGTTGTAACAAATGGGATGAGGGAAGAAAGCTAAAGTTTACCCTTGCCAGTGATTTTGTGTGAAGTTACAGCATTTTCTCCTTTCCTCTTTAGCACAATTGGCACAGCCCAAGGGGAGAGCTATTCTACTCTGGGGCCCATGCCTGTCCACCTGCAGTCTGCAAACTGTCGTGGGGATGAGAAGATGCTGTTGCAATGCAGTTACCAAAAGATGATCAGAATCTGCATTCAGGGAGCTGCAGTGGCAAACTGTGGCCCACCTCAAGGTAACCTGAAAATCTGCAGGGCCAGATGAACTGCATCCCAAAGTATTGAAGGAATTTGCTGACATACTCACAGTACCACTTGCCATTATTTTGAAAAATATTGGGAGAGCAGGTGAGGTGCCAACTAGAGACAAGACAAACTCAAGCTGAATCCAGAGAAAACAGAGGTACTCGCAATAGGTTCCCCTGGCCCAGGGATGGAGATTTGTCAACCAGTCGTGGACGGAGTCACACTTCCCCTAAAGGATGAAGTTTGCATCTTGGGAGTGCTCCTGGACTCATCTCTACAGTTGACATCTCAGGTGGAGGCGATAGCCAGGAGTGCTTGGTACCAACTTCGGTTGATACACCAGCTGCGTCCTTACCTGGACAGAAGGGACCTAGAAGCAGTGGTACATGTACTGGTAACCTCTTGTTTAGATTTCTGTAATGCACTCTACATGGGGCTACCTTTGTACCAAGTTTGGAAGCTTCAGTTGATCCAAAATGCAGCAGCCACATTGGTTACAGGGGCTTCTAGAATGGATCACATCACCCCAATATTAAGATCCTTGCATTGGCTGCCAATCAGCTTCCATGCACAATACAAAGTGTTGGTCATTACTTTTAAAGCCTATATGGCTTGGGCCTGAGTTACTTGAGGGAATACCTCTCCCTATACAAACCGCCCCACACTCTCAGAACTTCAGGGAAGAATTTATTGGATCATACCAATACGAGATTGATCACAAATTCTCATAGGGCATTCTCAGCTGCGGCCCATAAATTATGGAACAGCTTGTTGGAAGAGATATGTCTTATCACCGCCTTAGAGGCCTTTAAGAAGGCACTTAAGATGGATCTCTTCCAGTGGGTCTACCCACCCAACTTACTATAAATGATCTTAGTCAATATTTTCACTCCTGCCATGTTGATATTGGAATATATAATGTCGGTCACCCCAGTGACTGGTAGATTACTGATGTATTAGGTTGCATTGCACTGATAGGATATGCTGTATTGTAAATTTATAGGACGCAGTGATCACTAGTAGCGACCATGAGTTTGTCAATAACAAATTCTGCCAAAGTAAGTAAGTAGGTAGGTAGATAGATAGATAGATAGATAGATCAGGTCACTAGTCTAGTAGATGGTGGGAAATCTGTGAATGTCATTTATCTGGATTTCAGCAAAGCTTTTGATAAGGTCCCCCATGATATTTTGATTAGTAGACTGACTAAATATGGAATAGATGGAAACACCATCATAATGACTTGGCAAATTGTGTTCAAAAAGTTGTCATTAGTAGCTATGCTTCAAAATGGAAGGATGTCTCAAATGGAGCACCACTGGGTTCTGTCCTGCAGTCAACACTCTTTAATATTTTGGTCAGTGATTTAGATGATGGGGTGGAGGAAATCCTTACTGAATTGGCAAATTATACAAAACTGGAGGGGAAGCTAACACATTGAAAGATAGAACAGAACCCCAAAGGACCTGATAAACTAGGAAATTGGGTAGAAGTAGTAGTCCCACTATATTCTACACTAGTCAGGCTTCATCTGAAGTACTGTGTTTTATTCTCAGCCCCTCATTTTAAGAAGGATGTGGATAAATTTGAGTGAGCTCAGAGAAGGGCCATGAAAATGATAGGTGAGGAGAATAAAACATATGAGAGATTGAGGGAGCCTGGGCATGTTCAGCTTGGTGAAGAGAACACTGAAGGATGACATGATCACGCCCTTCAAATACCTTAGTGACTGCCACAAAGAAGAGAATTGTTTTCAGCTATCTCAGAGGGTAGAACTATGCCTGATGGTTGTAAGTTACAGGGGGTAGATTTTGATGCAATATTAGAAGGAGCTTCTTGACAGTAAGGAAGGTTTGGTAATGGAACCAATTTCTTAGAGAGGTGGTGGGCTCTCCTTCTTTGGATGTCTTCAAAAAGAGTCTGGTGGACAGTTACTTGCTGGGGATGCTTTAGTTGGAGATCCTGCACTGATGGCCCATGAGGGCCCTTTCAACTCTGATTCTATGAATCCACCCCTTTGAGCAAAATTGCAAGCCAGAGAGAGACATTTTTAACAGAGCTGTAACACGTTCATATAATATAGGGATCCTCCATTTGTGCCACTGTTGCCTTTGACCAAAGAGGTTTTTGCACATTCTGTATGCAAACAGCAGTTTTATGTGAGCACACACCATTCCAGCAACAATACACTTTCAGTTATCTGGACATCCCCAACCCCATTCTCTCCAAACTTACTTGTGCACAACCACTAAAAGGCCTAAAAGGTTCAAAGGTGTCTTTGTTGATCACATATTGCCTCATTTATGTATAGCAGAGTGAGTACAGTGGCTCCTGTCCCTGGGGAAAGGCGGCATATAAATAAAGTAAGTAAGTAAGTAAGTAAGTAAATGGTAAGAGGAATTAAATCATCTTCATCATACCAGGCTCACCAGCCCAGCTGTAATATATTGAACCAGCTGTGAACTGCATAGTGCAGGGAGGCAAGGCAGATGGGGGTCCAGATACTATCCTCACTTTCACACTAATCTTTCTGATATAAAAATCAGACTCTGCCCCTCACTTTATAGTTGATTTATGGAGAAACATGGAGCAACAGATGTGGTTGTATCTGGCATATCTAGTTTGCCTGTTTATTCATCAAGTGTGGCTGAGTAGACTGTTTAACCCATTTCTATTCTGATTCTAAGATTCTGATTTCAGATGCTGATCTGCAAGATCTGATATCCTATCCTAGCCTTACCATGGGTAAAGGGCCCTGAATATCACTATTTCCAGCCTGTAAAATGTCGAAAAATGGCTTACTTCATAGGCATGTTATAAGGACAAATGAAAACTACACACGCACAGTCCCTAAATCCCCTGGCATTCCTCTTTTTTTCAGAATAAGGCATGTGACATAGCTTAATTTAATCTCAAATAACATCCCAGAATCCAGGAGGAGTGACTCACTAAGTAGCATATTGTTTCTACAGGTCTTGAACAGGGAAATGGTCTTTTTCTCTTAGGGGCAAACTGCATATAAGTTATTCATGTTTTTTAAAAGGATGTGTGAACTGGCCACTTTTATTCTAAAGGAAATGCAGCATTGTTGAGCTCATCTGGACTGATTTCCCATTTCCCACCCATCAATGTGTTCCTCTTTGTCCAAAGGTACTGTGGTGTGTTTTTATTTCAATGGGAAAGCGTAGGTGAAAAACAGAATAGGCAATTTAATCCTCAATCCACAGCCTAGATAATTTAAAATATCATAGAATCATAGAATCATAGAGTTGGAAGAGACCACAAGGGCCATCCAGTCCAACCCTCCTGCCATGCAGGAACTCTCCATCAAAGCATCCCCGACAGATGGCCATGGAGCCTCTGCTTAAAGACCTCCAAGGAAGGAGACTCCACTACACTCCGAAGGAGTGTATTCCACTGTCGAACAGCCCTTATTATCAGGAGGTTCCTCCTAATGTTGAAGTGGAATCTCTTTTCCTGCAGTTTGCATCCATTGTTCTGCATTCTCATCTCTGCAGCAGCAGAAAACAAGCTTGCTCCCTCCTCAATATGACATCCCTTCAAATATTTAAACAGGGCTATCATATATCACCTCTTAACCTTCTCTTCTCCAGGCTAAACATCCCCAGCTCCCTAAGGCGTTCCTCATAGGTCACAGTTTCCAGACCCTTCACCATCTTAGTTGCCCTCCTTTGGACACTCCGCATCCTTTTTGAATTATGGTGCCCAGAACTGGACACAGTATTCCAGGTGGGGCCTGACCAAAGCAGAATAGAGTGGCACTATTACTTCCCTTGATCTAGATGCTATACTTCTAGACGCTGTATCTTTAATGAATATTGGTGGATATTTGGCAGTTGGAAACAGTCCTTGTGGGAGGACCAATTCTTGCTTAGTCTTGATTTATGTGTCATTCCCTGCCACATAATCCCCACCAGATTCTTTTGTATAGAAAAGGAGCAATGAAGTACGTATTGGCAGGAAATAAGAGGAACACTCACAGTGATGGCAGAAAAGTGTCTAGTCTTTCTTTCTTTCTCTTTCTTGTCTTACGTTTCTTGAAGAGCAGGTGAAAGCTTTCCACTTCGTCTGGTAGGAGGGGAAAACAGCTTTGAGGGTCGAGTAGAAGTTTACCACAATGGCCACTGGGGCACCATCTGCGATGACCACTGGGATGACAAGGATGCTGAGGTAGTCTGCAGACAGCTGGGCCTCAGGTAATCTGTCACATGCTTCTCCCTTTATGAATTTACAGCTGCTGGTGTGGATCTTATTTTCTGAGTTTTCTGTGTTACCGTAATGAGATTGTATGACAGTGCATATGTTTGTTTTCTCCCAAGTGGAATCCCAAAAGCTGTCTCCTGGGCCTACTTTGGGCAGGGCTTGGGCCCAATCCTCCTGGATGAAGTGGAGTGTTCAGGCAATGAGTTGTCACTTGATCAGTGCAAGAAGAATGGTTGGGGAGACCATAATTGTGACCACATTGAAGATGCAGGGGTAACCTGTAACCCATTTTCAGGTACAGATGAATCTCTTTAGTATTTCTCCATAAATACCCAGACTCTTTGCAAGAAGACTCTAAAGATCTTGCCGTTATATGTTATACCACCAAGCATTTGTAGTAAGCTGTACAAATCAGTTAAATAAATGTTAAAGATATGAAGACATTTTGATAAATATATTAAGCATTTAAGTCTCACTGATTTCTGTTAAGTGAACCAAAACACAGGGTTCACTTTTCCTCACTGAAATCAATAGGATTTAAAAGGGCATAACCTGGACTGGATTATACTCCGTGTACTTTAATATGAATTTCAGGTATCTGAGACAATCATGGTCCTCCAGGCTTTACTTTGCATGGAAAGATTTATGAGGCATCTAAGCTCCAGTTCAAAAAGGTTGTTATCACCAAGGAACTAAGAAATAGTGGATACTGGTTTTACTGGGACAACCCCAGAAGTAAATATCCCTCTTAAAAATTCAAAACTGGTTCTATCCAGTACAAAATTCAATGGCCTCTTTGTGGATAGAGAGTATTGAGTCCTCATGCTCCCTCTATATTGTCAAGGGAGGCTGGAGGTAATATTGAATGTTGGGTCAGGTAAAGAAGGCCAAGAGAAGCCAAAATGGATAATGTTACCTCTCACTGGAGAGACTAAACCCTCAGAAAATAAAGTCTTTTCAGATGGTTTAAAATCCTCTTCCTTCTGCATAAGGCCTCACTGCTAAGTGGGCCCCCGAACAGACAGGCAAAATAAAGCTGCGTTGGATCACTTTGGAGGTATGCTATTTAAATGACACATGCATCTTAAATGGCCAGAAGCTGCACCAAAGCTGTGTGCCAGTCCTTAGGACTGGAGTGTGGCTTTGTAGCAGCTTCCAGCCTCTTAGGATGCATGTATCATTTAAACAGCATACCTCCAAAGTGACCCGACACAACTTTATTTTGCCCCTGGGTGACTTTAGTATTCTTCAAGTCATACAATACTCAGGAGTACCATCAGCCATAAGAAAAATGATAAAATCCTTGTTGTGGTAGTCAGAACAGAAGGACTTTATGAAGTCAACCAAAAAGGGACAAAAATGTGTGCAAGTTTTTCAGAACCTGTCATGTTTCCTTATCAAACAAAGGTGTTACAACAAGGAGACAAGAACACCAGCATTTCAAGAGAACCATTTGTAATTCCAAAATTAAAAACCAAGATTGTTATTGTTTTATTCCATCCTAAATCAAATACCTGACTAGACCTGTTTGATAGTCTGCAGCCACTTCCTTGGATAACATCCCTCTCATACAAGTACCACATTTTTTTTACTCTCCCTCTCCCCCTAACTGCTTTTTGCAACATCTTTGCCTGGCAAACAGCATTGAAAACTTGCCCAGACCTTCCCCCCCCCCCTTACTTTGGAATACAGGTAATCCTAAAATAGAGATTCTGGAATTTGTCAGGGCCCACATTGCAACCCATTTGTTCTGTGCAGATCATAGGGCCCAGTCCTTATGGGGATGGGAAGAAGGAATATTAACTACTTCTCAGTATGTATGTTTCTTCTCCACCAGAAAGTAGCATCCGACTGGCAGGAGGCCACAGCCCAAATGAAGGAAGGGTGGAAGTATACCATAATGGAGGCTGGGGATGTGTATGTGATGATGGCTGGACAGGTATCAATGCCCAAGTGGTTTGCAGACAGCTGGGCTTCAGGTAGGTTTTTCATGTTATTTTTTAAGAGATATTAGATTATTCTGTTGCAGATCAATGAGATAAAACCAGATTGGCAAAGTCATTCCATACTATGATTTTGGGCTTCTGAATGGTCACAAACGTTTCTGAATCGTTCTTTGACACCTGGTATTTCTTGCTCCATATATGGTAAAAGTCATTGTAGAATTTTTAATAACACTTTGCTTGCAAGAGAGATTACCGTATACCGTAATGCAGTAGTCTGGTGGTTACTGCCATCACTGGCATACCCTTTCTTGAGGGTTGGAATGCATATTGAACATTTCCAATCTGTGGGCTATTGTTTGGTTTTCCATATTTGTTGATAGATTTTAGAATTTGAATAGTTACTGCTTGAAACAGTTCTATTGATATGTCAGTTGTTCCTAGTGAATTATTTTTCCCAAATGTTTTGAATGTAGCTTTCCCCTTCACTTTCTAAAATTGTGGATTCATCTTCAAATGGTTCTTCTTTGAATGAAACTGCCATCCTTTCATCTTTTATATGGTTCTTCAATGTATTGTTTCCAATATCTTTTTATTTCTTCTTTATCATGCATTTTGTTTTCCTGCTGGTTGTAGAACAATGTTTGGTTCTATTCTGTTTCCTAGTTTTGCATTCTAATCATCTATGATTGGCAACGTGTCTGTTTTGGTGTGTGATCATTTTCTTCTAGACTCCTGGACAGAATCCTTCATTTTCTTCCTCCTCTACTTCTATAGTTGGAACATAAACTTGGATTATGGTTATGCTGATGGGTCTTCCCTGAAGTCCTATTGATATTATTTGATCAGACTTTGCATTATATTCCTTGATTCCTTTTGCTACATATCTCCTCAGTACCAGTTCATCCCATTTCTTCTTTTTATTTTCTTAGTAAAACACAAAATAACACAAAATGTTCCCTTCTTGTCCACTTTAGTTTGTTCTCTCCAAGCATTGCAACATACCATTTCTTGTTTTCTTATGTCTAGCTTCCCCTGATTCATGCTTCTCATTTCATGTTGCTGTAATATGTGTTGTGCAGCTTCAAACTTTCCTTTCACCTCTGAACACATCAACAGCTGAACATCCTTTTGGCTTGCCTTGTGTCATTAGCCACAGAGCTACTCAGTGTCCTCTTTTCTACCCCAGTAGCTCAAGTGCTGTCCGATCTGGGAGTCTCATCTTTTGGTTCTATCTCTTGTTTCACTTTGGACTCATCGTAGGGTTTTTCTGGTAAAAGGCATTCAAAAGGGGGTTTACTGTCCCTCCTCCTGTGCAGTACTAACAGGTATTATCTATGGCGCCACTGCTGTTGTTTCCGAGAGATCCTTCGCTAGCCACTACTGCTGCTGCCCAGAAACTATCTGGCACATTTAGTCTGCTTCCTCAGCAAGAGCCTGTCTGACACGGGAGACCCTACCAGAAGCACTGATGCTGTCAGCATAGCCTCTTGTCTCAAAAGAGCAATCCAACACTCACAGAAAGGTAGTGCCATAGTGAATCACATAACAGAGCCAGTCTTCCTCAATGATGATTGGGTGTGATATCTGAATCAAGATGAAAAGTTGCATATAATTAAGAAGTACTCTTAGCACCTTTGTAATCAGAGCTGTGGATTGTGATCTGAATGAAAAGAGCATCCAAAATATTGCAGACGTGGTGCAGATTTGTACAGAGAGTGAAATTCCATTAAGGATGCCATTTGCATTTCTGAACAACATAAATTTTAAAAAGGGAAGTGCCTATTCCCAATGAAATTAATGGGGCAACAAAGGAGCAAAGGGAATGGTAAGAACAAAAAAGGATATATCTATTCCAGATGTGTTAGCAGCCTTTGCATATCTATACTCGCTATTTGTTGATTTGCATGTGAATCTATAGGAGTATGAGCACAGCATATATTTATGGTACTTCTTATGTTTTCCCCATTCTCTCTATCTTCCTGCATCACTCTAACTTGCAGCCATTTTCTCTTCCCCCTCTCTCCCCTGTTTGTATATGTATATGTGTGTATATTCTTACTTTCTTTAGTGGCCCTGCCAGGCTGGCATCAGAGGGGGAATTTGCTTCTGGTCAAGGCTTCATCTTACTGGATGATGTGGCTTGCACAGGCACTGAGCAATCTCTCTTCGATTGCCCCCATAGCAACTGGGGCCAGCATGATTGCTCACATGAAGAAGATGTAGGAGTCCACTGTTCTCTGGATAGCAATAAGATTACTGAAGAGGTTGCAGGTAACCAACCATAAATTCTCCAAATTAAGGATCTGATGCTGAGCCATTTTTGTTTGCACAGCTCACTTCTCCACTGTAGAATGGTCTCTTGAGTTCCTGGATTTTGGATTATCCAGCCATCAAGACAGTGGTTACCTTGTTTGGATCAATTACTTCAGGCCAAAATATTTGTAACAAGGGCAGCCATGTTTGTTTGTTCCTGTATCTCTCCTATTCCAGGGGTTGCATTCTAGAATCAAAAGGGTGTAAATAGGTCAACTGAAACATTCTGCCCCATCATGTCATGCAAAAGTTGAGAGGAAAGTGTAATAGAACTTGGGGAAGTGGAGAGCATGAATTTATTGACTGGGGGGTGATGTTGTTTACTTTATTAGATAAATTATAGTAATGTATGTAATACTAGCAGATGCAATAATGGAATGTTTGGAGTGACTGGCTGGATATTTGAGGGGATTTTAAAAGATGGGTGAGTATGTACAGAGTACGTGTTGAAGTCAGAGAGTGAAAGTTAGGATGAGAAGACTGTTAGAGTTATGTTCAGGTGTTTCAGATCTTAAGAGAGTTAGAATCAAGGTTAGAGATAAAGAGAAGTTAGTCAAAGGAGAGTAAGAGCCAGGGTTAGAGTTAGGATAAGAGGGTGTGTGAGAGAGAACTGTGTGAGTTAGTGTGAGTCAGATGCATCAAATAAGTTAAACCATGATGTTATGTTCAATTTCTATTCAGTAAATCATTATTTTATATTACACACTTGAGCCTCCAAGAATGCTATATAATAGATATTGGATAGCTTTAATTCAGATAACACAGTTTCTTGGTGGCAGCAGTTAACCAATGGTGGGGGTATAAGATGAGTAAAGTTTCTCAGGAATTATGAGGATATCTAAGAGTTGGTTATTACTGCAGTGAGTCAGGGGAAACTCCAAACACTGGTGGCAGAGGTGAGGATAAGTGGAAGCCATCACAGGGGACAGGAAGGGTCCCATGCTCTCTTTATTTATACACAATTTTTGATGTAAAAATTAGGCCGTCTGCATATCCCACATCTTATAGATCAGTGGGGCAAATGAGAGAACTATGGTTAGTTTTGCCCTTAAAAAACCAGGGAGATATATACTAGTTAAGTGCCTATGAGACCTTGTCCTCATTTCCTATTTGCAGTCTTGCATCAGACCTATAGTTTTTTGTGAGTTTTTTGGGCTTGCATCAGACCGTTCAGAAAAATTAACTGAGGGAATTGAGAATGAAATCCAGGTCTTTTAACTTCCCTGGGTCCCATACTGGGATATAAACAAACAAGCAAACAAATAAAAATATTTGTCTTTACTCCCTCGTTTTAATTATGTCAATCCACTTGCAAGTTACAAGACACATGAACTAGCTTTGCTACGTTATACCACTTCACAATATGAAGTCATCAATTATGTTTTCTAAATTGTAGAATTCCCCCTGCGGCTGGTGGATGGGAAAAGCACCAAAGAAGGGCGCATAGAGATTTTCCTGAATGGGCAATGGGGCAGCATCTGTGGTGATGGCTGGACAGACAGAGGTGCGGCTGTAGTGTGCAGGCAGCTGGGACACAGGTAATTCCACTGTAAGTTTCTATTGGGAAGGCAATATATCTAAAATCCCTGCTCAACAATGGTTTTCGTTAAGGAAAGCTCAGGTATTACCCATCTGTTTGACTTTCTGGCTGGCTGTGGTATTCTCAGCACTCTTCTCTAGCACCACATGCCAAATGAGTTGTTTTTCTTTCTATTTGCCTTTTCACTGTCCAGTTCTCACATCCATACATGATGATGGGGAAAATAATGGCTTGGACTGTCCTTATTTTAGTGTTTGGTTTTATATCTCCACACTTTAGGATTTTGTCTAGTTCTTTCAGGGCTGCCTTTCCCAGTCCTAATCTTCTGATTCATAGGACTTTATCACATGGGGAAAATTGGGAGGGAACTGGAGATTTAAACAGCGATTATCCCAGGCAAATGATTTTTTGCTGTTTATTGCCTCTTTATTACCTCTTTAAGAGTGGTGTTGTCTGAAAATCTTAATTGCAAATTCACATTTTGCCTGGAATAATTGCTGTTTAAACCCATAATTTTGCCCAATTTTCCCATGTGATAAAGCCCACAGTTTCATGCTTGTGTTTAATTTTCAAGTTTTGGTACTGTACACTGTACAGTTTTTGTGCTGTACAGTGTTACACATTTGTTGCTTGTTGAAACGGGAACCAATATGTGTCATGTGAATTCACTCTTTAAACTTTAAAGGAGCTATTCAAGGTGCTGACTGTATCCCTAAAATGTTTAATACCTTTGTAAGCTCTTTTTAATTTCAGATTAAAACCCAAAGCAGATTTACCACCCTACTAACATCTCAGTCACCAGCTTGCTCAGGGCCCACCTAGTGGGCCAAATGGTGGCATACTTCCCTACTGCCCATTTCTACTACTCAGTGGAGAAAGAGACATGAAATTCTCTCCCCCTCTCTGCATGGAAAATGTATGTAGAGAAGTGTCCCTGAGTATAAGGGTTTGATTTCAGTAACCTTTTATTTCACTTAAATTGTTCTTTCCATGCAGTGGTCTTGCAAAAGCCAAAACTGTGGCATATTTGGGCAAAGGGCACACACCCATCCATCTAGACAGTGTGGAATGCAGTGGCACTGAGCACACCTTGGGGGAGTGCATTATCCACCAAAATGGCTTTCACAACTGCTTGCACAGCAAAGATGCTGGAGTGATCTGTGATTATGTGGCAAAGGAGAACCACCTGGTAAGAAATTCAGGTATGTGGCGTATTGCTCTTGTTTTTCTAGTGAGGACTATGTGTGAGATGAAGCATAGCGTTTGGCTTCTGCACAAAAAGTGAGCTTGCACTGCAGTGCTGCAAATGAAAGCTTGAGAGGCAAATAGTGGTGGGATTTGTATAGAGAAATTTTGGTAAGAAAACAGTCTAGGAAGAAATTTTAACAGCAAAAAGAAACACCGAATCCTCTCAATGCCACTCAGCTCTGATCCGGGCCCTCTCCATGTCACTGTCATCCTTCTAAACCAACAGTAAGCATGGGAGAGACTACCACCTTATTCAATGTATTGTTTACTCTCTTTTCCACAATCAAGCCTTGTACCACTCCAGCCATAGAAGGGACAGCGGTCCAGCAGGGGCTGGTCTCTGTTTTGAAAGTATGACGTAACTCATACTCATAATTGCAAGTTAACTCCATAGGAAGGACAGAAAGATAATATGGGGGGAAGGCATTCTGAACTGTGAAAACCCAAATTCTCTCTCTATATATATATAAAAGGAAAGAAAGCTGGATTCTTTAACCCATGAAAATTAATCAAGTGTATGTGATTTGTATTCTGCATTTTGAAAAGGCATGGTAATTCCTCTGCCTAACTCCTTGAAGTATCATTGCCATTAAAAGTATAAACAACTCAAGACTGGATGGATCAATGTCTGATGCTACAACTGTTTTATATGTTCACAAACTAGCTTTTAAACCTTTTACTTAAATAATGAAGACAAACCAATTGGAACCAACAGTTATGATTTCAAAGTGATGAGAGTGTAACGTTCTTTTATGGATGTTTTATCATTATGGTTACAAAATTGCTAGTTTAAGGGCAAAATATCCATAAGAGCACAAAAGGAATTTCAATATATATTTTGTCCCTAGAAAGTAGTGTTAAAAGTTTGTAGTTGTGTAAGGATATGTATTAAATTGTTTTGGCTTTTTTATTTAGCAGGTTCAATATTTGGGATGTGTGGACTGAGATCACTTCACCATCGCAAGAAAAGGATAATTGGTGGAATCAAATCTCGCAGGTATTAGGTTTGCCTCTTGTTACTCAGGATATATCAAAATGGCCTCAAGATCACAATGAATATGCGCTATATTATGCAGATCAAAGTTTCTTAAATAATAAACATAACAGAGACAGAGAATGGACCAACACAGCTTCTTTTCATCAAAAAACCCCTCTTAAAGCAGTTTGCAGTAAAAACAGATATGAGCCCTTTTGCCAAGAATATTGAAATGATAAAACAAGGACATCAAAACATTAATTAAAAACAATGGCCAGGATTCTGTACCAGCTACTTAGTTAAGTAAACTTAACTGAATAACTTCTTCTGGTCTGACTCCTGCAAATCTGATGGAAATGTCACCCACTGCGCTCCAACTGGCAGCAGAATGGACCTCTCTCTCTATACAACTGATACTCAAATAAAGTAAATACAGGGTGGGAGTTGCAATTGTGGCAATAGTGTAACATTGCGACTAAGTCAAGCATAAAAGATGCCATCACACATACAATTCAATTAGGGCTAAATTAATCCATGTTTGTATTCATGATCACTGCACAGTCACAACCGTGACACTATTGTCATAATTGTAACTCCTCTGCCACCCCGCTCACCTTACCAGAGAGTTTATCACATGGGAGGAATTTCTCTCAATTGTGAATGGAGCCAATAGTTTAGCAAATTTACGTGAAATCTGATTGCGTTCGGAATGCGTTCAGAATGACTTCCCATTTCCTGAAAATGACCCCCCCATTGCCCAAAATTGCATGAGATACTCTAATACGCAATTACGTGAAACCCCATGATTGCGTTCGGAATGACTTCCCATTGCCTGAAATTGCGTGAGATACACTCATTCGCAATAACGTGAAACCCCATGATTGCGTTCAGATTGCCATTGCATTATACCCCCAAATTCCGTCGTATGATAAACTCCCAGGCCACAGCAGCTCAAGGAGAAAGAGGTGCATTCTGCCAGTGATTGAAGCATGGATAAATTATGTCTCTACAGTATCATGTTTAGGGGAGTTGGACCAGGAGAAGTTACTTGTAGTCCTTTACTTATATTTAACAAAGTAGCTGATCGGATGATGATCTTATCATCCTGGCCCAATGGTTTTGCTGCATGATAGAAAGGGGTTAATCTGGATGTAATCAGTTTCACCTTTGGTTTGCATAATTATCCCAAACAAAGAATTAACACTGCTCTCACAGTGTTACCTAGGATTATTTCTAATCTCTTCTAACCATTTATAATCAGTCTGTAAAAAGGTCAATGTTCTGATATTTCTGCAATGCGTGGGAAAATTAAAAAGCTGTTTTACAAAATGCCAATGAAGATACTGTTAACTGGGCTAAAGTCCTGTGCTTGCTCACCACTGCAGTCACAACTACAGTGTAACAAATGTAAATTAAGAGTGTTGTGCAGAAGTCAGCACATAAGAAGCCGTCTGTATACCAAGGAACCGATGGATCTAAGAAATGTCACAGAGGCAAAACTTCTTCAATTAAAGTATTTCTTTATTTAAAAGGGAAAAGCACACAACAATTCACTATTACACACTCACTCATTCAAGGCTCAGGAAATCAGGGGTTAGCTTGGAAAAAGGTTTGAGGCAGCACTACGGGTGACACTTACTATCAATGAGGCTTGGGGTCCAGTTGGGTGAAATATAGTGGGATACAGATGCTCTGGGAGCGTTGGTTGAACGGAAGTGCCGGAGCTAAACCAAAGACCACAGTGACATAGAGTCCCTCTGAAATCTAGACTAGCACACTGAGGGGAGTTTTCCAGGGGGTTTTAAGGGAAAAAACTAGCCACTGGGTAAAGGTGTTTGATTGTCTGAGATGAGATAATCTGGTCTGACAACAATCAAGGGAAATGGAAGGGAGTCAAGTTGATACCCGGCTCATCAGATGAGGCAATCTAGACAAACGTTGCCCTTTCATCTGATTATTGGAGGTGATGGTGATCCCATTAGCAACTCCCAGGCTATCTGTTGAGAAAGTCTGAGGGTTTTGTTCTCAAGAGCTCTCGTGTAGTGCCTACATGTCTCACCGCTTTGGGGATAATGGCGGCCGGCCTGGCAGGGTCCATCTGAGGTCATGTGGAATACCACACACACCAAAATTTAGACAAATGCACTATGGCTAACACTGTACAGGTGAGGCTAAGGGCCAATTTCCCCCTCCAGACCATCCTAAGAGTCATGTGCCTCTCGTCACAGCAAGCCCAAAGACCTCCATCTTCTTCTGCAGTACCTCTCAAAATGACAACAAGAAGTGACAGAGGTATTTGAGGGCAGTAAGAGGATTCTGGGAAGCTTAAGGTAGTGTGTAGTATTTTACACATTTTCATGTATCAAGGGAACTTTCTATGTGGTTTAAGGGCAAGAATTACCCTGAAATGGCTCCAGTTTTTTAAACTGGGAGATTGGTGTGCTTGCAGAGGGATAATTGCAGATGTATTAGACTATATTGTAACTGTATTGTAATTTTAGAAGGTATTATATTATATTGTTCTTTTAATCCTGATGTAATCTTGCCTCAATCCGTAGGGAGAGGTGGGAAATACAAATAATATTATTATTATTATTGAAGGGATTTTAGAGGCCATACTGTTCAGGCAAATAAACCTACTTAGGCAAGTGACACACATTCAGTCTCAGAGAGAAGCAAGGAAAACTCCCTCTAAAAAAATCTGGCCAAGAAAACCCCATGATAGGTTTGCCTTAGGATTGCTGTAAGTCAGAAATGACTTGAAGGCACACAGCAACAACAAGAACAACAACAACAAGGCCTGCAGGATGCTCTTGCCCAGTCCCACAATGTAAGACTTGGGCATTCCTTTAATTTCCGTTGTTGTTGTTGTTGTTGTTGTTGTTGTTGTGTGCTTTCAAGTGATTTCTGACATATGGGTGACCCTAAGAAAACCTATCACAGGTTTTTCTTGGCAGAGTTTGTACAGAGGGGGTTGCCCTACAATTATTTAATTCTAACAGTCTTTAGAAGCAAATTCCTTAGAGTCAGCTCTCGTTGTGTATAATGGTACAGCACTAAGCACTGGAGGATTTATTTCCATGATAACCAGAAACACTGAGGAATTTGGAGACATACTCTGATGTCATTCTTGTTATTCTAGAAGGCACCCCATTTTACAAAGTGTCAATTAGCAATAGATGAGGAGGGGAAGAGTAATGATCCTTCATAAGATAGGGCCCCTATTCTGTTTACCTCTTGCATCACTCTTTTTTACCTTTCAGAGGAGGTTGGCCATGGCAGGTCTCATTACGTCTGAAGGGGTTTCACAGA
This sequence comes from Urosaurus nigricauda, assembly GCA_034509955.1. NCBI lineage: Eukaryota > Metazoa > Chordata > Lepidosauria > Squamata > Phrynosomatidae > Urosaurus > Urosaurus nigricauda. The sequence goes on from JAOEGL010000003.1 coordinate 157,255,107, forward strand.
GATGCTCGCTTGCTGTGTGGAGCAACACTTATCAGCAACTGCTGGGTGGTGACAGCAGCACATTGCTTCAAAAGGTAATAGTCTGTATGGGAGAATTACTTAAAAGTACCAGTAAGTGTGGGATGACTGTCATTCTCTGTTCTTTGACTCACAAATCTACAGCGCTACATAAATAGAGCATAATAATAATAATGAGGAGTTCTCTGTCAAGTGCACCTAAAATACCTGCCTTAAATACATGTTTTGTCACCTCTTGTAAACACAAAGAAAAAAGAGGTGGTGATTCCCTTTATTTATAAAGTTCCATTGGTTTATGGATTGCCTTGGATTAGCAAAGGACAGGTCCTAACTAAATCCTACACTGAGGAGTTTATCAGATGACGGAAATTAGAAGTATAATCTAATGGCAATCCAAATGCAATCATGGGGTTTCATGTTATTGCGAATCAGTGTATCTCATGCAATTTTGGGCAAAAGGGAAGTCATTCCGAATGCAATCATGGGTTTTATGTTATTTCGTATTAAAGCATCTCACACAATTTCGGGCAATGGGGAGTCATTGTCCGGTAATGGGAAGTCATTCTGAACACATTCTGAACGCAATTAGAATTCACGTAAATTTGCTAAACTAGCGAATTCACGTGAATTCGAATTGGCTCCAATTGGCTCCATTCAAAATAAAGAGAAATTCCTCCTGTCTGATAACTCCCTAGTCTCAGCATGGAAGAACAGAGGGAAAACAATACCTGGCCTGAAGTTTGGTATCTCTGGTGTGAAATAACCAGCTCCTCACTCTCTCATGGGCAGGTTTGGGGTAGATGTGCGGCGCTATCTTCTTCGAGTGGGAGACTACCATACTGGTATGAGAGACGAATTTGAGAGAGAGTTGCCTGTGGAGAAGATTGTCCTTCACAGAAACTTCCAGCCCAGCAGCAATGACAATGATATTGCTCTTGTCAGAATCCAGGGCAAAGATGAGAAGTGTCTTTCCTTCAGCCACCATGTCCGTCCTGTCTGCCTGCCCAACAGGAAGGAGAAAACTGCTATAGACAGACAAGCTTGCTTCATATCTGGATGGGGAGACACAGGTAAGTGTGGACTGTGTCGTGATTTCTCATGTGGGTAAAGACAATAAAAACTGGACATTTTTCATATTTGCAGAAGAGTAACCCTTTTGCCTTTTAATTCAAAATTAAACCAATATCCACAAAAGAAAGCAAAACAGGTGCATAGCTGCTGTAGTGTCTGAAGTTGTGACAGCTACTGGTTGAAAGGTCTGGCAGTTAATTGAAATAAACCCTCCTGCTCATCTGATTCAGATAATTATACTGCTTAAATGGTTACAAAACTGTCAGTACAAAAGTCCAAGAAATAAACGGGTCTGTGTATCTTTGATGGAAAGAACAGAAAAAATATTGGGATCTTGATCAGACTGAGACTGTAGTTATACCTACTAAACATCATAAATTTAGAAAATAATAAGGAACAGAAATATATAAATTTTATAAGTTATTTAATTATGGCAGCAAGATTGGTACTAGCAAGAAAGTGGAAGACCAATTATATCTAACATGTATGGATTGGCTTGAAAAAGTAATAGAAATGGCTCATATGGACAAATCAACCACCTTGGTGAAAAGAAAGCAACTGGAAGTATTTACAGATATTTTGAATCCATTTCTATATTATATTAAATAATCAAAAGGGGATAATAGTGATATGGGTTCGATAGGCAACTGAAACTTTGTCTCTGGTGTTCTGCTTTTCAGCATATCTTCTTGTCTGTGTGTGTGTAACTGTATTTTTCCTTTTGTTGTTGTTAATAAAATGGAAATGGAAGGACTGTGAATTAATATTAATATTATGATAGATTAGAAAAGGAACTTAAAAGAATAAAGGGTGAGGTTAAATATTACTATCTAAGAAACCAAATAGAGAGCAAGCAGGAAGTCCTTTTTAAAAAGGGGTGGGGGCAGGGGGAAAGGGTTGTTTGTTTAAATATTTATGTGTTAAATTTTTAATAAAAATTATTTTACACTAAAACCACATAGATAAATATGTAGATCTCTCTTTATATTTGCAATGTTTTGCAACACAGTATTAGATGGGCATTAACGAAAGCATGATTTTCCACTAGCTATGATAGAGGGCTGTGACATATGTAGAGCCCTACAGATGTTCAATAATACTCATCATGGATTATTCCCAAATCTCTGCTTGTATGTCTCTGAATTATTATGATCACTCTACTATGATTACTACCTTGAAAGCAGAGACCAAAGAATACCTAGGTGTCACTGGTAGACTAAAATAAAGATAAATGCAGCACCTGTAGGCCAGTTCTGTTCTATACTGTACTGTGAGCAGTCTGATAGTCATACCTCTCCTGTGGTCAGACTACAACATCTGTTGTGATAGAGCACTACAGCCAGTATCATCCCTTGTTCAGCCATCAGATGGCTTGGGGTGATGGGAGTCTAAAACCAAGAGCCAAAAATTCTGGTATGCAGTATAAGCTTTGATGCTTTAAAAATGAAAACTAAGATTTATGTTTATAGACTTGCATGCTTGGTTGCTCAAATTGTTGCTGTTCTGCTTACTGAGCTACACGAGTTGTCATTTGTTCTTGTTTCAGGGAGGTCATATTCAAGGACATTACTCCAGGGTTCAGTACCCCTTCTCCCAAGAAAAGTGTGCAAGTCCCGTTATGGGAAGAAATTTAGTAATCGTATGCTCTGTGCTGGAAACCTCTCCGAAGAAAACCGGGTGGACAGCTGTCAGGGAGACAGTGGGGGACCGCTTATGTGTCAGAGATCAAATGGACACTGGGTAATTGTAGGAATCACTTCCTGGGGTTATGGATGTGGGCGAAAGGATTCCCCTGGTGTTTACACAAAAGTCAGCAAATTTGTGCCCTGGATTAAGAAAGTGACCAAACTTATTTGAGAACATCAACCCAAACATGGAATTTACTCAGCAGAATTTAAAACTGATCAGTGGCCTACAGGCATAGCTCCATTCTTTCTCTGTTTGTGTGTTTGCTGTTTCCACTGGCATCAAAGCAGGTTTTAAGTGGGCAATGTGAACAGACTTTATGCCACTGAAGAGAGTGGGTGAATTAAATTCTAAACCAACCTTAATGCCTTTGTATTCATCTCAAGCCCTGCTGGCTGAATGAGAAGTAGTGACAATTCCAGGCTCCTCCAAGGGCAGAGAAGTAAAAGGGCTTTCTTGTAAACTCAACTACAGTTCAACCTCTGAATACAATGTTTGGTTCCAGAGAATTAAAATTTCTTATTATGTTTCTGCAGTAATATAATGTACTCAAAGGCATGTTTCATGGTCGGATTTGGATGAGAAGAAACATCCTAACCAATACCCGCTCTTGTCTGTATTTGGGTCTGTATTTGGTAAACCTTAGTTTGGTTTTTTTTACAATTCTCCTGCTGTTTACCAGTTTGATATATAGAATACCTCCTCTTCTTCAGGGTCTGAGGACGGACATCTCCTGTGTTCTTCGATAGTCCGTTTCTCTTCTAAGTTGGCTTGTTCCTTGAGCAGTTCATGCCAATCGGTACATCATCTCAGAATACAACAGAATTACACTCAGAATTACTCTGGTTGAGATGCAGCCAATACTTTGCCTGTGAGTAGATATTATGCAAGACAGGGACCCTTTTTACTCACAAGGAAATTAGTCCTATATGATACATGGTAATATGCCAAGACAATCCATCTAAGGATACTTTTTGCTTAAGGGTATTTCCAGGCAGTGCTCCAGTGCTACCAGTCAAGAGGCCATAGTAGAGATATCTTGATTTTTCCTCCTTATCAGCTTTTTTATTTTTATTTTTGGTAGTACAAGAAAATATGGACATGTGGGGAAAATATGGGAGCATTGTAAGTGGAATATGACAATATTTGGAACACTATGAAATTCCATGAATGAGGCAGCCTTATCTGGAAACACTATAAATCCCACTGCAAGCAACAAGACCTATGTTGTTGTTGTCATCTGCCTTAATTTCCAATTTATGATGACCCTAAGATGACCCTATCATGGGGTACTCCTGGCAAGGTTTGTTCAGATGAGGTTTGCCATTGCCTTCCTCTGAGGCTGAAAGCATGTGACTTGGCCAAGGTCACCCAGTCGGCTTCATGGCCAAGTGGAGAATTGAACCCTAGTCTCCAGTCGTAGTCCAGCACTCAAACCACTATGCCACACTGACTGTTTATGTTAGCATGGTTTATATATATATTATGCTGGTTTCAATTAAAATTAATGCCATCTAATTTACCCTAGAGCTGGATCATTATCTGTAGCACTCAAAAGTGCAAAGCTGTTCTGCATTACTATCTCAGGTTCAGTCCTTCTCTAGCCTGTGGCATTAAGAGTAAACTTCACAACAGCACTGTTGTAAGCTACCTCCTCTTAGCTACAGTCCTTTAACCTGCAGTAAGTCATTGAAATGCTGGACTGTATGTGCCATTTCATTGTACGGGAAATTTCCAGAGATGTAAAGACCAACAGTTCCTTCCCACCATCATCACCACACATAAGAATTTCTACTTTGTTGTTATCATGCTTCTCCTCTTGACTAGTGCAGTTTTCCCAGACTACACTGTGGCTGGAAACTTGCTTTGCTGCTCACTTGTCCTCTCTGGCCCGCAGAACTGTATTTAGCTAGTGCCTCAATACCCCGAAGGCACCAGATCCTGCCTAATCTTGGAAGCTAAGGAGGCTAGCTCTGTTTAGTACTTGGATGGAAGATCGACAAAAACTACCAAGGACTGTAGGCTTTATTTCAGAGGAAGGATCTGGCAAAACTACCTCTGAGCATTCCTTGCCTAAGAAAATGCTCTAAAATTCATAGGGTTACCATAAGCCAATAGGCAGCTTCAAGGTACACGCACTTATATTGTTTCTCACTAAATATCTGGTAAAGATAAATTAAAACATTTAACAATTAAAGCAAATTCAGGACTCAATTGACTTTTGCAACTGAAATAATTAAAACAAAGCTTATTAATTTGATGAGGGAATTACTAATTTAATTTCTAATTTGTAGTAAAACAAAAGCCCCATTGGCTAGTGACATAAAATGGAGAGAATCCTGAAGTTGTCATTGGAAATTCTAAACCTTGGCTTCCTAAAATATTTTTAATAAATGTTAGAAGAATGGTTATAAGCCTTAAAGCAGGTGTACAGTGTGTTGTTGCATTGCTGGCTGACTACTGCTTTGTTAGTAGATACTGATTCACAGTTTACAATGGTCAGTTGATGGGACCTAACAAAGCAGCTTAGATTATGAAGTCTTCCTTGGAGATTTCTTCTGTGCCCTTCTGTCAATAAACAGGGCCATCCTCTGCCCAGGGATATGCCCACAGCAACTCCCCACCAAGCATGAAAGTCTGATTCCCACGTGGCTGCTAGACCTTTTACTGAGTTTAGCCAACAACACATTGGTAGTGGGATTTACTGAGTCCAACGTTTTGAGACCTCAGAGTTAGGGCTCCTACCTCCCAGTAGAGACCTTCATAGTGACCTAGGTTTCTGCCTGTGGGGTATGGTACTGGGGAATGGTAAGACTGCACAAGGTTTGGGACTAACGCTTGCTATTCTTGCCATTAGGCCATTCCCAGGACTGGCCTACAGTTGCATTAATTTGTTACAGCATCCTGGCTTCACTGTTGGGGATGCTTCCCTGGGTCTATCTCGCCTCTAGTCCTGGTCCCTGGCTCAGGACTTTTAGACAGGTTAGTGGTTGCAGGACCTGGCACAAAGTCAACCCCTTTAGTTAAGCATGGGACCCAGACAAGAGAAACCTGTAGAGTTGGATCTTGCTCTGGAGGCGGCCCCTTGGCAAGCAGTCCCATTGAAGCCAGGCACAGACAGATTACAGCTAGTACTGCCATTGGGGACAAGGAGGCATATTTGCCCACTCAAATCTGGTCCCTTGTTTCTAGGGTAACTAGCTTATCTCCTGCAGCATCTCACCCCAGTTATAGAGAGAAGGGCAGGTAGACTCTTTCTGACCTTATCCTGGCTGGTGGCTTTCGTGTCTTCTCCCTGGAGACTCCCTGCCTGCCATCAATGCTGCTTTAGAAAAAGCAGTCTCGTTTTCTTGCAGAGGTCTCTGTGCTTCCTGCTGTCCCTGAGGATCTTCTCTTCCCCATGTCTCTTTCCCTCAGCAGATGCACCTGAGATGCTGTCATGCAACCAACTACCTGACAGCCCTGCTGCGGTGCAGACATCTCTGCCTTTAAAGAAACCAGAGCACCTCTGGTGATTTGGGCTGCTCCCGGTACTCACCCATATCAATGGATCGGGGAGCTTTGAAATGTCCCATTCGTGCGGTGCCAACATTTCCTTTCCCCCTGCATTTTGAAAGCTTTTTCAAACCATTTTAATCTTACTGATTCTAGATTCAGTATCTGGTTTTACTGTTCTTATTTATTGTATTTGTACTTTTATTGTGTTTGTCTTTTTTCACTTGTTACCTGCTCTGTCTTTTACAAAGAAATTTGTAAAAAAAGGTAAAAAGAAAATAAAAGACAATGGTGACGAGACAGTTTTGTAAAGAGATAGTCTTTGGTCCAGACTGTTTGTGTCTCTCTCTATAAGCTTGCCCATGTTCTAGGATCTGCAGGAGAAGGCTTTCTCTCAGTCCTACTGCCATCCCAGGCATATTTGGTGAAGACATGAGAGAGAGCCTTCTCTGTGTTGGGCCCCTCTCTGCTGTCTTTCTGCCTGCAGGTAAAAATTTTTTATTTAAGAAAGCATTTGTGTGTTGTTGTTTTTAATGTGATGTGGCAGATAGAGCTATTTTAATAGGAGGTGTAGTGTTTTTATTTTATTATGTTTTAAGCGTCTTTCAATACTGCTTTTAACTTGTGTTTTTCATTTTAGTTTAATTGTACTGTATGTTAACTTTTTAAATTGTATTGTGCTTTTAAAACGTTGTAGGCTGCCTTTGATCCTGTGCTGGGAGAAAGGTGGGATATAAATTAACTAACCAACAAACTAACTAAATGGGATTCTGTATTTCAATGCAATATAATCCTGGGGAAACTGATACTCTTCTCTAGTGGAAGGGAGGAATGAATGTAAGGGGAGGGGGATTGTGTAAGAGAAGAAAATACTAGAGAATAGGACGAGGGAGACATAGGACATTTTCACATGGAGGAGGCAAGCGTAATTAAAATAGCATGATCAGGGGGAAGATTATCACACCCCCGTGCACTTCTCCCATTTGTGTCCTGCGTGTGGACATGTCGTTGGGTAATGTTTTCATTATTAACCAGTGATGCATCCATTACAGTTTATGAACGTGACATGAATGGGAGAAGCGCACAGGGGTGTGACAATATCCCCCCCCCCCGCACCGTGCTATTATCAAGTTTTTATCACGTTTTAATGACGCTTGTCTCCTGTATGAAAGCATCCATAAGCATTAGCTCTTGGGGGTAACTCTAGAGATCTATGCTGGGTAGAAAATTGTCTGCCTTGTAGGAGTGCCTTTTGCCTCCATTTATGTTCTACATGTATGTTCTACTTTTGTAAATAAAACAATATTACACAAAAATATTTTAATATCTCCATTATTCTTCCGACCCAAAGAAATCCAACTCAGGTAGCACAGCACTAAATTAGTGGTGCTCAGGCGTAAAAGCAACAACTATAAATTATAACTGGGGTGAGATATTTGTATTTAACCATTCAGTGTTGGATGAAACTCCTAGGAGATACAGTTGGCTCTCCTCTTCTGCACACTCGCCACCCAGGGAGTGGAGCATCTGCGGATGGTGCCATCCTGTTCTCCCAAATAGTGGTGCATGCACACAGCCACACCAACATGGTCACACACATGTCGCACCACCATTGCAAGCAACAGGACTTGAGGTCTTTCAATTTTTTCTATTTACGGGGAGCAGGGGTTGGTTCATCTGGAACAGAACCACTGCAGTTATGAAGTGCTGACTGTACTTAGGGTTTATAAGCAGCTACACAATAATTCAGAGGACAGATGCTCCTTTTCTGTATCAAAGTACAGTTTTTAGGACTGCTAATACTAACACAGGTGTCATCTATCATCTGATCTTCCACCAAATCAGCTTCTGCAATTACTTTATTAAATTGTTAGTGATTTTGCTTTTAGTTTTTAAAAGTCCTTTTTCTGAGACAAGGTTGTCAACATGTTCAAAGGGTTATTCCAACACACTGTAGGATAATTTCCAAAATAATAATTGGTGGAGGACAGAAATCACTCCAGCTACAGAGCTGAAGAAATTGACCCTGAGATAATGATATCCTGATAGAAACGGTATTGATGAGGGCAAAGGAAGACACATGCTGTTGTCCAAGGATGCATCTACGCTGTAGAAATAATGCAGCTTGACACTACTTTAAGTGTTATAGCTCCATCCAAGGAATCCTGGGATTTGTAATTTTACCAGGTTTAAACCTTCACTGCCAAAGAGTGCTTGTACTTCACAAAACAAATCCCAAGATTCTGTAGGATGGAACCATGGCAGTTAAAGTGATGTCAAGCTGCATTATTTTTTACAGTGTAGATGCACCCTGAGACAGAATAAATGAGTCGGAGGCTATTAAATGGTGTTGGGAGGGATGTTGTGGGAGGGGGGAGACAGATCTTCATTCTTAATGTCAGAAAGGGAGGAGGTTTGCTCATATCTTTAGAGTAGATACCTTCAGAATCCCAAGTGCTTACCTTTAATGTCTCCTGTGTATCTGCCTTTTTCCTGTGTGGAAAAGAAGTAGCTCACAGTTAACACTGCAACTTGGAAATACTGTGCCACTGAGGTCAAAAGTTCCCTTTCCCTTCCAATTATTTTTCTATCTAAGCTTGACAGATGTGTATGCTAGCTGTCTTGAAAGACTCCCAGATCAAAGCAGTTACAGCATTTTAACAGCTTTTTAAAACCATTGTCATGCTTAAATGTTTATGCTCTGCGTTTTCCTTAAAATAAATGCTGAAGGCAGCTTAACAGAAATAATTAGAACAAGAAGTACACATCCTAGCAACCCACAATATGCAAATAGAGAAAGAACATATTAAAAAATGTCAAAACATGGGGAAGTTAAAAGTATTTGCAAGCTGGCAGAGAGCCATCAGGAAAAGAGCAATGCAGGCTCTCCATGAAGCTTTTATTGTTTCAACATGACTGGAGAGAAGACTGTGCCCCATGTGCCAGCCAAACACAACTCACACCTTGTCAAAATTCAGAGTAACTTCTTTAGCTTCTCTGGCAGATCTTATTGAGGAAGCACGCTCACATGGAAGGAGACAAATATTCCGACATACTGGTCCTACAGTCCATGAAGTTGTTGCAGAAGGCACATTATATGCTCCCTATTCATAAGTTCTGGTCCAAACTCTTGCTGCTGTATACCCTAATGCATTCCAAAACAGTCTCACGTAGGAGTTTATCACACAGGAGGCTAAGTGCCCAAATCCCATGCCGAAACTGGATTTAAATTCTGGGAAAAAAGCGGTTGATTTTGTCCACTTTCTGTCGGATTAATACTCAATGCCCCCAATATGTCTGAAAACATTCCTGCTTTTGCAGGATTTGTCCACCTTCTGTGCAGGTTAATTTCGGATTAATGCTCAATGTGTCTGAAAACAATCCCCCTTTTGTGGATTTAAATCCCATTGCTGCACAGGATTTGGCGTCTAGTGTGATAAACTCCATAGGATGTGTTGCAGTAATGCAATCTCAGTGTAACCAAGGCAGATGTCACTGCAGCCAGATCTACCTGTTCCTGGAAAAGGTGTAGTTGGAACACTAGTCTCTCCCATGCAAAACCTGGCCATAGCCACTATCTGGACATTTCAGGAGTAGGGCCAGATCCAAGAGCGCTCCTAAATGCAAACCTGAGTTCTGAAACAGAGTGCTATCCTATTCCAGTCTCTGTATTAGGAGTTGACAGAAACCTTTTCCAGTGTTTTCTAAGGCCTTCATTCTAAAACTATTGTTAGGTGTTAAATAAAATATTTCCTGCATGGGAGTTGCAATCCTACTAATGATAATTTTATCTGAAAAACAGCCCTTCCAGAGTTTACTCAAGAACAAGAAAAGAGTTTATTTTACTAATAACATGATTTTAGAAAGGTTTCCCAGCTTTCGAGGCCTAGCCCTAGACTCTCTTCTCCAGTTCTTAGGGCACTGAGAATGAATCTCAGGGTAAAAGCACTGCCTTGAAAAGTGCGTGTTCATATTTTTTTTCCTAATTACTTAGACCTTTTTTTTAAAAATTGAATGTTATATTCTCTGCACTTGTGGTTGATGTTTACTGTATAATGCTTAATGATATCACTAGGGGCAGCCTCTTGTAACGTCAACCTTGTGATATCACAAGCGATCATTTCCAGCTCCTGAAATATTAGGACCTGGGTTGTCCTTATCTGGCAACCCTAGGTGAATAAGAAATACCTGCTATAAAGGCATGGCTTCTATTATTTTTATTAAAAAGTTACAGCTTTTCAGATCACTGAGCCATTTTCTTTATATAGTGGGACCTTGGTATCTGTGGGGAGGGGGGGGGATCCATTTCCCTCCCCCCATCCGGATCAAAAAATCCATGGATGCTCAAGTTCCATTGTCCCCAATGGTGGCATGTGCATGCAGCTGTTCTTCCATTAAGGACAACAGGACTTCAGGTGAAGTCCCGTTGTCCCTAATGGCAGTA